>OZ026514.1:62494930-63694930 GCA_964019695.1 Loripinus fragilis | reverse complement strand
G
Organism: Loripinus fragilis; assembly: GCA_964019695.1. Taxonomy (NCBI): domain Eukaryota; kingdom Metazoa; phylum Mollusca; class Bivalvia; order Lucinida; family Lucinidae; genus Loripinus; species Loripinus fragilis. The sequence goes on along the minus strand of OZ026514.1, from coordinate 63,694,929 downwards.
GCCGATCACTGCATTTACGTATCCTTCTTGGCTCAGCAAGTAGAAATAAATGTTCATTTTCTCTTTATTGTTTTGGTTCTGTCGTAATGCAGTGTTCGGGGTTTAAGAATTGCACTGGATGCAAATCCACGAATATTTCAATTATCATAATCATAACATCCTGGTTTTGATATTGGTTATGGCAACCTTTCTAGTTTGGTAATATTATCTTACGGTAAAACCAAAACCAGGTGCGTGCCTGTGAGCATGCGTGCGCGTGTGTGTTTGGTACTCTTGATGCCATAATTAGGTATGTTATACATGTAATACGTGATTATGGCATATACGTTAACATGTAATCACAGCTTCAAAATATCCATAGGGTAACATTTGAAAACTACATGACCACAGACCTGTAATTGTAAAAACGGCAGTCATTGGTTCTTAGGGTGGGTGGAAGCTCAGCACTATGACTAAGCTGTAAAGTGTTTTGTGATTGGTCTGTAATAAACATACGGGAAAGAATTCATTAGACGGAATTATATTTGCTGCATTTTAAGAAACATAATCTCACTGCTTTTGTTGATTTATTTTACAGGTGTGGCTTAGAAAAGAGGACCTGGCATTTTGATAATGTTTCAATTGAATGTTCCTCCCATGTAGGGTCCCTACCTTGAGGGGCCAAAACATGGTTAAACATGGAGGTCACCAAGTTATCTCATTCGTTTTCATTGATTGATTTAGGTCCAATCTGTTATTGTATGGTAGCCTCATTGTGATTTAAGAGTTCTGGGCCTTTTGTGTTGGATAGCTTGGCTGCCTCTGTGTGTGGCCTGCACTATGTTTTGTTAGTATTTGTTTGGATTTCAGTAAGTTCTATAGTAATTTCAGCTTTCAAAAAGTCCACCCTTTTAAAGCAAAAATCATTAAGACTACAAAAAAAGAACCTGATTTTATCATATGACGTCGCGCGTCTGGGAGTGAAATAACGCCATGCAATAAAATCGATAAGCCACTAGTGGTTTATCGTTTTACGGGAAACGTTATGACGTCCATAACAACGTTGCCTACATAATGACAAAAGTATAACGTTTTTACGCCAGAAATGAGATTTCAAAGTATTTGTCATATGATAAATAGAATCTAACATTCGTGCTCCTGTATTATTGAATTTCTTAAACTCGTTGCGAAAAAGAGATAAAATGCTCGGCAAGCCTCGCATTTTATCTCTTTTCCCCAACTCGTTAAATAAATTCAATAAAACATGAGTACTAATGTAAGATCCTCTTTAAAGTGGATAGGGGTGATGGTTGGCTCACTCAGCACTACATGTTAAAGGCTGTGACCTATGTACGTTGCACTTCTGCACTGTGAGGTTTTACTTTAATCATCATTTCATTTATCAAAAACTCTCAGGGCGTTAGTATATTTCCTTGTTATGCTGAAGCATTGTTTTGAGTATACGTTCTCAAACTTGTAATTTTCAAAATATGGTACAAATAGCCATTTTGCAAGTTTTCGTAAACCGCATAAGTGGTCACTTGATTGGGTTATATGCAACTGAGTAGAAAAGAATTGCATGTGTTAAACCCACATTTGCATGCTCATTTATTGTCATGTGTCATAGTTGAATAAAAGATAGCACAAGAGACTGTCAAATTACCAATATGACCATGACCTTTGACAGATTGACCTTTTAAGTGAGGAGCAATTTGAAAACCTGTCTGATGTTGCACTGTCCACTAAGTTAAGTAATCCAGTTGGGTCAAAATGGGTTGATATTCTGTCCAAATTGACCTTGACCTTGACCTTGAAGATGACATTAACCTTATAAAAGGAGTCATTACAGATGGATGGATGTATGTGTATTAGTCGATTTTAACTTTTTATTAATCTGGCAATATTAATGACACTTCGACAAAAATGTCATGATGAAACTGCATCAGCCTACAAATTCACAGGCATGCTTTTACCAAATTTATAGCCTGTCATTTAGAAAAAAAGAGTATGTTGGGCTAGTATGTTTTAAATTTTGTCAATACTTTATGTTTTTCTCTGACTATTGGACCCCAATTAAAGACAAATAGGCCGCTGTACCTCTCTAACCTATAAAATTGCAAAGTGATATTGACCTTTGACCTCTATTGCATTGATATTTCTCTTTTACTGACCTTGATCTGGCTGTTGTTTTACTCTTTAGCTAGGCCTTTGGAAAAAAGTAAGCGGTCAAAATGCCATGCTGGTGACCACAGTCCCTCTGCATGGAAAAGGGTTATGCTATTCATCCCCTCTGGCTGTTACATAATATTAGCTTTTGTCACCTAAATTAGCAGAAATTGTTTTATTTTGCACACTATACTAGTTTAATGCGAACCGCTAACATGGGTAAAAGATCTAGTGATACAGTGTACAAGCGGTCTCGCATTTCAACACATTTTGTTTTTATTTCATAGACAGTGTAGCTGGTGTCATGCCATAGATTCAAGGAAAGTGTCTTCTATGATAACGTTTTCCAATTGTGTTACTATATGCATTCATTATATAAGTGTACGTCTCAAGACTTCAGTGTTACGTACTATCATTACATTCAGTTGTGCTAAATATATTATATTCTTCAGATATGAGAATTACACCTCTGTTTCATGTATGGTATTGTGTGATCCTTTTTTGCGTGTTATGGAGTAATTTACATTTACCAATCTCATGATCTCCACATTAAAGAACGGAAACTCTCAGCTGAGTGATAGTTTAAGCATAAAATACTTAACGACCCTCTCTGTGGAGTGAAATGTTGAATATTATGATTTTATTATCAAATGGTCACTCTCAATGGAGTGATAGTTAAACATAAGCTATTTAGTGACACTCGAAAATGAGTGGTGCGTTTATACACGTATTGAGGTGCACTTTCAAAACTTTCGAATAATACTGCCAAGTGACATTGTTCACTCTGTGTTCTGATAAATTGTTACGTAAACTTACATGTTATATACGTTACATGTTTCATGTGATTGTTTTCCTCAGATATGTATGACTCTCTAGTCTCACATTCAGTAGTTGGGTGCTTACTATTATCATTTACATTAATATTAGTCAATGGTTATCTATGGATTACACTAGGGTTTCATCAGTTGGTCGCCATTCTATCGAAGGAGTTATGAAACACTTATGTCTTGGAAAGGAAATTTAAGGGATATCATAGTCCTTGTTAGAGTATCTATACGCCAAAAATTGTTTTTTGTCGTCAAAGAAACTTTCTGCAAAAAAAGTGCATACTCAGTGTAGAAAATAAAGGCAGAAAATTGAGCCAAATTTGTTCGGGTAACTTGTACCCCTTTTCCCCAGAGTCAATCGTGGAACCACATTCTTGCTAGCAGACTAGGTGATAAAGTTCAATTTTCTCCCAGCATTTTCAAGATTGTATATACTGACCATTTGAAAGCACATTTGTCTTAAAAAACGATGCAATTTTATTTATTTATTTGTTTTATTGTGGATATATCTAGATCAGAAAAGTGTTTCACACAAAGCAATTGTTATCAGAAGAAATAGAACGTATTTTTTCATGTAACTGATAATTGCATAGTACATTCTCACTTTTTTCTAGTGTACTTCTTACAATGAATTATAAACTGATTTGACCAGCACTGATAGTTTTCTCTGTGGTCTAAATAAAATTTACAGCAGGAACCAATTTCAAGGTGACAAGTTGATACTCAGAAAAAGAGAAACCAGAATTTCTACCTATTTTAGGTATTCGGCATTATATCCTAGACTGTACTGTACAAATTGGCGGAGAAACCAATACAACCCTTTATGATTGCAAACTAGCAACAAATTATTATATAAGACAACAATAATATTATCGTTATCAAGACATGCATCGTACATACATGTAACTTATGCATTTAGGCAAGGGAAATTCCAAACCAAAGGTGGTGACTACCTAAATGTACATTTATCGGTTAAAGCCATCTGTCAAACAAATCGTTTACTCAACAATAATACTTATTTCTACGATCATACAATGGGACACGGGTACAGATGTATTAAGCTCTATTTTAAACCTATTTCAGAACATTGCTCTGCTTTTATCACCTTCAGACACTATGTACAACTGTGTGTATATGTATTTATTAGAGGGTCTCGCGGAAGATACGTTTTGTTACTGTATGTGTTAAACGGAAACGCTCAGCATACAATCAGTGAGCTTTGAAAGAAGGGGTTTGTCTTTCAAATCAGTTTGCTGCATATTTTATCAAAATATACCAAGAAATAAAGAAGTTAGATAAATTTGAAGTTTCTATTATTAGTTTTATGGAAGCCGCCATATTTGTGTCTTTATGACGTCATAACCTCCTAATTATATATGCAAAAATGAAACAATTAATGTTTGAAAAATAATCCTCACTCTATTTTATGTATATGTCTAATATAACAATAAAGGATCATGTATGCAATAAATTGTGTGATTATATCCTAAACTAAAGATTGTATGCATCTTAATAACTTTTCATGCATCTCATTAGCACATCATTATTTATTCATAATGGCTGCTGTGACAGGACGTTGTGAAAACTTCATTTATTAATAACATTCTTAATTCTCAACCGATATTGTTCAAGTTTGCGCTAAAATCCTTTGTGTGCAAGTGCCTGTCTTTTCAGACACATTTACTTCTTGATCTTCGTTTTCCTTTCAATAAAGTTTTCTTTTATAATTCCTATTATTATTATCATTATTATTATTATTATTATTATTAGGTTTTGCTCCATAGATTTCAAGCAAAGGGGGTTGTTACGTCAAAACTGCGGTGACCACATCTGTCATATTTGGAGGGAATTAATGCGAAAACGATACATACCATTGTGACATCAGTGTACTGGCCCATTTATCATATTATGTCCGTACGTATGCACTGGTAATAGAGCAGACAAATTATCTTGCAGTCTAGAATTCAATTAGGATCAAAAAGAATGCCATATAGTTCAAGTGTTGCTCGCTTTAATTTCTTTTACTGCCAAAGGCTCCTTGGTTATGTTCATGAAAGTATCATTGCTCTGTTTCGACATTTTCATAAAAGCAATTATACCGTGAATAATACGATTTAGCATCGGCGTCACATTATCGTACGTAAACGTTTTAATTTTCTTAATTTGTCCCACTTTGCATTGTCAAATAAGCCAGATTCAAATAGATTCGTCACGATTGCTTCCTTCTACGGTCTAATATTGCTTCAGTGCTAAATTTGATATGCATTACATGTTCATTTAATGCAATAATACATCTGCTATTAAAGACACATTCAAAGCTTTATTGTGTTGACGCCGATCTATTGCTAACAGTGACATTTTCGTCTGCTAATAATATTTGAAAAAATCTGGACCCAGATCAGGACCGACAGAACGCCGCCCCTGAAATGGAACCAAACCGTTTGACACTCTGATAATGTCTCTGAAAGAATTTTGAAAAAGATACTTTTTTGAAAAAAGTCAGTAGAAAAAAATCAAACGCATGAACAATTACTAAGCATGCAAAGAATAAGAATATTCTTGAAATCAGTGGCTAATAAATAGAGAATACTAGGTGAGTGTCTTTTGATATCAAGTTTACCAGGCAAGGCTTTGAGAACGCTTGTTGACATCGCGAGGCTTGCCGAGCGATTCAACATGCGTTCTCAAAGCCGAGCCTGGTAAACTTGATATCAAAAGACGCGCACCTGGTATTCTATTTATCAGTTTACCCATTGTTGGACACTCTTCAAACTAGCGATTATGACGTAATTTTTGATTTTTGTGTTGATTAAGCGTCATTAGCGACGTCATTCAAAAAGTGCAACGTCATCATGACCTGATAAAGCTAACATGCCGTGAGATAGGAAACGTTTATTAGGTTATGTTGAAACAATTCAGTTAATATTAGGGGTGACTGATAAAAAGTTTTATTAGCAACATATTTCATTCGTCGTATTGCAAATATTTTGTAGTTCAGAACAGAGACCTAAAATGTAGATTTTGCTTTGGACAATTATCTGTGAGGCCCCCAGAGGAGGTCTGTGCTCCCTTGATCCCTGAAATTAATGCATTTATCTCCCCAAATCTCTGAAAGAAAATTCCTCAGCTCCCTGAAAGTATTTTTCCTTTGCTCCCCAAATCTTTAACAATTATGAAGCTTCTCCCCAAATCCCCAAAAATATAAGCCAATTCTCCCTAAAATGTAGTTTTATTTCCGTATGATTAAATTTACATACTCAAAAAATATGAAGCTATGCACGCGCGTATAAATTTACTCACGTTTTATTCACTCAATATCTTACGTTATTCATGTAAAAATAGGGCTCAGCCACGGGATACATGATATATAATTACTTCAATGCAATGCAGGATATATAGCTCAAAGTATGAGACCATCCGTAAAATTCTGTTTCTGTACCTGGTAGAGTGGGTATGGAGGAATGCTCTCTAGATTTGATTTTTTTATTAGGGGCAGCTAGACCATTTGGTTTTCTGGTGGGGGAGTGGCTGTTTTACCCCAATAGATAAAACTAGATTTTCTTAGACAAAGTAAAAGCAATTATTTGTGTAACCACAGAAAGTGTTTTTATAAAAAATAGGCCCTATATGTAAGTTTCATTTAGTTACAACGAGTTATAATATATCTGATCAGCAGTCATCAAAGTTCTATTAAAAATAATCTAATTACCTAGATAGAGAATTACATACAAAAATAAATACATTTACATTTCACATGCGGGGTATGGGGCCCTAGAAACAAAGAAATGAAAGAAAAAAAATGGAGGCTTTTCCTTTTTACATCAAATATGCTAGAGGGGTCTGGTCTGGTGCAATCTGGCGCATTCTGGGTGTTCCAAAAATACGTTATTATCAACCAAAAATCAACAAGTTTAAGGATAATGAATCCACAATTATAGTTAACATTATTTGCGATAGCTTCCACGAATAGCTATCTAGATTAGCATGTCAGCACGAAAGTAAATACATTTAGATTTTCAAAGGGGGGTCTGGGGAGACTTACCCCCAGAAGCCGGAATTTGTTTTAAAAAATCAAACGAAATGAAGGCTTTTCCTTTAAGGTGAGATTTTTTAAATTTATTTTTTTACTGTTTTACAGGGTTCCCTTAATCCTCAAAACTATAAGCTTGCTTCCAAAATCCCTGAAAATAATTACCAGTGCTCCCCAGTTCCCTGAAAATAAATAGCCCTTCTCCTCAGATGCCCCAAAAACCCCTGGTGGTCATCTGTCTGAAACAACTTAAGGAAGAAGGCAACGATCAAAAATCGCAATCTCTGATGATTGGAATACTTGGAACATTAAAGGAATGTACAGGGGTACTTTTAGGACCTCCACAAAACGCAGAAAAAAAACTCTGATAATCAATGTCAGGAAGAAGGAAAAGATCGCAAAAGATCGCAAAACTTGCTTTCAAAATATTCTATTTGAAGTATTAACCCATATAAGCCTAGTGTCACTTTTGTGGGGCATATAGGCAAACATTGAAAATCCAATTCTATTAAAATTTGAAAAAAAGTTAAAAAAAAAAAAAAAAACTTTCAACATCCCTTATAACAGAAATGGGCTGATCCAATTGATAACGGTTGGGAATTCCATTTGGCTCAATTGGGTTAATGTTTGCTTTTGTGTAGACTTTGCTTGTTTCAGACGTTTTGAACTGCGGTCACTGCTCGGTGAAATAATTACTATAGTCCCACAGCCTTTAGCTGGCTCTGTTGATATTTTGTGTTAACAATTATGTTTATCAATATCAAAGCTATTTTAGTAACTATTTTTAGAATCGTCATTCATTAATGTTTTCAAGAGGATTTAGTAGCACAATGAATACATCACTCTTATACTGCTATAATACTGGAGATTGAGAGTTCCAATCCCAGCATCAGATGTTTTTACTAAATTTTATTTATATACTTATTGCTAATACTGATGTTTCAATGATGCATAACAATAGGACTATACTATTTTTTATAGAAACTGGTAAATATTGTTAAAAGTATTACTGCAGTTAGAGAAAGTTTAGGACACATACCTGTATAAATCACCCTTTTTCTGGATAATATTAGTTCGGATTTGTTATTTACATCGATTCTCATTTATCTTTGAATCAACAGTACTTAGTCTATTATTTCGCAAATAGTTCATAATCAATTACAAATCACTTTGGTTGCAGAATATCGTTTTCGTGATAGTACATGTACCTGGTGAGATTATAAGAATCTATCATGAGTGTGAGGGTGGAATAGAAAAATCTGTCGATAGGGTCATCGATTTCATCACGATTTTTTTGTTTGATTTGATTCTTTACGTCCCATCAACAATCTTTCAGTTAAACAGGGACGGGTCTCCCTGGGTTAGAATAGTACTAAGCTAGAATAAATGTGTCTTGCTCAAGGACCACAACGCAGAGACGCCGGTGAGGCTCGCGGCCCATCGGTCTCGAGTCAAGCACTCTACAACTGAGCCACTGCGCACCCGATGGCAGCTCGAGGCTTGCCGAGTGATGACAATCGGTGATTGCGAGGGACGGATCCCTCATACGAATAATGGATTCTTTTTCGTGCTCACCACTTAATGCCGCATTTATATTGGAAAAGCCATGAAAAGGGCTTCCAGAAAATCCTGAAATCGCTGTGATCTGATATGGTGACGTCTTTTTAACATTGTAATAATGTCACGGAACGACGTGTGGCTAGCATGCTGTTCGTTTTTGTATCATTGCCACTGGCTGGTACGGGAATGTGAGATAGAAATATCTCACATCGGTAAGAAAAACGGAAATCCCGATCTGATGTGCGAAAAAACGCATTCCGTTGTATCATTGCCACTGGCTGGTACGGGAATGTGAGATAGAAATATCTCACATCGGTGAGATAGAAATATCTCACATCGGTAAGAAAAACGGAAATCCCGATCTGATGTGCGAAAAAACGCATTCTGTCGCATTTCTGTCCGTCTTTTTGTTTTTCATATGTTCAATGTGCTTGAAGCATTTGTTTTTGAACTTTTTATGATGTATACCCCTCCCAAATCCGGTACATTATGTGTTTTGCAGGAAAATATCTGTTTTATTATATAATGACTTATCTTTGTTTTCACTTTAACATAAAAAACATATGGAAACACAAATGTAGTCTTAGCGCCAGTCAAATGAAGAAAATCTCTTCAATAGTCATAGGAAATTGAATTTGTGACGTCTGTGTCAGAGATTAGAGAAAACATACTGAATAACAAAACAAAATGTTGACATTGTCATGCATCACATGCCAGTCGTGTCATTAGATATTGTTATATTTTATCCTCCAATATGCCATTAACTCTTAAAGCGCCAATCACAACAAAAGTCGTCTGCTTTTCTCGTCTGCTGAAATGTTTAAGAAGCCTCTATGGCAAACAGTGTGGACCTAGATCAGACTGCTCCTATAGGAGCAGTCTGTTCTGGGTCCACGCTCTTTGCTTCTATACTTAATTCGTCAGTAATGTTAGGCAATTATTTGCAGCAGACACCTTCAGCAGACGACATTTTCAGATGCATTTTTATTTGGCGCTTTAAGGGTTAACCCTTATCCAGCCAATATGTATGTTCTGAAAATATCTGCCTCACGTCTGCAGCATATATTCACATACCAATCGGTACTGTCTCGGCCAATTCCGAGGAATTCCGTGGATTCAGACCTCGGGTGTACATCGAGGATCTAATTTGATTACTTGACGCTGACGTAACATAACGTGACACTGACGTCACGTAAATTATGGCAACACAATAACAAGTGCGATTGCAGCAAAACAAACAGTTATAAATGAAGTATATGTTTTTTTCAATAAAATATCTCTATAGCGATATTTTATTGAAAAATACACAAACTTCATTTATTCTGCTGATTTAACTTTTCGGATACTCAGAAAAAATGGATTTTAATAGGGCCGAACGCACATGCTACAGAACTAATTTCCCTTACGCCAATTCCGGCTGACAAAATGGAGCCTTTTCGTACATACAGTGTAGTGCTACGCTATATGCGCGGCATATGTACAATTCTCGAATTGTGCCGGGCTTTCCCGATTAATTCACATACATTCCAGTACATTGTTTTCCAGTTGTCCAGTGCATGGCTACATGGCTCATGCAAGCCTGCGCAAATGTGCAGACTCAACAGATTTTGCTACTCGCATTAATGTCCACAAAAAGCAAATTGAGCCACCACATGAGATATTGGTACTGTGACGAAGGCTTAGGCAAAAACCTGTGAACATGGGCATTCACTGCTCGCATAAAAGGCACATGAGTCGTAATTTGAGCCACTGTTTGTTTAAGATTTTAATTAAGTTAAAAAATACCACACAGCATCCCTTAAAACGAAAATGGACTGTTTCAATTGGTAAGAATCGGAAATTCTATTGGGCTAAAATGGGTGAACCTTGTTTTAGCATACGTTTACCTGTGGACTTCCCATATATGTATAACCTGGATGGATATGACCCGGCCTACTTATCAATTAAACAAGTCCATTTGCAATTTAAGGACTGATGGTTGGTAATTTCCATTAATTTTGTAAGCAAATAGTGATAACCATATGGTGGGACGCTGCTCTCTGGTTTTGTCTGATCTGGGTAAGCACCGTTTGACTCTTATTGACTGGTTTTGACATTTCCAGGCAGTATAAATGACATCTGGGAGTTATAAAACACACAAAAAATAACTATCATCATTTTACATTCTACGAGCGATTGAAATTTCATGATCAGTTGAGTTGATCATGAAAAAGGTTTTATGAACTCGGGGCCAGAACCTGTGCTTTGCAATATTTTAGAAGCGTAAGCTCCGTGCTTACTTCGCGCGCATCGGAGGACAGGGAAGACTGTTTGAAACTTGGTGGATGTGCAGGCTGATCAGAGTATTCGCTGGGCGGACATACCATTGTGTTGGTTTTGCCATACACTGGCTGAATTTTCCTTGGACATGCACGTTATCAAAATGAGGCTGCTAAATGTATATCAAAGGATTTTGTGTTGTAGTATTGCAAATAATCATCAGACGGCTAGTGAATTCCTTCATTATATACTCCATTTGTCTTTTGTAAAATATTGGGCAGCAGAGATGTAACAATGGCATCAAAGACAAACAAAACAAATAGCTAGTAATAAATCTTATTCAAGCGGGACAAAAAGGGAAATTAAACATCTAGCTGTCCATTAACGCGGAATAATCTATTTATCTGTATAAAATTACTCTCTATGTCTCCAAATAAAGCCGCGGGCTATAGATTGAATGTAAAAATGTTGGTGATCTAGTCTTCGACATAAGGGAAACAAAAGTGATATATTGAAATTTTTGATATCATTTTAATGCGCAGGTTACTATGTTATACGTTATACTGGTTACAAAGAACATATAAATCATGTTTGATTGCTAATTTCAAGTTCATGTACTACTACTGAGTCATCTATCCTTTTAACGCCTTGTCTGTATTTGATTACAACCATGTTATAAAGCATTGTAAAGATGTCACATAGTAAGAGTACAGCTCGTCGTGGGTAAAGTCTAGAAAAAATTGTACATGTAGCAGCTAAATACCGTTGTTATATGACTAGAGAGAATCCTGTCTCCTGATTGGCCCAATTTGTCTTCATAAATCATTATGTCTACCTGAAAACTGGTCTAAACTGGCTCAGAAGGTGATATGGGATGAAATCCAGCTCAAACTAGTTTCCAGAAGTTAATATTTTTGACACTTCTGCAATATCACCCTCTAGAGAGCTAAAAATAGTATGATGAGTATAAAACTTTGTGTAGTTTTTTTTACATTTTTTTTTGATATTTCATCTTTAAAATTTTTTTAATTTCAATATATTTTTTCTAATAACATTTTGTTTCAACATATTCATAATAATTATATTAGTAATTATAAACATAATGCCAGCATATGAGATTTTGATTTTTATCACATTAGATCAGGCGAGCCTGTGGAAATACACAAATTCGTCAGAGCCTTTGCTGATCGCATACACATCGTATTGCAATCGGAACTGCCTCTGCCAATTCCGCGAAATTCCGTGGAATCAGACCACGGATGTACATCGAGGATCTACTTTGATAATGCGAGTGATAACGTGACGATGGCGTCACAGAAACCATGTTAACACAAATAACAAGAATTATTGCAGCAAACCAAACGGCTTAAATGAAGTTTATGTTTTTTTCAATAAAATATCGCTATAGCGATATTTTATTGAAAAAAACATTCTTTTATTCTGCTCATTTAACTTTACGGATAATCAGAATAATCGATTTTAATAGAGCTGAACCCACACGCTGAAGCTTTTTGGTACATAATACTACGTGTAATGCTTCTTACATCATGAGAGGGTTGGGGCCTGATGTCATGTCTTTGGTTGGCAAGACCAGGGTTTACTTGATCACTTTCTTTTGCTCTGGTATTCCGTTGTATGTACTGTCGATTTCTTATCTTTGTTTTTATCTCCTTTTTATATCTTGATTAGTATGTACTAGGAGATGATGCATTGATATGTTAGGGACTTTTCATGCCAACCAAGCATCTCTGTCTATTCATTCAAGTCTGCATTAAGGCGTCTAACCGTTCAAATACAGTGTCTCTTTTGTGGATCATTTTTATTTATTTATTTATGTTTCATGTTTGTCTTTGTTATGCTGTCTAGTTTGTTCCTTGCAGCCTTGTGGTCACCTGCTGGGGGAAATGTTGACCTCTTGGACTCTCTTTTGTGTGATGTTTGCATGTGTTTTTGTCACTTTCCCATATGGTATTCTGGATCAGGTGTGGCACTTAATTGTATCGTTTCCTGATCTTCGCCCTCTTCTTTACTTTAGCCCACAATAAACGAAATAATTGCATCTAACATTATGATAAAGAATACGGATAGGTACCTCATTCATCTCATTATGATTAGCAAAGTTTGTAGTTTATATATTTTGTGATAGAAATTGTAATGATAAAATAAAAAAAATTAGGTTCCCTACTTGTAATACAAAAATACTATCAGCACAAGAGCAATACTGTTTGATTGGTACATGTGTATTTATAGTTGGCAACTAAGACTTTAAGTTCCCAGCCTAAACAATTACATGTATTGTGTGTATCAAGTTGCGTCTGGAACATCTTTGACATTCTTTTTTAGAAACTTAACGCCAAAATAAACTGTATTATTGTGTATCGTATATATCTGGACATTTACGTGTAACATGAACACTTGTTAGTCAAGTACGTGTTGTTTTATTACGTTTGTCTTTAATATTATGATGTTTTTTCTACAGACCTATACGAATGCGTAAATCCATGACCTGTTTCATCCCACATATGTACCAGTTTCTATCAGCTAAGTTATATGAGCCATGACACGTGATTTCGAACAATGTGGCATTTAGACAAGTGTAGACTCAGACGAGCCAGTGCAGCCTCCTTTTAAGCTTAAACTCCAAATGATGTTCGGTCAGTAGCTCAACAATAACAGATTATTGAAGCGACTAGCAAAGGCTCTGATCAGCTTGCGCGTATGCGCAGGCTGATATGAGGCTTTGCTGGTTGCACATAACACATTGTTGGAAATCTCATGTCACGGCTCAATTATGTTTGCTTACAAATAACGCACGTACCCTAAAAGCGCAGCTATTGGCTACGAACAACAATGTCGTCGAACAATCTGACCCAATGCACATGCTTATATTCCCTATGTTGTCGTATATGACTAAAGAGGTTTGGCTGGAAAGCTTTCCTTTCCGAATAGTAAAGTTAGAAAAGAGTGGGATACGAAATGTGTACTTTGTAGTCTGTAACCTTCGCTATAAACCCAATCATAGTTTGTAGCCAGTGGCCTCTTAGTTGAAGAGGGGAGAGAGGATCCAAATACCACTAAAAGCGGGTCATCATCAGCCCTCCAGCGAAACAACATTTAAATGGCGTTTCGCTGGCTGGCGGAAGGTGGCCAAAATTGAATGCTGTCATGGTAGCTTTGCAATTTTCCATGGGATACAGACCAGGATTAATAAGGAACCCTACAGCTTTGTGATTTTCAGGGGGGTCCGGACCCCATGTCCCCCCTCTGGATCCGCGCATGTAAAAACTATATTGTTTTATTTTAATTGTACGACGGGTTGTATCGATTCCTGATCTTTGCACCCTTACTTACTTTGGCCAGACGCAATGACGACCCAGGTTAATCTTTTGTTCGTTGTTGCTCCCATTGGGTATAGTAGGGATTCCATGTTAATCCCTGCCCCGAGGTTATAAAACTTTTTTCGTGCTAAACTCAACCGAACATAAAATTTATCATGCTCATGAATGTTAAAATGCCAATTTTTGGCATTCAAACATTCATTAGCATGATAAATAAAACATCTGAGAGTGTGAAAGCAAGAAAAGTCTTTATTTTTCAGCATTTTAGTTTTTATGAGCAAGATAAATTTCATGCTCAGCTGTGTTGAGCATGAACAATGTTTTATAACCTGTAGACCTGGATTTTGGTGTGGTTATATGTATCTTTTCTAGTTAAGCAATCATCTCGTTAAATCATTGTAGTAGAAAGGAATTTCCCATTCGTATCATTTGGACTAGTCCATTTCAGTCTTAGGGGTTGTTAGGTGGTATTTTTCATTTATTATAAAAACCGTAAGTGAGCATGATCAGGGAATACCACAACTACACACTGCAGACCAGCCCGTGGCATTGTGAAGGAACAACCAGCTATCTTTTCTCCATCAAGATTATTGCAAAATTAGGACACAGAGTATTGAATATTATATCAATATCCAAACACATAGCCCCAAGAAACAATAGGAGTAACACTATATAATAAATCAAAAACAACAGAACCACCGCCTTAAAACGGACACCAGCCTTAGCCACTGAATTAGAAAGCAAACTGCAGATAATGATCAGACGCTGCTGTCTTACACGTCCAAAAGGGATTTGATTGCTTTTCATAGTGTGTTCTTGTGTGTGTGTGTGTGTCTTTGCTTGTGTGTCTCTCAGTGTCATAGGTTAGTATGTGACTGTTGGACTGTTAAGTGCAAAAATTGTTATGTCATTTAAACTTATGACGATACATTTATCACTAACTCGATGTAATAAGCGTCATATTCATGTCAAAAATGTGTTCTGTGCGTTTATTTACATGTTTATTATTATAATATTCACAGAACCAAAAATAAGGGCACCCTTGTATTTCATTTTTTTTTTATTTTACCTAAAACACATAAAAAGTATGGAGTCTATGTCAATATCGGGCGTGACCTCCACGTGCAGCAACCTGAAGATGATATGGCGTATCTCTGCTCTCGGAATCTGCTACAATTTCTCCTGAAGTGCAACACCAACTTTCTGGAGAAATTAAAGGATTCCTTAATTTTTGGTGGATCTAAGGTGTAATCATCATTTACTTTGTTGTTTTGGGTGTGATAAACAACGTTATAGCTGGCCGCAACCATTACCCTGTTAATCCTGTTAAGATTAATGGAATTTTCAAAAAAAACTTTACACAGTTCATTGTGTATATTGAGGGGCCACATCTTACAATTTCAAAAAAAAATAATATTATTGTATTCCTTCCTCGGAAGAGTGGTTTTGTCTGCGGCATTACATATGGGTCTTCACTGATTCCCATTGTACATGTTTAGAGGTTTCCAGTCCTGAAAGTTACTTACAGTATTGCTGTTGCTTCCTTAAAAGCATTGTATTTAGTTTTCTTTGAGCTGCTTACTGTTAGCGCTGTTTTCCACATTCAAATGTTTGTTGAAATTGGATTTCATTCAGGAGATCGTCTAATACCCATGTACTTTACCGAGTTATCATCTCAATAGCTTTTTTTAGATGGCATTGTCTTCTTTCTATACGGTTTCCGGAGTGAAGTGAACTCAATGAAATGCATATTCACGCATAGATAGTGTTTGACGTTAAGCTTGTTTAATACCTCTTTGGATCTGCGTCTTTTGTGGAAATTCTTTTGAAAACCAGTCAGTTCTGAAAAAAATAATATTATCCCTTCGCCTGCTACAAAAAATGTATCTGAAAATGCTGTCTGCTGTAGTGGTTTGTTGCATGGATATGCTTATGCCAAGGATTACTTTCGGTATACAGACAAATCGTGTGGACCCATATCAGACTGCTCATAGTCCGATCTTGATCAACAGCTGTTTGCTACAAAGGCGTTTTAAAAGTACCAGCAGGCGACATCTAGTCGCGATTAGCAGCCGAGGTGTTTAGCTCTACGTCATACCAGAAACAACATCTTAACCTGATTGCGATAAAACCAATCTTCACGTATGGATCTGATATACTACTGAGACAATCTAAAAAATGAAAATATTTGGGTAAAGCACATTTCCAAATAGGTGTTAATATGCCTATCAAACTGTGCGCGTTCGAAACTTTGTTATTTTAGTCGCCCATTCGAGTAACTTTAAAATAGTGAGTGTTGAGAACAAATACGCAACTGGAGAAGGCTAGTGATCCATTCAGACGTTTTTTCTGGTCCGATTCGTAGTCAAACGCATACGTTAGTACATTACAAAACCAAAAAATGACATGTGAGTCCAGCGTAGACTCAGATCAGACTTTCATTAGCACATACATATTTTGAGAGAACATCATGCCTCAATAAGAAAAAACACTGTCCACACATGAATCTTGAAAGCAAAGGCAGCAATACAATCGGCCCGTGTGAGAATGTAGTGCATAATGTGGAGTAGTGCCTATAAACAATGCCATGTCGTATTGCTATATAGTGCATGAGTCCCTCACTAGATTTTAAAAAAAAAAAATCCCTACCTCCATGTTGTAGATGACCATGGTGTATGCTTGTTCCACCTGAATGGTATTGGTAGCAATCATAAGCTTAATCGTTTCACATATTTGGAATATGTGGCTCAGATATTGATCTCATTATTTAACTGATACTGACCTACTCCCTACCCAAAACACCTTGTCATCAATTTTAAACGTGACGGTCCATGTGTTTTGCATGACAAACTTCATGCTATGGGGAAGAATCATTTGATTTACTCACAAATGTGGGACAAATGACCAAGATACGAGGCCAAGTTTTAATCAGTCGTGACCTTGTGATTGTGTGGCTCTGTTCTGTACAAGTTACATCTCAAATTAGTAGACATTCTTGTAGTATAACACGCATTGAAGTACTGCAAAATAGTTATATCCAGCTTATTCTTCTGTCCTCGTCCCAAGATGGTAAGCGTAACCAAACCATGAATGTGTTTGGTTCTTATTGCACACGCCCGCTAATCTGCCCTTCACAGCTAGCACACCTTGTATCGAAGTAAATAGTCGTCATGGGCAGATCCAGAGGAGGAAACGGGGGGGGGGGTCCGGATCCACCCTGAAAAATCACAAAATATAGGGTTTCTTAGCAATACTAGGCCGGATCTCCTGAAATATCACGAAGCTACCAAACCAGCAAATGTGGAGTCATTATTGACCCGCCAGCGAAACTTCATTTAAATGACGCTTCGCTGGCTGGCCGATAAAGAACCGCTTTTAGTTGCATTTGGATCCTCTCTCCCCTCATCAACTGAAACAAACCTTATCAGAGTTGGACCTCCTCTGACAAAACTATCTGGATCCGCGCATGGTGGTTCAGAATGAAAGATACACTCCTGCTATACTGGGTAGCTAAGCATGCGTATTTCAAGAGTGATTGGCTGTGTATTGTATACGAAGTGAATATTATTATTGCATGGGCTGGCGCAATGTATTCATACGCCCAAAAGCGATCCTATATTTACACTTGTACTTGAATTTAGTAAAACAAATATTGAGAGAACCAGTTGATAGAACCACATAACAGAAGTTTGTAAATCTATAGTTCTTATACCCCCCAATGAAACAATTGTAGTAATTTGTTATATATGTTTTACGAGGAGTACCGAATTTTCACAGAAGCTTTATCCCTAATGAGTACATTGCACTTAGAGCTGGCATTTCATTCCAAGGTCTAATGTGAACAATTCCCTTATGTTGCACAAGAAGGAAAGTAATTTGAGGGATTGTGAAGGACAAAACCATACATTACTTGTTTAATGATAGCCTCAGAAACTGGCATTGCTCCTTCCAGCCATAGATGAATCCTTGTAAATGTAAAAGGCTGTTAACTCATGTCATGCTGAACATATTTATGTACTACACTCCACCCCATTTTTAATCCTGTTAAGTTGCATCATTCCAGTTATAAGAATGTATTAACAATGAGAGTGGAAACCATTGTCGATCCTAATAAGCTGGCTTCATCAGAAGCCAGCTGATCTGAATCTACAGTGTTTTCAAAAAATGATAAATCCGGGTTCAGGAGGACAAGGGTTAATATATGGATTCTTGGAAATAAGGCGATGCGAGCTAGTTTATTTCATTATGTAGAAACAATATTTTTGAAAGCTATTTGTCTGAAAAGCTAATATGCGAAGTCGATTGCTAGGATTAGATTGTCTGTTTAAATATTTTATAAGTTCATGCTTTTCTTCGTCAATTTTGTTTTACAATACAATTACAGCACATGGTTTGTATACATGCGGATAAAATACGACATGATCAAACATATTTGTAGCATATAGACATAAAAGAAGTGCATTCAAAACGAGTTTGCAACATTTTACAATATCGCCATTATTTCTTTTTGATTTGGTTTATAAATTCTAAATAATCGTTGGGAGGCCCACAATTCAAAATAACATAGTATTGCATGACAGTTGATATGAAAATGTCTTTAAGTAAACCCATTTAAGGGGTGCCTTCTTTCCCAGATACATTCTAAACAATAAGGAAACGTTATATACGAGCATATAGTGTATGTCTTTTTATTGATAATCGAAATTATATACTTATGTTAGGAACCTCAACAAATGAAGTAAATATCTGACTGCTCAGTTGCTTAAACAATGCTATCGATATAATAAATATCGTAAAGCAATACCTTGATTGTATTGACGATGCTTAGAGATGAATGTTAGATATTATATAGTTTCAAATCTCTCTAGTGCCAGGTTATTTAAGCCATTACTTTATAGTGATACTCATTATTATAGATATAAAATTAAGTAAGAAGGCAAAGATCAGGAATTGATACAATCAAGTATCACACCTGACCCAGGACACCACGAGGGAAAGTGCAAAAACACAAAAAATCATCACATACAAGAGAGCCAAGAGGTTAGCCTTTTCCCAGCAGGTGACCACAAGGCTGCAATGAACACACCAGAAAGCAAGACAAACACGAAACATAAATAACAAAAATGATTCACAAAAAGCACCAGCTTGGAACCGTCAGTAAAATATTTTTACTTGAGGTCTTAAACTTGTTTTATGAAACTTACCTAATCCTTATATTCAGATGTGGATCAAGACAAATAGATGTTTGGTTTGCATGAAAGACCCCTAACTAATCGTTGTATCGTCTCTTATTAAATATAAATCGATATATAAAAAAAGAGATAAAACAAAAATAAGGACTCAACAGTATATACAACTGAATACCAGAGTAAAATAAATCAAATAGTTAAATCCCTGATGGACGACAACAGACACAACATCAGGTCCTAACCCTCTCATCTATAGATAAGTTTTTAAGTTGGAACCATCATAGAATATGAGGTCTGATCCGTTGGCGTGCAATTAAAGAGGAAAGCAAAATTGCCAACAATGATTGGGTTGACCACCAAGCATGCAGTCTGTTGCAATACATCAATGTTATAAGAACCGTACGAATGTAGAGAGGAATGCTTTTATCAATAATTAATACAATTCAATACCACGCCTGGTCTGTGCCTTCCTCTTTACTTTATCACTCTCAAAGATGCATACAAGTGTATGCAAAGAGTATGAAAATCTATCGTTATTTTCTCAGACACTTTCTTTCAATAAATCTACCTTGGTTACGCGACGCATACGTTCCATAAGTGCCGCCATTTTACAATTTATACACGAGTTATATCTACTTGTTACACACGCGTACCTGACGTTATGTTGTTTCGATGGTATTATTAATCTGTTTAATGTTAAGGCTAAGGTCTAGCATCTGGTATTTCATTTGCAACGCCATATGAGAAATAGTGGAAAGGAAGAGGACCCAGTTCATTGAATGCTATGGTAGAGATTCTCCCTTCCCAAACGCAGGGTTCGTAGATCTGCAAACCAATGGCGTAGCCAGAACGCTGATAAATTTACGCACATCAAAGGGAGACTACTGGGTCAAGCGGTGGTTCTTTTCAATTGCGTCCCTTTTCAAAATAGGAAATAATTCGCTCCAAGAGGGAGCGAATTCTTACCTTTAAGAGCAGTTCCTTATGGTATGGAAAATCACGTTAACCTTAATAGGTGATCTACCTTGAATTTTACTTGTTTTTATTACACACGTACGTAACTGCGTAATGGGAGCTACGTCAATGCAAACATTTTGTTACCAATAGATTTACCTCACATTGCATAATTATATCGCTTGAACGTAACCTATTGACACAGTTGTGATTCATTGTATCTGATGCCAGACGTAGTGTCTTATAAGGTGACATTTCTATCTGACCAGATAACATATCAGGCGTGATCATGTATCCATCTACTCCTCTGCATGTGTTGCTGTCTCACTAAAGACTTTCTTTTTAACCCTTCATGCACTAATAGCGTCTTCCTTATGGGTTAATGCAATTAATTTGTGTTGGTCCATTGTATATTTAGAGGGGTCACAGGTTATAATTTTGAAACATAATTGTATTACTCTTATTTTCTCTGAAGGTCATGTTTGATTTAACAAGGAATGTAGACCCTGATCACATCCTGCTTCGTGTGGCTTTTCATCTGGGTCTTAACTGTTTGTACTATTATAGAAAAAGTTAAAAGATAACATGTTTTATTTCGTTCGTCAGTTTATTCAAATCACAAGTGCATGTGTACATGTTTAACACTTACATATATTAAGGCTGTTCAATAAACAAATCATTTATGTTAGCCGTAAAATATCCCAATTACAATGCATGATGAGGCCTCCAGGGGTTTGGGGGAGCTGAGAGAATGGTTATTTATATTCAGGGAGCTGGGGAGCACTGGTTATTATTTTAGGGGAGCTGGGGAGAAATCACATACTTTTTTAGATTTTGAAAGCACTGCCAAACATTTGAGAAAACATAAATTCAGGCATTTTGGTAAATTAGAGCCATTATTTGTAGGGATCGAGGGAGCACAGACACCCTCTTTGGGGCCTCCATAATATGCAGTGCAGTTGTCAGTAAAACAATATCTGCTGATCATGCGAATTTCAGCAAAACAATTCGCGTCTTGATGTTATGAAATAATTAATTCCATGTGTTGTTTTATCTCTCTGACGGAAGTCATATTAAGGCATCCCCTTCTAAATGAAATCTAGTGATTATATTTCAAGTTCATTTGAGGATCAGCAGATGGTGTCTAGCTGCAGAGTAACCTATGAGATATTGTTCAGAAAATAATGATGTTTTCATCAATATCGAAGCTACAATGATACGGATCAAACCGGCAGTCTGAAGTAAGAGTATAAGAATCCATCATGAATGTGATGGTAGGACAGAAATATTCGTCCAGAGGATCACCGTTTGGCATCACGAGGCTTGCCGAGTGATGACAAATGGTGATCCGAGGGACGGATTTTTCTATCCTAACCTCACACGAGTAATGAATTCTTTTTCTTGCTCACCACTGTTTGTTATTTTAAAATAAGCTTCCAGAAGACCCTGAATACGCTTAATTGCAAATTCACATGATGACGCCACTTGACGACCATGTGCGTGAGTTCCAATATAACCAACGTCCAGAGCCCTCGCGTGACAGCCTGGGTGGGATAGCATGGGTAAGATAAGATTTTCTATTCCAGGGTAAAATCTCAGGTATCCTTATCCAGTGTGCAAGAAAATATATGCCTGCTATGATTTGTGAACGGATCATGATTTTTCTAAAACATATTGAAATGCATATTTGTTTCTAATTGCAACCTATCGACTGAAATGTTATTGGTATTCAAAAACTGTTATCAAATAGAAGAAAGGAAGCGATTATGACCAGGAAATGCCCCAATCACATACTGCAGACGAACCGAAGGCGTCGCAAGGAACGATAACAGCGGCATGACATACAGGACACAACAAAAGTAAAGCAACCAGCTCTCACTTCCCCAGTGAGATGATTGCAAAACTAGAAATGACTCAAAGTACTGCAAACAAAACAAAGACTCAAAGCAAAAACAAACAATGACTAAACCCAACAGAACCACCCCCGTAGAACGAACAGCAGCCGGGGGCGAAAAATAGAATATCTTACACATCGTTTTCATGTTTTATTGAATTTATTAAAAGAGGTGGAGTAAAAAGATAAAATGCTAGGCTTGCCGATCATTTTATCGCTCTTCGCAGTGAATTTTATGAATTCAATAATACAGGAGCACGAATGTTAAATGCTATTTTTCCATTCAAGAAGGGTTGTTGTCGAAGTGCTGGTCAACGGCTTGTTCAAGCTTGTCCAGAAAAAAGTATGGTTAGGTGAAGTGACAGTCCCGCCATGACCATAGCTGTTGACTTGAGACGTAAAGCAACAAAGCAAACAGACAAATTCTATTTACCATATGACGTTAAAATTATTTTGTCATCGCGTTTTTGGCGTGAAACCGTCAAGATTTTACTATCTTTCACGCAACATTACAGTGGACGTCATTACGTTACGTTGCTAAATCTGTAAACCACTAGTGATTTATCGATTTTATTGCATGTGATTATATCATCCTCAGACGCGACGTCATGTGATAATTATTTGTATTCGCCATATCTTCACTTTTTTGTCCTTCTATTGTAAACTCACAGCATTTGTCTAGCTCGGATGGAGGTTCCTAACGTATGCAATGTATCATCACAGGGAAACTACCAAATTGATTAACAAACTGTGATGAAACAATGAAAATGGCTCTCATCACACAGACTGTCAGAGCTAAGGAATCCCCCCTTCCCCCCCAGAAATCCATTTTATCTCAACTATTAGCTTTTTCTCGTTCCATGAACAAACATTTTTTTTTCAGAAAAGATGACAATGTAACGTTCACAGTTTAGAAGTTTCGATGACCATTTAGCCGAATTATGCTTGCGAATGGGTTCATTAGTATACAAATATTTGAAAATGGAGGTTCATTGATTTGAACGCCTGGCGCTATTCGAAACTTCTGCTATTCACCAGAGCCAAGAAGTACAACCATCCAATTAAAACAAGTTAAGTTTACAGATTCGTACCGTTCTGTACATTTAGGTGCCTCTATTTTGGTCACAGAATACTAAAAAATGCATATGAACAAGGTGCACGTGTCTCTTTTATACTGTTCACGCATATGGTCAACAAAACTATCTAAAGTGACTGTCCCATTTCTTTATGAACTCTAGTTGATAGTAATACGTAAATATTCGTTGTGATAGAATACATACAATATTTTTTATTGAATATTACAGTCAAATTTCGCAACAAACCTTCTCTGGATATGATATCAAGCAGAAATGTGTAAAAAAAACATTTTAGAGCTTATTTGTCAAGCAAGAGACACAGAAAAAAAGTACAAGCAACTGGAGCTCTTGAAATTCAATTCTCATAAGAAATGTGGTATGTGGTGCTTTATCACAGTGACATAAGTCACATTAGAATGTTAGTGTTGTTCTTTATCAAGCTAAAATATAACAATCTGGTTGCACACATTTTACACATCGAAATCCACCAGACCAATGCATTTATGTGCAAACAATCACAAAAAATGAAATTCTAAGCCAAAACATCTGTGGGACAACTTTGTTTAAACGTTTATGTCCAAAGTTAACTAGGTAAACTTAATGCTCTAACTAAAGAACAACGACAACAAGAATCGGTTCAGAACCTCTGTGGCACTGGTTTGTAGCATCTTCTACCTCTCAAATTCATTTTAGATGCTGCATAACAGCGGGAAAGTTGTTCAAGTAGACCTCCCCTATTTTTCTCATCGTCAGAAGGCGCTAATATCTTGGCAAAAACGAATAATTTCTATCTTTTTTTTCTTTCATCTAACAGAGCAAGAGAGTCCATTTTAACAACCGTCTGTAAAGATGATGTAAAATTGCTGTAAATGCAAAATCAACAAGCTATACAAATGTATCAGCAATGAAAGTTTTGGATTTTGAACATACCGCATAATAGATTCTCAACAAAAAAGTTAAGGAAATCTCAGAAAACCATGCAACATAAGAACACTAAAGCAAATAATTATTCATTTTTTATTTATTTGTTTAGATACATGTCATTGGTTGAAAAATATGTTTATTTTAGTTTGCTAGTAGTAATACCTTTTGTTGTGGCACAGTGTCAAGTAGCATAGGGGTCAAAGCTATTTTTCGCAAAAATGTCTACAGAGTATTCCCCGATAAACACCGTAATAACATGCAAGTTTTCAAAACTTGAAATGCAATTCCTTTGAATATCACATAACTAACTTGATATGATCCTTAAACATCTCATTTTGAAGATGAGAATATCTTCAACAACGAGTGTGTCCCCAGTTAGCGGTAAATTAGGACTAGCACCGGTTTCGCATACTTTGAATAATTCTGGTGATTTGGTGCTGAGGGATCAGCCTCGATATCTCATGCAACACTGCATTGAGAGGCTGAGCGTTTCATGATACCATTATAAAGCGTTGGACCCTCTGACATGTCAAAATTGTAGACATGTCTGATGAGCGAACTGACCTATAAGATGCGCACAGCACTGTTTTTGCTGATTCTAATGAGGTGTGTTCTGGCATTGGCATCCTATGCCTGGTACTGTATCTGGTTTTCGCACAAGTAAGGCAAGACAACAGACCTCAAGACCAGTCAATTTTGACATTTATTTAACATAACTAGATAAAACGTCATTATAAAGATATTTATTAATGGATGCGATATTTATTTCAATTCTTCAAGTATTGAAGAAAGGTGGCATTTATAGAGAGTATACTTGTTTTCAGTAATACGTTGTATTAGAACTAATACGGTATATAAGAACTCACTTGTTCGTCACGAGAAATTCATGGAATTTCCTTAGTTAAGCTAATCACGAGTCAAGAACCTCGTGATTTAGGTGCAATGATTGTTCAGCAAGGGTATAAATTATCGTTTATAATTTTGTATGGTCATTTGAGGCTAGACAGACCAGATGAGAAATTCTGTTGGGTTTAGGTGCGCTTTTGAGTAACGTCGACGAAGTCATTGAGCAGACAGCCAGCAGAGAAAGTAAATCAAAGGCAGCAGTCGCAGAGAATAAATGATAAGTATTTTTTTATAATATTTATACTTCAAAGGCATTGTCATTGGACTTGTGCTATTCGCATGTTAGAGCGTGATAGCTGAGCGGTCTACACACAGGTCATCTGTGTCACTGAGAATGGTAGTATTGGTCATCTGTGTCACTGAGAATGGTAGTATTGGAAGGTGGCGAGTTCGAATCCATCTGGGTGCAAAAACTTTAAGTATTCATTTGGACGATATGACGTCCAGCCGCCATATGGTTTCTACTACAAGGTACAAAACAATGTTTTTTATTGTCATGATCTCAAACTATTCTCTTAAAACAGTGATACGTCATATTCCGCTCTGGATCATCTAGGCGCTTTAAGCACTCGATGAAAATACACAGGTAATTCTCCATTAGCCCTACGTATTTTGGTGAATTTATAACTTTAAAACTACTCAAAATTTTTCGCTGAAAGTTTCAGTATCGATTAAAAATATGATTTATTTTTTGATACAGAAAGTGTTTATAAAATAATCGGACATATTTACGGACATATTAAAAGTTCAAGATTTTGAACGCTTTTTAATAAGCGTCTGGTATTATTTCCAACGAGTATCTCAGCGGAACTCTTCAGCGTGAGTTTACATAAAGCCTATTATACCCAGATGACTTAGCAATAGAGTGGAATTATGTTGAAGAAAACAACTTTTTCTGAAAATCCTAAATTTGGTTTACATGAGAAATTCTTAATTATCGTAATATGTACGCTGAAAGTTGACATTTTTTCATCGCTAAAGACGGAAGCTAGTACCTCCGACTTGAGGCTCTAGATGGCACTTTAGATAACTATTTGTGGTTACTTTTGTCAGAAGAATTCCTTTTTTCAAAAAGGATCAATCCAAGATAATGACGTTTTAAATTCTAGTTTACATGTAAAGGGCATGATCGCCGAAAACGTGTATTTTGGAGAAAATCTTGTGCTGGTGAAGCAGTTTTCCGTCAGAAATAGTCTTGAAGACTGATGTTTGTTATAATTTTTGAAATTAGTACGGGGACCTAGCAAATCAACGCTACAGTGGTTATGGCTATTTGGGAATATCAATCAATCTTCCTTTTATATTTTGGGTAGGAGAATTAGGGTTTTTAGATGCACTTTAGAAAAATGGTTTTCATGTTTTTACTGTGTTTGCAAGGAAGCTTTTTCAATATGTTGGCAAAGTTATTTCATTGATGCATCTTATAGGAAACGTTGCTTAGCAGCCAGTTGGCTTCTGATTAGACGTTATTACGTCATTATAGAAAACAGCAAGGAGTTATGCGTTGCATAGTGGATGAATCCGTTTTATATTGCCAGAGTGAGAGGTGGCTAGTTGAACACCCTCATCATACTTTTATATCTTGAAATTCCTTTTTATGCCTAGAAAGTTACTAATATTTTTTTCCATAATTAGAAGATTTTGGGTTTTTGAGTAAAACATTGTCTTTTAGTAGGTGGAACAGCTTGGTTTTCAGAATCGGAGAACTGCGTACATGTTGTTTCCGCAGAGAGTACTTATGCTTTATATTTTTAAAATATGCCTAAAAACGGAATATTGAGCTTGCATTTATCTTATAGTATTAACTAGGACAACTGAGATGTGTCAAATTATTTCATTTTACATACATTTTGTTGGATCTCTGTGACAGAGATAGATTTGCAACTTCGTGTATGAGACATTATGAGTTTAGCTTTGACGTACAATGTGAAGCAGTTGTATGAACAAATGGCCGATTCTCATATTTCTTTAGTAAGCGAAATCCTGTTTCATTTGTTAGCTTGTGGTTGAAGGGGCGTTCTAAAATGTTTTCAAATAGCAAAGCGATTCTGGCCTTAATTTTTAAAGTTGATAAAGCTAAGGAAAATTTGATATTTAAATCTAGACGTACTATCTAAAGTTATTGATATGTCGAATTTTTGTAATTTGAAAGTTTTCAAGAGTAAAGTGTTTGCTATTAAATTCTGAGAATATATATGTACGTACATAGCCAAAGTGTAAGGAGATTTGGGTTAAATTATCAGCAAACGTCATTTGATAAGTATCCATTTGGGTATGTATTAAGCATTTTGCACGTTATAAGTATATGTATATGCGTTTGCTAATGTAGGTTAATACATATGTGTAATTATATGTGGGTGTATATATACGCAATAAAGGTGTATGTTTATACGCATGATACTATTTCTGTACGTTACAGAAATACAGCTGGATTCATAAACAGATGAATACAAAATGACCAAGAGATGTTATGTATTTACAGTAGCTTTCTGATTCAGAGACGTGGTCTCCGTTTGAGAGAAGAAGCTATGGTTCTGTGCTTCACAGAAATAGAGCTCTGCTTCAGAGACATATATGAAAAGGGAAAAAAGAAAAGGAAGTGTTATTACATGTATGGTTCATACCGGCAGTAACTTTCTGATTCAGAGATGTAGTCTCTGTTTGAGAGGAGAAGTTACAGTTTAAAAGTGGTTTCTGTGTTCCACAGAATTAGAGCTCTGCTTCAGAGACAGATATGTTATAGAAAAGATAATTAGAATGTTAGAATATGTATGGTTTGGCAGGCAGTAAATTTTCTGATTAAGAGACTTAATCTTTGTTTAATAGGATAAGCTATGATTCAGATGGGTGTTTCTGTCTTGCACAGAAAGCGAGCTCTACTTCAGAGAAAGTTGTATTATAAAAATATAGTCAAAATGTTATTACATGTACAGTTATGCAGGCAGTCAAGTTCTGACTCAGAGGCTAAGTTTATGTTTGAGATGAGAAGCTGTGGTTAGATGTGATTTTATATATACTTCATAGTAGAGCTCTGCTTCAGAGACTAATATATTATAAAGAGGTAAGAAAATAATATTATGCATGATTTTGCAGATAAAAACTTTCTGATTTAGAAAATAAGCCTGCTTGAAATTTGACGATTTGAGTATACATGCTTTAGAGATAAAATCAAATTGTTTAAAAATGATAGGTGATATAATGTTCTGTGGTAGTGTTTTATAGAGATAAGCATTTTGAAAGGGCATTTTTCGTGTAAGTTAATCTTAATGAGCAAATGGTAAGCTTATTGTCTTTTGAAAATCATTTTTAAGCTAATACTTGTCGAAGCCTGAACATGTTTTGATATATATAGATCATATAATTTTATACTTGTCATTACAATTAACATATTAAGTCTCTATTGGAGAATGGAAAGATGTAAAAGTCAGAGAAATACTTGCTTTAGAGATGAAATGAAATTGTTTAGAAATGACAGGTAATAAAGTTCTATGAAGTTATCGTTTTAGAATGACTAGGCTTATTAGCATTTTGAAACGGCACTTTTCATGTTAGTTAATTTTAATGAGAGAATGGTAAGCTTATAGTTAAAAAAACAAAAACAAAAAAAAAACACGCTGTTTTTAAGTCAATACTTGTCGAAGCCTGAACATGATTTGTTATATATTTCATATATAATTTTGTTACTACGTTTTTTGTCGCTACAATTAACATATTTGATAAAGTTTCTATTAGAGAATGAGAAGATGTGCAAGTCAGAAAAATACTGTAATAGCTGTTGAAGAGTTTAATGGTTACATAAACTTGTTCTGATCCTAAAAGCATGTTACACGTGACAAATTTCATGAATAACAAGATATAAATTGCAAGTTATACTTCAAACTTGGTAAGAGTACAGTTACGAAAGAGGTTTACCGTTAGATATATGAAAGCCATACAGGCTTTAGTCCAATCAACTGAAAAGAGCAGCACAACTTGACAAACTACGTCACTTAACTCTAACTGTGTGTTTACTGTACACGTATAATTTTTAAAAAGTTTTCTAGTTGTGTCCAAAAATGTGTTACAAACCGATTTAAGAACCCAATAATCATGTTACAATTATTATATTGATCTTAGTTATTGTATTCTCGTTCTTTAGTTTTCAGGAGTTTATATGGCAGTTTATAGTTACTGTATTGCTTGGGCTCATGAAAGAGAAAGATTATATGAACCAACAACTTTGGTGGTGCAGACAATGCAAAGAAAGGGGAGCAAGCATATACTTTTCAAAAGGTTTGAGTGCAGTTCATTTAAACTTTTCATTCAAGCATACAAGTACAAGAGAGATGTCAGAATTGGTTAGATTAAAGACTGGTAACTATATCTACTTTCTTGCGCAGGCTAATTTACACTTTGGTGAACTTATAATTAGCATTATAGTAGTTTCAAAGATAGATGAGAATTGTTGTAAACAAACACTGGCGAGTAACCTTGATTTTGGGGATGCAGGTAGTCTCTATAATTTACAGTTATATTGAAACTACCACAGCTAACTGCATATGTGCGTAGCAGTGAATAGTCATGCTTTACCTGTTCATAAGAAAAATAGAATTGCCTCATTAATATGCATCTTTGAAACTACTATAGGAATTGTATATGATTTGAGGCTTAACAAATAACTATGAAAATACAGAGAAAACTGAACAGTTAAAACTGTGTATTCAGTAGTTTTAACAAACACAGAAAGATTACTTGTGCAGTCAAATATCTTAAATAGTAAGTGAGTATGATCTGTATTTGTCAGCATTAAAGAATTCACCAAAAATTACAATTATTCTTTTTCAAAAAGTATCATTTCTAAATGGAAAGTTGATCACATCTCAAACGCTAGATGAAGATATAGTTTTGCTTTTAGAAGTTCTATTCCATTCAAACTTTAAACTTTTACTCTCATCGTTTAGGTGCATCAGTATCGAACACATATCTGTGGTTTTGTACGTGACCAGCTAGCAACCAAGCACAGAATGAGTAAGGGGGTTTAGAAAAATGACAATTAGACCAAAAAACAAGTCAAAAGCAAATTTTTCTTTAGCTGTATTTAGCCACTTAGTATATATATGAATCACTGCTTTAATCCCCAATTCTTTTTTAGTCGAATAAATAGAAAGCGCTCAGGTCTGTGCTTGCCGTCACACACGTATATGTTGTTAAGTTTGATATCTTATCCTTTAAGATATTGTACAAAGAAATATAGACGGTTATGATGTACACGTAAGACGCTGAATACTGATGTTGAGGCATATAGGCATGTACATCATAACAGTTGATAATTCAAGGTAGTATATCTGGTTTCCGAATATTAAGAAGTCTAGGTAATAAATAATTTATGTTTCGTCTGAATAAAATGAAAGAGAACATAAATATATTTATTAACGGATGCAATATTTATTTCAATTCTTCAAGTATTGAAGAAAGGTGGCATTTATAGAGAGTATACTTGTTTTCAGTAATACGTTGTATTAGAACTAATACGTATATAAGAACTCACTTTTTCGTCACGAGAAATTTATGGACTTTCCTTAGTTAAGCTAATCACGAGTCAAGAACCTCGTGATTTAGGTGCAATGATTGTTCAGCAAGGGTAGAAATTATCGTTTATAATTTTGTATGGTCATTCGAGGCTAGACAGACCAGATGAGGAATTCTGTTGGGTTTAGGTGCGATCACCCACCCACCCACCCTCATAAATGTTCGAAAAATGGTTGGTTATGTAGATTTGAAAGATATATTGCAAAACGGTTTAAAATGATCCAAGAATTTTTGTCTTTTATATGATATTTAATTGGTTATCAGTTTCTTTCAGATAGGCTGTAAAATTGAGAGATTTGTTTTATGGATGAGTTGATGCACAGTCTATGTTGTGTTTTGAACCTTGAACTACTTGATGTAGCCTAAGCAAGGAACTACATTTGAAAGGTGGGATGCTGGCTGGCTGTAAATTTATTGTTATGAAATTTTGTCTTATGAATAAAGAGAAAGCGCTCAGGTCTGTGCTTGCCGTCACACCCGTATATGTTGTTAAGTTTGATATCTTATCCTTTAAGATATTGTACAAAGAAATATAGACGGTAATGATGTACACGTAAGACGCTGAATACTGATGTTGAGGCATATAGGCATGTACATCATAACAGTTGATAATTCGAGGTAGTATATCTGGTTTCCGAATATCAAGAAGTCTAGGTAATAAATAATTTATGTTTCGTCTGAATAAAATGAAAGAGAACATAAAGAAAAATGGACACATTATACTATTGTGAAATTCAAAACTATTTAAATGTTTTAGATATTTTTGTCATAGCCTGTCAAACACAATTTCCTTAACTTTATTGTTGAGTATATAATACATCGTCAGAGCTATTTCTCCATTATTCGTTTTGTCAAGATACCAGGGTTATCACTAAGTACCCAAACGGGTACTTATTTTACGCGAGGAAGAGGGGCTCTACCAAGTGTATCTTACATATTACCTAACTTTGTTTACCTTGGCTTACATGTATTTGACGAAAATTGGGGACATAGTGGTGAATTTGGCTTGCCATGGCAGTGTTCCTACATATTGCTTTCTCGGAAACTCGACCGAAACATGGGTTTGGATGTAGGCGTGTGTTGTCGTACCGGTACTTGAAGTTTCCACCAAACTGAGCAAATGGAATAACCTCTGGGTGTGAAATGAGATCAACATAGCGTTTGCAGCAAGCGGAAATGCCTTGGCCAATTCCATGGAATCAGACCTCGGATGTACATTGAGCATCTACTTTGATAACGTGACTCTGGGGTTACATAACGTGACGCTGACATCACAGAAACCATGCCAACACAACAAGAAGTGTGATTGCAGCAAAACAAACGGTATTAAATGAAGTAAATGTGTGTGGGTGTTTTTTCAATAACATATCGCAATGGCGATATAGCGATATTCTTATTGAAAAATCATTAACTTCATTTATTATGTTGATAAAACGTTTCGGGAATTCAAAATAATTGATTTTAATGTGACTGGACCCATATGCTAAAGTACCATTTTTCCTTACGCCAGTTCTGGAGGCTTTTCATACATAGTACTATGCCTTACATACATCCGAGGCTTGATTCTCCAATTGAGCCAAAGTTTTCCGATTGCAAAATACTATGCAGGTTAAGCTATCGTATAAGATCATTATTTACGTGATTTCGGACTACGTAATTCCCGCCCAGACCATAACAATGCCAATCCCACGCCATTTGTTCTGCTTGACTGTTACAGGATGGTACTTCTCCCCAACCCTCCTCTAAACACGTTTTCTACCATCGATGAAGTTCAAACAGATGTATGATTCATCGGAGATCATCATGTATTACTAAATAAAAACCGATATGCCCTGTTGCAGAAGAGTTTTAAACCAAATACGACTAAAACCAGCCTGTTGAGCTACCGAGACTACCTAGAAGACTGAACTGTAGCCAGTTTGGATGCCATAAATTCAAGATAACGAATAACAAAGGCGCTGGTCAATCTGCGCGGTCGCATGATGGTCTCGACGTGAGAAAACCTGTCTTAGTTTTGGACCAAGAACGATTGTAACCAACATGTTGAGCCACTGAGACTAGCTGGACGACTGAAAATTTGCATGTAGCAAGTTTTGACACTATACTTTTTCAGATAAAGAATAACAAATGCACTGATCAGTTTGCGCGGATGCGCAAGCTAGTCTGAGCATTCGTTGTTCACACGTAACAAAATCAGATTTTCTCATGTCGTCAAAGAAATTAGTTTTTCATGTCTGGTACATTATGGACCCATGAGTGCTGTATTCAAGACCCAGGTCTATATTAAGACTTGTCATATGACGTCATAACGCCATGCAACAAAGTCGATAAACCACTATTTTAATGCACATGCTTTTGTAACGCGACGTTGTCTGATTGGATTACGTCAAAAATTGCGACAGTACATCTTGCGATATACTGTCGAAAACAGTTTGACGTCATCGATTCATCACATTTCGTTGGATGACGGCTTTATGCGGCTTGCAACGCTCCAGTTCGCGACGAAACTGCAGAAGTGCATTAGAATGGAGATAACCATATTCAAAATTTTCATTTTGGGAGGTATATCGTCGGATATACTTTCGGAAATCACATTTTACGGCTCCGCTCGCGCGTCGCCGTAAAACTAAATTTCCGACCGTTTATCCGACGATATACCTCCCCAAATGATTTTTAATACAGTTATCCCCTAAGTGGCTTACAGATTTGAGGGAAACGTTATGACGTCCATAACAACGTTGTGTACATAATATCAAAATTATGCCGTTTTTACGACTGAAATGAGATTTAAAAGTAATCTTAATGTCACAATATAGATAGAATCTAACATTCGTGCTCTTGTATTATTGAATTTATTAAACTCGTTGCGAAAAAAGGATAAAACGCTCGGCAAGCCTCGCATA
The DNA here is from genome assembly GCA_964019695.1 of Loripinus fragilis. Taxonomy (NCBI): domain Eukaryota; kingdom Metazoa; phylum Mollusca; class Bivalvia; order Lucinida; family Lucinidae; genus Loripinus; species Loripinus fragilis. The sequence goes on along the minus strand of OZ026514.1, from coordinate 63,661,356 downwards.
TTTTCTCTTTTCCTCGACCCGTTTAATAAATTCAATAAAACATGAGCACTCACGTAAGATCAGCTATATCTAGCACCGCTGGATACTTCAGCATAGCGTTTAAATAGGTGATGCGTGTACCCATCAGCCGTACTAGAATGTCGCGCATGATAATATCGTACAAAGCTGTTATAAAAACAGTCTTGCTGCTTAAGGGCCCAATTTTTCACAGTAATATATGTTCGTTAGTGCCGGAAAAGGTAACAGTACAAATCGGCATTGCCGATAATTGATGTTTCGATGTTAAGCTATAAAAATGGAAGGCTTAAATAAAATGAAACTAGTGTAATTTGTTTGTATCTGGAATACTTTTTAAGACTTGTTCTATGTTTTGTTGTACTTTACTTTATGTCCATTCTAGTATTGCAATCATCTTGATGGGAAAGAGAGAGCTGGTTGCTTTGCTTAATATGTCTTCCTGGTGTCTCATGATGTATGAGCGGCTCTTCCTCGCGGTGTCATTAGGTTGTCTGCGGTAGGTGATTGTGGTATTTCCTGATCATACTCACTTACTATTTTTTGAGCCTAAATCAATTGCCTAACATATGTCTACTTTGCCAGAAATGCCTATATCAAAAACCTTTTCTCTGTTTTGCGCTTAAAGGTAGACTGCAAATTAACGCCTCAGACGTCATAAAGCGATCTATTAACCCAGATATTGCAAACCTAACGTCCTTTCTGTGGGACAAAGGCAAATAGTACAGTCCCAGATCAGATGGCTCAGAGCACGGCCTCCAGTCAGGGTCTCCGCTGTTTGCTAACAGAATGTTCCATTACAATTTCAATGAGATTGAAAAATGCCATCTAATATTCCTTAAAACGGAAATGGGCTTGTACGTTGATAAGACTGAGAATTTCCATTTGGCTTAAATGGATTAAATAGCAACATGTATTGTGAGAGTTTGATCCTTTCAGAGGCAAGGGGAAGACAAGTTGATCATAATACAAATATTCGAACACCAAAAGAGTTACTACACAAACAATGTGCTTCCAATATTACTGGGACAATGTGATAGGTTTGAACGAGTTTGATTTCAATATGTTGGCATATTTTAGTATAGGGCTGGTATCGTATAACAGAGCCCTTTCACTATGACTAACCATTACACGTCATGTTTAGCATTTATATTTAAATACAACATTATCATGATTATTATAGTCCAACTCGAATGTACACATTGGCGCATTGACGCATTGACGCAACTAGTCGTGTTGTCTTTTTCAGCTACAGTTTGGAGGAACTTCTAAATTATTGTAAATGAACAAGAAAATAGTCGAAACTATCACCATAAATATAAACTTCCTGTTAATTTCACCAGCGCTTTCCAATCGGAACTGACTCTGCCAATTCCGCGAAGTTCCGTGGAATCAGACCACGGATGTACATCGAGGAGCATCTTTGAAAACGCGGGTGATAACGTGACGCTGGCATTATATAACGTGACGTTGACGTCACAGAAACCATGTTAACACAATAAAAAGTGTAATTGAAGCAAAACAAACGGCTTAAATGAATTTTATGTTTTTTCGATAAAATATCGCTAGTGCGATATTCTATTGAAAAACATAAACTTCATTTATTCTGCTGATTATCAGAATAATCAATTTTAATACAGCTGAACCCACATGCTATTGGTGAATTTCGACCTCAGACGGATCAAAGATCAGACGATTCGAATTTATAGCACGTGAAAGGGAAAACAGGTAGAAACCGTTATGAGGCGGTATCATAGGCGTTACATACTACATTATCATGATTATATAGGTAACTTTCAACAATTTATTCTACTCTCTCCGTAGCTCGGTAGGTACATTGTAAACAACAGTCTAATAAGTCATAAGTATTTATTTCATAAAAATGCTAGTTCGAGTCTCGGTCAGGCATTTTTTTCTAATTTTAATATAAGTGTGCGTGCGTGCGTGCTCATTTGAGCTTTTATTCTATTGTATTTTTTCATAATGGTATGTATTTTATTTCATAATTGATTAAATTTTAGATACAATTAATTTCAAATGCCCTATGTCTCGCTGGCAGTGTCAGTATCAGAGCTGCAGTCAGAGCCCGATGCAAGATCAATAACCACTGGCTCATAATCTTCCTCTACCACAATCTCCTTTAACTAGTATGTATACCCGCTCTACTGACAAAACATGCTTGACGCACTTCTCCCAGTCACCAGGCGTGACTTCTTCAATAAGTTCCTTGATAGCAGTAATAGGTTAAAGGCGAAATTATTCCTCGCATTGAAACAATCATAAAAGCGCATTGGGTGATACAATTTGCCGCAGAGTAGTCAAAACAAAATTTATCGTGTTTTGAAGATAGCAGGAATATAATATGGTAAAGTTCAGAACAGCGGGCCGCCATTCCCGCAAAACTTGCGCTTTTTCTCCAAATAAATTACAATGTACTAAATTGTCATATCATTGGTACCCAAAGGTAGTAGATTTACCATTCCTACCCCCCCCCCACACACACACACACACACAAAAATGATATGTTAATGAAAAAATATCTTTGGGACTCGAACTCTCGCATTCGAACTCTGCATGCGTTCAGGGAATTTGCAATTCAAGACGTTGACCGCTGGACTAAGCCTGTAGTTGTTGTATTGGTCATGTCGTTACATATTGATTGGAGTTGTTGTTGCACGAGCAGTATGTGTTAGGCGAGAAAAAACCGTTACAATCGTTTTACCCTTCTCGTGCTCCTAAGTAGACTCGTCTGACCTTTGATCCGTCTGAGGCCAAAATTGATCTATACATATCTTATTTTTCATACGCAAGTTCTGGTTAACAAAATGGAGCATACTACGCGTAAAGCTCCTTACATAAACCCGAGCCATGATTCGATTCTCAAATTGTGTCGGACTTTCCAAAATGCAGCTTTTACCTTGAACAAAGTTACTATCAACATTATCAGGCATTTGTGTATTTAAAGAATATCTGCATTATATTGTCGGATCTAAATAAAAGTTTTAATAATGCGTGATGAACGTTGAAAATATCAGAATGATTGTGCTGTACTTTATGTCATTAGTATATGGCAAGATCCACGCAAAACCTTTATCAGTATCCTAAAAAAGAATTCGTTCACTATCAACTATGTGTAATTAAGTTAATGCAATTTTGTTATCTGATTAGTTGTTTTGCGCATTGCTTAAATGTTAAAATTTCGTGAGGCTTCCCGCAGTTGAAATTGCCTGGTAACTCAAAACTTGATAGTATGGTTTCTTTAATAACACGTAAGTTCCAATAAAGTTCCAATGTCTGGCACTGATTAATGCGATTCAATTCAAATAAAACGCTCAACTTAAACTATGATTAAAGATCTATTCTAAGAAGCAAATTGGCTCGATTAACTGTTTTATGAATTCCCACCATGAGACATGTAGTTCGTACTTTTTATGGAGGGTCTCATAATGCTTTCAATAAGGTTGGCCTGGAATCAGTACCTTCGTGTATAATACTTGCGCCAATAATTAATTTGAATCTTGGTCTCAAAATACATGTAAGTAGGTACATCACCATTCCAGCATATCTTAACGATTCAATATTTGCCTACGATTCAGGGATTCAATCTTGCACGGCAAAATTCAATCCTAAATGATCAGGGAAATAAAATACGTTCAAAAATGAGAGTGCCTACAAAATTAAAAACAAAAAAAACAGCAGCAACAGCAAAACAAAAGCAACATCAAACAACTCAGCGGTATCGATTCAAATTTGTCTATGATCCATGAAAGTTAATGTTACGAGCAACCTAGCATCGGCTGTTTCAGAAGCAGAATCCTGCTTTTTTCCAGACCAAATATTCTCCAATGAGTAAACCAATATCAAAAATGATATCGACGACGACACATATAGGGCATAATATATACTTTGCGACCTCTAAATCAGGTAATACTTATAGAAAAAATAGTTTCTACTTTTGTTTGATTTGAGAAGCACGAGAAAAAAGACATATATAGATGATACCATTTATAAAATTTTTGTTGGTTATTGCCATGTCAATATGAATGGGCTGCGCAGTGGCTCAGTGGTAGAGTGCTTGTCTCGAGACCGAAGGGCCGCGGGTTCGAGCCTCACTGGCGTCACTGCGTTGTGGTCCTTGAGTAAGACACATTTTTCCTAGCTTAGTACTGGTTCAATCCAGGAAGACACGTCCCTATATAACTGAAAGATTGATGATGGGACGTTAAGAATCAAATCAAACAAAACGTCAATATGAATAAGGTGGATGCAAGCCCAGGGGGGTACTCTAATTTTTTCCGCATACCTAGGCTCGGACCCAGCATCTACCGTTCACCCCAAAAAATTACAGGAATTTCAAGCACCCCAAAAAAATATTGAAATTTTAGCAACCCAAAAAAATATCCCAATTCTGTACCTTGACCTTAAAAAAAGACCCTAAATTGCATAGAAATGACCCTCAAACTAGCCCAATTGTGTGATGACCCCAAAAAAATATCCACAAAATCTTCATACCCCAAAAAATATTCATCTTTCTGAAAACGCAAAAAAATATTGAAATTCAGAATTTTGAACCCCCCAAAAATGGGCCGAGCCTACGTATGTGTGAAAATATCAGAGTACCCCCCCCCCCTGGGGATGCAAGACGGCAGCCTTAAAATCAATCATTCAAGACACTTGACATTTTCCCCTTATAATAGCTATTACTTTTGCATCTTACATTCAGACATTCTTATCAAAACATTATATTACGCTGAATTTACAATCTTGGAAAAGCCAAAAAGGCAGAGAGTATGTACTTCTAACGACGAAGACACGTCACCATTCAATTCACTTCCAAAGATGCAAGGGTTTGAGCTATCCCTTCTAAATGATCTGGAAAAGTGTACCTTTCAATATAGAGAGAGCATACAAAAATCACAACAGAATTAATTTTCATTTGCATGTCCAAGACAGTTTAATTTAAGTACAATACCGCTGACACCTAGCAGAGCAGCGACCAGCAAAGGCTCTGATCAGTCTGCGCGTATGCGCAGGTTGGTCTGAGCCTTTGCTGGTCGCACATACCACATTGTTGGAAATATCATACCACGGCCCAATTATGCTATGACATTTAACTTTCTGGTGTTTTTCTTTGGCTGGGCCCACTGCGGCTCAACGAGGGGTTTTCAGTAGTTCTGACAGTATGTAAGCTAAGGGGCATTTTATCTCTTTTTATCATAGTTTGATATGATTGTTTCCTTGTGATTGTGCGTTGTATAAGGTAGAAAGCCCCACGTGTGCTAAATAAGTCTGTACTTTCGTTAACAGCATAATTTAGGGTGAATATTTAGGTTGTAAACCTAATTTATACCAAGAACAGGATGAAAAATTATTGATATCTTAGCTGGTAGAACATGTGCAACAATCAATGTGTACTATATTAGAAATTCAAAATGTATGAAGGTAAGTGTCACGTCAAAAAGTTTAGGTAGGCACCCATTTGGTAAACCAAGATTGCAACCTTATTAATCATTCAAGATAATTGCCGTTTTCCCTGATGGTTGACATTTGCATCTAACATGCAGACTGTCTTGTCAAAATTATATTGCACTTAAATTACAATCTTCTTTCCAAATTAATTTCTTCAATCACGGAAAAGCCAAATGTTCACTGTGTAATATATGTGTGTACATGAATTAAATAGCTCAAATATGAAATACATTACTAGACTGTCAAACAGTAAAACATTCATATGTTATCTTGTATATGCATTGCCATATGGTATACACTAAATGGATTCGTGTCATCCCTGTAAAAAGACTATAGTTGAGCCAAAAGGGCAATTATTCCCTGTCATCAAAGAGATTTGTGATTTAATGCACGATGTGCAGATATAAAACAGTTATATTATGTCAATACTCTTAAACGTGAGCTTACTGGCACTAATGCCTATAAACTGCAGGGCTCTTTGAGTGAGAGGGTTGTTGTCGATAGGCATGGTTGTCATACAGCCCTAAGCTAAGGAAAGCCAAGACAAGCTTCTTACGTTATTATGGTTACCTAAACGCCATAAAACGAATAAAGCCAGGTTTATTGCTAATTCTAGTTCTTGTATGAAAATTTTAACCTCATGGCTTACTGCTATCAATAACATGTTACATTGTATTAAGTACTGCAAAAAGGTATATGAAAGATCCGTTAAGAATCTGTTTTGGTCTACTAGAAATCCAGATGAAGTATAAAACTAGAGACTTCAACGCGTCCAGTTTGCTTACATATGATTTGTCTACTCTTTACACTACTTGACTTCATAATTTAATTGGAGATAAACATATTTATCTTATTGAAAGAACCTTCCAACGAAAAGGCTCTCCTTACCTTGTATGTAACGACACAAACGCATTTTTCACTTCGAAACAGACTAATAAATAACCCAAAATTTTAAATCTTTGTAATTCGGTGACCTTTTTGTTGGACAACTTTTTATTTGATTTGGCACTAAGTTGTATAGACAATTTGTAGGGATTCCACAGGGCACTTATTGTGCTCTCCTGGTTGCGGACTTATTCTAATTTTGTTATGAAAAAGACTTTATGTTGTCTCTTTCTAATGATTAGCAAGCTGTTGTTATTGATGCTTTTAACACTATATCCGATATTTGGATGATAGTTTAAATATAAATAATACTTATTTTGACAATATGTGAGTCAAATATACCCTGCAGGGCTTCAGCTAAATAAAGCAAATACCTCTGGTACTGAAGCCTCGTTTTTAGACTTGTGACTTTAAGTAAGAACTATCATAGTGTGACAGCTGGTGACTGGGACTGTGTGGCGGCGGTACAACCTCTCCCTGCCCTTCACTATAGTGTAGCTTTTATTTTCTTGTCCTTTGGGATCATGGTTTCATTGTGGAACTTTGAAACTATTAGAGGGTCACTGATGAAGCCTAAATAGCAGAAATTAGCTAGTCTGGCCCAGAAAATATGCAAACTCTGGTTTCAGGTCTTTGGTGCAGTCTTTGCTTCCAAAGGATACCCTTTTAAGAACATATTTGACTTCACTACAGCTGGTAACTGGGACTGTGTGGCGGCGGTAGAACGTCTCCTTACCCTTCACTATAGTGTAGATTTTATTTTCTTGTCCTTTGGGATCATGGGTTTCATTGTGGAACTTTGAAACTGTGAGAAGGTCACTGATGAAGCCTAAATGGCAGAAACTAGCTAGTCTGGTCCAGAAAATATGCACACTCTGGTTTCAGTTCTTTGGTGCAGTCTTTGCTTCCAAAGGATACCCTTTTAAGAACATATTTGCATTAGTTAAATTCTAATGGTATATTTTCTACCAAAATTGTATGATAAACTTGACGATCTAGATTTTGAAATTGTCAATTTCCCTTTTTGGATGGTTATATTCCTCCCTCTACATCCTATGGAGTTTATATTTCTCAACTCATCTGATTTGCTAGAGCATCTAGCCATGTTGCTGACTTCAACACTCACAATAAACTGAAAAATCAGAAACCTCTCAAACAAGGCTATAGGTACATGTGTATCATAAACTTCGCAAAGCTCTTTCTAAATTTACCGCAGATACTATAACTAAATATCTAAGTTCAATATTGGACTTACATTTTTCTTGCACCAGGGGCTTTCGGAACCAGAATTTTACGGCGACTTAGAGTATAAATTAAAGAAAATTGTTAGCTCTTATAATTAAAATAGTTTCATTATAAGAAGATTGGTTATATATAAGCATTAATGTCTTGCTGCATGCTTTGTGGTCGCAATCACGATTGGCAACTTTGCTTTCCTCTTTACGAGAGGTGATTCACCAGTTTTGAAATACTTTTGAATCGTTCGTTGTTAGCTAGCATCGCGTCTCAACAGCACGAAATTTACACGTATTTATCAATAAATGAATGTATTACATACATTCGTCAGTGATTGTGCGGATTGTACCATGAGTAGACCTAAAATTGGCATTATAGTGAAACGTTCCATTAGATACCTTTTGAAGAGGAAAACGTCTTACAGGAATATACAACGAGAGTTGAAAGTTCATGAACATGACATTTCTATATCAACAATTCATTGAGTAAAGCACTTGATATGATATGTAAAACTCTCAGTGCTAGTAGGAATAAGCCAAAAACAGAGCCCATACAGAAAGACACCCCAAAAGTCAACAATTGCAGTTATTCGTTAGTCGTCGTAATTATGAAGAAGGGTTTACCAACCCACAAAACGTGAAATAGCAACTCAACTAGGGACGTCTCAGACAACCATTGACAGTATTATTAAAATTGCACTGCAGCCAAAACTTAAAAAAACAGTGCAAAGTTTACCAGATAAATGCAGCTTAAGTTGACAAAATGGCGACCATGTTCGTGGCATATTTATAAACGTTTAAATTGTGAAGATTGGAAAATATTTGTGACGATATATAAGACAATGTTTAACTTGGGTGGCAGCTATTCTCCTCGCCGAGTCTGCTACATACGTAAAGGGCATGTTGGTCCTTAAAAACTCAAATGTGTTATGAGTGATTCGTTTGAACCAGGTTTCTTGGCCTTGGCTGTAATTAGTTTCTAAAGCAAGATCGGATCATCCCTGAAAGGTCATGGTCAATTCGTAATATCATATTGGCAAAGTTTTGAAACAATTCATTAATAAAATGAAGCAAGAATGTTTCCAATTGACCTAATTAACGACATGGTATTTCACCAAGACAAATCTTCGAGCCATATGTCAAAGCAGACGTTAATGTACATTTTTATAGACGTTTTTAAAACGTGAACGTTGTTACACCTCGGGAGTGGAAGTATAAAGGTCCAGATGCTGCCCCGATTGACTTTGCTATTTGGGAATCCTTACAAGACGCTTTTAGAAGCGAAAGAAACCTACACTTAGCAAGTCTTAAACGAGCATTGTGAGACAAATGAAGTAAGGGCCTGATGTTGTGTCTGTGGTCGGGACAAACCAGAATTTAACTGTTGGATTTATTTTACTTCAGTGTTCAGTTGTATGTACTGTTGAGTCCTAATCGTTGTTTTATCTCCTTTTTTAAATCCCGATTTGTTTTACAAGGCAATAATGCATCGATAAGTTAGGGATCTTTCATGCAAACCAAACATCGATTTGTATTGGTCCAAATAAGAAATAAGGGTGAGGTTGGTACCATGAAACTAGTTTGAGCCCTCCAGTAAAAAATGTGCTTACTGACCGTTCCAAGGCATGCTTCTTTTGTAGAGCCTTTTTACTATTTATGTTTCGTGTCTGCCATGCTGTCTTGTCTGTTCATTGCAGCCTTGTGGTCACCTGCTGGGAAAGGGCTAAGCTCTTGGCTCTCTTGTGTGTGGTGTTATATTGTGTTTTCGTCACTTTCCCGTGCGGTGCCTTGGGTCAGATACGGTATGATTGTATCTATTCCTGATCGTTGCATTCTTCCTCAGTTTTATATAATATCGCTAAATGAACAAACTCGGGAGAGTTTAAGATTGTTCACACAGTCCATGCAGTCTAGCCAAAGCCTTTGCTGCCTGAATAAACTAATATATATATATATATATATATATATATATATATATATATATATATATATATATATATATATATATATATATATATATATATATATATAGAGTGAGAAATAGGCTAATGCACCAAACGAGATATCTTTCCTGTGGCACTGGATCCAGTAAAGGATGCTAAATTGATTTGAGAAATAAATATAAACGGATATAAATCAAAAAACAGTGCTAAAATTTTTTGAAACTAAGCGCTTTCGGCTTTCGCCTTCATCAGAGTTTCAAGACACACTATATTAGATGGATAGTTATCAAAATATAACTATATACATGAATTATGTGATTATTTACGCCCAAAAAGGGCCCAGTCTTATGCCTGGATTTTCACAAATATGACTGCACAATATTTCTGAATTAAACACAGCGTACAAAATGTTCATTCTGGCAACACAGTGTACAAAATTGGCAAGAAATGTATTGTATGAAAATTTGTGTAGAACAGAAGTCTAAAACATGTCTAGGCTCCTGAAAAATTGTCCACAACAACACAGCTTACCAGGTGTTCTACCATATGACCAGATAGAGTCAGTCACCCTTGTTGATGCCAAATGGACACAGAGTGTTCAGACGCCGAATCCAGTAGCTCTCACGGTGTTTCCTAGTAGAATCTGACCACTCCTTGTTGTGTTCAAGGCAGAAGACAGAGGCATGACTCAAGAAGTCATGATCTGCAGAGTGAAAATGTTCTGCTGTTGGTGATCTTTCAAACCTACGGTGTCTCCAGTCATCACGATGGCCATTCATTCGTTTGTTCAATGGACCTTTGGTTTCTCCTACGTACTGTTTGTTGCAACTGCAGCAGTTGCAACAAACAGTACGTAGGAGAAACCAAAGGTCCATTGAACAAACGAATGAATGGCCATCGTGATGACTGGAGACACCGTAGGTTTGAAAGATCACCAACAGCAGAACATTTTCACTCTGCAGATCATGACTTCTTGAGTCATGCCTCTGTCTTCTGCCTTGAACACAACAAGGAGTGGTCAGATTCTACTAGGAAACACCGTGAGAGCTACTGGATTCGGCGTCTGAACACTCTGTGTCCATTTGGCATCAACAAGGGTGACTGACTCTATCTGGTCATATGGTAGAACACCTGGTAAGCTGTGTTGTTGTGGACAATTTTTCAGGAGCCTAGACATGTTTTAGACTTCTGTTCTACACAAATTTTCATACAATACATTTCTTGCCAATTTTGTACACTGTGTTGCCAGAATGAACATTTTGTACGCTGTGTTTAATTCAGAAATATTGTGCAGTCATATTTGTGAAAATCCAGGCATAAGACTGGGCCCTTTTTGGGCGTAAATAATCACATAATTCATGTATATAGTTATATTTTGATAACTATCCATCTAATATAGTGTGTCTTGAAACTCTGATGAAGGCGAAAGCCGAAAGCGCTTAGTTTCAAAAAATTTTAGCACTGTTTTTTGATTTATATCCGTTTATATATATATATATATATATATATATATATATATATATATATATATATATATATATATATATATATATATATATATATATATATATATATATGTATATATATATATATATATATATATATATATATATATATATATATATATATATATATATGTATAGCTGGACATGTATGAGGTGTAATCAAACGTTTTTGGCCCGATATACTTAGGTGAGATTCATTGTATTAAATTTTTTGTCAGTAGATCATCAGATCTAATTGAAGGACATTGGGGGTATAAAAAGCATGCGGTCATGTTTGTTTGCTTATGTAAAGCACTTTCAAGAGAGGAGGGTGCGATACATTTGCAAAATGAAGAAGCTTGAAATCAGAGTGGTTATCAAGTACTTCTGTAAGAAAGGAATGCCTCCCAAGGAAATTCATGTAGACTTCATGGAAACCCTTTGGAAGGAGTCTCCTTCTTATAGCACAGTGAGAAAAATGGCCTGCAGAGTTTAAGTGGGGGAGAGGCAGCGTTGAGGATGATGTATGGTCTGGTGGGCCCTAAGGTGCCACCACTGATGAAAATGTCATGGTCGTGCACTTCCTGGTTAAGTGTGATAAGAGACGAGACCTGCGCAGCTTAGCTAGCGAAGTGGGCATACGTGTTGGGCCAGTACAATAAATTCTAACAGACATCTTAGGTTTCTGCAAGATGTGTGCCGCGAATGTTGACTGATGATAAGAAAAGGACTCAGCTCGATATTTCTTGGTATTCCCTGTCTCGCTGTGAAGATAATCCTGGCAATTTTATTGAGTGAGTTGTAACCCAATATGAAACATGGGTTTACCATTTTAACCTAGAGTAAAAACTGCAGAGCAAATAATGGAAGCACCCTGGCTCACCCCCTCCTAGGACATTTAAGAGGGTTCATTCAGCAAGGTAGATGATAACCTCAATCTTTTGGGATAGTCAAGGGGTGATCATAATTTATAATCTTGAGAAAGGTCGCACGATACACGGTGCATATAATGCAGGCAAATTGAGACGTCTTCGCCAGAAAATCGGAAGAAAGAGACAAGGAAAACTGACTCGATGGGTTCTGCACTTGCAGGACAACGCCCCTGCCCGAACTTCACAAGTTACCGTGACTGCTGCGTCTGAATGTGGGTTGAAATCCTTCCGCATCCCCCATATTCTCCTGATAAGGTTCCTTTTGACTTCTGTCTGCTCCCAAAACTGAAATCCCACCTTTTTGGTACACAGTATGGAAGCAATGAAGGCGTCATAGAGGTAGTAAACGAGTACTTGTGGGACCAGGATAGGGCTTTCTATTTTGAAGGGATAGGAAAGCTCGAACAGAGATGGGCTAAGTGCATTGCCTTGAAGGGGGATTGTATTGAAAAGCAATGGTCAAATTTTCATTCCCTGGTAGCCCGAAGTACGAGGGGCCAATCACTTTTAGAGAATCCCTCGTATGCTTAGGCTAGGCTTTGTAATATGTTGCCACTATTTGTTTCGTAATTATGATGAATGTGTTTGAACATACAATATACGTAGGCAATGTATGTGATAAGATTAACGATAATTAGGGCTAGGCTAGGTTCATGGTTAGGTTTGGTAGAACATGTATTTTATCCCTACCCACTCTAGCTACAACTGATATGTGACAGATAAAGTGGCAGGCCGATGCTAAAGTTTCTCCTAGTGTAATGACGCATATGCCATGACAAAAGTTTCAGTAAGCAATTGTCTCGATTCTCATAACTGTCATTTTGTCAAACATTATTTTTTGCACCAAACTCCTACATGCATGTGGTAAATATGTCTACATTGTGTTGGTAAATAATTGGATTGATTCATCAAAAGCTGTTATATGTGTTGATCAGCCCATGAAGACACTATCTATGCATATAGTAAAGCCGTATTAAGGAAAACATGTCTAAGTTATCATAGCTGTCATTTTGTGAAAAAATGAACTGAATTTCCTTCGTGCATGCAGATGTTCAATGTGTCTACATTCTGAAGGTAAAGTGACAAATTGTTCTATCAAAATATGTGGTAGGATTTGATAGGCCCGTGTAAGCACTATCATAACATAAACATAAACCCTCAATATAAAACCATTTATAATTAAAAAGGGAAATAACTCTAATTGAATGAAACGCCAGCCCTTACTTTTCTATCAAAAGTATGTGTCGATATGACTGTTTTGGCAAGTTTTGATGAAATTCAAGCAATGTCCTTTCAAGATATAAACTTTTAAGGTATTAATACATTACGGACGGACCGACGTACTTACAGGATGGACCTTCTGAGGTTCCTTCTGGTCCGTGGCCATTACAAATTTTTGGGGTTTACCTCAGCAGGCTGTCCCCACAAGCAACATTTTACCCCATAACACAAAGCTACCGTAACTCTTACCTACCCCTTACCTCACTAAACACGGCTGTACAAATTGCATAACATCATTATGTTCCCAGGATCTGCCCAGATGGACGGATGGAGAGCGTGGACACAGTATACCCACCACAAACACAGTTTGGAGTGGGGTTATAAAAAGAAACATATACTTTTTTAAAGCGTCTTAAGAAGACTGACAATTTAGATGGATATACGTAAACTATTGTCTCTCACTGTCAGGTTTCATTGATAAATAAGTTGTAAATAGTGTACATCAATTACTTGAACTTCAGCCTAATTTGTATCTGGACAAAAGGAAAGCAATAAAAGACAAAGGTCGAATTGGAATTTCATTTACATTGACTGTAATAAGGGTTCTCTAATGCAAATACGAAAGCAAATGGTATGGTTTATAAGGTTACAGCGACAAAACAAGGGATTCATTACCAATGAAATTGCAACATTAACCCAGATATTGAGGAGAGGGCAAGCCCATATGATAACGGTACATGCACTTTGCATGCCTGTTTATCCCATTTAAACCGAAAGGATTGTCCAACTATTATCATTTGGGCCAGTCTATTTCCATTTTAAGGGTTGTTGGATGGTATTTTTCATTTTTCAAATTCAGATTCTGACAGAACATTCTGTAAGCAAACAGTTGAGACCCTGATAAGACGCCACATTCTGTGGCGTCTGATCTGGGTCTACGCTAGGATAATATGGGTAAATACCTTTTTTTGTTGTTGTTTTTAATTGAGCTATAGATAAGAAAAAGTGAAAGTGAGCAGGAAATGCCACAATACATATGTGTTGACTACGGTTATAAATGAATTGTTTAAAAAAATTGGGATTTAAGGGACATGTGGAAACATTTATATTGGATTTTGAGAAGGCCTTCGATACACCCCTTCATGAACTCCTTAAACGTAAACTGTTCAGGTATAAAATTGGTCAACGTTATAATGGTTAGACTCATTCCTGTGCTTAAGACAACAGCGTGTTGTTGTAAACAGAGTGAAGTCAGATTGCGCACCAGTTTCTTCGAGTGTCCCACAGAGCACCGTTCTTGGTTCTTTGCTATTACCATTGTATATCAGCAATATATCAACAGATATTGAGTCAGAAATATAGCTTTTTGCCGACACTTGTGTCTGCTGTCGTGAAATTAAGGAAAAGGGGATAGAGTGAAACTTGACATTGACTGACTAGAGGCATGAGCAATAAAATGGATAGTGAGATTCCAACCAGTCAAATGCAATATGATGCAACTGACAAACAAACGGATCAATATAATAAATGCTGATTACACTGATGGAACCATTCTTCAAAATGTTGACAAAAGTAAATACCTAGGAGAAACAATAACACAAGGTTTGAAATTCCTAGAGAGAAAACAAATTTTGGCAATATTTGTACAAAGGCCAACAGAACCCGTGGTTTCCTCGGGTGAAATTTATATCCTTGCCCACAAGACGTAAAGGAGCCAGCTTAAAAAGAATGGTGCAATAAACTCTTCATTTTATACAAAGGTCTAAAAGGAAAAGCCAATTTACCAGCAGATCACCTCACCCATTACCCCTGGGCGGAAGAAATAACCACTCAATGGCATTACAGGCACCTAAAAGCTGACACAGATATGTACAAAGGCAGTTTCTTTCCACAATCTATTAGGGATTAGAACGCCCCACCAGAATCTGTAAGTTCCTCTGCTGAAGTTGCGGATGATTGTGTTGCTAAGTTTACTTCTCTGGTAAGCGCCAGAGACAGGTTTCCCCAACTACAAGTCCTGGTGAATGGTTGTCAGTTTTGTCGTTTCCTCAGTAATTTATCTTGGTCTATCTTGATATCCTGCTAACAAAGGCGACTGAAGTCAACTTGGGCTAGTGTTATATGTGTCACTAATAACAAAAAAGCTACTTGTGAGCCATGTCTTAACTGTTTATGCTTATGTTTATGCTGTTCAGGTGTGGTAATTGATTGCATCGATTCCTGATCTGTGCACCCTTACTTACTTTAGTAATAAGGAATTTGTCAGGCCTGATGTAGTTACAAACATTTGTAATGTTGTTGCATATTATTGCAGAACTTCGTGTTTAAGTATGTTAAAGTGGCCTTTCAGATATTTAGTTTTTAGAGTGGGCTTTCAAACTATTAGAGGGTCACTGATGAAGCCTAATTGGCAGAAACTAGCTAGTCTGGCCCAGAAAATATGCACACTCTAGTTTCAGTTCTTTGGTGCAGTATTTGCTTCCAAAGGATACCCTTTTAAGAACATATTTGACTTCACTACAGCTGGTGACTGGGACTGTGTGGCGGCGGTAGAACGTCTCCCTGCCCTTCACTATATTGTAGATTTTATTTTCTTGTCCTTTAGGATCATGGGTTTCATTGTGGAACTTTGAAACTATTAGAGGGTCACTGATGAAACCTAATTGGCAGAAACTAGCTAGTCTGGCCCAGGAAATATGCACACTCTAGTTTCAGTTCTTTGGTGCAGTCTTTGCTTCCAAAGGATACCCTTTTAAGAACATATTTCAGGTTAAGAGTTCAATAACGGACACATTATAATAAAAATAGATATTTAAAATTGAAGTATGTCGAAGACAAATAAATGTTCGTTCAGATATATACAAAGTATGGGCCCAATTGGAATTTATATACTGACGGACTTTAAAAACGCAAGACTTGGATAACAGCTTTTATTTATGTCTCATAAAAGAAGGCAGAACAATAGTTTTGTTTGTATGTTAAAGAGCATTCATTTTTAAGTAAAACATGGAAAAATTGTCCAACTGAGATGAACTTAATGCATTAAAATGTAAACTTTTTTGAGATAGGGGTCAACTGTTTCAAGTGACTAAATGTTATGAATGAAATATTCCCTACTTCATTAAATCAAGAAACACTAGAAGCATTAAATATGATGGACTTTGTTAGTCATAGAGAAATCACTTTCATATTGATTGGCAGGTCTGCGATACAGGTTATTTGCGAATATGACGTTTATCTGGGTGTACCCTTTCATTCAATAGCTTAAAATCTCCTCTACTTAAGAACTGTTGAAATGGCTAAATTCATACGGAGCAAATAACTTTATCCAGTTTAGTTGTACAATTAAAACTAAAGTGTTGGCCGAAGAAGCCAACTTATGATGACATTATCGAAGCAAAGGAAGTTTACATTCAACAGTCGTTTGGAAGATATAAGGGGAAGCTAGTGTTGCGTTATTAAAGTCCGTCAGTAAACATCTTACAGAAATGGGAGGAACTATTTTAGTTTCGCAAGCGGGTTTTGCTTTGCGCATGCACAATTATGGAAAAAGGTGAACGTTCAGACTAAAAACTGTTTATGTCACCTGCTGAACACGTCAGCATGGTTCTTTAACAATCAGGAAAGACTGGCATCATTCGAGAATAGAATCAAGCCTCGGGTGTACGTAAGGCGCATTAAGCGTAGTACTATGTACGAAAAAGCTCCATTTTGTTAGCTGGAACTAGAGAATGTAGCGGTTAAGCTCTATTAAAACCCATTTTTCTGATTGCCTGAAAAGTTTAAGCAGCAGAATAAATGCAGTTTATGTATTTTTTAATAAAATCTCGCTAAAGTGATATTTTAGTGAAAAAAACATAAACTTCAATTATAACTGTTTGTTTTGCTGCAATTACACTTGTTATTGTGTTGGCATGGCTTCTGTGACATCAGCGCCACGTTATGTAACGTCATCGTCAGGTCTGATTCCACGGATTCCTACCGAATTGACCGAGGCATTTCCGATTGGATCGATTAAAAGACCTTTTCGTGCATATTCGATAAGTACCCAAATCTCATATGCTCTTCAGCTACAGTGACTAGCTAGAAAATTGAAAGTTCTCCTGTAGTAAGTTTGCATATGATACTTTCCTGGAAGCGCAGGCTGGTCTGCGTATGTGTTGTTCGCAAACCCCTAAAGACAGGTTTTCTCACGTCGAGGCCCATTTAAAGGATGGCGTCTGTAAATTCGTGGTTTCATTTGCCTAAGATCCTGTTTTCGTCATTGCATTTGAAATTGTTCGACAATGCACAAAGATGAGCATATAACGATGCGAAATATACGAAATTGCTAAACTTATTGTGCCTAGTATATTTGGGCTAATACCTAATAAATATTATGTTGGTTTCTTTAAAAGAACTATAGATGAGAAAAAGTGAACATAAGCAGGAAATGCCACAATATTATATTATGTAACAGATAAATACCTCAGGAAGAGACATAACATAGAAAGAATATACTGACCCACACTCCAAACGCTAAATATTTCAGAAATGTAACTTTAATAAATATACGAGGTCTTGTCGAAATCATTGTACTGGTTAGGGGTTATGGCAGATATTCACCCAATCAGGATATGATTAAAAGGGAATTATTGACCAAAAATCAGATCAAAAGCCATTTATTTTGCCCTGCTGGACACGTCAGCATGGTCGTTTAATAATCGGGAAAGCCTGGCACAATTCGAGATCGAATCAAGCCTCGGGTGTACGTAAGGCGCACTCCTGGAAGTACTATGTATGAACAAGCTCCATTTTGTTAGCCGGAACTGGCGTAAGGAAAATCGGTTCTGTAACGTGTGGGTTCAGCCCTATTAAAATCTATTTTTCTGATTACCCGAAAAGTTTAATCCACAATATAATAAACTTTATTTATTTTTCAATAAAATATCGCTATAGCGATATTTTATTGAAAAACACAACTTCATTTATAACCGTTTGATTTGCTGCAATCATACTTGCTATTGTGATGGCATGGCTTTGGTGCCGTCGGCGTCACGTTATGTAACGTCAGCATCACGTTATCAAAGTAGATCCTTAATGTACATCCGGAATTCCACAGAATTTGCCGGGGCATTTCCGATTGGTCGTTTAAACGAACTTTTCCTGCATATTCGATAGGTACCCAAATCTCATATGCTATAATGTGCCGTTTCGTTAACAGATTCAGTAAGCTTTAACAATGTTGAAATATCGGCCTTAGATATAAAACAGATACCTCATTGAATGGGAAATCTATTGTTACAATATTAACAGCTTATAAATGTCCCAGTGATTAATGATTTAAGCAGTATCTAGTTGTTTCTGAGTCGTTACAGCCTGCTGTAACCGAACAAAAAAGTGATTACCAGCACAAACAATATGCTACAAGTAGATAACGGTGCACAAAGAAAAAGAAACATCTTAGTTATTAGCCTGGGATACTATCTATGTCTTACAACCCTGTCATATGACAGCTATACATTGGTTGTATTAGGTTGAAGTCGCTTCATCATGTTATAATGTATGTCAGTATATTCAGGCAATTCTGTGTATTCTATGATTTTATTAACCTGACACAGGTGCATAATTTCAGGGTTAATGCACAATTTATTTGACCTTCTGTCGACTTTCCTTATATAGGAATTTAGCGAGTACTAATGCAGATAATGAAACGTTTGCATCGTCCTACTGACTAGTCAACTGGTTATGGTACAGAGTTTCGACCAAAAATGACCAAAATGTCATGTGTTTGAGTCCAAGTGTGTTCTTCTTTTTTTTAAGCTTTGAATCTATTGATGAGATGGTAGGGACCTGATGCTTTGGCTGTTTGTCGAGCCCACCGGGGTTTACCTGTTGGATTTCTTTTGCTAGGGTTTTCAGTTTTATTTACTGTTGAGTCCTTATCTTTGCTTTATCTCTGTGTTATATCTTGATATAAAATATGTGTTTTAGGAGATGATGCATTGATAAGTTAGGGGTCTTTCATGCAAACCAAATATCTATGTGTCTTGATCCACATCTGAATAAGGGTGAGGTTGGCGCGCCGTGAAACCGGTTTAAGCCCTCCAGTAAAATATTTTACTGACCGTTCCAAGGCGGTACTTCTTTTGTGGATCTTTTATGTTTTTGTTCTGTTTTGTGTATGCTATGTCTTTGTGCACGTCTGTTTATGTGTGCTTTGTGGTCACCTGCTGGGAAAGGACTGACCTCTTGGCTCTCGTTTTTGGTCAACTGAGAAAGCAGAGGACATCCAATTTTACCTGTGAAATACAACTTATTTTTTTTCACAGCTGTGTAATACAAATTTTTATATTTTCACGGCTTGGAGACTGTGGGGTACTATTTATGGGTCACTGTAGCCTTGACCTTGATCACAGTTCTATAAAAATCGTGCACTGAGCATATCTCCTATATTATATGACATTAATATGTAGATATATCACTGGGCCGTAATGTGTCATCTATTGTTTCTGGGTCACAGTGACCTTGACCTCTAGCTTAAGTTATAGATAGATCAAGCCCAGAGTCTATCTGTATTTTGTTTCAGGTACAAATCCAAAATTTAGTGTTTAGATACATTTTGACCTTAACATCTGGCCTCGGTTTAAAAAACAATCATGAAAAAGGTACGCCTAGTTTCGTCAAATAAATTTCCTAAGATGTATTGTATGCCAGATACATTCCTTTGGGGCATTTGTCATGTTACTGTAGCATATCATATTAAGAAAGAGGGTAAATATCAGGAATGGATACAATCAAGCGCCACACCTGACCCAGGATACAAATGGGAAAGTAACAGCGTCACAATTAGACATCACAAACGAGAGCCAAGAGATCAGCCTTTTCCCAGCAGGTGACCACAAGGCATCAACAAAACAGACATGCATGAAAACATAACAAAACAAGACAGAAATAACATAAATGATCCACAATAGAAGTACCGCTAAGAATGAGGAGTGTTTTTGCAACTTTTTGGTTTTATACGTTTGAAAGCAATCAACTGGACAAGCCCTCCTTTTAAAAAGGAAAATTTATTCTTTAACCATTTTGTCTCGCTTTTAAGTATTTGAGAAACTCACAGTGTGCTCTACACCATTGCCCCAGTATATGACATCTCTGCACCAAGCCTTCGCATGCTTATACATCAACCCTTCGCATGCTGAGTAATTGTACATGTTTTTTTTAAAAAAATCCTACTGATTTTTTATTGCACTTTTTCGAAACAAAACGTGAATGACTTCCATCAGAGTGTCACACAGGTTTTATGATTTGACCAGTAAGGCTGCTTTGGTTCCCCGGTGCTTTCCGTTCTAAGGCGGTGGTTCTTCTGTTTGTTGAAAATTAGCTTAAAGCAAGAGTATTTATTATTCTTACTATGAAGTGAATACCAAAGGCGCTGATCAGACTGCGTATGCGCATGCGCAGTCTGATCTGCGCCTTTGTTGTTCACATTCATCAGTCCGGTTTTCTGGAAACGTGGCTTATGTCATCTAACTGCGCATCGTCTGAACAATGAAAATCTCATCCGAGTAAAGCAGTACTTGTCTCTCTGATTCTTGCAGCGCGCGGCTTGTCAGACAGTATATTCAGCAGTTAAACATTTATTACAAAAAAGCTTCCCGAAGATCGTTCCGTTAATGCATGCGACAGACAATCTCTCCACAGACTCCTGTTAAAATCAGGCACCAGTCATGAGAAAATGTTTAACTGAGCCATCGCACGAAATATTGGTATGCAGAACTAATTCGCAAGGAGCTCATACGGACAAAGAGAATTTTTTACTGAAGATTGAACGGTGTAATCAAATATATATACACTGCAGATTATTTTTCGATTATCACTTATTTGTTCTTCAATTACTACTTAAAAAATATTTGAAAAAATATGAAAAACAAAAAAAAATAATCACACACAAAAGCAACATAAAACACCTCAGAAACAACAAAATACCTTAGAAACAACAACGGATATACATTGATGATATACTGCTCACCAAAAGTTTAGCACGGATTTTAATACGATGTCCCACTTTGAATGAACACGAATCATTTTATTTAATGTAATCAACATATATGGGGATCTTGAAGTTTACATTTTTTCGTGTCCGCCAGACAAAAAGTTATCTGGTTAGGCGTCAGTGAATCGACGTTAAATTTGATGTCATGGGCATGCAAAGGATGCACGTCTACATCTGAAATTTAAAATTTTGATTTTAGAGCAAAGCCAACGGTTCTTAATGATGAAAAACGTTAAAAATGTCAAAGATTGATACCCGTTTATGTCACGTTTTACCGTTCCATTATGACGTTAAAATGGCATTTTTACACTTCTTGACTTTTAAGCGAACTGAATCAAGAGATCAAGTAATCTGTTCGATGTTAGATTGGCACAAGCACCCGGAACATTTCTGTAGTTTGTCCTTTGAAAACGTCTTCTTTAGATATCGTCATCGCCTTAATTTAGCCTCAACTTCAGATTAACGTCACTTTTTATGAATTAAATACCATGAGACAAAATTTTATAAACTTACCTTTCCTAAAAGTGTCTCTCTTTTGGCATCCCCTTAAACACGAAAACCCTTTCAATTAAGCATGCCTACACAGCGAAAACAGTACTGTTTTTGACTTGTAAACGTCATTATAACAACGACGTTAGTTGTTTTCAAGACTCAGCTTTTGCTACTTATGCTCAATGGAGACGACCTTTGTCTTTTTTTCAGAATGGCCTATTCGATCAAGCTGTATAAACAAGAGACTTTATAAACCGAAGCTGCATCAATTTTGTATTGCCATTAATGGAGTTGAAACACGTTTTTTGACCCCTCTCTTGTTTAAAGCTACGAACGACGCAGTAGAAATCCAATTAAAGTACACCAATTGGTTCCTCAACTTTATCACATACCAAACCGTCATTTCAGCAGATATTTTATAATTTTAAACCATTTGCTCAAATTAAAAAAAAACATTTTTATTACCCGTGCTAAACTTTTGTTGAGCAGTATGTATTG
Source organism: Loripinus fragilis (assembly GCA_964019695.1). NCBI lineage: Eukaryota > Metazoa > Mollusca > Bivalvia > Lucinida > Lucinidae > Loripinus > Loripinus fragilis. The sequence continues at coordinate 63,639,144 of OZ026514.1, read as the reverse complement.
TTTCTGCGCAAATTTCATATTAGATCTTATTTGTAAGACATTTTTGTTTAGGGAGCGCAGTTGCTCAGTGGTAGAGTGATTGATCCGAGACCGAGGGGTCGCGGGTTCGAGCTTCGCCAGCATCACTGCGGTGTGTCCTTGAGCAAGATACATTAATCCTAGCTTAGTACTGGTTCAATCCAGGAAGACCCGTCCCTATATAACTGAAATATTGTTGATGGGTTGTAAAGAATCAAATCAAACAAAAAAAGGACATAATTTCAATATCGTTGTAATACAAAAAGGTACTATTTCCTATATCTTGATGACATTGAAGTCCCAAAAATGTATGTGGGTTTGATTAGATGAAGCTAAAATTACTGACGTTCAATTATTTAGTCTCTTGTCTGAAGGGAATACAAAATGCATATTTTCAAATTTCTTAAATAAGCCAGTACAAGAGATTTTGGCTCTTATCACATGTGCACAAATGCACTCGCTGTCGTATCCAGAGGGGTCGGAGGTCTAATATAGTGGCAAATAAGTTAGGGATAATTTGGGCCTCGTCGGGAGAAAACCTGTCTTTGGGGATTCTGACAAAGTGAGTTTCAAACCAGTCTCCTCAGCTACAGAGACTAGCTAAAAAATTGAAAATTCACCTGTATCAAGTTTCAGGGTGGGTAGTCACGTGGTTTTTGCTTGGATACACTGTACGGATGTTCGAATACACTGTACGGACATTCTGATCGAATGTAGGTAGATTTCTCTATGTTTTCTTATCTATACCCAGAAAGTTATACACCATTTTCCAGCCCACATTTCCCCTATCAAACGCCACCATGATAGCATCTTTAAGCTTCTTACTTTGAGTGCTAACTCTGTCACAAATGTTGTCCGTACAGCTTATTTCCAAATTCAGGCCCGATCGTCGCCGCTAAAAAATTTGTGACAGAGTCTGTACTCAAAGTAAGAAGCTTTATGAGGATATCCTGGCATCGTTAGATTGGTAAAAATGGGGGCTGGAAAATGGTGTATACCTTTCTGTGTAAAGATGAAAAAAACACGCAGCAATATCTACTTACTTTTGCTTAAAACATCGGTGTGGAAAGAAGTCCGCCATTTTTCCGTACAATGTATCCAAGCAAAAACCACGTGACTACCCACCCTGAGTTTACATATGATACTTTCCAAAAAGGGAATAACAAAGGCGCTGATCAGACTGCGCAGATGCGCAGACTGGTCTGCGCCTGTGTTGTTCGCAAACCCCCGAAGACAGGTTTATATCGCGTCGGGGCCCATTTGGTTTACTGTCGAAAAACAGAAAGCAAAGAGATTGGTGACATTTTTATTTATAAGTCCATCTACAGTGAAAATTCAATTTGTCCAAATCTGTCCAAGAGGATTCCATAGAGAAAATTTGTACGGAGGACCACTGGGAACGCCAAGAAAACTTTACACCAGACATGATGTAGGACAGCTCTTCCTGATTTGTTTGTTTGTTTGTTTGGTTGATTCTTTACGTACCATCAACAATCTTTCAATTATATAGGGACGGGTCTTCCTGGGTTGAACCAGTACTAAGCTAGGATAAATGTGTCTTGCTCAAGGACCACAACGCAGTGACGCCGGCTGAGCCGGCCCGGCTCTTCCTGATTGACATCGTAAAGGGAAGAGGTTCAATAACTGCTGTGTAACTGTTCTGCATCTTTGGTACTGAGGAGGCATCACTGCTAATGGTATGCGAAAGCATAAGCATTGCATTCCTGGTCAGAGCTGACCGTGCATAATCAAACTCAAATTGGCAAAAATTGGGCAATTAAACGTTTCAGCCGACTGTCTGTGGCTCATTAAGCACCACATATCATCCTACAGGATGGCAGAACAAGGCAAAGTATGCTTCAGAAAGACTCCCAAAATACTGAAGGATTAATTTGTGATATTTTGTTGGTGAGACCAGTGGTCTTCCATACAACTTTTCTTGAAGGAACCTTTTGGAACCATTTTGGACCAATGGAATTTTTACTGAAGACTAAATGGTGTAATCAAATGTATAAACTGTAGATGATACCAACATCTATATTTTCGTTCTCTGCTATTCCACGGTCCTAACTTTTTAGCCACGTATATTTAGTCTGAGCCTTCCTCTATCTAACTACTATGTTTATGCGAGCAGCGAACGCTCTGGAGAGTCTGCGCATACGCAGACTCACCAGAGCCTTCGCTGTTCACTGATGTTATAAGTACGGACATCTTGTGTACTGGCCCAACTTGGTATTATGCACAATAAAATATATTTGGTAAATAAAGACAATACAGGTGCGCATATGCGCAGACGCTGTTCAATGATGAAAAATTTACCGACATATTGTGTACTGGTCCAAATTGGTATTCTACAGAGCCTTCGCTGCTCGCATAAACAGAGTAGATCCGCGCATGCTGATGCTAGTGGTTAGTACATGTATGTGCTCTGTGATTATGGTATCTAACTATCTGAGTTATTTGGCTCTGGCAGTTGAAGAGTTTACGGAGGATAAAAAGTACCATAAATTGATGACTTTTACAGATCGATGTCCTTTGCCAAACCATGTTCTAAAGAGCAGCCATTAATCTGTCATATGCAAACAAAAACAAACAAAAAAGAACAAACGTGTTTTTGTTTTGGCTAGCCGTTTTGTGTGAACTGGTGACATTGTCATGTATCGGAAATTGAAAACAGCCATTTTAGACGTTATAACAGGTTTAATGTTACAAGGATAACAAATTAATTCGTTTTCAAATCCCAGCTGGCTACAGAAAGATCTTGGCGTCAATCACTATATCTACCGAAATTGCTTTCTGTCTGTTTAGCGAAGAGCGAAATAAACGTGTCTGCGAAAGGGTTCCTTCTAGGAATTATGTTTCGCAAAGGCCAAATATTTGGTGGTATGATGAAAGCGTTTTTACCCTCCAATTATCATGGTCAGTTTAAAACTTGACAGCGCCGACAAGGCTGACAGTAATGCATACATTGTACATTACAAATTGAGCCGTGGCTTGTGATTTCCAACAATGTGGCATTTTGACAAGTGTAGACATAGAGGAGCCTCTGCAGCGTCCTTTTAAGCTTAGAAACTCCAAATTGTGTTCAGTCAGTAGTTTAATCATAGAATACTCAAGCGACTAGCAAATGACTGATCTGAGGCTTTGCTGGTCGCACATATACACCCGCATCAAATTTAGGTTACCTTGCACCCTCAGGACAATTTTTCATGGGTGCTAAATTGTTCATTGGGGTCACTGAATGCGAGACAAAGGTGTCCTAAAAACGGTATGGGCTAAGTGAAAATTCATGGTTTCCATGGCAATCCATAGGGGTTTTGAGAATTGGGTATGCCTACAAAAGTACTCATATCTCAGCTGTTTTTTATCCTTATCGAATTAGGGAAAATCATTAAAAGTATAAATAGGCTGATTTCATCCCAATATTGTCATCGTTGCATGTTTTAATGTAATCAATGGTACAATTTGACAAGTCCGTTCATCCAGTGGTGCTATACGAATATTATCTCATTTGCATATCCATGAATATACATGAAAACTTAAAAAAAATGAGGGAAAAATACGTAAAAAACTATACTCCTAGGGGAGGGGTTGAGGTACGATTTATCCTGCACTCCTAGGGCCTTTAAAATTCATGCAAAATTGTTCAGTGGGACCCTCTGAATGCGAAACAAAGTTCACCTCAAAACATTTTGGTATGGGCTATGTGAAAATGCATGGTTTCCATGGCAACCCCTTATATGATTTTCGAGAATGGGGATATGCCTACCAATTCAATCATATCTATGGTTCTACTTATCCTAGAGCACTAAAATTGGTGTCAAATTAAAGCTTAGACACATGTCTTACTTCCTGTAGTCAGATATGTAAATCTACCGATTTGCCTATTTATGAATATTAATGAAAACCTTACAAATTAAATAAAATCATTTAAAAAGCCCATAAATAAACATATTACAGCCCAAAACATCTCCAAACCACTATTGTTGCCAGTTTTAATACAATCAGTGATACAATTTGATACTTTTTTCATCCAGTGGTCCTATATGAAGTTATTTCATTTGCGTATTCATGAATATGAATGAAAACTTTAGTAATTAGAGAAAACATCTTAGAAAAATTAAGGGATGTACATATAAAATTAACTATGTTTCACCTACCATGTGTTCTAGTGTATCAAACCTAGTGACAATTCAATGCTTAGACATTGTGCCTTTACATTAAGGTATAATATGAAAATTATTAATCATAAAAAATGTGGAAAAATCAAGGGGGTGCACTTCCAAAATTACTCATATCTCAGCTGTTAAATGCCCTATAGTGCCATACCTAGTTTTAAATTAATGCTTAGACACAGCATGTTTACCGAAATGATTCAATTTATAACACATTAAATTTAACTTCTCATGAATATTGATGAAAACATGAGAAATTAGAGAAAAATAGAGGAAAATTTAGGGGTGTATCTACAAAATGATTCATGTCTTAGCTTTCAATTGCCCTATAGTTGCAAACTTGGTACCATATAAAACAACATAATCCTTAGTTTTTTGAGCAAATGAAAAATGTATAAGATTTACAGCGGCTGAGATATGAGCAATTTTTTAGGTACACTGCTATCAATTTCTATACATTTTTTTCTTGTATTTTTAAAGTTTATATTAATATTGATCTTGTGCAAATTAGATAATTCTTATATCTTCCCACTACGTAAAACTGTTATGCATAGACTTAATTTAAGTATAATGTTTGATACTCTAGGCAATAAGCACATGCGATATTGGTAATTTTGTAGGTATAACACACTATTTTCTCGGCAATTTTTGTCTTTGTTCTAATGTTTATATTGATTTTCATGAATATGTTAATGAGACAACTGAAACATATAACCGTTGAGATAAAGGGCTGTGCTTAGCAATAAGTTGGCACCATGTTTGCTACTTAAGGGCTATAAGCTGCTGAGATATAAGTAATTTTGTAGGTATATCCCCGTTATTTTCAAGTATTTTTATCAGAATACTCATGGTGTCATCAATGTTCATGAATATTATAATATGATCATTTTAAAATTTGATCATTTGTTAAATGTACTATTGTCATAACATGTTTTTTCAAATCCAATTTTGGTACTCTAGGGCACTTAGCAATTGAAATATTATTAGATTTGTAAGTACACCCCTTTATTTTCCCCCATTTTTCATTTATTTCTACTGTTTTGATTAAAACTATTTATTATTCATGTCGATTATTTTTCATAGCTGACCTTAAGGTAAAAGTATGATGTCTAAGCATTGATTTGGCACCAAGTTTGATACACTAGGACGCACAGCAGCTGAGATATTGGTAATTTTATACGTACATACCTTAAGTTTTCTGAGATTATATTGCTCATTTCTAAAGTTTTCATTCATATTCATGAATATGTATATTAGATAATTTGTTTTTGATGATCTAACAACCAAATTACACTGTTATGTCCAGGGATTAGTTTGGTACCATGTTTAGTAATCTAGGATGATATACTGTTGAGATATGAGTATTTTTGTACAGATACCGCCGTTCTTTAAAGTCGCATAATGGGTTGCCATGAAAAACATGAAATTTCATATAACCAAAGAGCATTTATTTTTGAGAACAATATTTTTTGCATATTTAAAAGTTGTCCCAATGAACACATTTAAACCCATAATGAAATGTCCTATGTGTTCAATTTGGTCTGATTACCCCCTTGCATACTATAGTGTACCCGTGTTTTTCCCCTCATTTTTAAGATTTCATTAAAATTCATGAATATGTAAATGAAATAATTTGCATATAGGACCACTGGATGAAATAACGTATTAAATTATATCACTGATTAATTTGTTAGGTTTTCATTAATATTCATAAATATGCAAATAAGAAGATTAACATATCTGACCACAGGACAAAAGACATGTGTCTAAACTTTAACTTGACACCAATTTTAGTGCTTTAGGATAAGTAGAACCTTAGATATGATTGAATTTGTAGACCTACCCCCATTCTCGAAAATCATATAAGCGGTTGCCATGGAAACCATGCATTTTCACATAGCCCATACAAAAATGTTTTGTGGTGAACTTCGTTTCGCATTCAGAGGGTCCCACTGAACAATTTGGCATGAATTTTAAAGGCCCTAGGAGTGCAGAATAAATCGTACCTCAACCCCTCCCCTAGGAGTATAGTTTGAACGTATTTTTCCTCATTTTTTTAAGTTTTCATGTATACACTGGTATAATAGGCCTATGTCTAAGCTTTAATTTGGTATTCAGTTAAGTAGTCTAGGATAAGTAACAGTTGGGATATGAGTACTTTTGTAGGCATACCCCCATTCTCAAATCTGCTATGGATTTCCATGGAAACCATGCATTTTCGCACAGCCCATACTAATTTTTTAGCACACCTTCGTTTCGCATTCAGGGGGTCCCAATGAACAATTTGGCACCCATTAAAAATTGTCCTTGGTGGCAAGGTAACCTAAATTGGATTCCAAGGTAATAATACATTGTTGGAAATCTCATGCACTGGCTCAATTCATTTGTGTGTGTTTTGAACCAAATATTAGCTACACTTACCTCGAACTTATCAGTCACCACTAATATTAACTGAATTGTTTCAACATAACCTAATAAACGTTTCCTTTCTCACGGCATGTTACCTTTATCAGGTCATGATGACGTTGCACTTTTTGAATGATGTGGCTTATGACACCGAATCAACACAGAAATAAAAAAAAATTACGTCATAATCGCTAGTTTGAAGAGTGTGCAACAATGGGTAAACTGATAAATAGAATACCAGGTTCGCGTCTTTTGATATCAAGTTTACCAGGCTCGGCTTTGAGAATGCATGTTGAATCGCTCGGCAAGCCTCGCGATGTCAACAAGCGTTCTCAAAGCCTTGCCTGGTAAACTTGATATCAAAAGACACTCACCTAGTATTCTCTATTTACATAACCCGAAGGTGCACTATACTCAATGTGTGAGTCTGTCCGTCCATGGTCAGTTAGTGAAAATGTTCAAAACTCTTGACCCACATTTGTATAGTTTGATCAAATTTTACATATAGAGGATCTTACATGAGTGCTCATGTTTTATTGATTTTATTAAACCGAGTCGGGGAAAAGAGATAAAATGCGAGGCTTGCCGAGCATTTTATCTCTTTTTAGCAACGAGTTTAATAAATTCAATAAAACATGAGCACGAATGTTAGATTCTATTTATCATATGACATTAAGATTACTTTGAAATCTCATTTCTGCCGTAAAACGTTATAATTTTGTCATTATATACGCAACGTTGTTATGGACGTCATAACGTTTCCCGAAAATCGATAAACCACTAGTGGTTTACAGATTTTATTGCATGGTGTTATTTTACTCCCAGACGCGACGTCATATCATAAATACATATGTATGATAACATTGTCTAGCCACTGACATGCGTAAAGGCATTTTGAATGGACAAGGCTTTGCTGAGCATAAGTCTGTGGTCATTTAGTAAAAAATGCTCATAACTTTTGAACCACATAGTCTATTTGGATTTAATTTTGCATACTAATAAATGTATCTATTTTAACATTGTCGAGCTACTTGTATGCGAAATGATGCATATGATGAGGCTCATTCGAGCATCATTCTGGCCAGTCGAGCTCATAACTCTTGCACTGCACGGTATATTTTGATCAAGTTTTTTAACATTGTTGAGACACTGGTATGCAAACCGGTGACGAGGCTTCGCCGAGCGTTTGTCCACCCGGTCATCGTCAGATGCTCATAACTCTTGAACTGCATGGTTTATTTTGATCAAAAACCAGAACCACTCAGTCTGCCGGTTGAGCCTTAGCATGCTCTCGGACATAAAACAAACAAAAAACACACACAAACCCACCCGGCTCCATATTGGTTACTGCTATGAAACAGCCACAAAAAGTCGTACGGACACTTTCGTTTGCTTGTAGGAGGGTGAAATCCTCACCTTATGCATAAATTACACGACCCCCAGGTGTGCACAACAAACAATGTATGAGACTGTCTGTCCACCCGTTACCAGCTAATGAAAATGCTCATTAACTTAGAATCACTTGGTATATTTTAATCAAAATTTGCAAACTTATGCATGTTAACATTGCCTAACCACAGGCATGCGTAATCGCCTTTTTGGACAGACGACGCTTAGCTGAGAATTAGTCTAGCCAGTAGTGATCAGCCTTAGTGCAAATGCTCATAATTCTTGAACCACAGGGTATATTTGGATCAATTTGCATACTTAATCATTTGAGACCACTTATCAGAATTCATAAATGATATGGCAGAAATGAGTACAATGTTACCCTCCATATACAAAGCTAAAAGAAATAGTATAGGTACATGTAGTAATTATAAAACATGGCGTCTTTGGGGCATTATGTTCATGACAGCCATCCAACTGCAAAAAAGCAGTACAAGTAAAACGGCTAGTTCTCTCTTCCTCCACTCATAGTCAGAGTTAAAACAAAAAAAAAGACTTAGTTGAGCTATGGTAAAACCATGTCTTCCGTGTTACATAGCCTATCTAAATATCATATCATGTCTTTTCATGAATCTGGTATATTCTAATTTTGGTCTAAGGTGATAATTTATAACTTTATATTTACATTTTCAAAGCAAGCCTTTACTGAATCTTTTGATTTTTGCAACAGTTCATAGCTTCATGAATGGTATAACTTTGATTGACACAAGCCAAGCTCACTTGCCCGTGCAATACGCTTCGAACAACATATTTATTCGCCAGAAATGACAATGGTGTTGTGATTGACAGCGAGCCACACCTGAGTCGCACGTGCAAAACAAACCTCTAGTTTGCTACATTAACTGTCCGTGTTTACATGTACAATGGCTGTTCCGCTTTTCCATTTTACACTCCTACAAAACCGTTATTACGATTACATAATTAAATTATAAAATAATAAAATGTAAATATAATTAATAAATTCAATTTTTGGTCTGTTCATGGAATCATGAACCATTCGGATCTCTTGCAAAGTTAACATTGCAAGATACACGAAGTATTCATGATTCAATGAACATTTCAAAAATCAAATGTTTTTTTAAAATATAACCACTCATGAATGTTACCCTTTTTGTCCTAGCTATTGCTCATTATTATAGTGTTGTTTGCTTCTAGGTAAGCCCACTAAAGTAGGCTCAAACTTATTTTGTTTAGCTGGTCGAGGTCAGGTTAATGACATTTGCTAGGCTTTTAGGGCTTCAAGCGCTGTCGAAATTACATTTATGAGATTACTGGCCAGACGCCTTTCATTAAAAACGTAAATGTTGGCTAACAAGAAATTAACTTATCCTATTGTCTGCACTCCAATGATGGAGAGTGGCAAAAAGCATTATTAATTCCTCCTAACTGTTCGTCATTGAAGATTTTCGTCTGTTTTGCAGCTCTTGTAGCGATAAGTTGGGATAAATGTCATCCAAGTTAGAAAGATCTCTTCCGTTTCAGACGACTGGCTTCCTTAAACAATTACTTCCTTCCGTAGTCGGTGGCCACTTACAGAATTCATTGCACTTAATGGTGCAATCCACACTAATCGCTCGCAAGAAAAGCTGCTAGTTACTCATTACGGACGTTCCCGTGCGATGTCGGCAATCGTCGCTATACCAAAACTATCCGATTTCTCCAAGATTACATTTGTTTATGTGCCATCGGAAGAAACAGGCGTTTCCCGGATAATGTCAAATAAGCTTCATTTATATAGCTAAAATATGTACAAGTTCAGCCAGCACATGAGATTTCAGTCGAGCAACGAAGCCTCGTGGCATTCTACGCATTTGTAAAGAATGGTTGTAGATGACGTAGCAGGCAAATGTTTATATCTCTAGCCCTGCTCGATACGTCAGCATGGGCGTTTCAAGCTGGGTTTGTGCAAAGGGCGTTTCAAGCTGTGTTTATGCATAGGGCGTTTCAAGTTGGGCTTGTGCATATGGCGTTTCAAGCTGTGTTTATGCATAGGGCGTGTCAAGTTAGGTTTGTGCAAATGGCGTTTCAAGTAGGGTTTGTGCATATGGCGTTTCAAGCTGTGTTTATGCATAGGGCGTGTCAAGTTAGGTTTGTGCAGAGGGCGTTTCAAGTAGGGTTTGTGCATATGGTGTTACACGTTGTGTTTATGCATAGGGCGTTTCAAGTTGGGTTTGTGAAGAGGGCATTCAAGTTGGGTTAGTGCAAAGGGCGTTTCAAGTAGGGTTTGTGCAGAGGGCGTTTCAAGTAGGGTTTGTGCATATGGCGTTTCAAGTAGGGTTTGTGCATATACCGTTTCAAGTTGGGTTTGTGCAAAGGGCGTTTCAAGTAGGGTTTGTGCATTGGGCGTATCAAGATGGGTTTGTGCAAAGAGCGTTCTTGCAAGTAAGGTTTGTACATAGGGCATTACAAGTTGGGTTTGTGCATAGGGCATTTCAAGTTGGGTTTGTGCATATACCGTTTTACGTTGGGTTTGTGTTTAGAGCTTTTCAAGTTGGGTTTGTGCATAGGCCGTTTAAAGTTGGGTTTGTGCATATGCATTTCAAGTTGGGTTTGTGCATATACCGTTTCCAGTCGGTTTTGTGCTTAGAGCGTTTCAAGTAGGGTTTGTGCATATACCGTTTCAAGTTGGGTTTGTGCAATGGGCGTATCAAGTTGGGTTTGTGCAAAGGGCGTTCTTGCAAGTAAGGTTTGTACAAAGGGCGTTACAAGTTGGGTTTGTGCATAGGGCATTTCAAGTTGGGTTTGTGCATATACCGTTTCACGTTGGGTTTGTGTTTAGAGCTTTTCAAGTTGGGTTTGTGCATCGGCCGTTTCAAGTTGGGTTTGTGCATATGCATTTCAAGTTGGGTTTGTGCATATACCGTTTCAAGTCGGGTTTGTGCTTAAAGCGTTTCAAGTTGGGTTTGTGCATAGGCCGTTTCAAGTTGGGTTTGTATATAGGCTTTTCAAGTTGGGTTTGTGCATAGAACGTTTCAAGTTGGGTTTGTGCATAGGCCGTTTCAAGTTGGGTTTGAGCATGGGGCTTTTCAAGCTGGGTTTGTGCATATTTCGTTTCAAATTGGGTTTGTGCATAGGGCGTTTCAGTTGGAATTGTGCATAGGGCTTTGCAGCTGGGCTAATGCATGTGCGATAAGTACCAACATCTCATGTGCTCTTGTTCTATTAATTCCTACCGTGGTTTCCCTCTACCCCCTCCTACCCGCACCTTTACTTTTATCATATTGTAGGATGAACGTATGGTTACTTTTACCCCGGCATCCAATTTAGGTTACCTTGCACCCCCCACAGGACAATTTTTCATGGGTGCCAAATTGTTCATTGGGACCCCCTGGATGGGAAACGAAGGTGTCCTCAAAAAATTTTTGGTTTGGGCTATGTGAAATTGCATGGTTTCTTTGCCAACCCATAGCGAATTTGAGAAGGGGGGTCTGCCTATAAAATTACTCATATCTCAGCTCTTACTTATCCTAGACTACTAAACTTAATATCAAATTAAAGCTTAGACATATGCCTATTATCCCCTTGTTGCATATGGAAATTATCTAATTTGCATATTCATAAATATTTATGAAAACATTGAAAATGTGTTTCATGAATGGGGGTATACGTACAAGATCAATAATATCTCAGCTGCTTTTAGTCGTAGAGTACTAAAATTTGTACTAAAATAAAGCTAAGACATAGGCCTTTTATTCCATGGTCAAATATACAACGTACCTTATTTGCATAATTTGCATATTCATGAATATTAATAAAAACGCTAAAAAATAAGTGAAAATCATTACAAATATAAATAGGCTGATTTCATCCTAATATTGTCATTGTTGCATGTTTTAATATAATCAATGTTACAATTTGACAGGTCCAATCATCCAGTGGTCCTATATGAATATTATCTCATTTGAATATTCATGAAAATGCATGAAAACTTAAAAAAAATGAGGGAAAATCACGTAAAAACTATAAGCCTTGGGGAGGGGTTAAGGTACGATCTATCCTGCACTCCTAGGGCCTTTTAAATTCATGCCAAATTTTTCAGTGGGACCCTCAGAATGTGAAATGAAGTTCTCCTCACAAGAGATTAGGTATTGGCTACGTGAAAATGCATGGTTTCCATGGCAACCGCTTATATGATTCTCGAGATTGGGGGGTGGGCCTACAAATTCAATCATATCTAGGGTTCTACTTATCCTAGAGCACTAAAATTGGTGTCAAATTAAAGCTTAGACACATGTCTTTCTTCCTGTGTTCAGATTTGTAAATCATCTAATTTGCATATTTATGAATATTAATGAAAACCTACAAAAATGAAGTAAAATCATAAAAAAACAACATAAATGAACATATTTCAGCACAAAAAAATCATCAAACCACCATTATTGCCAGTTTTTATATCCTCAGTGATTCGATTTGATAAGTTCTTTCATCCAGTGGTCCTATATGAAAACTATCTCATGGTCCTATTGAAAATTATCTCATTTGCATATTCATGAATATTAATGAAATCTTAAAATGATGGAAAAATGCATGGGTAAACTATAGTATGCAACGGGGGTAATCAGACCTAAATTGAACACATCAGACATTTTATTATGGGCATAAATTTGTCCAATAGGACCACTTAAATGTAAAAAAAAATTGTCCTCAAAAATAAACGTTATTTGGGTTTTTGAAATTTCATGGTTTCCATGGCAACCCATTATGCCGACTGTAAAGGTTGGGGGTATACATACAAAAAATACTCATATCTTAACAACATCTCATCCTAGATTACTAAACATGGTACCAAACTAATCTCTGGACATAGCAGTTTAATTTGGTAGTTAGATATGCAAATTAACTAAAATCCATATTCATGAATATTAATGAAAACTAGAAATGAGAGATAAAATCTCAGAAAAATTCAGGGGTGTATGTATAAAATTACCAATATCTCAGCAGCTATGCGTCCGAGTGTGTCAAACTTGGTGCGAAGTCAATGCTTAGACACAATACTTTTACCTTAAGTTCATTTTTGAAAAATAGTTAACATAAATAATTATGAATTTTAATTAAAACAGAAGAAACAAATGAAAAATCGCGGAAACATCAAGGGGGTGTACTTACAAATCTAATAAAATCTCAATTGCTAAGTGCCCTAGAGTTTAAAAATTGGTTTTAAACTAATGCTAAGACAATAGTATGTTTAACAAATTATCAAATTTTAAAATGGTCATATTATAATATTCATGAATATTGATGAAACCATGAGCATTTTGAGAATAATATTTGAAAATGAAGGGGATATACCTACAAAATTACTCATATCTCAGCAGCTTATAGCCCTTACGTAGCAAACAAGGTGCCAACTTATTGCTATGATATAGCCCTTTATCTCAATGGTAATATTTGCCAGTTGTCGCATTTACATATTCATGAAAACTAATATAAACATTAGAATAAAGAGAAAAATCGCCGAAAAATGAATGGGGTATACCTACAAAATTACCAATATCTTAGCTGCTAATTGCCCTAGAGTAGCAAACAATATACTTAATTTAAGTCTATGCACAGCAGTTTTACCTAGTGGGAAGATATAAGAATTAACTAATTTGTTTGATATCAATATTAATAAAAACTTTAAAAATACAAGTAAAAAATGTATACAAATTGATAGCAGTGTACTTACAAAATTACTCATATCTCAGCTGTTATCAATTTTATACTTTTTTTCTTTTACTCAATTTTACTTAGGATTATGCTGTTTGATATGGTACCAAGCTTGTTACTATTGGGTAATTGGAAGCCAAGCTATGAATCACTTTGTAGCTATACCCCCTTAATTTTCCTGTATTTTCTCTTAATTTCTCATGTTTTCATCAATAATCATGAGAATTTAAATTTGATGTGTTATAAATTGGATCATTTTGGTAAACATGTTGTGTCTATGCATTGACTTAAAATAAGGTTTGGCAATATTGGGCACTTAACTACTTAGATATGAGTAATTTTGGAAGTGCACCCCCTTGATTTTTCTGCAATTTTTCTTTCATTTCTTCTGTTTACATTAAAATTCACGAATATTCAAGATAAATATTTTTTATATTATACCATATGGTAAAAGTACAATGTCTGAGCATTAAATTGGCACTAGGTTTGATACACTGGAACACATGGTAGGTGAAATATTTGTCATTTTATATGTACATCCCTTAATTTTTCTAAGATTTTTTCTTTAATTACAAAACTTTTCATTAATATTCATGAATATGCAAATAAGATAATTTTCTTATAGGACCACTGGATGAAAGAACTTATCAAATTGAATCACTGAGGATATAAAAACTGGCAACAATGGTGGTTTGATGATGTTTTTGTGCTGAAATATGTTCATTTGTGTTTTTTTTTATGATTTTACTTCATTTTTGTAGGTTTTCATTAATATTCATAAATATGCAAATTAGATGATTTACGAATCTGACCACAGGAAGAAAAACATGTGTCTAAGCTTTAATTTGACACCAATTTTAGTGCTCTGGGATAAGTAGAACCCTAGATATGATTGAATTTGTAGGCCTACCCCCCAATCTCGAGAATCATATAAGTGGTTGCCATTGAAACCATGCATTTTCACATAGCCAATACCTAATTTCTTGTGAGGAGAACTTCATTTCACATTCTGAGGGTCCCACTGAACAATTTGGCATAAATTTAAAAGGCCCTAGGAGTGCAGGATAGATCGTACCTTAACCCCTCCCCAAGGCTTATAGTTTTTACGTGATTTTCCCTCATTTTTTTAAGTTTTCATGCATTTTCATGAATATTCAAATGAGATAATATTCATATAGGACCACTGGATGATTGGACCTGTCAAATTGTAACATTGATTATATTAAAACATGCAACAATGACAATATTAGGATGAAATCAGCCTATTTATATTTGTAATGATTTTCACTTATTTTTTAGCGTTTTTATTAATATTCATGAATATGCAAATTATGCAAATAAGGTACGTTGTATATTTGACCATGGAATAAAAGGCCTATGTCTTAGCTTTATTTTAGTACAAATTTTAGTACTCTACGGCTAAAAGCAGCTGAGATACTATTGATCTTGTACGTATACCCCCATTCATGAAACACATTTTTAATGTTTTCATAAATATTTATGAATATGCAAATTAGATAATTTCCATATGCAACAAGGGGATAATAGGCATATGTCTAAGCTTTAATTTGGTATTAAGTTTAGTAGTCTAGGATAAGTAACAGCTGAGATATGAATAATTTTATAGGCAGACCCCCATTCTCAAATTCGCTATGGGTTGGCATAGAAACCATGCAATTTCACATAGCCCAAACCAAAATTTTTCTTAGGACACCTTCGTTTCCCATCCAGGGGGTCCCAATGAACAATTTGGCACCCATGAAAAATTGTCCTGGGGGGTGCAAGGTAACCTAAATTGGATGCCGGGGTATTTGACAAGGAGAGGTTTTATTGATTTAGACCACTTGAGGCGGTGTAACTAAATAATGTGACCTCTAAGAGCCGCTAACCGATCTTAAATGTATCTTGCATCACCATAAGTTTACTCTTCCACAAATTGGTGCTTACAGCCTTTGCTAGGCAGTATGATCCCTAAACCGATTTATATCCCTACTAGATAGCTGTGTTAATGAGTGATTTTACGCAAATGCGACCAGTATGGAAATCTCAGGAGCTGACACATTTGGGGCTCGCCACAAGGAAACCTGATTTTGCTGCATGCGAACAACAAAGACACAGGTCTCCCTGCGCATCCGCGCAGTCTGATCAACGCTTTTATTCAATACACGATATGGAAAGGATAATAGTCAAGCTTGCTCCGCGCATAATTTCAATACTTTATCTAGTCCCTAGTAACTGAGCAGATTGGTAAGTCTTGCGTTGGCGGTCTTCCAAAACATGTTTCATTGTATCATATGCACTTGCTCATATATACTCAAAACCAAAAGTAGCTTTACAATGTTAATATATATACCTTTTCTGTGTATTGGTGACTGGTGTTTTAAATGTGCTTAATTCATATTAAAGGTCAATTAAAAATTCATATGACAATTGAATTTCATGTTTTTGGTGTCATAAATGCTACCACTATGCCCTAATGAAAGAGGCAAGGGGGCAAAATAAATTTTGCAAAAAGCATCACTTTTGATGTGCTACTTCAGCTTTGCGATTAGACAATTTTCACTTTTAAAGAACCAGTCTGAGAGGCAAGCTATCGAATTTTTGTTTTAAGTTCAAATCAGCCCGGATCACCTTTCGAGTAACACAAATTAAAGTGGTGATGTTACGTCCATACCCCCTTTTTGTGAACTATTCAGTGCTTTCATAAGAAATTGTTTGCCACATTTCTTCCAAACCGATGGAAATTTTTACCAGATTATCTTGTCACGTACTCAGGGCAGAAGTACCAACAATTCGCTGATTAAAAAAATCAAATGACATCTGAAATAAAGCTTTGAGCAAGGGCCAAAGTTTACTATAGTTTTAATTCAAAAGGATACAATTTCATTGTGACGCTGCCAAACACTAACACATCGCATTTAAAAGAAATATTAGGAGGGACATATGCCCATACCATTGTTACAATATTGAAAACAGAATGGTGTCTGCCATTGTTAGAATACGATTATGTCTGACAAGGAAATGCCAAATTTATAGCCCATAGCCTGTCTGCGGCGCCAAGAGTACTATTTCATACCTTTATAATAAGTTGTCCAAAGAGCAATTTTACACTTAACAACACTTATAAGTGTGCACATATAAATGTACCCATATCTTCATAAATAAAAGTCAGATCATTCTGAAATTTCCAACAGATATAGATGACATTCATGACATTGTATTTCATAAATTTTAATTTTCATAAAACTGTAACTTTTAAAATGCGAAATCAAAATTCAAATATATCGTAAAATCAAAGTTCACAGTTTTCTTCGTTTTAGAATTTATCTTTCAATGACATTTTATCATTTGATAGTTAAGCATTTTTGAATACAAGTATGTGGGGTAAGTTTTGGCTCAGTTCCACGGAATATCCAGTGGGAATTCTTACTGATAAAACGTGCTCATGGCTTCAAAAAAGCGTGCAGCTACAAATAATAAGAGCAACAACAACACAAAATACACAAGAAATTCGGGAAATATCCAGATTTTTTCCCCATTGTGCTTTGGGTGTCTTTTCACTGGTCTGAAAGCACAAAATGGGTCGGATGTCCATAGAACAACGTGAATGTCGTCGACTTTACCCCCAAATCACCAGACTTAAACATAATTGAAAACTTTTGGGATGAACTAAACTGCCGTGTAAGGAGAACAGGGGCTATTCCGACCACACTGAATCAACCGAGAGCAAACATTCCCTACGAGTGGAACAACCTCCCTCAGAATTACGTTCAGTATTATGTGACGTCAATGAGAAACTGTTGTTTTGCCGTAGTGAACAGCGCGGGTGGACAAACCCGCTTCTAAATTTACATGGAGGATTGACTTAAGAATATTGCGATATTTACTTTGCTGTGTGATATATTCGATCAGGTTTGGTCTCAGAGTCTTCTAAAGTATTGGATAAAATGTGAACTTGATTTTACCATAAATTTGAATTTTGCTTTCGCATTTTTTAATTACTTATTTGATTCGAAATAAAATAAATGCATTGTTATTACACACATGTTGTTTATATTTGTTGAAAATTTGAAAATGATCTGACCAGTATAACGGAGATATGAACCCATTTATATGTGCACACTTATAAGTGTTGTTAAGTGTAATTGAATAACATTTCAAATACCACATGCCTATATACTTTACTTTTATATGCATTTTAATCAACCTGGGTGCCCCTTGTGTACTATTAGAACATGTACATATTAAAATACCAAAACTGTGAGTTTATGAATGATATAAATTCCATAAATCCCAATGGTAGTGTGAAACATTATGAAACCTGTGCCAATTGCATTATATTTAACTTAGATAAAATACAGAATCTATAAATAGTCTGGAAAACATGGATCCTTCAGAAATAGAGAGAACCTACAATATAAGAAAACAAAAGACTAGGTTTTATTGAGTCTGATCATGATAACTAATGGAAAGTGCAACAATGTTTAAAATTGTCAACATCAAAATTGTTGTAGTGTTCTTGTTATGCCAACTGCCACTTTTAACAGGAAAAGGCTTAATTTTGCATGTGAAAATGTATGCGTGTTAATAGTTAAAATAAAATATATTTAAAGAAAAGGTTTGATAAAGCAGCAATATGATAAAGCTAATGTGTTTCGTTGCTTGTCTCTTTTAATTAGTGTGTTATAAAGAAGGTTTTAGAAACACTTAAGACCAAGGCTGATGTTCTGAAAAAACATGATTTGTACGTGAATAACTTGGATGGTGATGTAAATTCTAATTCTAATCTGTGATGGTGATGTAAATTCTAATTCTAATCTGTGAGTTTGTCACTTTCCCATTGGTATCCTGGGTCAGGTGTGGTACTTGATTGTATCGATTCCTGATCTTTGCAACCTTACTTACTTCTATCGTTATACCAATGGCAATAAAAAAAGCGTCCAAGGTTTCCCACCTTTGAACTTTCTCAATTAACCAAACGTAATAATTCAGATTCACATAAGTGTATAGAAAGCGAAATTAAATGGAAATGTTATTTGAGAAGAAAATAATGTAGGAAAGAAACACCAAAAACAAAATACATCAGCAAGTTAATAGAAGAAGAAGAAGAAGAAGAAGAAGAAGAAGAAGAAGAAGAAGAAGAAGAAGAAGAAGAAGAAGAGGAGGAACAATAATAATAAGTTATTCATATAATTAAGAATAGTTGTAATGAAAGCAGTGAGAAGAAATGTAAAAGAAACAAAATAGGATGGCGTCCGACAAAAGTGTGTCCAACACTGTCTCAGTACCATCTGATCCCTTCTTGACATTGTTTGCTTTTGCTGCTCATTCGTCGGTCAGAAAATATAACATTAAAACTGTCTACTTTTTTATATGAAATTTTGTACTGCAGAGAAAATCTTTACATTTGTTTGGTATGGCAATGTTTCGTCACCATATATTGATGTTTGGTATGTCAGAAAGAGAATCTAACAGTTCGAGTATCTGGATATCATAGCGATTGCATACTTAATAAAAGTAATAAGCATTCTCGACATCACTACAGGTACGTGCAGGCGACTCAGTCATATTTAAGAGACAAATCACCGTTCAGGCTAACGCAACGGATACGCAATCTTGTATGCAAAATTTTAAGCTTTTGTTTGCCCAAAAAATAATATTTCGGGACCTTTTTCTTCTCACTTATCAACCTTTTGATTTAGATATTTTAGATGTTAACGTTTAACTAATCAGCAAAGCGAGCAATATCTATATAGATATTAAAAAGCACACTGTTTAAGTTAAATCGCTCTCTTCTCATAAATTCATAAGTGTGCAATTGCCATGTCTAAAACTTAACCTTAATGCAATTTGCTGTAAATTGTCACCACTTTATATAATTTTATAACTATAACACGTATACATTTTTATTTTGAAAGCTTCACTGTTTTTCTCAGATAATATTTAGGCGATTCATAACTTTTGACGCCGTGTATATATATGTAAGTACAGAAGTCTCATAAATTCGGCTTTGTTTATATAAACCATTTTATATGCCATTTCCCTTGTCTCTAATATGAGATACGTAAGTACTCTTACATAATAGGTTGGCTCACTTATTTTGTATTTATTCAATAACCAGCCCTTGTTATGGGACAAAGCCCCGTGAGACTGTGGTTGTCTACTTATCTATTTTCGTACAATTCACTCTAAGTTTCTTAGAATTATTCGAAATAAATTTATATTGAACACATTTAAATTGAGCGAGCTCACGCGTGGGTAATGATAGAATAAAATTAGATTGTCCGCGATAGTGTTTTTTACTTAGTCTGAATTTTAGAGGAAACATTCTCCTATATCAATAGCGTTTCTTTATTTATTCTGTCCTTATAGACTTCTACTGACGTAAATGTCAGGAGCAATAGTGGAACCGTGTCTTGAGAGAGGCGTTTTTGTTAAGAGTGCGAACCTAAACATTATTTTTCTTATTTGTCAACCAAAGCATATGATATGGGCACTCAAATGAACCGTCATCTCCGCAAGCCAAGGGTACTAACTCCACTTCGTTCCTTACGCACGAAACGGTTCTTTTGAGCAACCAAAGCATATCATACAACTGATTGGTAAGATAAAAAAATATTTAAAATTTTCACGCCCAAAATTTTTGCTTTCCTAACCCTATGTAGACAGAGATAGAGGTGCTTTTTAGGGAATTAAAGTGAGACCTGCCCCGAGGTTATAAAACTTTTTTCATGCTCAACTCAACTGAGCACGAAATTTTAACTGCTCACAAGGACTTAAATACCGACAAATGAGAAGTTCCTTGCATTAAGTCCCTCAGATGTTGTATTTATAATGCTAATAAATGTTAAAATGTCAACAGTTGTTGGCATTTTAACATTTATGAGCAAGATAAATTTTATGCTCAGCTGAGTTGAGCATGGAAAAAGTTTTATAACCTCGGGGCCTGGAATACTCCAACTTCGCTCGCACAAAGCATTCACTTAACCCTTTTCAGACCAATGGATTTTCCATAAAGCTGCATGCAATAGAACCCATGCGCGGATCCTGAAAGTTTTGTCAGAGGAGGTCCAACTTTGACAACTTTTTTTTATTAAAGTCGATGAGGGGACCCACATACCAATAAATACAGGGTCATCATCATACAACTGATTTGCACGCATGCACATATACACATTGTATATCTTTCTCTAGATCTTTAGATCGTATTTGTCTTACCAACCACCGTAGACCCTTATAAAATGACACATGATGTTAACCAAAGTATGAATTACCTATTTATAATGGGTTAATAGTCGCTATGCTTGTGAAATCCAGAGTTTTTCCACAGCAGCTAGTATTTGCAGATATGTATAAATATACACTTTGAGTGCAAGTTCTGGTCAGACAACCCGACGACAGCGGTTAATTTATCGAATATAAAGACTGTCGGCTGTGCTAAGCCTGGTTTATTGGTGAAAGTGAACTTAATCCTTTAACAATGATATGACGAGGACAGAAGAAGTATCAAATGCAGCATCTTGTATTAATTTGACATTGGGTCCAGTGAAGATAGATTGCAATATAACAGAGGACAAGAAATTAGATACATTATTTGTCGTCTGGTATAGATTTTATCTTTGACGCAGATCACAATGCCTGAGTATTCGTTACAAGGCCTAGATGTTGTAATGTAAATGCTTCCAAAGCATGTGCCAGGTGTTAAAGAAGGGGTTGTCGTTGGTAACGTCCATCATGTTTTGTTCCACCGTTTTGTTGTTGTGATTTTTTGTCTTTGCTTTCTTTTTTGCTTTTTTCAGTGATAAACGAATAAAAGAAACTGGGATACAACACGGATAACATGCGACGATCTGCATGCCTGAGTGTAAACCCATTCACGGTTTTAGCTATGGTTTCTTCTTTAATTGTACGACCGTGGGTCAAGCCTCAGACTTAATGATGGCCCTGACGTAAAGCTTTAATTTGTTGGTTGGTGCCTGATGCTTGTCTTTGACTGGGCCCATCAATGGCTCAACTTGAGGTTTACTTTAGCCCGGATTATCTGTGCGCCATAAACTCACATTCTTTGTTTCATCATAGTGTGTTAATTAGATTAGATTGTTTCTCTGTGATGATGCATTGCATTAGTTAGGAAGCCTTCATGCGAGCTAAACAATTTGTGTGTGCTTAAACAACATAATCTCGGGCATTGATATGGCGCCAGTAAGTTGCATTAAGCCCTCCTCCCAATGGCTTAGGTTGCTGTCTATTGATTCATTGTTTTATGTACCTCAAATTGTTCATGTGGGGTCTTTGTCTTATTACGCATTTCGTTGTGTTCTTTCTGGTTTTGCAATCATTTTTACGAAACAGAGAGAGAGAGAGAAATTGTTGCTTTCTTTCAATTGTCTTCCTGATATCTTGTTGCTGTGAATGTTCTGTAGCTCTTCCTTGCGGTGCCGTGGGTTGGTCTGCAGTATATGATTGTGGTTTATCCTGATCATAATCACATACTTTTTTTCGCTACTAGTAAATTATCTTATTAACGACATCAAACGCTTATTTGATCAGGTATACATAGCTCCAGATAAGACATTTTTAGTGGCTATTTTCTTATCCATCAGTTTGAGCATTTGTATTAGGTACTCAGAAGAATCGTCTCTTTGAGTACCCACAATATATGATTTGATTGAGAAATAAGAAAAATAATTTACGTTGTGCAATCTTATCATGAGTCCTAGACGATCAAGTAGTGTCCATTTTAGTGAATGCAGGGCTTTTTGAATATACAGAAATATTATTTTGAATATATAGGACTACTTGATTTGCTTACTTTAATCAGATCCCATACTTTACCAACCCTCTCATCTACAGATAAGTATTCAAGTCGGAACCGTCATACAATCTGAGATTCGACCCTCCTGCAGTCAATTAAATAGGAACAGTGATTGGGTTGACTCCCGAAGCAGGAAGTCAGTCGCAATGCATCGTTATAACCATGGGGAATTAATTTTATTCGCATGGTGGCCTCTTTAAAGTTATTTCTTCTGTAACTGTTGAAAACATATTCATTTGACTTACAAGGTATGTTAAATTTCATTGGCGTAGCTCCCATTACGCAGTTACGCACGTGCAGAATAAAAATAGTAACATTCAAGGGAGGTCACCTTATATGGTAAATGTGCCATAAGGAACTACTCTTAAAGGAAAGAATTCGCTCCCTCTGGGAGCAAACTCTTTCCTTTAAGAGAAGTTTAATTATGCAAAGGGACGTAATCGAATTGAATCACTGGTGATCCAGTAGTCTCCCTTTGATGTGCGTAACTTGTTCAACGTTCTGGCTACGCCATTGAATGTAATGATATTATCTATTCATCATAATTGGAGCCTGATGTTGAGTCTTTGGTCAGACCCACCGAGTTTTAACTGTTGGATTTCGTTTGCTCTGGTATGCATGTGCATGTAATGTTGAGTCCTAATATTTGTTTTATCTCTTTTTTATATCTTGATTCATATGAACTATGAGATGATGCATCTATAAGTTAGGAATCTTTCATGCGAACCAAACATTTATGTGTCTTGATTCACTTCAGAATTAAACGTGGGGTTGATACCCTTAAACATGTTTAATTTCTCCAGTGATTTTTGTACTGACCGTTCTTTTGAGGATTGTTTTTGTTATTTATGTTTCTAGCTGTATTCATTATACTGTATTGTCTGTTCCTTGCAGCCTTGTGATCACCTGCTGGGAAAAAGCTGACCTCTTGACTCTCTAGTGTGATGTGCCCTTGTGTTTTATCACTTTCCCACAGGGTGTCTCAGGGCAGGTGTGGTACTTGATCGCATCGATTACTGATATTTGCCTTTTTCTTTACTTCACATATTAATGCATTAGGAATAAAAAAAATGCCTTGGGGTAGGCCATTGTCAAGATAGATCATGATTTCAACAAAGTTTGTAAGGCCAGTAATCTAAATGTTATTAAATACCAATACCTACTCCATCGCCTTTAGCTGAAGAGTCAACGTTAAACCTTGAGCCCTAGTTCTTATATATAGGCTTTATAATGACTCGGTGGTGACTTTGTGGTGCCTGATGTTTGTCTTTAGCTGGGACCACTGTAGCTCAACTTTAGGTTTTCTTTAGTTCTAGTCATGCTATCAGGTAATCTGTGAGTCATGCGCTGTTTTCTTTGTTCCATCATAATGTGTTACATTGTTACTCTGTGATGATGTATAGCATAAGTTAGGAGGTCGCCAAGCGATCAAAACATTTTTTGTGCTTTAACAACATTAAATTCTTGGGCAAAGATTTGTTTCCAGTAAAATGCATATACCTCCAGCTATGGCTTCGGCTGAAGCGATTCTGGTTTTTATTCATTTTGCATTGTGCTCCCCTTGTTTGTGGGGCGTGTATGCTTAGTCATTGTTTTGACAGAATTGTAATGCAGTACGTTGTTTCTTTTTTTTTTTTTTTTTTTTTTTTTTTTTTTTTTTTTTTTGAAAACACGACGAATAGAGATCTGGTCGCTTTACTTTAATTGTCCGCTAGTTGTCATATAGTCATTAGTATTCTGTGTCTTTCTCCATGTGCCGTTGGTTTGCCATTCTGGAAAGTCCGTCACAATTCGAGCATAACGCGCGTAGTATTATGTACCAAAAAGCTCTATTCTGTTAGCCAGAACTGGCGTATGGAAAATTACGAGTAGTTCTGTAGCATGTGGGTTCAGCTCTATTAAGATTATCCGAAAAGTTTAATCAGCAGAATAAATGAAGTTTATGTATTTTATTGATAGCGATATTTTATTGAAACAAATAAACTTCATTTATAACCTTTTTTTTATTTTTTTGCTGCAATCACACTTGTTATTGTGTTAACATGGTTTCTGTGACGTCAGCGTCACGTTATATAGCGTCAGCGTCACGTTATCACCCGCGTTTTCAAAGTATGTCCTCGATGTGCATCCGTGGTCTGAGTCCACGGAATTTCGCGGAATTGGCCAAGGCAGTTCCGATTGATTGGTTTGCCTGCAGTTTGTGATTGTGGCATCTCCTGGTCATACACACTTACCTTTTGTTTTATAGATTTTAGCTATTGTTTCCTCTTTTATTGCACGACAGTGGCCAAGGCTTCCGACTCAATAAAGTCCCTGAACTAAAACTTTCATCTGATGCTTGTTTTAGCTGTGCCCACCGTGTATCAACTAGGAATGTATTTAGCTCTGACTGTCTGTGAGCTTTCGGCTCAGCCACAATCAGAAGCAAATTTTTGTTTCATCGGAGGTCAAAAATAAAGATCTTTCAATCCACTTTTGCATGCATTTTCACATGTTATATACTTTATATTGTCTTAAACCAGTTGGTGTTATAGAGTAACGAAAGTAATAACTCGCACATTTATGGTTGAAAGAGGATGTTGTAAGGAAAAAAAGAAGACACCTGTACTATCATAATATGAGATTTTTTTTCACTCAAGATATATCCATACTAAAATGTTCTTATGTTTTAAAAGGCACAATATATGGAAAATTATGGCATAAAAATAAATGTTGTGATGTTCATTTTCATGGGTATTTGGCCGGTGAAATTACAAATTCTATACAAACTCAAAAAATGACTCCTACCAGTTGCTATAAATCTCTTTTAAAGGAAGTGTTCTATTCACATGATACATAATAACAAACTAGACCATCCAACGAATCCAGAGAGCTTTTGGTTGTTATTCTATTTTGTCTAGTTGTAAAGTTATAGGGTTTCATAAATGGTCTCTGAAATTTAGCCAGAATGTCTACGGACAGGACATTAGATTAGATACCTGTTTCAAATACAACTTTGTAAGCATATATGATAACTTCCTTTTTATGTCTCAAAATGATAGACAAAATAAGTAATATCACCAGAGGATAGAATATGCATGACTTGTAAGTTTTTATTTTGTTCTTGGAGTGATACTGAATCACAACTGTAAGCAGTATGCAGTTTTTCTTATAATAAGCTTGTTATGATGCTTCTGTGTTGCAGACAAGAGTGTGTTAATACTTTAACTTTGTTTAAGAGGAATGCTAAGGGACTATATCATGAGGGCGTATAGCACTGAACGTCATTGACAAATTATATTTTTTATTTCAAATCAACGCATAAAGGGAGCACGGTGGCTCAGTGGTGGTGTGCTCGACTCAAGACAGAGGGAATGTGGGTCGAGCCTAACCAGCGCCTCTGCGCTGTGTCCTTGAGTAAGACATAAATCCTTGCCAAGTGCTGGTTCAACACAAGAAGACCCTTCCTGGGATAACTAAAATTATTGACTGAGGTGTAAAGAGTCAAATTAAACGAAATTCGGCGCATAAAATAGTCAAAAGTGCTTGAAAATTGTTGTTAAACTGTTTCATTCGAAAAGAACTGTTTGCAACAAATTATTACATAACCATCTCTCAAAATGATCAGAATACGATATATTCTATAAAAAATTGACTGTCTTCTTTCTTTTGCAGGTTAAATTATCAAGCTATGTCAACTAGAACCTAAATGGCATCAAAACATCCAAACGTCTACTTTCTTATATATTTCCCTCATTTAGAGAGTGCTATATATTACAGCACCTTTAACCTTGGCAGATATGTTTTAGATTACGATTGGTTAAGTGCATTGTGAAGTAAAACAAAACAGTAAATGAGTTTGTATAACATTAAGTATGTCAGGATACAAATAAATTTGCCATTTTTTGAAATTATACAGTTTTCTGTTCAAAATCTAAGTGTAATTCAAAGTAATCATAATATAAGAAAACTAGATCAGCTGTCAATGGTACAATTTCGAAAAAGCCCGCTTTATTATCTTTGACCTTAACCTTGGGGTCAAGGCTACACAAAATGTTTCCCGGTACCCTCCACATCACATGACCTATGTACCTGCAAAATTTGAAGTTGCTGTGTCCAACTGTTTAGGAGAAGATGCATTTACAAGAACGACATTATTTGACATTTGACCTTGAGCTTGGGTTTAAGGTCATATGAAGTGTTGTTCAGTACCCTCAAGGCCTCAACATCATTTGACCTATACACCTGAAATGTTTGAAGGTGCTATGTCGAAGGGTTAAGGAGGATATGTTTTTACAAGAAAATACTTTATTTGACCTTTGAGCTTGACCGTAGGGTTAAGGTCACAGAAAATTTTGTACAGTACCCTCTACATCATGTGACCTATGCACCTGTGAAGTTTGTTTGAAGTAAATACTTCTAATGGTTAAGGAGCTAATGAATTTTCAAGAAAATACATTATTTGACCTTTGACCTTTGGGGTCAAGGTCACACAACATTTTGCTCCATTCCTTCTACATTATGTGATCTATGCACCTGCAAAGTTTGCAGTTGCTTCATCCATTGGTTTAGGAGAAGATGCATTTGCAAGAAATATGATGGACGGACCGATGCATGCACGTACATACGGACAGACAGACAGACGGACGATGGACAGACTTGGTAAAAAATCAATACACTCTTTTTTCTAAAAGAAAAAAACTGGTATAATAAACAGATTTGATTTAGATTAAATCGATGCTAATATAATTTTGCTTCTTAATATTCATTTAAATATCAGTGTCTATGGACAGGACGCGTCTACGGACAAGGACATTTTTGCATTCAAAGATTCCTAAATCCTTTCTGTTGCAAACAATCCTTCTACTTCATATGTTAACCTTGTCCTGACACCCACTTGTATTACTCACATGAACATGACCTTTATCTTTTAAAGTCTTCAATAAAAACACGGGCGTCTACGGACTGGACATTATTTTGGACCATTTTACACCATACCAGACAAATGAAAACTGTAAATTTATTTGTTTCCTGAGATACTTAATGTTAAACAAACTCATTAGCTGGTATGTTATACTTCACAATTCACTTAATCAATTGTATTTTAAACGCGTTTGCTACGATAAAGGGTGCTGTGCGATCCTACACTTCCTAAATTTGAAAAATTTATAACTAAGTAGGCATTTGATCTTTTAGATGTCATTTAGGTACTAGTTGACACAGCTGTATAATTTAACCAACAAAAGAAAGTAGACAGTCTATATTATACAAAAATTGATATCATTATATGTACATTTAAAGAAATGGATATGGACTTATTTGTTAAAAACAGCTCTTTTTCAAATGAAACAGCATAACAGTATTGTTCAAGCATTTTTTTTTACCGTTGTATGCTCTGATGCGAAAAACCTGTTCTGTCAATGATGTTCAATGCTATTTGTCCACTTAAAACAGTCTCTTAGCACTTTTCTGAAACAAAAATAATACCCAGGAGACACACGACCAGAGTTTAAAATGTTGGGAGGAGCTTCAAAATCAGTGTTTGTTTTAGTGTTAAAAATCTGTCAACATCAATTTGCTAGCAAGACTCTCAGTTGTTAAAATAACAATCTGCATCCTGCACTGTGACAAGCATTTTTACAAATCTACACCAGAAAGCTTGATAAATGTTTAGCCAGCAATAACTTTTTTCTTTAAATGTTGTCTGCATTTCTAGTCTGCTGCACACATTTAAATGCACTTCAGACTAGATTTTTCATGGAGATTTCTTTTCATGGAAGACAATGTTACGGGGGAGCAGTCTGATCTAGGTCCATATTGTCTGCAATATAAGCTACATAAGAGCTACATAAGAACATCAACAGACTAGGGAAGCAGACGATAAGTGGCTAAATACTGTTTCATTTGAAGAAAAAAAATACATAACAGTAATCTTAATTAATGTGTGTTTTGTAAAACAAATGTTAAGCTTTAAACCATATTAGGTGGCAGCAAAACTGCCACCTCTTATAATATGAACTAACACTTATTTTTGTGCAATAAATAATCTGCGGTAAAACATTTTCCAGTGATGAGTCCTTAACATTTCTACCTGTAGTTAGGTGGCAGCTGAATTGCCACCCCTTATAGTATAAACTTACACTTATTTTTGCGCAATAAACAATATGCGGTAAAACATTTTCCAATGATAAGTCCTTAACATTCATACCTGTAGTTAGGTGGCAGCTGAATTGCCACCCCTTATAGTATAAACTTGCACTTATTTTTGTGCAATAAACAATATGCGGTAAAACATTTTCCAATGATAAGTCCTTAACATTTATACCTGTAGTTAGGTGGCAGCTGAATTGCCACCCCTTATGGTATAAACTTACAGTTTAATATCATACATTTCAGAATTTGGTGACAGCAGAACTGCAACTGATCCTTGTGTAACATTACAATTGCTTTAAAAGCTATGTTTTATTCGATTGTCACGATCTAGATTACAGCAACAACAATAACAGGTAGATATGTTAAGGATTTATCACTTGAATTTTTTCATCTCATATTGCCTTAGTATGAAAATAAGTGTAAGTTTATGCCAAAAGGGATGGCAGTTCAGCTGCCACCTAACAACCTGTAGAAATGTTAAGGATTTATCGCCTGAAAATGTTTACCTCGTATTGTTTTAGTATAGAAATAAGTGGAAGTTTATACCAAATGGGATGGCAGTTCAGCTGCCACCTAATAACAGGTAGAAACTTTAAGGATTTATCGTAAGATAATGTTTTAACTCATATTGTTTTAGTACGGTAATAGTGGTAAGTTTATACCAATAAGGTCCACCTAATAAAAGGTAGAAATGTGAAGGATTTATCACCGGTAAATGTTTAACCTCGTATTGTTTTAGCACAAATATATATCTGTTATTAGGTAGCAGCTGAACTGCCATCCCTTTTGGTATAAACTTACACTTATTTTCGTACTAAAGCTGAGACATCTCTACCTGTTATTGTTGTTGCTGTGATCTATATTGTGACAATGGAATAAAACATAGCTTTTATACCAATTTATTAATGCGATAAGCATTATAACTTCCAGTTTCCAAGGGAGCACACTGTATAAACAATAAATCTTGCAGTTTTGAAGAGCAGTTGACATTAAATAAATAGTTGCTGCTGTGGAGATGGATTTAATGTTAATTGACTTACTAGAATCTAGTAAGACAATTGGTCTCTGTCCTATGGGTACCCATGGGACAATCGACCAGAGTCTAAAATGTGGGAGGAGCTACCAAAATCAGTGTTGTTTTAGTGAAATCAAATCTGTCAACAACAATCTGATAGCAAGACTCTCAGTTGTTTATTTAACAATCTGTATCCTGCATTGTGACAAGGATTTTTACAAATATACCAGAAAGCTTGATTTTAACGTTGAGCCAGCAATAAAATGTTGTCTGCATTTCTAGTCCGCTACATACATTCAAATGCACTTCAGACTAGATTTTTCATGGAGATTTTTTTCATGGAAGACAATGTTACGGAGGAGCAGCCTAACCTGGGTACATAAGGTACATAATAAAATCAACAGTAAGCCACATAAGAACATCGAAAGACTAAAGGGAAGCAGAATAATGGTTCATTAGAAAAAAGTTAAATTACGCGAACTGCATAACAGTAATCATATTTTATACTGTGCATATATTTGTGGTTTGTAAAACAAATGTGTAAGCTTTAAACCAAATTAGGTGACAGCTGAACTGCCACCGCTGATGGTATAAACTAACACTTATTTTCACGCAATTTACAATCTGAGTAAAATATTTTCCTGTGATAAGTCCTTAACATTTTACCTGTTATCAGGTGGCAGCTGAACTGTCACCCTCTGGTATAAACGTTCATACTAAAATAATATGAGGTAAAACATTCCAGTGATAAATCCTTTACCTTTCTACCTGTTACTAGGTGGCAGCTGAACTGGCACCCCTTTTTGGTATAAGCTTTCTTCCTTAAAAATATTAGGTAAACGTTTTCTAGTGATAAATCCTTAACATTTCTACCTGTTATAATGTGGCAGCCGAACTGCCATCCCTTTTGGTATAAACTTACTCCTCTTTCGTACTCAAACAATATGAGGTCAAGTATTCCTTATCATTTCTACCTTTTATAGGTGGCAGTTGAGTTGCCCTCCCTTGTGGTATAAACTATCGTACTAAAACAACATATGGTAACACATTTTCTGGGGATAAATCCTTAACATTTCTACCTATAATTAGGTGGCAGCTGAACTGCCATCCTGTTTGCTATAAATTTACACTTATTTTCGTACTAAAACAATATAAGGTGAAAATTCCAGTTCAAAATCTTAAACATTTCTACCTATTATTAGGTGGCAGCTGATCTGCAATCCATTTTGGTATAAACATACACTTATTTTCGTACTAAAACAATACGAGGTTAACATTTTCAGGGGATAAATCCTTAAAATTTCTACCTATTATTAGGTGGCAGCTGAACTGCTATCCCTTTGGTATAAATTCGTACTAAACAATATAAGGTGAACATTTTCAGGGGATAAACCCTTAACATTTGTACCTGTTATTAGGTGGCAGCTGAACTGCCATCCCTTTTGGTGTATCCGTACTAAAAAATCAAAATGAGATGAAAAAATCCAGTGATTTTCTATGTCAGTAGCACAGTTCTAGAAAGTAGAACTACTATTATGCGCAGGGGAGTCAGTTCCACCACTGTTTATTAATTTGATAAATATTATAACTTCCAGTTTCCCAGGGAGCACACTGTATAAACAATTCATCTTGAAGTTTTGAAGAGAGTTGACATAAATAAACAGTTGCTGCTGGGGAGGTTGATTTAATGTTAAACTGACTTACTAGAATATAGTAAGGCATTTTGTCTATGTCCTATGGGTAAATGTAAGCCTCGACGCGAATAACCCTGACTGTTGCATTCAAACAAAAAAGACACAGACCTGTCTGCGTATCCGCATAGTCTGATCAACACCTTTGTTATAGTTTTCTGAAAGTACGAAAGCTTAGTTGCCACATGTGAAATTTTAATATTCTAGCAAGTCTCTGTAGTTGATCTGGCTGCTTTTGAGAATTTCCAGGTCGGAAACGCCGAAAACAGGCTGCGAGGTTATAAAACTTTTTCCATGCTCAACTCAGCTGAGCATGAAATTCATCATGCTCATAAATATTAAAATGCCAACAATAGTTGGCATTTTAACATTTATTATCATGCTAAATACAAAATCTGAGAGACCCAATGCAAGAAACTGCTTCATTTAGCTGTGTTTTAACTTTTATGAGCAGTTGAAATTTCGTGCTCAGTTAGGTTGAGCATGAACAAAGTTTTATAACATCTGGACTGGTTTTCTCGTGAAGTGGCCCAATGTGATTCCATGCCTCTCATCAGCCTTTCTCGCGCACGATAGGAACTTCCAATTCATTTCAAGTGTGCACTCATTGTACTTGTTTTGTATTCTGCTACGGAATGATCGCGTTAAAGAAGTGATGATGATAAAAAAAAGACAACTCAAAAGAATCTTATTGACGGAGTTATTGAAAAGCAATGTAAGACATTCAGCAGCTCGTGAGATCTGCCGGGGAACTGAAACGGACAATAATTGCACGAATCCTTGGTCTGTCCTAAAATCACTATGTGGGTTCGTCCATCCGTCCGTCCGTCCATGGTCAGTTATGCCCAGGTCACACATTCACGAATCATCTCGCCGGTTCTACTACGGATTAAATCTCACGGATGACCCAGGAAATGCCAATTTCTGTAGTTTGATACTGATGCCTTATTACGTATGATTAAGTACTACTACGTATGATTACGGACGCAATAGGGAAAGCTACGGACTAATACGGATTGCCACGAATGATGCCGGATTGTATCCGTGGCTAATCCGGCGTCCAGTCCGTGAATGTGTGACCTGGGCATTAGTGAAAATGCTCATAACTCTTGAACCGCATGGTATATTTGATTACCTATACATCTTTTCGAAATTGGTAGGGGAAAAAACACTGTTCGCTGGGCTGTTGGATTACAAGAAAGCGCGTCTAAGACCACTCTGGCGCCGAATATGATGTATATATTACTTGACTTTTCGCTTACTTTAAAGGCGGCAACTTAAATAATCATATCTGGGTGACGTGTGTGGTTCGGCTATTTCATCTGCTAAGAAAGCGAAATCAGGTTTTATTTTTAATTTGGTAAAGAGTTAATAAGCTTTTTGAGCCGCGCAAACGTGCGTGCATTTCATGAAAATCCTAACCGTTTACATACTGAACTCACATTTATTAACCCTTAAAGCGCATAATCACAAAATGTATGTTTTTGGCGTCCACTAAGCTACTTAAAGCCTCAAAGATGAACAGTGTGGACCCAGATCAGACTGCTCCTGTAGGAGCAGTCTGATCTGGTTCCACAATGCTTGCCTCCCTGCTTATGTTAAATAGACATTTTCAGATGCAGATATTTTGCTGGCGTTTTAAAGACTAAATAATGACTAAGGTTGTGGCACAAGATGATACAGTTACTTTTGAATAAACCCACGCCTCCTTTTCAACTTTTACCTATGTCCTAATTACCATTTCATGAGGCGCCGCCTTTACAGTAAGCGAAAAGTCAAGTAATACATGTACACACTAGTGCAATTTACCTTATACCTTTTACCTGTACTCGTCAGATTAAAATTGCACGACCATCGGGTCTGCACTATATTGCACGACCCTTGGTTTTCTCGTCAGATTAAAATTGCATGATTTTGGTCTGCACTATATTGCACGACCCTTTGGTCTGCACTATTAATACTATGTGAGTCTTGCGCGACCCTTGGGTCTGCACTATAACCGTGCACGACTATTATGATATACACACTAAAGCTATTTACCTACATGTATATACCTTTTATCTGTACTCGTCAGATTAAAATTGCACGTCCCTTGGGTCTGCACTATATTGCACAACCCTTGGTTTGTTAGACAAATAAAAAATACTTGACTCTTGATCTACACGATATTGCACGACCCTTTGGTCTGCACTATAATCACTGTGTGAGTCTTGC
The DNA here is from genome assembly GCA_964019695.1 of Loripinus fragilis. NCBI lineage: Eukaryota > Metazoa > Mollusca > Bivalvia > Lucinida > Lucinidae > Loripinus > Loripinus fragilis. Next base: position 63,605,580 of record OZ026514.1, on the reverse strand, counting down.
ACGACCCTTGGTTCTGCAATTTAATCTTGCACGACCCTTGGTTCTGCACTATGTATGTCCGTTTTCCGTCCATGGTCAGTTAGATAAATGCTCATAACTCTTGTACAGCATTGTTTATTTTGATAGATTTTGCATACAAATGCACGTCGACATTATCTTGCCACTGGAATGTGTAACAGCCTTTTTAATGGTCCGGGGGTATTCAGAGCATCATTTCAGCCTGCTCATAACTCTTGAACTGCACGTTTTTTTGTGTGTTATATTTTTATCAAATTTAGCACACTTATTTATTTTAACACTCTCCGGCCACTGGTATGCAAAATGGTGACAAGGCATCACCTAGCATCATTTTGGCCGGTCGAGATTTTTAGTGTCATATATTTTGGATAAAATTTTGCATACTTATATTTATTTTTTTTTTTTTTGAAATTGGCAAAGAAAAGAAAAAGAAATATAAGGAAAAAATATTGGTCACGCCTGGAGTCGAAACACTGTGCGTCAGGCTGTTGGATTACAAGAAAGCCTCTTGGACCACTCAGGCACCACGTGTTGTATACTACACTAGAGTTTACCCATAAACAATTTACCTGTGCTCGTCAGATTAAAACTGCACTACCCTTTGTCATTTTAAAATGACAATGGGTAGTGCAATTTTAGGTAAAGGGTTTATTGGTTACTCTTGCACGACCCTGTCACCGGATACTTACTCATCTACGTTCATCATGGGTCATCATAGGTCATGCACATTAGAGTCAGTTGAACAAACATGTTATAGGCAGTAGGAGAATAAAAGCTAAACAATCTACATCTGCGGGAGTTAGCGTTGTAAAGTCGCTGATCAGACTACACAGCTATTACTTGCACATTAGTTTTTCATATATGCCATATGATGTTTATATATTTACTGTAACAGAAAACATGCATGTACAGTAAGACCTGTCTAAAACGGCCAATCTTAAAAAGACAAAAAAAATCAGGTCAAAAGTATTGCAGAATGCTCCCCACAGAATGCTCCAAGGGGAGCATTCTTCAATACTTTCAACCTCCATTAAGCTGCCATTTGCCATTAAGATATTTGTTTTGTCTATTTTTGAGTGGCCGCTTAAGACAGGTTTAATTGTACTCTTATAAGTATACTGTACTTAAACCAATTTTGATTTGATTTGATTATACATGCAAAAGTTAATTGGTAGACAAGCTCCTGACTAAACACATTTAAGAACAGTTTTATCAGAACTATAACCTATCCTGTAAAATAAAAAAATTCTATGATCAGTCTGCTGCCGTTAGTCGAAGTTTTCAAAACGCAAACAAATAATAGTTCTGCACTTCAGAATACTAGGTTCATCAGTAAAATGATATGTAATCAATGCAGTACTGAAACGTGTCGTAAATAGCTAATATGAATATTAATATTTTAACATTCTGTTTACTCAGCCTTTATGAAAACAATAAAACTATTCCCAGATGAGCCAACTCATGGAATATTAGCATTTATCGCGGAGGTAACCTGAGGGATCTAAAACGAGACCTGTGTATTCGCAGTCTAGCCAGTGCATAAGTTGCTCGCACACATAAGAAAGAAAATAGTTGGAGATTAACATTTGTTTACTGGGTACCCCAAATATATAAACGGTTATTTTGTCAAAAGTGAAGACCCAGATGAAATGCCGCATTATGCGGCATTTCATCAGGTTCTGCATTGTTTGCTTAGATAAAATTGATCTTCAGAGAATGAAATCCAATGTTATATGTAAACTATAATATGTGACCCCTCCCTGTATACAATAGATCATCCTGACTTAACTGTATCAAACGATATGTAACATTCCATTGGTCTACAAAATGGTAAGATATATAGAGAATACTAGGTTATGTTTTTATATCAAGTTTACAAGGCAATGTTTTGAGAACGCTTGTTGACATCGCGAGGCTTGCCGATCCTGGTAAACATCATATTAAAAGATGCGAACTTGGTATTCTATTCATTGTTTCTCTCTTCAAACTAGCGATTATGACGTAATTTTCGATTTTGTGTTGATTTGGCGTCATTAGCGACACCATTCAAAAAGTGCAACGTCATCATGTCCTGATCAAGGCACATGCCGTGAGATAGACAATGTATATCAGGCAACGTGCAACAATGCAGTTAATATGCGAGGTAACTGATAAAAAAACACATACATATCATGCATATTGGACATGTGATGACTGGCAATATCCAGTATTTACTGTACTGTCTGATAAGCGGTGTTGTGTTGCGGTGTTTTGTTTCAGACAGTTCAATAATACCAGCACCAGCTCCTTCCCTTTCGAATTGATTGTGACTGCTCTCTCTCTCTCTCTCTCTCTCTCTCTCTCTCTCTCTCTCTCTCTCTCATTAAAGAGGAGCCATGTATTTAGTTTCCATAGACATTACATTAAAATAATAATATGTAGGAAGACTAACACCGATAGAAGTATTGACAATAGATTAAATATCAGTATTTAACAACAACAAACACATTTTTAAACAATATAATTAGAAAACATAATTTTCAGAAATCAAACTTTTTGCCCCAAAACTTACACTTTTCGATTTTTTTTTTTCAAAAATCTGTTGTTGTTTTTTAAGTTCAATATAACATTAGGACTTTTCATATTAAGTTCAATTGTAAATTATGTTTTCCACAATGCACTGATGAATAGGAACACCCTCGGTTATTAAAAATGGTTCTGTAAAAGGTAGTGAACTGTTTTATCTTTGCTTAAAAATGGGTGTATTGCTTCAGTGCTCTTAATCTTGAACCAAATGATCGGTGTCATTCTTTTTTTTCAATTTATTGCCTGTCTTGTTTTTAGACAAACAAACACGTTTTTTAACAAATTTTAAAATGTCAAATTGTTTTTGAAACAAATATTTTAATGACTTCTCTTTTGCCTTCGCTCTTTGCTTAACACGTTCCCTGAACCGTTTTCAAACATCTTTATTTGATGTCTCTATTCAGCGGTTAGAAATTCAGTTCAGTGGAAATCATATACATATCAATTAATATTTTATGTTGTTGTTGGCTGTCCATTTCATGATAAAATTGATGACAAAATGGGGTAGAAACTAGATTCTATGCTTATAATGATTTTATGTGTGTAGTAAAACCAATTTCCAAGTCTAGAAATGTACCTGGGTCTCAGAATTAGGTCAAATATTAAAGGCATATGCTCAGTTCTTGTCTAGGTTATGTATTAAATGCAACATGTATCTTATGTCCATCCTAGATAGTTTCAGTAAATTTAATGGGTATCATGTGGTCAGAGGAGTGTTTGTTTAGTTTCTGTTATTTTGTCCCATCTGTCCTTTGACCTATTTCTGAGAACCAGGGACATTTTCAGATTCAGACATTTTCAGTCTCCCTGCCCTTCACTATAGTGTAGATTTTATTTTCTTGTCCTTTGGGATCATGGGTTTCATTGTGGAACTTTAAAACTATTAGAGGGTCACTGATGAAGCCTTAATGGCAGAAACTAGCTAGTCTGGCCCAGGAAATATGCACACTCTAGTTTCAGTTCTTCGGTGCAGTCTTTGCTTCCAAAGGATACACTTTTATGAACATATTTGACTTCACTACAGCTGGTGACTGGGACTGTGTAGCGGCGGTAGAACGTCTCCCTGCCCTTCACTATAGTGTAGATTTTATTTTCTTGTCCTTTGGGATCATGGGTTTCATTGTGGAACTTTGAAACTATTAGAGGGTCACTGGTGAAGCCTTAATGGCAGAAACTAGCTAGTCTGGCCCAGGAAATATGCACACTCTAGTTTCAGTTCTTCGGTGCAGTGTTTGCTTCCAAAGGATACACTTTTAAGAACATATTTGACTTCACTACAGCTGGTGACTGGGACTGTATGGCGGCGTTAGAACGTCTCCCTGCCCTTCACTATAGTGTAGATTTTATTTTCTTGTCCTTAGGGATCATGGGTTTCATTGTGGAACTTTGAAACTATTAGAGGGTCACTGATGAAGCCTAAATGGCAGAAACTAGCTAGCCTGGCCCAGGAAATATGCACATTCTAGTTTCAGTTCTTCGGTGCAGTCTTTGCTTTCAAAGGATACACTTTTAAGAACATATTTGACATCCACCCCTATTGGTTTTTACGTCACATATAGGAACATGTATAATTAGCATGAATGCCAGATTCTACTCAATTTTGCGATCAAAAGTGAAAATATGCCTCTTTTGTTTAAATAGATAGCCAACTTTTGAGTTTATTTATGCTATTTGCTATTATTTATTGGCATTTTATTTCTTTAATCAAGTAGTGGGACTATATCCAATCTTTAGTCTGTCCCTGATATGCCTCTACGAGTAAAGTTTGTTTGCTTGTCTTGATGTCTACGTCGCAGTCAACACTTGTTCGGTCAAGTCGGGACGCGTTCCTGTCTTCTTGGGTTTAACTAGTACTAAGCAAGGGATGAAGTGTCTTGCTAAGGAATACAGTAAACCTGTCTTAAACGGCCATTCAAAAACAAACAAAACAAAGATCTTAAAGAGAAAACTCACACCGTTTTAAAATGCATTTATTATAGAGCTTACAGTATGGTAGGAATAATCATTCATTCATTCACTTCAATTAGCCTGGGGGTCTGGCCATTTGCAGAATTGAGCTCCTAACAAGTTGACTGGAATCACTATGACCTGCTTACACACTACCAGACCAAAGTCTTAAATCCTTGATAATGGCAAAAATTAACAATGTTTCAAAGTAATATTTAAGCAGTGTGTACATTGATGACTATATTTGATACATGGGCAAAGGTTTGATAATCATTTCAAAAATTCAACCCTTAAAGCACTAATTATTACTATAGCAGACGACATATTTTGTGATAACTTTCTTCATTTTGGGTACAATAAGACATGGCGAAATCACCTGAAACTTATTGAAAAACAAATTTTTTCGTTAATAGTCGTAACATTCTAATTTGCATAAATCTGACTGATTATTGTTATTAAAAAAGAATATCAATTATCCAATACTGAAATCAAGCAATGTATGGAACCACTAGCAAGGTGATTCCATGAGTCATTTAGCTGACCTGAAATAGAGGTTTATGTCCATCTTTTAATGTCCATTACTATAATATGGCAGCCCCCAGATGTTTTGATTAAGGCAATGAACACTGTCATTATTAACTTAGCAGATGAGGGGATGATCTATAAAAAAAATGCATTATGAAATAATTATTTTTGATCTAAGTAAAATGTTCAAAATCATGACCCTACACTTTAAAGGCAGATCCTGAATATACGTAGAAAGTATTGTAGAATGCTTCTTGAAGCATTCTGCAATACTTTTGACCTGCATTTAGTGATACTCTGTCTTGAAAACCAATCTTTGGTCTTCTTTTGATCTGTTGCTAAAGGCAGGTTTTACTGTACAACAGAGTGCCTCCGGCGAGTCTCGAAACAGCGACCGCTCGATCTCAAATCTAACATTCTACCACTGAGCCACTGCGCTTATCACGTTCTGTATGCGAATAGGAAAGGCTGGCACGAATATCCAGACTCATCTGATCAATCGCAGGTCGTCAAGTACCAAACTCTCAAGAGATGGTCAATTATCTGCCTCTCTTAAATCTCTACATTCATACGTGGATCCAGAGGGGGTACAGGGGTTCGGACCCCCCCCCCCCCCCCCGAAGAACCATACAAAATAGTGTTTCTTTGCAATTCTGGTCCAGATCCCTTGAAAATCAGCATTCAATGTTGGGCCATCATCAGCACACCAGCGAACCGCCATTTCAATGGCGTTTCGCTGGCGGGCCGATGATGGCCCGCTTATTGAGGTATTTGGATCCTCCCTCTCCTCATCAACTAAAGCCCCCTCTGATAAAATTTTCTGGATCCGCGCATGACCATCAAAAATATAATCTTTGGATTGCGTGCTTTGTCTCATCGTTGTGGTCGAATGTTAATGATAAAGCATGCAATTTATACAATGCAGATTTGAATCATAGAATCCAGGTTTCCAGAATAGGGGGCGCATTTGAAAATTATTGAGCACACAAAAATGTTTAAACTATACATGTAACCAGGCCCTCAGATTAGATTGCGTACCTGAACTTGTTTTTCTTATTTCTCAACCAAAACATATGTTGTGGGTACTAAAAAGAACCGTCTCAGTGAAACGGTTCTCTTGAGCACCCAAAACACATGTTTAAACGGGTGGATACAAAAAGTAGTCTTAATTTCACGCTCAAAATATTTGCTTATAGGGACCTATGGCCATTACAACGTCAATAAAAATAGTAAGTGAGTATGATCAGGAATACCACAATCACAATCGCAGACAACCCCGTGGCTGGAAATGTACTAAGGACCTTTATATGGAATGTCTTGATTAAACATGTCGATAATCTACATGTAGGACATTAAACGGCGGCTTAGCACTTTAAATCAACCTGCTAAATCCAAGGCTTTATGACAAAAATATGCAGGTCGGTCGAGATTAGCGTTTCACATAAGAGTGCATCGAGGTGGTTTGCGTGCGCAAACTTATTTTATTTGTCTTTAATCACAGCCATCAAACTATCTATCTGGGAGTCTGGGAAGAGACAAACGGGCTTATAATTGCTTCCAATGGCACTGAGCAATGAAAAGTAAGTTTAAGATACGATTTTCAGGGAAATTATTGAATATCTATAATGTAAAAAATCTTTCTCTGCGATGAGTTATGGTCGGTCTTCATGCATTTGCGAGATATGGAACAATAAAATTTAAGTGTGTCTGCATTTAGAAATAATCTTGGAAGAGGCTGTCCCTTCGAAATTTCAGAAAGCCATGATGAGCCTATATTATTGAAACTATGAATAAGCCGCTTACTTATGTCTTTTTTCGCAGTTTCTAGAGGCGATGAACAAAAAGGTAACATTGGTGTAGCTCCCACTACGGCAGTTACGCACGTGCGTAATAATGATAAAACATTCAAGGGAGGTCACCTAATGTGGTAAAATTGATTTTCCATACCAAATGGAACTGCTCTTAAAGGAAAGATTTCGCTCTCGCTGTGAGCAAATTCTTTCCTTTAATGGAAGTTCCTATTTTGAAAAGGGATGCAATTGAAGAGAATCACTGCTTAATCCAGTGGTCTCCCTTTGTTAGTGTGCGTAATTTTTCAACGTTCTGACTGTGCCATTGTGTAATGCATAAACTAGGGATCTAAGGGTTGCTTGTTCGAGACACATTGAAGGCACTGTGGTGTGTCATTCAGCAAGACACTTTGTCTTTTGCTTAGTACATTAAAACCTGATTAAAACGGCCACTCAAAAGGAAGTCCAAACTAGGTTTCCAAGTCGAATTATCACTTAATGCAGGTCAAAAGAATTGCAGAATGCTCCCGTGGACCTTCAATAAGCTAACATTTGTCTCTAAGACCTATGTTTTGTCTATTTTGAATGGCCGCTTAAGACAGGTCCAACAAAGGACGACGTGAAAATGTCCCGATAGAAAAATGATTGAGTTGAACACAAAGCATCAGCTCAATACAAATATACACATTGAGCCACGACATGTGATTTACAACAATGTGGCATTTGACAAGCGTAGACTCCTTTTAAGCTTACAATATTCAAGTGACTAGCACAAGCTCTGATCAGGCTACGCGTATGCGCATGCTGATCTGAAGCTTTGCTGGTCGCACATACCACATGGTGGAAATCTAATGTTGCGACTCAATTAAACATACATTGAAAGCTTCTGTTGGTTTACATAATTTAATTTTAAATAACTATGCTTCCTATTCATTATGGAAAAATGACCATTCTTCTCCCAAATTGAATGGTGAATAATTGTAATTGAGCTATATAAAAATGTGGCTGTGCGTCACGAAATGCTCAGATCAGCCTATTCATAATAAGCTCAGTATTATCAGAGTCTTTGCTGTCCGCATGAAATAACTTTGGTCCTTTGGTTACACACTGAGCTCATAGCGAAGATCAGACTGGGCAGTAACATGGACAATTTTTTACTCATCATCTTCTTTCAGCTGACCAAGTTCGAAGCTCCAAGTTATGATAGTTTTTTTAAATATCTGAGCAGTTTGAAATTTCGTGCTCAGTTGAGTTGAGCATGAAAACAGTTTTATAACCTCGGGGCGTGGCCTGGCTCGTCTTATTTTTACTACGAAACTACGTTTCTCCATGGTATTACATGTATCACAACACATGTGCCAAACAAGATACATGGCAATACACTGTTAAAAGTGAAAGTTAATGTAATGTTACACCGAATTTGGTGGCAGCTGAGTTGCTATTGATCTTAGTGTTATTAAAAGCTATATTTTGTTTGATTTTATCATAATATGACGTTGCGTCTGAGATTGAGATAACGCCATGCAGTAAAATCGATAAACCACTAGTGGTTTACAGATTTTTGGGAAACGCTATGACGTCCATAACAAAGTAGAGTACATATTCTTGCATAGATGTCTATTCGTATAGCTCTTTATATCCATTGTCAAATGAACGAAAGTCCATGTTCAAATCAGGAGATTCGCGTGCTGTTTGAACATGGGTCTGAACTTGAAAATACTTCAAATGAGCCCTGCATTATTTGCATGACGTTATACGGAAAGCGTTGCGGACCAGACTGATCATTTCGCCGATGTTTGTGTTCGCGAAAACGTTGTGTGCGGTTATGACGTTCGAAAGTACACAGCCGACGCCATTTTGTTTAGAGAAATCCCGTGTAAGAGAATGGACAATTTTGTTTTAGCAGCGTTTTCCGTGCGAATTGGGTAGGAATAAGGTAAATATGCTAGAATAACGATCACACATGTTTGTTTCATTGCATTAACACTTGCCGGGTCACTAGGAAGATGTTTGAACACTCGGCTTATCGCCCTCGTGTTCAAACAGCATCCTCGGGACCCGGCAAATGTTAATGCATGAAAAAACATGTGTGATCCCTATATTCTAATGCACTTGATTTTGTTACGCGACGTCTGCTGTGATAACGTCAAAAATTTGCGACGGTATATCCTGCTATATACTGTCGGAAATAGTTTGACGTCAAAATTACGTCATATCTCGTTGGGTGGCGTGCGGCTTTATGCGACTTCCAACGCTCCAATTCGAGACGAAACTGCAGAATGGCATTAGAATGGGGATAACCAAATTCAAAATTTTCATTCGGGGAGGTATATCGTCGGATATACGTTCTGAAAACACGTTTTACGGCTCCGCCCGCGAGTCGCCGTAAAACTAAATTTCCGACCGTATATCCGACGATATACATCCCCAAATGAAAATTTTAAATAGCGTTTTCCCCTAAATGACAAAATTATAACTTTGACAGAAATGAGATTTCAAAGTAATCTTAATGTCATATGATAAATAGAATCTAACATTCGCACTCCTGTATTATCGAATTAATTCAACCCGTTGCGAAAAAGAGATAAAATGCTCGGCAAGCCTCGCATTTTATCTCTTCTCCTCAACTCGTTTTAAAATTATAAATTCAACTAAACATGAGCACTCATGTAGGATCCTCTATGTATTTACTGGAGAATAATCATAATAATAGCAAGTAGAAGACACGTAAGCCACAAGTTGTTGCAGTAGGACAGCAAGTGTAAGTTTATACAACACAGATGCCACCTTTTGGTGTTTCCTTGCACATATTGTTACAGTGTAGAAATAAAGAGGCAATCGTTTTCATGACAGTGATTTTATTTGGCCATTTTACTGCCTTATATGGGAGTCATTCCCAATCCAAAAATGGCCTTTATTTTCTCAATTTCATGTATTTACAGCTTATTTTTCCAATTTTAATAAAATATTTTCCCAAATGGCTTCCTCAAATCCAAAATAAAATCACTGTTCCAAGTGTGTCATTAAGTTGTATACTGCTCCAGTTCTACAAATGTTTGAAGAATATCCGCTTTGACTGACAGTTTTTGCATTGTGATGCAGTGGAACTTACTCGATAGAAAGGAGTTAAATAGCAATGAGCAGTTGTCGGCCTCTCTTTGAATAAAATTGTGGTTGAAAGTTCGAAATCATTATATTGCCATGACAAATCTATACCAAATATATATCAGTCATAGTTTCACCAAAAACACTTTTTTTAAATCTAAATATTCGTACAGATGTAACTGAGCAAATAATGCCAACAATTATCGGACAGCTGCTGAGCAGTAATAAGCGCGTTGCTGAAATTCAAATTTTCGAAAAAACTTACCTCATCGTCATAAAGGATGAAACAGGTCTTAAACTCAAGATAAATGACTCTTCTTTATTTCTGATTGGGTCGGACGCCTAAAAATTGGTAGCATCATATTAAAAAATGGGGAGATAACTCAATGTTTGCAAAAAATGGAAACGTAAAGTACGGTTTTCAAACTGATTTTGTATTGACAAAAAGACGTTCTTTTTCGTAAATTATTTTATTTTCTAAAATTAAGTGTACTGTCATTTATATTTATATGAATTTTATTGATTTTTATAAATTTGTACATAGCATTTTGGGGGGATAACTCCTACTACACTATACAATTTAATATTTTCCTCTATATCATTCCCTATAATACCGTTATATTTAATCAGAACCTGCAAAACTTCATAATTTCTAAAACAATTGTCTTTTCGCTTTTCAAAAACATGATTTGCCGCATCCTGATAAACCTTACGGCTCAGAAGTTTGCTTCTAAAGTTGCCACCCCTGTGTTGAAAAAACAGCGTTTTAATGCATTTTTCCAATACACTTGATACGAGCATAGGAGATTCGCTGATTTACTTTTGGAGAAAACTTACATTCGTCCTAAATGTAGATACATGGCTCAATTAAAGATAAATATATCTGTACTATCAATTTGTGAGGATTGTAATCGTCATTCATAAAATGGGGAAGTAACTCTGGTACTAGAAATAATGTAAAACCAGTATAGATGAGCGTCGTTAAGTACCTCCTTGAAATATTGCTTTTACTCACACAAAAGTATATCTGTTTGAAATGTCTAGTCTTTCTTTCTTAGATAGATAAAATAGAATTTCAGAAACAGCAATATGACGCTCTTATTAGATATCAATATTATCTAATTTGCATATTCAAGAATATTAATGAAAACGTAAGTAATGAGAAAAAGTGTAGAATAAATTAAGGGGTGTCACCTACAAAATTACCTATATGTCGCTGTTTATCATTCCAGACTAAGAATCGTGGTACCAAAATAAAGTTGAGACATTAGCAAAATGACCAACTGAATAGATATACGAATTATCTAATTTGCATACTCATGAATATTAATGAAAACATACGAAATGAGAGAAAATTGGCCGAAAAATTAAGGGGTATATCTACAAAATTACCACTACACCAACTGCTAAATATCTTATCCTACAAGATTTGGTACCCAATAAAAGTTGAGACAAAGCCATTTGAGTAAAATGATTAAATATACGAATTATCTCATTTAAATATTCATGAATATTAATGTAAACGTAAGAAATAAGAAAAAATTGGTAGAAAAATTAAGGGGGTACACCTACAAAATGTCCTATATGTCTGCTGCGTACTAGCCTAGACTACAAAACTTGGTACCAAATAAAAGTTGAGACATTGCCATTTGACTAAAATGATTAAATATGCGAATTATCTAATTCAAATATTCAAGAATATTAATGTAAATATAAGACATAAAACAAAATTTGTAGAAAAATAAAGGTGGTATACTTTAAAAAAATACCAGCACGCTAGCTGCTATAGTGCTACCACGATATATTGACCATGTTTACATTTTCGTGTTTGTAAACATTGAAATCAAACATTGGAACTGTTTACCTGTAACGGGTGGCTGCACACACTTAGGCTTTAAGTGGGTATTTTGAATTTATCTGGTAATCATCATGGATAGCTCAGTAGGTAACGACTCGGAGAACAGAGCATCAATATGTATATTTTTAGTTTTGTCAGGGGTGGGGGGGTCGAGTCCCCGTAAATAAATGCTTTTTTTCGCTCTTTATCTTTTATTCTTCACTCTGGAATATTAAATTTATTGTATCTTTATCTATAAAATAATCATATTGCGCAATAATTCATCCACTTATGCCAAGTATCCCTTAAATTGTTCATCAGCAAACAAGAACACCCAGGTGATATTCCACAGAATATGGCATGTCATCAGAGTCTACGCGGTTTGCTTTTACAAACGCAATACTCGACAACCGAAGTAATTTGGTCACAATGAGCAGCAGACAGATCCAACCTGGTGCAAGTGTTATGGCTTTGAGGCTCAAGATTGCATAAATGGTTAATAACATACATGATAAATTGTTGCAAAATATTGGTGTTTCTTGTATCACAAACATATAATATGGGTCCCGTCCCTAGAAAATCTGTCTTGGGGGTTAGCATTAAGGTCATGCTCTAACCAGCTAACTCAGCTGCAAAGTAGCTAGAATAGCGAGAAGTATTCCCCCTTTAAAAAGGATTTTAATGCGTGTAAGCACGTTTTACATGCTTGATCAAAAAGATCGTAAGCAAAAAGGTGCACGCAAGTGAATTGTAATCACAATCAAAATAAAAAATGATATAAAAAACTACTCTTGTATGGGGATCGAACCATCTACCTTATGGATAACGGTTTAGTAGCCTATCCTCTACACTAGGAAACACACAGGAAGTAACGTTTAGATATTTTACTCTTCATTTGCATCAAAATACCTGTATAATTCTATAAATAGTTATCTAAAAATATCTTTGTTATTGGTAAATATTTACAATAATACAGACTGTCAACAAAGACAAAATATCGCTGTAGCACTATAACTATCCTATCTTACAAAACCTGGTACCAAATAAAAGATGAAACATAGCCATTTGATCAAAATGATGAAATATACAAATTATCTAATTTAAATATTCATGAATATTAATGAAAGTATAAGAGACAAGAGAAAATTGGTAGAAAAATTAAGGTGGTATACTTTCAAAATTACCTATATATCTACTGCTAACTATCGTATACTACAAAACTTGGTACCAAATTAAAGCTGAGGCATTGTATTTTGACCAAACGAAAAATCTAATTTGAATATTTATGAATATTAGTGTAAAAGTATAAATAAGGGAAAATTGGCAGAAAAATGAAGTTGGTATACCTACAAAATGTCCTATATGTCTGCTGTTTATTAGACTAGACTATAAAATTTGGTACCAAATAAAAGTTGAGACTTTGCCATTTAACCAAAATTATTAAATATGCGAATTATCTAATTTAGATATTCATGAATATTAATGTAAACATAAGAAATAAGACTAAATCAGTAGAAATATTAAGGGGGTATACCTACAAAATTACATGTACTCCAGCTGAAAACTATCCTAGACTATAAAAATTGGTACCCAATAACAGTTGAGACATAATCATTTCACTAAAATGATTAAATATACGAATTATTTAATTTAAATATTCATGAATATTAATGTAAACGTAAGAAACAAGACAAAATTGGTAAAAAAATTAAGGTGGTATACCTACAAAATTAACATGACGCTAGCTGATAATTATCCTATCTTACAAAACTTGCTATCAAAAAAAGTTGAGACATAGCCATTTGGTCAAAATGATAAAATATACAAATTTTATAATTTAGATATTCATGAATATGAATGAAAGCATAAGGAGTAAGATAAAATAGATAGAAAAAATTAAGGGGGTATAGCTACAAAATTACCTATATTTCTACTGCCAACTATCGTAGACTTCAAAACTTAGTACCAAATTCAAGTTGAGACATTGCATTTTGACCAAAATGATAAAATTTACAAATTATCTAATTTGAATATATTCATGAATATTAATGAATACTTAAGAAATAAGAGGAAATTTGTAGAAAAATTAGGTGATTTTCGTTCAAAATAACCACTAAGTCAGCCGCTAACTATGATTAACTTCAAAACTAGGTACTAAATAAAAGTTGAGACATTTTCATTTGATGAAAATGATTAAATTTACAAATGATCTAATTCGAATACCCATAAATATTAATTTAAACATAAGAAATAAGACAAAATTGGTAGATTAATTAAGGTGGTATCTCTTCCAAATTACCTCTAAACCAGCTGCTTACTATCCTAGACTACAAAACTTGGTACCAAATAATAGTTGAGATACAGGTATGTGACCCTATGACTATAGGTATTCGAAATATCTAATTTTTATATTCACGAATATTAATGTACACATAAAAAGAATAAGTCAAAAATAGTAGAAAACTAAAGTGGTTTGACCTACAATATAACCTATATTTCAGCTGCCATATATCCTTGACTACCAACCATGGTACCAAATAAAAGTTGAGACCTATGATGAATATACAAATGATCTCATTTGCTTGTCTCATGAATGTATAAGAAAATATTAAAAAGAAAAGAACACAGAATGATAAAATTTAGTTCTAGGCTTTAATTTGAGAATAGGATAACTAGCAACTGACATATGCGTAATTTTGTAAGTACACCCCTTTAATTTTTCCAGAATTTTCTCTTATTTCTTATATTTTGATTAAAATTCACGAGTGAGAATGTTAGAAAATTTGTTAAATGGACAGTTTGGTAAAAGTCCAGTGATTTGGCATTATTTGGTACCAAAAGTGGTTGCCTAAAATAATTCGCAGCTGAGTTGTAAGTATCTTTGTGGGAACACCTTTTTATTTTTTATGTTTTTCTAATGTATTCATTAATTTTCATGAATATGCAAATTTGCTCACTAGTATACTTTACCGCTGAATGAAGCCGCTATGTCTTACTTTTGTTTTTTATCGAGTTAGTACTTTAGGGTGAGTTTCTGCTGAGATATAAGTAATTTGTAGGGACATACCCAACTGTTTTGAAGCGCATTGTGTGTTGCCATGGAAACCACACAATTTCACATAGCTCAAATGGGGTTATTTTGAGGGCAATACTTTTACCTATTGAGGGCGGTCCCATAAAACAAATTGACGCCCATAAGAAGTTGTCCTGAGGACGCAAGGCTGGTCTAATTCGACCATTGGGTACTAAGGAATTTATATGCTTTTACTTTTGATATATAGATAGTGTAACACATTTTGTGGGTATTGCTAGAAAGAATGGACATTATGACGACAGTTAAATCAAAGCTACTTGTTGATTCTCAAAACTCATTTCTCGTTTATCACTTTAAAAGCTTGAACCTATTCCAAAATAGTGCTATGAATTAAACAATCATTACAATAGCTGAACACTAGATACGCAAAGAGTGAGTATAAACAGGAAGAAAACACAATCACTACTGCAGATCAACCCGTGGCATCGTGTTGAAGAAGAACAGAACACTTACAGTCACAAGACACCAGGAAGACAATTAAAGCAAAGCAACTATCATTCTCTTCCTCGTCAAGGTGTTAACAAAAATAGAAAGAACACAAATAGATGTATAATACAACAAAGACCAACACAGAACCCCCACAAATATTCCGAGGTACATTAAACAATGAATCAACAACAATGTAAGATTCTGTATGATTTTGGCGGCCATCTTGAAAACATGCAAATAAGCTCAATAAGACGCCATTTCTTAGCTTGCAAACATTGGTTTTCGGATTTAGCATACCAAGTTACCTTGAAGAAATGTGTCAGACCCTTTGTCTTCAGAAATAAGTCCATACTTGATACTTTTAAAATTTGTGTTTCGTGATTCTGTTTTCTGCGAGTATAAAGTTATCTCCCTTTTTTCAATATGGCGCTACCAATTTCTGAGTGTGCGACCCCCAAAAAATTAAGTGTAGACATTTATCTTCAACTGAAGACTAGTTTCATCCTTTAGGACGATGAGGTAAGTTCTCTCAAAAGCATTCAGAGACTGCGCCTAATAGTATATCAAGTGTATTGGTGAAATGCACGAAAACAGAGTATTTTTCACACGGGGGTAGCAACTTTGCAAGCAATTTTCCGAGCCGTCAAGCATGTCAGAATGCTGTTAATCATGTTTTTGAATAGCAAATTTATATGTTTTGTCGAATTGATCAAGTTTGACGCATTTTTACCAAAAATAACGGTATTATCAGAAACGATATCGAGGGAAATGTTCTATTTTATAGGGTAGTAAGAGTTATCCCTCATTAGCTATATCTGCAAATGAAGAAAATGAGCCAAATTTGATTTAAAAATAAATAAAAGTTAAATTGATTTTAGAAAATAAAATAATTTACGAAAAAATAATGTTTTAACACTGCAAAAATCGATTCGAAATTCGTACTTCACAATTCCCTTTTTTGCAAGGATAGAGTTATCTCCCCCCTTTTTAGATATGACGCTACCAATTTTCGAACGTACGACCCAATCAAAATTAAAGTAGAGGCATTTAGTTTTGTTTTGAGATCGGTTTCATCCTTTATGACGATGAGGTAAGTTTTCTCAAAAAGTAGGCCTCATATGAAATTCAGCAACGCGCCTATAAGCTAAATTTGATGCTATCTGTCGTTGCATCGCTTCTTTTAAAACAACTGATCAGGTGGTAAAATGCCAGTGGGCTTGATGCTACTAAAGAATAAGCTCTGGTTTGGTGATATGGTCCCAAGATTATAACACTTTTACATGCTCAACTCACGTGTGCATTAACTTTAACTGCTTATAAAACATAAGTGCTGAACAATAAAACAAGTTTCTTGATTCAAACTCTCAAACGCTGTATTTATCCTGCTACATGTAATAAATGTTAAAATGACAACAATTGTTGGCATTTTAACATTTATTAGAGCTTTCAGAGACATCATCCTGTCATATTTGGCTTGTTGACAGGATGAAATTTGCTTCACTTGAGGCAAATTTGGGTGGGGGTTGGGATCATTTAGTCTATCCCATCCTTTTTTCCAACCCCTCCTCTCTCTGGGATGAGTCCCGACCTGACTGTAATATTGTTGACTAAGCTCAATCAATCGATCAAAGGGTTAATCACTCTAACAAAACCAGATGGTCAGAATCTAGATGTACATACCAATATATGCTTTAAGCTACCTGAATGGTGGACACAAATAAACAATGTAAACCCATATGTGAAGTCGTACTGATGATTCGAAGATAGATGAGAATCGCTGTAAACAAAAATATGAACTGATCCAGGTATTGGGTAATTTATACAGGTGTATATGATAAATTGCCCCTGACTGCTGTAAGATATTTACGGTTATTTTCCTGATTCTATGAAAAGTAGTATAGTCTTATTATTAGTTTGCATCTTTGAATCATCAGTACTCTCCGGTCAAACTATATGTGAATTTATCAAACTTTTTCATGAAAGGGCGATCTTTTTTAGACAATTCAACCCAGAGAAAGTAGACAATAATACTAAGTCAACAAAGAATATAGTCGAAGATTAGGTTATGTCATAGATGCAGCCTACAAGAAACGACTTGAAAAATGAATACAATAACTCCCACGCATCCGCTGAATTTCAATCTAAAAGAATTAATTGAAAACGTCGAACCATTGTAAAAGAATATGCGGTGTCATAATCAACATGATCAATATTGAATCGCTTTATGGCATTAAAATGCTTACATGCAACAGTCGTGGAACAGGGAGAAATTTGCCAGAGGTCTTGACATTTGGCGCTAAATATATACTTGTATATTAGCCAGTCACTCATTGTGGGAGGTGGTCGAGGGGGTGTAATTGAAATCTATGATGAGGTTCGGATGCGCGGTCAGAATGTCCGGCCTGATCTGGCTCCAAACTGTTTGGTTTAAACATATTTTATTGAATCTGCATCCCATTTGAAATATAATTTTACTTATTTTATCGAAATTTGAAGAGAAAACTATTTCTGTACCAATGCTAATTTTGATACTCGAATGTACTTCGAGAGTTTGAAAACTTTTCAATTATATGTAATATAGTTAGAGGCTCCACGGGGATGGAATATTTCATTTTCTAACGTTCAAACAGATTATAAACGTATAAAAGTCGTATATCTCAAGGTCAAAGAATAGAAATGAATAATTATGTAAAGGCAATTTACTGGAATCGTTTATTCCTCATTATATACTCCTGTATGATGATGAAGAGCTGCCTATTTGTCTCGTCGGACAGATCTGTGACTCCGTATAAAAGAGTATTCAAGGTGGTTTCACATAACTGAGATCTTGATTGCATCATTTCCTGGCGCAAGTAATTAAATCTATTACAATCAAACAAGTAGTGTTTGGTAGTTTCTGGTCTACCACAAATGCATAGCAGATTGTCAATGATGTTTTTTGAAAAGTGGTCACCATGGTGTTTAGGAGACCTTCAATCCATTCTCAGTCGAGCATAATAAATTTGACCAATGCACTTGTCGTCCAGATAGAACAGAGGGACATCGATTAGGGTAGAATTAAGACTGCGCTTAAAAATGCTAATACTAGGTGCATTTCTAGTAATATGAGGTAGTTCATTCCAATCGCGTACTACTGAAGGAAGAGAGGAATTGTAATACAACTGAGTATTTGAGGGTATATATTTGTAATCAGATGCATATCAGAGATTATACACTTAACAAAATTTCTAATTGGTCACTTTTTAAACTCATTTTTTCTGACCAAGCGCTAATAACATAGATCCGAAATGAATTTTTGCCTAAATATGTGCAGTTTAATGGGCAAAAGTTTAGCGGTATTTCAGAAAAGTTGTCTTTCAATCCACAGTGGTTTTGGTTAAAAGTGCAAAACTATGCTTCTTGAAGAAAAATGGTTTTGAGTTAAGTTTTATATCAAATTTAAGTGCATTTGGTAATAAACGGGCCTACCCGACTTCAAAATACACCAAACACTTGAAATTTTGACTAAAGTAGATTTCTACGTTTTTTAAAAAAAATATCACATTTTTCGAGATTTTTAAAATGTATAAATTGCTCGTGCTAAAATTGTTGCATGTATTTTTTTGTTATCTGAACAAGAATTGCCTAACAGGATATAACTTTTTGTTATTTATAATAAATATTATTTGTTTATGTTTTTTCTCCGGCAAGAGAGAGTATCCCATCCAACTTATATTAATATTTTTCTATTGAAACTAACTTAGTGGCACCACTGATAATACGTGCAGCTTCATGTTGTACTTTTTCTAATTCACTTGCCTCATATTGTGTACAGTTATTCCCACGAAGTCAGCATATTCAAGTAACGGTCTGATAAATGAAAAAATAGATGATCTGTATTGATTTTTAGACTAGTTGGTGGGGCTTCAAAAATAGGCTAACCTTGAACTAATTGCAACAGAAATGCCATTAGTTTTATTTGCTAATTTAGTATGCCTGTGATCACATACTAAAAGTTGCAAGTCCTATCTTGTGGGGAAGTATTCATATTTTCGACTAAAAATGATCACCTTTATACTTAAAGTGGCCATTGAAAATCATTTTTATTCAATGGGTCACTTCTTCTGCAGTTGTTTTAAGTCATTTATGCTTTGATGAAAGAGTTTGATTTGATTATATGAGTAATACACATTATACATATGTTATTAAACACATATGAAATCATATAAAATGAGCCGAAATGTTGAAAATCAGAGGTTGAATTACCCCACCCACCAATATATTAAGATTAGAAACACAATAGTTCTGTTTACATTTCTATTGCAATTTATTAGTATTATTCTAACATTCATAACAGACTGATATCCCTTAGTGACTCTCACAATAAATATACCAGTTGTTGTTGTAGTAATTTTAAAGCTCACATCCCCCCTATTGCTGTCAAAACATTTAAAAGTCAGATTATCAATCAGACTCACTACTAGTCAAGGAGCTAAATATTTGAAAACTCGATTGGCATAATTTTCCCGCCAGAAAAGGTTTGACTTTATAAGTTAAGACTTGCCTTCTACAACATTTCTATACACGTTGTATGGTCAAATTGTTGTAGCAGTTTTTCAGGAGGATACGTTTTATATCCCTACCCCATTTTTTTTTACTTTTAAAACAAAATTGTTACATTTGAATAAGAAATGGTATCCAGGTGGTGTCCATCTGATGCGTACAGTCGTTCGTTACTATCGACAGCTTACTTTGAGGCCTAAACAAGCATCAAAATAAATTTTTGCTTCCAAAAACACGCCTTTATGTTATTTATGACATTTACGCTACATTTCCAACTACACCTTATGAAATCATTAAAATGTGTTCAATAGTTTCATTTGATAAGCTTTATAATGAGTGTTTGGGTTTTAGATACAACATTCCTAAACGACAGTTAACTGACTATTTCAAAACTGCAAGCAGCTTGTTATATCATAAATACTTTAAGAATTATAAGCTGTTGAATATTTGATGATCCCGAATTAAATGTTGAATGTAGTAAGAACCTTTTCACTTTTACAGTTATCATGTTATGCTATCATTAACTTTAAAAACTCATATATGAACATTTGACGGATTAATACGATTGAAAAGCTATACATAACATCGTTTCTGGTGTAAAGGAGCATTTTGTTGCTTTTACGGAAATATGTAACACACATTACAAACTTTGGGACTTGCTATATATTGCTAAATACCTTATCTTATAGATCATATGGTATTTTATTTCATTTCAAAACAGTTTTTGAGTTAAATTTATAACAAGATACCAGTTTGTCCTAAAATAATTATCAGTTATTCTCAAGAAACCATATCTTTACACTAAAGTCGATATATCTACACACATTTACATTTGTAAAATAGTAAATTTTTGGACGTATTTTATCTACAAAATGTTCATTTTGATTTGTCCAAAATTAAAGATTTTAAAACTCATAACAAATAAAAGGATAGTTCTTTAATTACAGTAGAAGAATACATTCCAATTTTTTGTCAAACATATCAAAGTAACATATATAACCATATAGAATATATCATCATAAGAACCTATGTTTGTCCAAACTGTTAAAGACAGTATATAATTGGGCCTGAAAGCTAATATATGTGTGGATGTAGATTTTTATAATATTTATCTGAAAAAAATAACTTAATTGAAAAGAAATCTAATAAGTTATTTAAAAATATTTTTCGTGTAACCAGTTTACTGTTGTTCACATTATACAAACATAGTCAGTAACAGTTTACTTTTATAAGATGGAAAAGTTAAATGTTTAAAAAACATGCAGTCATGAGATCTTACTTAGATTTAGCAAACAATGCTTATATAGCTGATGCTAATTTCAACTATACAGAATGTGGTAAGGCCAAATCATTACAGGAATATTGTCAATGGAATCCTTGATAACAAAGCGTTATATGAATATAAAACATTATAATGAATTGTAAGCTCACCAGAGTATTGACTTAATGAAAAAGTGGAATAAAATCAAAATCAACACAGTTTTTTTACTGTAATATGTATCAGAAATGCTTTCCTTCTTCAGACAGTAAACAAATGCACTACATGTTAGCAGCAAAGGCTCTAATAAGACTGACCATCTTGTGAATAGAAAATTATATAAAACCGCCCAAAATATGTTGAGGGTATTGAGTGATAGACACACGCAACAAAAATCAACTGTTCTAACAAACATTAGCATTAAGAGGGCCGTTAATTCAGAACAGTCATTGTCACCAATGATAGACTTACATGTAATGTCTAGAAAGTACACATGAACTTAATGAAAGTATATATACACGTTGTATTTGCCATGCTTCCTTTTGTTCAATCATCAACATAAGAAATCATATTTCTTTTACTTGTACATTGTATTAAGGTAATTATAAATCTCTGAGGTCGATAAAACAGTGTTTCTATTGTCATATGTGTTATGTGTGTATGATATAGTATATCAAATATTCAATACCATGTCGATTTGTTCTTTGACAGTTGTATAAATATGAATTTTGTTACCTTTAGATGAAAAAATAATGTTGAACGCTTTTTATGTAATTTATACAAGCTTGAATGAAAATTTGGAGCAGCACAAGAGATTTGGGTTTTTATCGCACATGACAAATGCATCTTTAATCACCCATACTGATGCAGCAGAGATAGATAGCTTTCTAAAATGTGGCCCGTGTCTTCGTCTACACACTTACTTTGTGTATAAGAGCAGCAAAGGTTATGTTGTGTCTAACTACACATTTTCACAGGATCGCCTGCTCCTTTATTGCTCAACACTGGGTTATGAACCAAAATCAAATGTGCTTGCTCATTTGATTTATTATTTGTTTACTATTTATAATCAATTTAGTTTGCTTTGAAACGTGCAAAGGATGAATTAGATGTAATTTTTGTATGAATAACTATGTTCTCATTTGACATGCTGAATATCAAAATGATTTTATATTAACAAAATGTCACGCTTAGACTAAGTCTAATTGATAGAAATAATGCAAAAAAAATACCAATAATTTATTGGAGTCTATTCAGTTTGCAATGGCTACAATATAATACTTACAATACAAGAGAGTTTTTTCTAAATAATAAGCCTAGATCTTTCAAATGAATTACCAAAATGAAGCTTTAGAACAGAATCTGTCCTGTTGCCATGCTTCACAACACTGTAGAACTAGACAAAGCATAGGATAAGTGAGACCATTTTCGTAACCACTCTTTTTGTATATGTTACTAAAATAATTAGGATTCTTTCTTCACCAAAATGGATATGCTAAAAAAAGTTTTTTTGTTTGAAATGACAACGTTAATTTTAGGAGTTTTGGGTTCGCGTTTGTCCCTGAATGTTATCAATATAGTTGTTATAGTCGATAGCTGATAAGCTATAATAAATATGTTTTTTGGTGGCTTACAAGGCAACTACAATTGTTTTATATCAATGTTTCATTTAACTTAAGCTGTATCCAGTTAAATATCTTGTATATATCATTTCAAATACAGAAAGAAGGAAACACAAATGTTTCAGAGAGATAAAAAGATATCATTTAAGCATTTAAGAAACCTAATTTGATCATAAAATATAAGTAGTTTCTAAAAAAGCTGTTTACACTCTGATTTGAAATGGCGTTTTATGTGATTTAGGTTCAAGTTTCTTCCTTTTTATCAGTAATGCTTTGTTGGGTTTTATTCTTAGCTACTTGTTTTGTCAAATAATAACAATATTCATCATTTCTCTCATTACTTGGCACTCAAATGACAGTAATTTACATACATTAGTAGTGTAAACTCATATAGTGCTGTTATTGCATTAAGTTATTGTATTTAATAGAAAGTAACGTATATAACTGTAATAACAGGTGTCTAAATTAGGTAAAATCATATTTTTAATCATTTGCTTTCAATTAAAAGATAATATTGATATGTAAGAATAAGGAATAATTTGATATAATAACACTATAGGATTTCCTATTATTTTAGGGTAACGTAGTGTATTGTACTATTGCAGGGAAACGCCTCGACTGCTAAA
The DNA here is from genome assembly GCA_964019695.1 of Loripinus fragilis. NCBI lineage: Eukaryota > Metazoa > Mollusca > Bivalvia > Lucinida > Lucinidae > Loripinus > Loripinus fragilis. The sequence goes on along the minus strand of OZ026514.1, from coordinate 63,582,222 downwards.
GAGCTAATATACTTTATTATGTGACAAGTATAATGTGATTTTAGAAAATAGTCTACAAACCTGATTGCAAAGAGGTCTTTTGGCAGTCTATGATCTAAAGATAGCACTGCATTAATTATCAATACATTTGAAAGTAAGTAACATATATAACTGTAATACGATATGATATGTTGTTAGGTCATTAAGTCCAATCACAACATCCTCAGCACTGCTAAAATAATACTTATATATTGTTATAAAAAAGTAAACAGAACTATTATGTTTCTAATCTTAATATAATTGTAATATGGTGGGTGGGGTAATTCAACCCCTGATTTTTAACATTTCGGCTCATTTGATATGGTTTGATATGGCTTTTATCATGTGTAATACTCATATAATCAAATCAAATTCTAAAATCAAACCATAAAGGACTTAAACAACTGTAGAAGATATGTGTCAAAATGACTAAACAATAATCTTCAATGGCCACTTTTAGCATAAAAGTGATCATTTTTAAGTCGAATATATATATACTTCCCCACAAGATAGGACTTGCAACTTTTAGTATGTTGCTCAAGATAACCCAAACAGTCGCAGGATTGCTGAAAACATTCTGTTGCAATTAGTTCAACCTTATCAGTTCTACTGATTAGACTATTTCTGTTAAGATGAAATTTAAGTTTTGGCCTTTCACTTATACAATGCCAAGCTTTTGTTTTGATGTTGTTAAAGCGTTCATGCCATGAAAGATCATTTGTAAAGGTAAGTCCCAGGTGTTTGTGAGACTCAACAGTGATGATGGCTTGCTGATTCATGTAAAGGGCTGGATGAAGTGGTTTAATGAGTTTTCGTGAGAATAGCACTGACTCGGTCTTTGATGGATTAAAGGTAACAAGCCAGTGTATATTTGTGAAAGATGAGAGTTTGATATAGTTGCTGGTTGGATTGGATTTTCGACTATGACATAGAGGCTAGTGCCATCAGCAAAGAGGCGTATGGATGAGTTAATATTGCGTACAATGTCATTTATGTAAACAAGGAAAAGTAAAGGGCCAAGTACGGAACCTAGAGGCAAATCAGCTTGGAAGTCGATCCAATGTGAGAAGACACCTGGTAGTACTACCCTATGTTTCCTTTTGTTCAGATAATCAGTGAACCATTGTAGAATATGACCTGTTATTACTACTGTTTGCAATTTGTAGAGCAGACCTTTGTGCCATACTCGATCAAACGCTTTGCTAATAGCGCAAAATATTACACACACTTCTTTACCTTCGACTATTGTTTTGCAGAATGAGTTGTAGATGTCTACAAGTAGGGTTACAGTATTATCTCTAGAAACAAAGCCTGACGGAAGAGTAGTAAGGACTTCATGGTCCATAAGAAAATTAAAGACATATTTGTGAACGATTATTTCAAGTACGTTGCCAACTGTGCTTAAAAGGGATATTGGTATGTAGTTTGTGATGTCTGAAGGGTCATTCTTCTTATGAAGTGGAGTCACAAACTGATTGCAATGGTTATCAGCAGATATCACTAGTAGGTAAAGCGTCAAATAAACCATCAAATATTATGATAAGTACCCAGCAGGCACACAAAGTTACCTCAACCTTGATTCAACGTTGATTCAACGTCATGACGTTGAATTATCATTGAATCAATGTTGAGCACACAAAGTTGCCTCACATACGTATGCATGGCTTCGCCATGTCGATACCCAGCAGGCACACCAAGTTGCCTCAACATTGATTTAATGTTGATTCAACGTCATGACGTTGAATGAACATTGAATCAATCTGAGACAACGTTGTGTGCCTGCTGGGTATCGACATGGCTAAGCCATGCATACGTATGTGCCTCAAATCAAGGTCTCTCAAATATCAATATACAAATGACATACAACCCTTATGTGTGAAATTATTTTAATTAACTTAGTAACACCGAATAAAACAAATGAAACGCTCTATGCGCGAGATGACATAGAAAGCAGGAATGCTCTTAATTTAAAAATAACATTTTCCCCATTATTCGCTAGGCCAACAAATCGGTTTGCTTACGTGAATGCAGATTGTCGTCTATACCCAACGAAAGCTACATGCACATCCATGTCGGAATACTTCGCGAAAATGCATGACGTTTACGAATCATTCAGTCTCGGCTCAATTATGCCAAATTATGCATGTACATGACATATACACCTCAAGATTGTATTTGAGTTCGTAATCACAAACAGCATATGGTCTCATCGAGACGGTTCTTGTAAGTACCTACAACATATAAGCAGCATGGGAGGATCCAGAAAATTACACCTGGCCTCGAGGTTACTTAAAATAAAGCGCAATGATTGGCTGCTTGCGGACACGTGTCCGCAAGCAGCCAATCATTTCGCTTTATTTTGAGTCTGAGACTGTACTCAAGTTTTATAACCCCAAGGCCAGGCCTGAAAACGTTTGTTTTTTGTTGATTTTTGACATCAACGTGTTATACAGAGTGCTGTACGCACCTCCCTCGAGAAGCAATTTGACCCAAGGGCTCAGTTGGACCCAATTGCTTCTTAATAGGGATCCGAACCAGCATTCCTGAGGAAACATATAACCACTTGTGATTTTCCAGGGGGGGGGGGGGTGGAACTATAACCCCTGTCCGCCCGCGCCCCTCTGAATCCAAACATGAGTTGATAGGACATAAGCAAATAAGGAAAACAATTAAGAAAAAATGCCATAATCTGAGTCAAGTTCATGTATCCCCATGTTTAATTGTACTTATTTAAAAGTGGGTATTTCATGATATCGATGTTCGAGCTTTCACGGAAAATATGTTACATATTGATGAATGATCGATCTAAAAAGTATTTGATGGAAACAGTTAAACGTTTAGCGACAGGGGAAAAGCATGGTATCAATCATAGATGCATGGAAATTAGCATATGAATATTAATTAAGTATGAGACGACCATGCCAATCACTCATTGGAATGCATTATTTTCACTGTTATTTTAAAATGCATAGTTACCCTATAGTTTTCACGTACAAAGCTATTCTACCATGTTAATGATGAGAACCTATTGATGGTTTTAAAAACATCACATACTGTAAATTCGGAAACTTTTGCGAGGCATTTATTTTCGCAAAACTTCGCTCAGATCTTAGAGTAAATGGTTACCTGTCACGTGTCTGACTATCAAGGTTTTTGCTGCCATGTGGTCACCTGAAGGGAAAGGGCTGACCTCTTGGCTCTTGTTTGTGATGTTTATTGTTATTTTCCCATTTGGTATCCTGGAACAGGTGTGGTACTTGATTGTATCGATTCCTGATCCTTGCTGTCTTTCTTACTTTTATATGGAAGGTATTATATGGGCCTTGACGTGAGAAAACCTGTCTTCGGGGGTTTGCGAACAACACAGGCGCAGACCAGCCTGCGCATCCGCGCAGTCTGATCAGCGCCTTTGTTATTCGCTTTTTGGAAAGTATCATATGTAAACTTGCTACAGGTGAAATTTCAATTTTCTAGCTAGTCTCTGTAGCTGAGGAGACTGGTTTGAAGTTCGCTTTGTTGGAAACCCCGAAGACAGGTTTTCTCGTGACGAGGCCCATTATAGGGCAGCTATTGAATGATCATCAACTACATAATAACTACAGCTATTACAGGTAGACTGTTGAAACATTTGTCACTGGAGAAATGCTGGACTGAAGCAGCTTAGTAGGCACGTAAAAGGAGCTGTCACATCTCTAAGCATACATTTACAAAAAACATGCGCGGAACTAGAAGGGGGCCAGGAGTTTTGACCCTCTCCCCTGACAAATCACAAAGCTTCAGGGTTTCTTAGTAATACTGGTCTGGGCTCCCTGAAAAATCACAAAGCTACCAAGCCAGCAATCAATTAAATTAAATAAATTGGGACATCATCTGCCCACCAGCGAAATGCCATTTAAATGATGACCCACTTTTAATGGTATTCAGATCCCCTCATCTTTAGAAGATCCCTTCTTGATCCGCGCATAGTATTAGGAGCGATACATCAACGGAAACTGTTTTAAATTGATCTTCTTATCACTTTACTAAGAAAATATTTCAACTTCACAGAGAGATAGCATATTGCTTGATCCTTTCATTATCTGTATTTGCACGAATCTCCCGTACATGGTGGAATCACATGCTATAGATATCATTATATTCTCAAAGGTACCTGGCCCTTTGTAGACTCCACAGAGCACCATGCTGTTTAGGTCTACTCCAACAGTGACCGCTATATCATGAAGCCGGTGTGGGTGTTGATCGCTGCGGTTGTAGATTACTACCCGAGCTATCCAATAAATATCAGATAAATCGACACGCCACCAGGGACGAGACTCAGCCTCACTATGGGTACAATCACCGTCTTTGTAAATATCAGTATCTCTTCTACCATTAATAGCCTTGTCTGCCCCAAAGAATATTCCTTGTGATATAAATGATTCCGTTCCTGGCCATGTGGAGCTCTGTGTAGCATGACCATTCAGTGCAGTATTACCACTACCTACTAGAACACTAGTGATCTCCCCTCCAGACCATAATGTGTTTTTCTGACATGTTTGGATGATGGGACATTCTGGGATGGTATTGTCCTGACAGTCAAACTTTACCTTCGAGCCTACATGTGCAATGATTTTGTCCGGATAGTAAGTACCTTTCACTTCCGCCGGAAACTCACATTCACTAAATTTACACTCCCCAGTATTCCATTCGCACCTCTCCGTTTTTGGACAAGTCACAGATCTACAGGGCTTGGTAATTATGTTTGATAGCTCATCTATATTTTCATTAACACTGATAACAACGTCTCCTGGAAGTTGCTTGGTTTCATAAAAGTTGATACTGTTCTCACATAGGGAACATATTCTGTAAAGTCTATTGTGGCGAACATGTGTACACCTGCCTCTGCGTAACAGGCAGCTTCTAAGGCAAGCTATTAAACTCACGCACATGCGCGTACGGAAGCAGGCCAGCCTCGTTCTCTTACTAAACTCCACAGAGTATATCGGTATCACTTCCAAATCACTTTTTAGGAGATTAACACAAACAGCAAACAGCAGTAAAACTTCAACCAGTATTTTCACATCTGACAGAAACATTGTTCAGTCCATGTTTATAGCACATTTATATAAGACTAGTTATCTTTGTGCGTGCCGTTGTGCGGCGGCTGATCTGGATCTTCACTGTTTGCAACTACAGTAAAACCTGTGTAAAATGGCAACTAAAATTTAAACAAAACAAAGGTCTTAATGATATCTTGTAGCTTTATTAAGGTCGAAAATATTGCAGAATGCTCCCTTTGGAGCATTCTGCAATACTTTCGACCTGCTTAAGCGATAAGCGGTCTCGAAAAGTATTTTTGGGTCGTTTTGAGAGTGACCGTTTTATACAGGTTTTACTGTACCCTAGGCTTATATGCGTTACACACAAATGGGCCAATTAGGGATAAATATTTCACTAGGTTAATCCAGGAGCATGCTTCTCTGTTTTGAAAACCATACACACATGCTTCCAATTGGGACTACAATGGCATCCGTTGAAAATAATTATGATTTCTGTGGACAGCCGCCCATTTGCAGTTTGTTTTAGATTAGTCGTATCTTTGTGTAAATGTTCGGTTTTAATTATCGCACCTCTTGTAATTTTATTGTTCATGGTTAAATATTTATGTAACAGAAGGCTCATAATAGTTTCATGCACATATTTCTGTAAACAAGGGGAAATCAAAAAGTGTCCCGTTGCAGATACAAGTACGTCATTTATTTATTATGGAATAAAATAATTTATTCGGCATACCAACTACATAGCAGGTTCACCATACGAAAATAACAACAACAACACATATTATGGATTTAAATTGAACTGGATCATGGCAACTTGAGAGAAAATTCTTGACAACAGACTCACATACATTTAACTTTAGGTCTCCAATTATGCTACTTTTAAAGATCCATATTTAAGCGCCAAATACCAGTGACAAGCAACACAACATTATTATGCATTCATTCATTTTCTATTTAAATTATAATGTATGTCTGTCAACAAACTCTGAATGAACGTTTGAGCATGACATGACAAGACCATCAGAATGAGTGTGCACTCAGCGAAGACTCCGATCAGACTCAGCATCTGCCCAGTCTGACCGGAGCATTTCGCTGTGTGCTCAGTGGGTAACTAAATACCAAAGCTTTATTCATGCTGATATCAAGTATATTGGTCACAATGGCGTAGCCAGAACGCTGAAAAAGTTACGCACATCAAAGGGAGACTGCTGGATCAAGCAGTGGTTCTCTTAAATTGCGTCCCTTTTTTAAATGGGAACTTCCCTTAAAGGAAGGAATTTGCTTATGGTATGGAAAAAAAAACTTCAGTTCTACCACATTTAGGGCCCTCCCTTGACTGCTACTATTCTATTACGCACGTGCGTAACTGCGTAATTGAGCTACGTCAATGGGTCAGACTAAGCAGATGCGAAGACTGAACCAAATCTTCTCCTGACGCAAAGCCATATTGTTTTTTGTTTTTTTTTGTCGCGATCATTTGTTTCGAAATATGCATGACAGACCCGAGAAATTAATATGTGCGCCCAGAGAACATTCACATTATCATAAACATCTACCGAATGATCCCACTGTACAAGAGGCGTTTCATGTTTATTAGAACAAAATTGAAATTGCCGTTTCTCATTTGTATTTTATTATATTCTGTAATAATTAATTTACATAGGTTAGTCTGATCTTCAGAAATACGCAACCATCAAGAAAATAGCTCTTAACTTTACTCGCTGGTTTAAAACAGTCTTCGAAGATGAGTAATCAAATATAAAGCGTTTAAAAATGCTGTCTGAAACAAAATTATCTGAATCGTTCTTGAACGATTTCCCTTAAAGATATAAACTTTCTTGTCGTGGAACCTCATATAAATTGTTCATAAATGATAAAAGTGTGTTCTGTAAGAAAATGAAGCATTTCAGTTGGATATTTACGTTTTAGAAGCAAATGGAACATCAAATTTTAGGGTTTACAGTTTCCATAGCAACACTAAATTGTATGCAAAATACACAAATACAAGATTTGGTAATCAATTTTATCGGCGTTATTTTCTTAAAAAATCTAAGAATTTGAGTAGGCTGTGAGTTTTGAGAATTTGTTTTTCACAAATCTTCCAGGACACATTTTATACATGTAATACCCATTTGGGCACTTGTATGGTAGAACTTATTAAGCCCAGTTGTCAAGCAAATACAGGCGCACAGAAGCTGTTTTGCATTTGAATATTAAATTGAATAGTCTTCTAAACTTAAAAGAAAGCTGCACACTTAAATATGCATTTTAATGGAAGATACACCCGTTTTAGCTCTTATATCATTTGAAGGGGCAAGGGCATGTATTTCGGGCCGCCGTGTTGTGGTTATGCTTTAAATTGCAACTTTGTCGGTTTGGCCATACCAGGTACATGACAGTTATTTATGAGAAAGCAAAATGTGTTTGTTTTATTTATAGACAATAGCAAAAAAAATTCACATCTGTTCAAATAAACATGAAACAGGTCTCGTATATTCATGTGGAGTGTAAAGACTCTGACCAGACAAAGCGGGTGTAAAGGAATATCCTCCCTAGGCGCACATACGACTTTGTTAGTTTAGTCTGGATGCGTCTCATATTAGTGATTACAAATCCCGTTTTTCACCACTGTTTTAAACATATTCCTTACATGCATCATTATAGTGCAGTGGCTCAGTGATTGAGTGCAAGAGGTCCAAGTGGAGGCATTTATTTGTCGGAGAGTAAAGACTCCTATTAGACTACGCCACTACAATGTACACAGGCCAATCAGAGTGAGAGTGTATTATTGAATATCGTTCATCGGTCTGATATGACCCTCCACGCGAGAAAACCTGTTTTCGGCGGCTTTCGAACAACACAGGCGCAGACCAGCCTGCGCATCCGCGCAGTCTGATCAACACCTTTGTTATTCGCTTTTTAGAAAGTACCATATGTAGACTTGCTACAGGTGAATTTTCAATTATCTAGCGAGTCTCTGTAGCTGATGAGACTGGTTTGAAACTCGTCTTTTCGGAAATCCCGAAGACAGGTTTTCTCACGATGAGGTTCATATTTTTCTAAACCAATACCTTTGATTTTTTATTTTACAATTGTCTTATTTAACCAAATGAAGAAAACAAAAACTCAAGCAAAGACAAGTCACTGGTCACATACACGCGTAATGGCTCAAGTGATTGAGTGATCGACTTAAGACCAAGAGGTCTCAGTTTCAAGCCTCTTTGGGGGCATTATTTTGTGTCCTTAAGCACAGATCACTTTATCACTGAATTTCACTCAGTATAACTTGTTAAACGCAGGATGTAAGGGCCCAATGGCTGACAATTAGTTAACTGTATGAGGCAGTAAGTGGATGGAGCTTAGCTATTATCAGATTAAATTAGACAAGTAGTCTGATTTGACTGATAAGCAGCATTGTCTTAGTTGAGCTGTCAGTCATTTTACAGGTAAGTTTCAGAGTCACAAAGCACTAGCAGTCACAAGACATAAGGAAGACAATTATTTGTCATGCCTCATATTGTAATAAATATAAAGGTCTCATATTGTGCTAAATAAGAAGGTATCCCCTCTTTGCCTACTGGGCAATTTTGCTTGTTTTTGCCGTCTGCTGATTATTTCAAAATCAGCATTTTCAAGATATATATTTCAGAAATACCACCAGAGTGACAAACAGTTTAGATCCAGATCAGGCTCGACATCTGCAAAGGATATCAACAAACGACACTTGAAAAGGTGCCTTTACTGGAACTTCGAAGACTAATTTTAGTAACTAGACAGTGGAAACCGATCTAACAAGAGGTTTATACAAGAGGACCATTGGGCCCTGGATCGCTCACCTGAATCCTTTTCACGGGAAAGACCTTTTGACCCCTCCAAATTGGTCAAGGATGTGTGTAAGGGCAACATATTTACTAGCATGTTGTTTATGCTCTACACACCAAATACCAAGGCTCTAGGTCTTGTGGTTTCAGATAAGAAGATATTTAAAGTTTTCATTGCGAAAATCTGTTTTTAGCCAGTGTGACTTAGATATGCAACGATCCATACACATTTGAACAATTATTAAAGAGGGCCGTATAAGGGGGCCTGACAAGTTTGGTAACGATCCAGCCAGTAGTTTAGGAGGAGATGTCATTTAAAGCAATTGTTGGCGGCACACGACACACGACGGACACCCAACGATCACAATACAAGAGGTGTTTCATGTTTATTTGAATAAATTTGAAAATGCCATTACTCATTTATTTCTCTTTATATTTGGTAATAATTGATTTCAATGGTTTAGTCTGATCTCCAGGAATACGCAGACATCAAGAAACCAGTTCTTATTTTTTATTTCTGGTTTGAAACAGTCTTTGAAGATGAGTAGTCAAATTTTAAGCGTTTAAAAATTGCTGTCTGAAACGAAATGTACTAAATCATTCTCTAGCAATTTCTCTAAAAGATATAAAGTTTTTTCTCTTGGAACCTTTTATATATTATATATAGACTTCAAGCTAAAAAAGGTCCTGCTCCCCCCCCCCCCTAGGGAATTTTGCAGACATATCCTATCTTAAAGAAAATTTCAAGCCGCATCTTTTAAGAGATGTTTGCACTCTGTGCTCCGGGGCGTTAGTCTCTGACAGCCTGTTACATATGTTACTGTAACAAACTAAGGAAAAAGTCAAAATGAAAGTTTGAGCTACAGAAAGAAGACATTAAACCATCTAATTATTCAAATTTCTTATGTAGTTTGCAAGCTGGATGCCTAAGCTACATAAAAGCAGCATTTTAAACAAAATTAGAGCCTTCAATGGTGTTATATGCGTTACATAAATTAAATTTCCCTTTGAAAGTTGAAATTGTGATTAACATCATTCATTTTACAGACCATTTGTGCATTTTTCCAAGTGTTTTTAATCTAAGTTTACTAAAATACTCATTTGACTAATAGAAAAAACAAAGTTTGCTTTTCTATCTCAAATACATTGTTTTATATGAGCTATTAAACAACCCTACCCCCAATTTTAAGTATCCAATTTTGGTATCTATTATTGAAGAAAAATATATGAAAATATTTGACGATCGTGGATATCTTACATTTTTGGCACTGTCTTGCTAATGCAATAAAGAATCATACATTTGCAAGTTTGACATCAGGATCAGAGCACTTATTAAAGTATGTAACTTATGTTACATGGCATAATGAATGAGCTAGGAAATTTTCTTGGAAGTAAGAGATGATATTTCAGAAAAATACCATTTTCACATGTTTTCCTATTAATCTCTAGCCTCTGGTGCCTTAGTCTTAGTAATTACAGTCATTGCTGATAACAAGCCCATGGAATTGTGTTACTTATGTTATATATAACCATTTTAATAACATATTTCCTAATGCCTACAATATTAAAATATATAGACATATAGATAGAAAATAAGAGTTCTCATTTAAATGACACAATTTAATAAATATTCCTATTAAATAAAATTATTAAAAAACAATCTTTATTCAAGTCACCCTCATAATGTCTATCATTGTGTCTGCTTCTATTGCAAAATAATCACCCATTTCATCACAACCAGTAGAATCATGGCATTGTATTAGGACTGCAAACTGAGTACATTCCTGTTCCTCTCCACCCCTTTGGGAATTGTGCAGACATATCCTACCTTAAAGAACAATTCAAGCTGCATCAAATAAGAGATGTTTGCACTCTATTAACTAGGGGGTTAGCTTGTAATGGTATGATACGTATGTTACGATATCAATTTAAGAATAAATGAATTGAAAGTCTGAGAAACAGAAAGAAGACATAAAACTATCTATTTATTTGAATTTTTCATGTAGTTTGCATGCTGAATACCTTTGATAGATAAGAAAAGATTTTTTTAACAAATATACAGCTTCCTATGGTGTTATATGTGTTACATTAATTAAGATTACTTTTTAAAATTGGTAATAGTGACAAACATCACTTATAAGCATTTCGTGTGATCCTCCTCTTTAGCCATCAAAAGACTTAATTTTCTTTGTATGTGTGGCCAGTGCCAGCATCAAACAACTTGACTCAGCCAAACTTGAATCCTTAGCATTCTTCAAAAGCAGAAACAGCATGTCAGTGGCATGGGATCAAACACCTGATTAAATATGGGTTTAATGTCATTTCACATATATGCATACAATGGAGTATGACTCTGGTATATATCTCTTCCTGTGAAGTGGCAAGAGCAATCTAACTGCAGCTGCCTTTGCATCTGTGCGAGTCAAATGATAACTTTGCTCTGATTTTGCAAAATCTATGTCTCTACCGCGTACCTCTAAGAATGCTTTAAGATTTCTGACACTGGTCGAACAGAAATTTGATAGGCTGCTTTTTTGCATCATTTGCCATGGAACCTATCCAGTCTTTTGGTGCTTAAGTCCTCAGGTCTTAGGTCAATAGTATTTTGCTGCGCCCAAAGAACTTTATAAGTTTTCTTTAGTTACAATGTTGACTCTTGATGGTTTTGGCAGACCGTCTGAAACAATTTCTGTTACACCTTGAAAGTTATCTGGTATAAGAGAAAGAACATGAAGTTGGACATTGCCATTAATTATGTTTGCAGTTGGTTGTGTTTTTATGTCAGTACATTGAAGCATGTCTTAAAATAATGTTAAACCTATGATTTCTCAGTTTTTGCAGCCATATCATTAGCAGTTGCATTCGAAAGAAGGAAAGTATAGGTAGAATGGGATAACCAGTAGTTCTATATCATGCTCTATGAAAAATTTATACAGAGTAAACAAGTTGATAAGGTGCCTCATTTCATGATCCATTGAAAACACTGAAATTGAAAACACTTGCCTCTGACTGTGTAATCAAAAAGGATGTCACAACAATGCCCTTGCTCATTTATTATGAAAAGTTACATATGTTACATCCTTTAATAAGCGCTCTTATCTTAGAAACTTAGTGAATAATTGAATTGAAAGGGTCTAATTTGCGCTTTGTTCATCCTGCATTTCACTGCTTTACCTGCTGTGATACATCTTGCATTTCATTGCTTTACCTGCTGTGATACATCTAGTTCGTTTATCTTAAGGGAAAGAATTACCTCGAGTTCAGCACTTCAGAAGTACTAAGACTTCAAATAAGTTTTTGAATGCTTGGGGAAAGATAATAAGTGCAGAGACATTATTAGATGAAAATATGTGGGTTGCATGTATGGAAATGCTACATATATAAAAGTTAACCAACTAAGATATGATTCTTTATCACAGAAATATCAAGGTACATCAGTCCAGGTACTCATTGCTCTTAATGGCATAGTTTTCCTCCTTGTAAAGCTTTAGCCTTTCTCCTACTTGCAGAGTATCACTTGAAACACATACTCAAAGAGCCAACTATTAGGAATTCATATCAGTTTCCAAATGTTCCAAGCCATGGATGGCAAAATTGGAAAGTTAATAATGGCTCATCAATTTTTAGTGGACTGGTGGTAAAAATTGTATAACAGTAAATGATTGAAATATTATGTGATGATTCTACTAGTTGCAAGGAGGCGTGTGATAATAATGATTACCACAGACGCAGACAACGACAAACGTTTAACATGAGTGTTAAATCGATGAGAAATAGTTTGGACCATTTCATTTATTGTATTTTCTATAAAAATGTAAAACTATCTTTTCTATTTGTGACTCTATATTTAGCATTATATGCATAGTATTAGAAAATGTGTCCAAAAGGTCATTGATAACATCTGTAACACCAGTTCATGGGCTTGATAATCAGAAATGAATAATTTCTAGTGTTTTGGCACCAAAGACTTATAAGTACACATTAAGTGTCCTGATCTTTAACTTAATGACACCTTGTAGATATATGAGCAGGACAGACTAAGAAAATGAAAAATATCTACATGCTGTAATTGCTTTCATGTGTTTTACTTAAACGGTAATAACAAAACTCGCTTCTCTGTAAAACTGGGAGTAGGGCTGTGTATTAGCTCCTATAAGACAATATATTTAAGATAGAAAAACAAACTTGGTTTTTCTTATTCATCAATTGAGTATATGTTTGTAAAATCTAATAAAAAAGTTTGAAACCAAGTCAAAGTAGTTGTTCAACTACATGACGATAGCCACAATTATAGCTTTTAAATTATAATTAGGTTCATGTAACGCACATAACACCACAGTTAGCCGTATTAATTTTAAACAGCTTCCATATGTAGTAAAGACATCCAGTATAAAGACTATAAGAATGTCAATTTATTAGATAATTTTAATGTCTTCTTTTTGTAGCTCAAACATTCAAATTTCTTATTCTCAAATTGATATAGTAACATATGTAACAAGCTGTTACAGGCTAACGCACCGACTTACAGAGTGCAAACATTTCTTATTAAATGCACCTTGAATGGTTACATAAGATGTAATTTGTCTGCAGAATTCCAAAGGGGACTTGGATGGAGCAGGCCCTTACTCAGCTTGATGTCAAAATACTGTTTGATGATTTTACTTATCACGCCAACATATGTAACGCTCTCTGATTTTTAAAACTTGATGACAACTAGCAGATCTATAAGCCTTTATCATAGGAGCCAGTTTAAAATCCCTAAACAATGTAAGATATCCAGCAGCTGCTAGTTTTTTTCACAATTTTAGCTCAAACTTTCAAACTACATTTCCTTTATTTGATATAGTAACGCATGTAACACGCTGTTTTAGACTAACGCCCCAACATAGAGAGTGCAAACATCCCGTATACGATGCAGCTTGAGTTGTACTATAAAAAGGAATATGTCTGCAAAATTCCCTCGAGGAGATTAAAACATTTTTAGGCATATCTTACGTAAAGACAATGAGCTTGCCCATTTATTACATCAGGTAACATATGTTACAGCCTCTGATATTAAAAATTTTGCAACAAACTTGCAGATTTATGAGTCTTTTCATATAAGCAAATAAATCCCAAACAATGAAACACATTCATCAACTGCAAATATTTTTTAACTATTTTTACTTTAGAATTAATACCAAACATTTCACCTTAAAACTGGGTAGGGGTAGGGTTGTTTAATTGCTTTTTCAGAAAAAATATTTAAGCTAGGGAAACAAACTTTAATTTTTCTGTTAGCCAATTGCATAAGCTAGTCAGATATGGTCAAAAACATTTTGCAAAACACACAGTGAGATTGTGAATGTAAATGATGTTAGCCACACTTGCACTTTTTAATGGGTTATCTGATTTATGTAACGCATATGACACCTTAAGAAGCCGCAATTTTGTTCAAATGGCTGTCATACGTAGTTAAGATATCCAGTATGCAGACTATATGAATGATTTTTAAAAATAAATATTTAAATGTCTTTAATTTATAGCCCAAACTTTCAATTTACTTTTTCTTAGTTTGATTAAGTAACGTATGTTACAGGCTCTTACAGACTAACGCCCCGGAGCACAGAGTGCAAACATCTCTTAAAAGACTCGGCTTTCAATTCTCTACAAGATAGGATATGTCTGCAAAATTCCCTAGGGGGGGGAGCAAACCCATTCTCAGCCATCCGTCTAATATATATATATAATTAAAGTGTGTACTGTTAGAAAACAACGCGTTCCAGTCGGATGTTTACTTTTTGGAAACAACTTGAACATCAAATTTTAGGGTTTACAGTTTAAATAGCAACGCTAAATTGTATGCAACATACTCAAATGCAGAAATAGTTGGTTATCAGTTTTATCAGCGATATATACTTGAAATAGTCAACATCTGTTCAGTCATGGCGAGACTTTTCCTGGATTGAATCAGTACTAAGCAGATCACATATTGGATTGCTCAAGGACAAAATACTGTGCGTCCATTGATCCTCAAATATCTTAAATGTTTCAAAATATGAAATGTAAGCACCTTTGCACATACTATTTAGAGACGAGTTTCATTAAAATCATTATCATATGACGTCACGTCCGGGAGTGTAATAACCTCATGGACCACTAATGGTTTAAACATTTTAAACATGACATCCATAACAACGTTGTGTTCATAATGACAAAGTAATCACGTTTTTACGCAAGAAATGGTATTTCAAAGTAATATTTATGTCATGTGATAAATAGAATATAACATTCGTTCTCTTTTATTATTGAATTTATGAACCTCATTGCAAAAAAAGTGATAAAATGCTCGACAAGCCTCGCATTTAATCACTTTTCCCAAACTCGTTATTAAATTCAATAAAATATGAGCACTCATGTAAGATCCATTATTTAATAGCAAGTCCACGGTTTGTGCTTCCGGGAGGCCAAGAACAAAACAAGCAAATTCAGATATTTTATGCCCTCCGCCACTTAATATATGAGCTATCAGTTATACTGTCTAAGTACACAAAATAGAATTTTATCCAAAGCACATTCATAGATATATTTAAGCCTAAAAAGTGACTAAACTCAATTTGTTAAAAAAGTACAAAAAAATCTGAGGATTATATCCAAATTATATTCACATCTTCAGACCATGACCAAAACATCCGTAAAGTTTCAAAACAATTGGCATAAAACTGTAGGATGAGTTGCGTACAAAAAGATACCTAGCATCTATTTACCTTTTTCGCGAAAATGACTAAGTTCAACTTGTGAAAAAGTAACAAAACATAATCTAAGGATTATGTTCAAATAGCATGCACATCTTCAGACCATGACCTAAACGCATGTAAAGTTTCAAAAGGATCTGCATAAAACTGTAGGAGGAGTTGCATACACAATATACCTATATAGCATCTATTCACTTGGGAAGTTCATTTTGAAAAAAGAGACAAAGTAAGTAAGGGTGCAATGATCAGGAATCGATACAATCAAGTACCACACCTGACCCAGGATACCAATGGGAAAGTGACAAATTCACAGCAGACACCACAGACGAGAGCCAAAGGTCAGCCCTTTCCCAGCAGGTGACCACAAAGCACATATAAACAGACGCGCACAAAGACATAGCAAACACAAGACAGAACAAAAAAATAAAAGATCCACAAAAGAAGTACCGCCTTGGAACGGTCAGTAAAATATTTTACTGGAGGGCTTAAACCGGTTTAACGGCGCCAACCTCACCCTTCATTCAGATGTGGATCAAGACACATAGATATTTGGTTTGCATGAAAGACCCCTAACTTATCAATGCATCATCTTCTAAAACATATAAATCAAGATATAACAAGGAGATAAAGCAAAGATAAGGACTCAACTGTAAAAAAACTGAATACTGGAGCAGAAGAAATACAACAGGTAAGCCCCGGTGGGCCCGACAAACAGCCATAGCATCAGGCCCCTACCATCTCATCAATAGATAAGTCTTTAAGTGGGAACCATCATAGAGTCTGAAGTCCGACCCACCGGCGTGCAATTAAAGAGGAAAGCAAAGTTGCCAATCATGATTGGGTTGACTACCAAGCATGCAGTCTGTTGCAATACATTAATGTTATAGCCAATCTTTTCATAATGGGAAATTATTTTAATGAACTGCGCTGAAAAATTATTAGAACCAACAATCTTCTTCAATTTATACACCAAGTCATCATAGAAATCAGGTTCCGAAAGTCCTTGGCGCAAGAGAGATTTAAGTCCAACTTGGAATTTAGAAATCAAATCATAGTTTCGTCTATAAAATTTAGAAAAAAAATGCAAAGTGTATGATATCGATAGCCTTGTTTAAGAAGTTTCTGAGTTAACAATTTATTGCGAGTGATGAAGTCAGCAACATAGCTAGATGCTCTAGTAAAACGAATGAGTTGAGAGATATAGACACCATAGGATGTAGAACGAGGAACATCACCATCTAAAAATGGAAATTGACAATTTCAAAATCAATTTCGTCACGCTTATCATAAATTTTGGTAGAAACAATATCATTAGAAATTGACAAATGCAAGTCTAAAAATGCGGCTTTGGTATCAGAGGCATTGGCTTTATTCAGTTTGAGCTCTGAAGGGTATATTTGACTTACCATATTGTCAAAATAAACATTATTAATATTTAAAATATCGTCCAAATATCTGGAAGTAGTGTTAAACGCATCAATAACATCAGCCTGCTTATCATCAGAAAGAGACATCATAAAGTCCCTCTCATAACAAAACAGGAATAAATCTGCAACCAGGGGAGCACAATTAGTGGACCATAGAAATCCCATCTACTTGTCTATAGAGCTTGGTGCCAAATCGAATAAAACTGTTGTCCAACAAAAAGGTCAGCGCATCACATACATTTTGACACGACCATGCATGTTATTTTTTAGGTTTTTCTGAAGTAAAAAAATGCACTTCTGTCATTACATGCAATGTAAGGAGAGCCTTCTCCCTGGAAGATTCTTTCAATAAGATCAATAAGTTTATCTTTAATTAAATTATGAGGTAAAGTAGTATAAAGAGTAGAAAAGTCATAAGTAGACAAACTGGTTGCATTGAAATCTCTAGCTTTAAGTTTATCTAAAATTTCACCTGAATTTTTTATAGACCAAAATAGGTTTTTACCGGATCTCTCATATACCTTTTCACAATATTTGATTACATGTTTTTTAACAGCTGTAAGACACGAGGTTAACAATTTAGAAAGTTCTGTTGTCGTACAAGAACTAGAATTAGCAATAAATCTTGCTTTATAGGGATTTTTATGGAGTTCAGGTAACCAGTACAACGTAGGAACTTTGTCTTGATTTTCTTTAGCTTTGACACCAAAATGTAGGGTTGTATGACAACCATGTCTATCAACAATCACCCTCTTACTTAAAGAAGGCTGCTGTTTATAGGCATTCGTGTCAACAAGCTCACGCTTAAGAGTATTAATATAATGCAATCGTCAAACAACTACAGCATTGTTAGCAGCTTTATCTGCAGGAATCAAAACATAGTTAATATGAAAATCCTGGATACCTCGTTTAAGATGACGAAAAGAAGATTTAGGTTTAGGGGGCAAAATATGTGTTTTACGAGAGTAAAATGAAATTCGAGTATCAATAATTTTAGAAATGTTAATCTTCCATTCCTTCAAGGCATCAGTTTTAACATTTTCCCGTTTCCACCAACGATTACTTAAGTCATTTTAAGAAGCAGCGATCTCTCTACGACATTTAGAGAAATCAATATTAGAGGGAAATCTATATTTAGGACCTTTAGAAATGATATTGCGAACTCTAGCGTTAGGAATGACATTTAGATTACCTGTAATAACATGCCCTGCAGAGGGATATAAATAATTAGAATTTTTAAAATTTCAGGATGCAGGAGTATTGGAATCTATATCTAAATCATTTACAATTTTATTAAAGTTAAATATAGTAGGCCTAATTGGTTTGTTATATTTATAACAAATGATAGGAGTTTCAGAATTATTAAAGTAATTTGGAATAGATGAAATTATATCTGAATTATCCTTGAAGATACTATGTAAATCAATAAACTCAATACCTTTGTTAATGAATGGAATTTTGATAAAATGTCGTTTATGGTTGACCTCAGAATCGATACAAGGACTAAGGAAATGTTGAACATAACACCTTGTAAGGAGTGCTGCTTTAAATTATTTGTTTGCTCTATCATAAAGTTTATTAGCCTCTAACTCTAAATTGCATAAAACTGAGATAGGCAAGGAACTTAAAAATGAAAATAAGCCATGCCGACCTTGATTAGTTAAAGCCAAAGAAAGATCCTTTAGAGAAGTATTTAAGCGTTTTTCAGTACAAATTTTGCGCTTAATGTTGCCATTTTTACGTTTACCATGAGATGTACTTTTGCGTTTTTTAAATTCCAAAACATCAAAATATGGCATTTTAGAAATCTTGCCTTCATGGTATATATTATCATTAAAGCCTAAAGGAAAAGGTGATTGCAAAAATTTAATCCATTTAAGTTAATGGATTATATCCAAACAATATGTACATCTGCAGACCATGACCTCAACACCTGTAAAGTTTCAAAGGAAGCGGAGTAAAACTGTAGGAAGAGTTGCATACACAAAATACCTACTACTTGAAAGGCGGAAGGACGGAAACCGAATGTCTCCTCGTTTTTCGTTGAAAAGGCGGGGACAATAACTCAATAGTTGTATATGAAAAGGCGGGAGACAAAAACTCAATAGTTGTATAAAAAGGTCAGTGCATGCTCGAACGCCTTTTGGTAATATAGCATCTGTGGTGCGTGATGGAGTGGCGGGTTGTTGCCCTTTAAGCAGAAACAGCTGTTTTCATATTGTGTGAGTTTTATTCTATTCTGGAAAGTCCCCTTATCAGATTAATTTGTGTTGATGTATCAAATCATACTTCGCAAATTAAATAATTTGATTCGTGCATAGCTCAAACTAACTAAGTTACTTGTAAGTTGTTGTACAAGATATTGTCTTACCCAAAAATGAATATGAGTGTGAATTAATGAGCCTTCCAGCATTTTTAAATCACCCCTTTTTTGTTTCATCGATATTAATAGAAAGACGCCAGTCTTCACAAAAAGCTTGCAATAAGTCAAGCTATGATTGTAAGCCTGCAGAACTAAAGGACATCAAAATAACGTCATCTCTTATAAACAGTATCAAGTGCATTTGGGAAAGTCCACCACAATTCGATAATAGAATCATGGCTCGGGTGTATGTAAGGAGCAATTCACGTAGTACTATGTACCAAAAAGCTCCATTTTGTAACAGGAACTGGCGTATGGAAAATTAGGTATGTAGCATGTGGGTTCAGCTCTATTTAGATCGATTATTCTGATTATCCAAAGAATAAATGAAGTTTATATTTTTTCAATAAAATATCGCTATAGCGATATTTTATTGGAAAAAAAAAACTTCATTTAAGCCGTTTGGTTTGTGCACTCACACTTGTTATTGTGATAACATGGTTTCTGTGACGTCAGCGTCACGTAACATAATGTCAGCGTGCTTCACGTTATATAGCGTCAGCGTCACGTTTTCACCCGCGTTATCAAAGTAGATCCTTGATGTACATCCGTTGTCTGATTCCACGGAATTTTGCGGAATTGGCCGAGGCAGTTCCAATTGGATCACGTGATGAAGAAAGGTAAGTAGTCAAATCATTTTTGAAAATTTTGAATTAATTAGGGCTTAAAACATCACCTTGTCTAACTTCAACTTAAAGTTCAAATATTTTAGTAATTTTATCATTGGAGGTACATACTTTTGATAGTGTTATAAAATAAACCATGAATACCTAATTTTAGGAGTTTAAATAATTGCTGTGTGAAGAACAGAGTCAAATGCTTTTTGAAAGTCAACAAAGCAAGTGGAAATCTTAGAGCCATTAGAAAAAATAATAATAATCAATTGATAATAATATACATTAAACCACTAACATATGATCAGATGTTCGTGAATTTTGCAAAATCCAATTTGACAATTATTGATTAATTTATTATCTAATAAATGCTTATCAAGCCTGCTATTCAGTATGGTGTTAAACAGCCAGCAACCGTGATTCCACGATAGTTATTAGGATCATCTTCATTGTCTGATTTAAAAATAGGAGAAAATAACCATCAGCCCAATTTTTTGGGTAAGGATAAGGATCATGGTACTCGGTCAAACTGTGTAAGCTTACTTAAATGTAATAGCTTTACGATGCCGAGTACATATATTAGCAGGAATGGCCAAAGTGGCACAGATCTTGATCTTTGTCTACATAATAAATATGTTATCAAGACAATTGAGGAGCAAAATACGAATTTAGTTTGTTTTCTGTTTTTCTATTTCCGGGAATCATTGACTTTCCAGAAAATATAGCCTATCAACAAATTTAATGTGGCAGGATAAAAGAAAATTGACACAAAAAGTTAATCACAAACATATCACTCCCTAAACCATCTGATAAGTCCACGATTCTCGGAACTACAAAGTAAGTAAGGAGGTAAATATCAGGAATCAATGTATTCAAATAACACACCTGACCAAGGACGCCACATGGGAAAGTGACAAAAACACAATAAAACATAACATACAAGAGAGCCAAGTGGCCAGCCCTTTCCTAGCAGATGACTGTATTACCCGTCTTATGCTTTTTAAAGGTGTAAAAACATGTGACATGTACAAAATATGAAACCTGTATAATTTTGTGGGCTTCATATATTTATTGCTGTTAGTGGAAACTAAAGTTATAACGGAGACCTTTGATTGTCCCTCATATGAGTGAAGCCATGAAGTGAATCGAAATGTAGCAGAATGAATCCTTTTAAATAGCATTATTACAATGTAACGATGCACCTGGGAGAACTATTTGCAGACAAAAGTGAAAATTAGATGAACTCCTGAACACGACAGTTGTGCCTCAACTAGGGAAATGGGTTCTTCTAAGATTTTTTTCTTGGATAACGATGGATGGCCCCTACCTGATAATATGGCGCTGTTAAGGTCACTACCCATAGCAATAACCGTAACTCTAAATCATCAAGGGAGGTAATACTTGGTAGCGTTCGATTATGACAAAGTGTGATTTTACGCAACTATGATATGTTTTCTACCGACAGTAATGCCCGTTACACTGCACGTTGGTAATCTGAAAATGATTGATATAACATTAAAAATGCAAACAAAATTTTAAGTATAATGAACAACAAAAGTTGGCATTCTTTACGGATACTAAACGATGGACGCTCAGCTCTGTGAGAAGAAAAAAAGTCAGTCAGTGTAATGGAACACGCATTTTTACCCGGGAAATGTCAGTCGACTGTTCGCGGTTTTTTGACAGTCCACATCAACAATCACGATATAACTACTTGTAAATAGATCTATATATGATTTTCTGGTTTTATTTTACCTGCATTTAAATTTCACCAAGACAGACTATCTCGTCACGTTCTCTAGCGTCTACTTTGAACCTGACGTGCGCTAATGACGTCACTTGCTCTTATGACGTCATTATGCGTAAACGACAAGTAATGAACTTGACGTTGACGTTGAGAGACCCTCGATTTAGTTTGCGTCCTAATCAATTTGCCTTATGTCAAATGTGTTCCAACATTTAGCTACAAGGCTATCTTGGGCTAAGGTTGACCCAAGTATAGTCGTGATTCTAAATTATAGTAGGCCTACTCTAAATAATTAAAGGTACGCGAGGAATTCTGCCATCGGGGTCTGCAAACAAAAAGGGCGCAGACCAGCTTGAGCATCCGCGCAGTCTGATCAGCGACTTTGCTATTCACAGATTGAATAGTAGATGTATCGTATCTAAACTTGCTCCAAGCGAGATTTCACTATTCTATCTAGTCTCAGTGGCTGAGGGGGCTGGTTTTGGTATGATCTTATCGTAAACCCTGAAGACAGGTTTTGTCGCATCGATGCTCATTTATATTCATGTAAATGCGGACCCAATCTTCAAGCCTGGTTCATGTGATATGCGCATAGAAAATGTCTAGCCCCTCTAGACTACTGGTGGCCAATTCCGCCCATGACCAACGCCGACGGGATTCGTACCAAAAATAGTACCCCCTCCCCCTCCGCGCCACTGAATACCCCCTTTAGTAGCGGGAAGGATGTGAGCATAAAAAGAACCCTTTTCATATAAATGCGGGTCCAACCAAATCATAGGCAAGTTATAGGTACTCAGTGAGACGGTTCTTTTGAGCACCCAAAGCAAATATAAAAATAATGAGCAATAAAATATTTACAATTTTACGCTAAATTTTTTGCTAATCTCCAATAGGCCTTGAGCTGGCTATAGACCCCCCTCCCCCCCCAGGGGGAATTTTGTACACTATGATTTTCTGAAACTACATTATATAAGACACAAAATAAAAGATGTTAGCCCTCTGAGAGTGGCAGCGTTAACGTGTAACAGCACGTTATATACGTTACCCCCCAAAATAGCATTAAACGTCCCTGGTAATGTCTCAACCATGGCATGTTCGTATATATTTGCATGCTGACACAGGTTTATGAACTTCTTATAACACAGTTAGATATTTTTAGTATTAATTTTATAAATGTCTTGAGTAATTACCGTTGTATACGTTACTTAGTGTTTCTAGTGTTATTTCCGAGTATCAGCATGGTATTTATTGACTATACGTGTATTACATCTGTCACAGAATATAGTAAATCTATAAGGCTGCTACTTAAATGATTTAAAGTTCTTTATTATGGTCACTTACACTATTTTTCAGGTCCATGTTATGTATGTTACCTTCAAAATAGCATTAAACAGTTAAGGTAATGTCTCTAACAAGCCCTGATTATACTTATTTGCATGCTTGCACAGGTTTATGTACTTCTTTTAGCAAGGTTTACCTATTTTAAGTATTCATTTAATAAATGCCTTGAGCTTTAACTGTTATGTGTGTTACCAAATGATACATAAGTCATTCTGAGTATCTGTATAGAAGTTGTTGACTATACATGTGTAAAGTCTGTCAGAGAATCTAGAAAATGTATAAGGCTGAAATAAATTGAAGTTCCTTATCAATTTATGGTGACTTAAACTAATAATTTAATGTGATCTATCAACCTTCGCTGTTTGCTAACATAAACAGTAAAGATACCATTCATTCAAATTGGAAGTTCTGAAAGACAGTCACTGTGAAACAGCTCAGTTCTGGGCAAGGTATATAGATATGATTCAGATGGTGCTGACACTGATTAGGGCTACAAGGAAAACAACTTTGGATTGCATGACATCTCTATCTGTATGCCTTGTTCCCAATGTTCATTGCAAACGATCACAACAACTACGCACAGTAACTGATTACACTCATATACTTGATATACATTGCAGATGCAAAGAACTTCTCGAACAAAAATGGGATTAGTGTGTGACAACCATTGAAATGCTTTTGACATAACTATCAGGCAAACAATAAAGAGGTATTATAGGCTTCAGCAACTAGTACTTCGCTTCGTACTACAGATGGAATGGTGTATTACTCATCACATCAGAGCTCAATATATTGAAACAACTCTTCACTGCATTGAAATGAAATATCCAATCTGCTCAGATGCAAAGAAGAATGAGTACTAGAGGCAGTTTCAGGCTTCACCAATCCTTTTAGTTCTAGTTTTGAAGGCAATGAACTGTACATTTTGTCTTTCTGTGTGCCTGCTAAGCCTGGTTAGCTAAGGATCTTATTGAGGCTGATGCCACTGGCAGGAAGGCTGTTGCAGACTTCATTGACTCACTTTTAGTTAAAAAAGAATCTGTCTTTCACATCCCCCATAAAAGGCTACAAGCTAATAAAGTTTTGATGCTTGCGAGGTCAAGCAAGAAGAAATTGCCCAATTTACAAAACTTAAATAGCCAGATGAGAGCTTAAAAGAGCGTCTTTGGTAAGCATGACCTTCTTTCTATTGGACATAATATTGACCTTGAGTTGACACTGCTGTTCTTCTGGGACCTGTTCCATGGTCACTGTCAACTCCTGATAGAATTTCCATCAAAACTGACAAGTCCAAACTCAGCATGGCTTGCAAACATACATTGAACCAACATTAGATTGGCCATGTAGTGCTGCACATAACGTTGATGTTAATGCCGTAACTACAGAGCATAATAGCTTTTCCTGTCACCTTCATGGATCTGATGGCACCAGTATTCTTTCAGGCACTAAAGGCAGGGCAAGTTGGTTTTGTCACTGATACATATATACAATGTATAAGCAGCAGTCTATATTCACGCAGAGGATAACCTGGGCGTTTTGTTCAACAATGGTGTATGCAACAAAAGGTGCACCTTCTGAATGTCAACAGCATTGGCCAGAATATGGGGGAAGAGATCTACAGTAATACATTGTTAAACAGATTTTGACACTACCAATGTGCCGATGTGTTAGTACTACGGAAAGGTTATTCCTATCAAACTGAAAGAGAACCCCTCCCCCACTAGTTCATCAACATTCTAAGAAGGGTAGGAAAACAAATAAAGAATTGCTCTAGGCACTCATCAGTGATATGAAGCCCTAACATGTGATATTTATGTAATTGTGAATAAGCTCCAGTATGACATGTTTTTGAAAAAAGTACTAAAGCCACACATATACTGACTATTTCAAATGGCTTGAACATGAGCTTACCCCCACCTTGCTTTTCTGTCCTTAAGATGTACATACAAAGATTGAACTATCAAGCCTTTCCCATGAAAACAAGTGAGGCTTTCCAGATATAGATAAAATGTGTTTAGAATAGATGGGAAGGAAATCGAGTACCTCTGGGTGAAAGAGAACTTGATTGTTCCCTAACAAAAGAGCCACAGAATTATATATATCATTTTGTGTGCTATGGGGTTGCCATGTTCAAAACTCAACAACTCAAACCTTATAAAAGAAAGAAACATAATATTTGCAGTTTCCAAAAGGTACATAAACATTTTTTAATGCAAAATGAGTTAGTAAGCACATTCACAGTAAAAAAAATATCAAACTATATTAGTTTCATAAATCATTTATATAGGTATAATGAAAAAAAGTAACATAGGTAACACTTTGGTGTCATATTTGTTTTCAAAGGTCCATATCTGTGATGCAAAAATAGCTTAATTGGATGATATAGCCAATTTGGAAATCTTACCATATGGTTTGCACTTTTCAAAAGTCATGTCATTTACTAAAATTATCAAAGATGTTGATGGGTAATATATATGATTGGCTGTTACAGGGTAATGGTGCAATTACCTGAGTGCTAGCATATTGCAAAATCCTTGCAAGATAAATCTGATAGAGGAGTAATAAGTTGTATAGTAAAATTCTTTAAAACCCGTGGATAATATATGAAGATTTGCTCTAGAAATTCTACCTGATGGGTTTTCTTTGATCTTTTAAGTTGTTACTCGCACATTGCACTCAATGTTACAAACTTTCCATGAGTATTATGTCAACTATATTTGATGTCTCTATAAAAGAAAAGAGGGTTTATGGTAGTTTATGTTTTGAGTTACTTCCTCAGCAAATGAGCCAGAGTAAAAAGAAGTACATGGACCTGTGCCAGCATGCAAATAAGTACAAGCAGGTCGTGTTGGAGACCATATCTTGAATGTTTAATGGTATTCAGAGAGTAACGTATGTAACCTGGGTTGTAAAATAGTGTAAGACACCATAGTAAGGAACTTTAATTCATTTGAATAGCAGCCTTATAGATTAACTATATTCACTGACAGATGTAATACATGTATGGTCAATAACTGCCATACTGACACTTGGAAATAACATATGAAACACTAAGTAACATATACAACGGCAAAAACTCAAGACATTTAAAAAATGCATGCTAAAATTATGTAACTGTGCTATAAGAAGTTCTTAAACCTGTGCCAGACTTCAAAAAAAGTGTGAATATGTCATGTTGGAAACATTATCAGGAAAATTTAATGTTATTTTGTGGGTAACATACGTAACATGATGTTACCCGCTAACGCTGCCACTCTCAGAGGGCTAACATATTTCATTTTGTGGCTTATATAATGTAATATCTGGAAATCATAGAGTACGAAATTCCCCCTAGGGGGAAGTGGGGTCAAAAGCCAACGCGAGGCCTGGAGAATTACATTTTACATTTTTCTGTGATATGGGGGGTACCATGTTCATCATCTAATAACTCAAAAAGTATATAAGATAGAAACGTAATGCTTGCAGTTTTGAAAAGGTAAATAAAAAATCTTTAATGTAATGCCAAATTAATGAACATAAATTGGTTTCAATAAAATTTAAGACAAACTATATTAGATGCATTTATCATTGAAAGGGGGGTTCAATGAAAAAATGTAACATACACTACATTGGGGGTGACTATATTTATTTTCAAATGTCATTATCTGTGGCCCAGTAATAGCTTATTTAGAAAATATAACCAATTTGGAAATCTTACCTTATCTTTTGCACTTTTCTGAAGTCTTAAAAAGAATTTTAATTATCAAATATTTTGTAGGGTAACGTATGTAACAGGCTGTTACAGCTTAACGCTGCCATTGTCAGAAGGCTAACATGTTGCAAAATCCTTGCAAGACATTGGGCTTCAAGAAAAATATGGTCTACAAAATTCCCCCTGGGGGGGGAGGTAAACCATATCCAGCCAGTGGCCTACAAGGTTACTCTACATTTGACACGTTTCAGCTGAAAGATGTCCGTCAAGGGATATATAGATCTAATAGAAATAAACCAACTCTGGTCAAGTGTTAAGGTCTGGCCTTGCTTCGCGATCGGGCATTAGTATGGCGCCCGAGGCCGCAACAAAGATTTAAAAACATTTCAAATTCTTGGATGAGTACATGAAGTATATGCATCGATCAATTAAAGCGATGCATATTAAAACAGCACATTTTCACCTAAATTTGACATGCAGAGTTACCCCGAGTCCTTGAAAAACGGTAAATGTCCCCAAAACATTACATCTTTATCCTAATGGTGTATCTATGCAAATTTGGTCAAAATATATCGACTAGGTGTTCAGACAAAGTGCGGATAAGTTTCTTTTTACCGTGGGTGGGGTATTTTGGTATCGTTTTTGGCATTGAAAAGTACTCACATATATGCATATAAATGTTCCAAGTATTTGGAGTACATATAATTTCATTTGGAAGTTCAGAGTGAGGTATTTTAATCAACAGTGTTTGGTTCGCAAGGTTTTAACATGCTTAGAAATAAGAAAAGCCTGCTAAGATCATTAATTTTTAGTTTAGGGGGTAGGGATAATTATTTGGTAATATCTCACTAATTAGACGGTGAATTTTCTTTAAATTTTGTCATAACGCCTCTTATATAATGATCACTTTCCTAAAAAAAAAATAGAAAAATTTATTTTTTTAAAGTATGTTTAAATATTGAATTATCAGTCAGTAATTGCCGGAAATTAATGCATAAATATCGATGAACGCTGGTTTGAAAGCGTGATACGAAGAAAAATACTTGTATAGCTGCAAAAGAATGGTTTGAGAAAAATTTCTTAATTATTTATGGCTTCGCATGCTTGTTTGAAATAACGATTTTCAAATATAAAATTGAGTTACAGAATATTTTACTTGTCTTAATGAATTTACAAAAAGCTGCGTAAAAAAGCCAACATATGCCATATAATGAAGAGCTGTAACTTTTGAACTGGACGGTAAATTTTCTTTATTTTGCGTTATTTTGCTTATAATATGAATTACTACAGAATATCAAAAAATGAAAAAAATCTATTTTTTGGAAAAAAAAACGCCCAGGTGTGGGCAGTGACCTTAAATATGCATGAAAAGCTGTCTAATGACAAATCGATGCCTATCATACTAAAATAAGGACTGGCGATATCTGTCTCAATCAATAAGCTAACTATACACTTATTTAGAAAGTCTAACATAGACCTCCATGCGTGGATCCAGAGGGGGGGGGGGGCAAGCGGTCGGGACCCCAACCCCTGGAAATCACAAAGCTATAGAGCTCCTTAGCTAAGCGACCAATCCAGCATTCAATGTTCGGCCATCATTGGCCCGCCAGCGAAACGCCATTTAAACTGGCGTCTCGCTGGTGGGTCGATGATGGCCCGCTTCTAGTGGTAATTGGATTCTCTCTCCCCTCATCAACTAAAAAAACAACAGCAACTAAAAGTTGTCTGAGTTGGATCCGCTCTGACAAAACTTTCTGGATCAGCACACGGGTCAACAAAAGCGCGCCCCTTTAATAAAGCACTTAAATATGATGCTCTAATTGATATTATCCCATTTGTTTGGAGTTCCATAGTTCTCAAACCTTGTCAAGTTACCAGTGATCACATCAAAGTATGGTAGCTTGGGGTTACCATCCTCGTTTACCCAGTGATAAAGGAACGAACATTAAGTTTTTGGTGTCCGGATTATCATCTTGTGAGCGAAGTCTCCGGTTTATGCCTATCTGTTGTGACGTCTGATCAGCGAATGCTTTGGTTTACATATATTTGTTTTCTTTGCTTGTGTTAATGCTTTGTGTCCTAATCGACAATAATTATAAAATAGGTTTTAGGTTAATAAATAAAATAATTGCATATTTGTTCGCTGGTTTTTTGTTTTCAATAGATAGCCAATAGCAAGTTGTGTATTCTCAGAAAAAAATGCCAATTTTCTTGTTCAAATGTTTATAATATATGCAATTGTTGTTGTTCAATTCTCTATCTTTTAAAATCAAATAACTTTTAAAAGGCTCGTAACGTCATGGTTTTTGTCCTCAAATATGTGTTTTGAACTATTTTTTACGCATTAAAAGAAGGTGACTTTTTGAACATTATGCCAATAAGTCAGGTGCCACCTTAACCAGTACTTATCAGAGTATTAAGTGTCTTGCTCAAGGACACAACGCAGTGACTCCACTAAGGCTCGAATCCGCAGCTCCTCGATCTCGAGTCAAGCACTCTACCACTGAGACAGCCCTTGTTTTGTAGTGTAGTTCTTAGTACCCTTAAAATTCTTGTTTTACATTCATCTTACTGATAAAGAGAGGACAGGTCCCGAGGTTATATTTTTTTCATGCTCAACTCAACTGAGCATCAAATTTCAACTGCTCATAAAAATAAAATACCGACAAATAAAGAAGTTTCTTGCTTTAAGTCTCACAGATATTTTACTTATCATGCTAATAAATGTTAAAATGCCAATTATTGTTGGCATTTTAACATTTATGAGCAGGATTAATGCCTTGCTCAGCTGGGTTGAGGATGGAAAAAGTTTTATAAAATCGGGGCCTGATTGCTTTACTTTAATTGTGATCTTGTTGCCGTGCGAATGTGTGTTCTGTGTCATTTCCTCGCAGTGCCATGGGTTGCTCTGTGGTCTTAAATTGTGTCATTTGATTTATAACCAGGTACGTGTTAAATCCAGACTCCTCAGCTCGAGAGACTAGCTACTATTATATTGAAATTTTGCACCTAGTAAGTACATCTTATTCAATTATCATAGAGCGAATAACACAGAGCTGAAAAATGCCTTTGCTGTTCACATACAGTTAAATCCAGTTTATTCGTCCATATGATGGCTGTCTGGTTTTCTAAATAAATCTTTTTGTGCGTTTGTAATATATCAGTCATTCGCTTTTTCCAACTGTTTTATTGTATTTGGGATGAATGTCAACCAGGAAGGTTCCAAATTGCAATGTCTCAAAGTATTTAATTGAAAAGAAAATGTTAGCTTTGTGGTTTTATGGCCAATTAATCGACTGAGTAAATTAGCATAGATGACAATCATTCGAATTATAGGGCAAGAATGTATGTTCAAAGTAAGCGTCATATTTCAATGGTTATCCGAGATAATACTCACATAGTGTGCTAAATTGCTTGTAATTAAGAAAAGACAAAGAGGTCAAGAAATTCCGTGAACATAAATTAAGGCGTCTGTTATGTTAAGACTAAAAGTGCACATCACACTGGTCTACGGAAACACTATTAATGCTTCTCGCGAAACGCTTAGGCTTCTCAATTGAAACGCGCAGGCTCCTAGAAAAATGGCAGATTGGTGACAGTCGAAAATAGTATGAGATATTTTCTGGTTGTTTAACATTTGTATATCAACCGTGAAATGGTGCATATGCTTTAAAGAATGCCATACCCATTTTCCCTTACAACGACAGTAAGTTTAAGTCCATAGAATTTAAAATGAAAATATAGACCCCAATCTTCATTTTGATGTGTTGTTTTGAGCGTAACTGCCTATAAATTCCCGATTTCACTCCTATATACGCAATCGAAGCTCATGTATTGCTCAGAAAATTGTTACCCAAGATAATGAAGTTGAATGGCACTCACCCAACTATTGCCAGGTGCCTACAGAAAAATAGCAGCCTGAATTTTCTTCACAACGCACCTGGCTTCTAAATCAGAGATAAAGTTGAGGCTTCTAAATAGTTTCCTTTGGGAAGAATAAAAAGGTATAATTAAAACATGCGCACAGCGTTTCGTCCACTGACACTGGCTAAAACAATCAAAAAAAAATTCTGAGACGCAAGATATATAGAGTCTTCTGAATCTACTTAAAGTCATAGTACCATCAATACAAGCTGCCTGTATTAAAAAAAGCACATCCTCATTCCATCACTTAATTGAAATGTCTTTCCAAAACGGCATATAATCCAGCAGCTGATGTCGCTTCCTGTGTCATAGGATGTGACATAGATTGTTAATGGTGGTATTCATCAATAAAATATAGATAAGCACTTTAATTGTAAGGATGGCGGCTTTTCATGTGATTAAAGAGCAATCCTCTGATGCCTTGTTAGTGTTAATCTTCTCTGGCTCCTCGCGGTGCCGTTGGTTGGACAGCAGTGTGTGATTGTGGTGTTTTCTGATCACGCGCACTTACTTTTTGCACGAGGACCTGCAAATTCCTTGCATCTTATTGATTTTATTTTTTATTGTTTTAGCCAGTATCAGTGAAAACGCTGTGCATATGTTTTAATTACAACATTTATATATATCGTTCCTTTTTTGTCCAGTCTTAATTTTATTAGAAGCCTCAGCGTTGTTACGTATTTAGAATCTAGGCGCGTTGAAAAGAAAATTGGGCGTGCTTTTATTGTATATGGATCTGACAGTAGTTGGGTGAGTGTCATTCGACTTAATTATCTTGTCTAACAATTTTCAGAGCGAGCATCATATGAGCTGCAAATGCGTATATAAGAGAGAAATCAAGAATTCATGGGCAATTTAACCTGAAACACCTTTATTTCAAAATGTAGATTTGGGTCTATTTATTCATAAGGAAATCAAGGAACTTAAACTTACTTCCGTTGTAAGGCAAATGATTATGGCGTTCTTTAAGGCATGTGTCATATTGTACGATCGACGAGCAATTGTAAAAGTAACAGAAAATATGTCTCAAACCTTTTTTGACTGTCACCAATACACCTTTGTTCTATGAGCCTGTGCGTTTTAATTGAGAAGCCTAAGCGTTTCGCGCCATTGACCAGTGTAGCACATTATGTTCTCTACGTTTAGACACGGGGTGCACAAAAAGTACACACTAAAATACAGAAAAATGCACTATGATACAATTATTGACTACAATGAGGTACATGTAGACATTAGGATTTATCTACTCGAAAAAAGTGATATTCACCAAGGCCGCAAGGCTGAAATGAATATCACTTTATATGGTAGATGAATCATTTTGCCTACCGAAATTGAAGTCAATAAGTGTTTTGTCACATGACATTTCAACTGTGAGTGAAATGTTTCTTCTTTCACTTTAATAACTAGAGTTGTATTGTTGAAGTCATATTCAACCTTAAAACTTTCTCACAAGCTTAGCAACCGTTTTTAGAATATTTTATCATAATAAATGCAGTATTGGCATTTTAAAATGTATATACATTCGCTTAATGCAGAATGTAAATCATAAAACACTTTTTTTTACATTGTGTTTATTCAAACAAAGAAAAATGAACCAAACAAACTGTTGTTAAAAATTATTAAAAAGTCTTTAATTGTCCTGTTATAATGGAAGATGAAACAACAATTTAATGTTAATTTCATGTAGCCCATGCTGATTTTGTAATCATCATGCTATTCTTAGCTGTCTAAAGTGTCAAAAATATTTACCTCTGGAAACTAGTTTTTGCTGGCTTTGATCCTATATCACCATCCAGACCAGTTTAGACCAGTTGTCAGGTAGACATAGATATTTATGAAGACATATTGGGCCAATCAGGAGACAGGATTTCTCCAATAATATAACAATGTGTATTATTTGGGCCTCTACGCAAGAGAACTTGGCTTTGGGGTTTGCGAACAACAAAGGCGCAGAATCAAAGGCGCAGACGAATCTGCGCATCGACGCAGTCTGATCAGTACCTTTGTTATTCGCTTATTGGAAAGTATCATATCTAAACTTGCTACACGCGAGTTTTCAATTTCTAGCTATTCTCTGTATATAGTTTTAAAAAACTATAGTATTGTATTAGTTGGCTGTCCATTTAAACAAAAGGGGCTTATTTTCTCTTTTAATGGCAAAAATGTGTAGAAGCTCACATCCATCCTAATTATGTTTATATATGTGTAGTAAATGCGATAGGCTGAAAATGTCCCTGCGACTCAGAATTAGGTCCACTGGGTGCATAAAAACAGCAAAATAGACAAATCACTCCTTTCTATGTCATCTCCTGCATATATAACATCAATTACACTCGCTGGCACTATCTAAGATGTACTGAAGATAATATAGACAACAACTGAGCGTATGTCCGTGCAATGTTAAAGGTCAATTAAGTTCAAAGTTTGCAAAATAAAAGTACGTAATGTTAATGCTGCATTTTTTATCGATGTCATATCATTCTAACAATACAAAATTATCATAAAACTTCATGTATAGAAGACATACATAGTGATTTTGATAGTGTAACTTCAGGCCAGGTCAGGATTAAAGGACACAGTTTACGTGCACAGTTTGTGTGAAAAATGCATTGAAAACAGCTTCTTTGTGTAATCAGTATACCCAACATAACCATAAAGCAACAACATAAGTGAGTAGGACATGCGCACAGCAAATGAGCCGCGACATGAGATTTCCAACAATGTGGTATGTGCGACCAGCTAAGCCTCATATCAGCCTGCGCATAAGCGCAGTCTGATCAGAGCCTTTGCTTGTCGCTTGAATATTCTATGAGTGTTAGGCTACTGACTGAGCCTCATTTGGAGTTTCTAGGCTTAAAAGGAGGCTGCACAGGCTTTTCTAGGTCTACACTTGTCAAAATGCCACATTGTTTGAAATCATCTGTCGCGGCTCAAATATTTCCACTAAATGAAATATAGGTATCCAATTGTAAACTAGCATCAAAAGGCCTATTGGGCTTCTTATAGGATACACTAAGAGACAATTGGCTTTAATTATATAAGAACAGCAAAACGCAGATCAGTTTTAATATCCAAGTTGTCTGACCAGCACTTTTGTTGTTCGCTGAAATGAAATCCAAGGACCGGTAACACATGGCCCTAATTCATCGAAATGTAAAAAATGCAATAATTATGTTTCAGTGAAAAACATACTTGAATACTTGCTTAGTTTGAATCACCATGCTAGTACGTTTATTGGTAGAAGTTTATATGTTCAGTGTTTTTCCCTATTACTGATTGGAAAAAAATATTCTTTGATATTAAGTGCCATGATTCTAATTCAATGAAGTGCTTACACAATAATATTACCCAAAACGATATAATATGGTGACACCGGGCTCACCACATCTAGTTTCAAACGTTAAAACTACATCTAACCAATGTTACACTTAATATGTAACATCATTAAGAATTTTAATTCATACAGAAGAGAAACCTTATGACAAGTCAGTTCATACAGGAGAAGAACCTTATATCTTAATTGTAAGCTTCATTAATAAACCTGGTTCACAAGAATAACCCCCTGTCAAACCTATTGGTTAAAATTAACCATTTCGGTCACAGAGAACTCTTGGCTTCAAAGGTATTGCTAAATTAATGCTTAAATCTTCTCTGTTTATTCTGTTTTGTAAAACTGATGCTGATTTCCATCAAATGTCAACATTTATTCTTTGGCTGGCTGTATTTTCCAGGCATACAGTTTCGTTTCTGGACCTTATTCATGTAGAACACTGTTCTATGGTACCTTTGATTTGACTCTGTTGCACTTAATCCTGGTCACAGCACCAAATGTGGTTACTCTAGTTCAGTTGGGATGTAAAGGAAATATTTGGTCTTCTTGTTTTCACACGTTTATTGATAGGATAGTATGTTTCTTTAACAATATCATGCAGGACTTGAGGAAGTGATACACATTGTCTTGGCCCCATAGTGACATGACATGGGGCCATGACCTTTGGCATTTCCGGCCATTGAATCATTTAAAATTGTCTAAACATGCCTCTCTTTAAGAAAAGTGGAAGTAGATTAAAAACAACTTCCTTCTGTCGAGTTATTGTTTCATTTCAACTAAATAATTAATTTTACTTAAACTGACCTATACCCATAAGAGGTAGGAAATGACAAAGTTACCGGTTTTGGATTTTCATGAAATTTGGCTCAGATCAGTAGGATATATATGGCATATTTTTTGATAATATGATATCTTAACAAAGACTAGAACATATCTAACTTTGGCATTGAATGTTGAATGTTTTGTAAATTTTTGAAAAAAAAATATTGAAATTTTATAATCACTTCTTCAGAAAACGTAAACCATAATTTATCCAAATGGTTTCCTGGTATTAATATAATGCCTGTGGTATTTTGATTCAATCTAGATGACAAATCATAGAAATAAACAAAACTATAGATTTAGGAAATGGAAATTTAGAGACAGGTGGAGTACGTCAAGGTTGCTTCCTAAGCCTTATTCTTAACTATCTAATTCAATAAATACATTTTCGTAGTTTGTATATAATGAGTCATTATTATGCAAAGTTTAAAAAAAAATCCATGCGTAGGCACAGATGCAAGAACCCCTTTACTATACATCTTTGCTTCTAGGTATTATCCAGCTAATATAGTATTTTAATA
Source organism: Loripinus fragilis (assembly GCA_964019695.1). NCBI lineage: Eukaryota > Metazoa > Mollusca > Bivalvia > Lucinida > Lucinidae > Loripinus > Loripinus fragilis. The sequence continues at coordinate 63,546,770 of OZ026514.1, read as the reverse complement.
TGTAACTTAAATTATAGTAGCCTTTATATTATTTCGAGTCAGACATACGAGGGCTGAGCAAAAAGATCGTAGAATTTCTTCATAACTTTTTTTTTGAAGTCCCATTGTCTATAGATTTTCACATGCGTAAATATGGTCTAATATCAATTTCCAAGTAAAGTTTCATAGGTCTAAATTCACTTTAATTATTTTTATTTAAACCTTAAAGGGTGCAGGGTCCACTACCCCGGAGCACGCCGTTAATTCACTGATTTCATACTTTAAAAAATCATCAAATTTTAAAAATTGTCTCATTCAAATCTACTGAAACTACATCAACGTCAAGAATGGTGCCATTTAATGTTCCATACTAAATTTCCGAAGTCACTCTCGAAAAATAAAGGAATTGCGATAAATTTTGTGAGCCCTATTGGAGGAAAAATACAGCAAAATGTGGTTTTACGAGATGTAAAAGAAACTCGCATAGCGATAAAATTATGTTTAAATTTATGATATTTGCCAACTGAAACCTATAATTTATTACAACTAGCTGAGAAATCATCAGAAATGTAAAAAATGTCAGTGTTCAGGTGGCTCGAAGGTTTTAGCAATGAAGAAAGACCTTTGCACAAGCCCAAGGAATGGGCATGCAAAGATAATAAGTGATAAACTTGTGACGTGTATCTGTGACGTCGTGAAAAAGACCGCACTCAAACTTTTTGAGAGCTGTATAATCCTCGGATTAAAATGTAAGAACTGTTTTGCATGATCTCTTGCACAAGTATCATCTATTTGCACGATGTGTGCAAAAATTATTGACATTTGAGGAGCAGGAAAGAATGGTTATTGTCTGAAAGTAGTTTTGACGGCCAAATACGCATGAAGTTGATAGGTTCTTACACTCCATGGATTCTCGTTTTATAAAAATCAATGCATAGTTGATTGTCGAACTGTCCAAAGCTGAATGCCTTCAATCAGCAAATCCCACTTGCATTCACTGATAACGCCACCTGGCGCTCATTTCGATTTCTCAGGAGAAATTAATATTAACTTTCTACTCCCACCCCTCATTGTCATTGGAAAGGTGAAACTAGTGTCTTTCAGTTTGTTTATAGATGCTTTCCCCCCTAGACCCAAAATGCCCTTTACATATGTTGTATGTTGTAAATGTTTATAGCGACATGTCGTTGTCCAAAGGGCATCTTGGGTCTAGGGGGGAAAGCATCTAAAATAAACTTAAAGACACCAGTTTCATCTTTCCAATGACAAACGCCACACTTTTAGGTGTATTTTGTACGCATGCACAGAAGGAATACGGTAAGGTTTGGGGAATGAAGAGCGTTCCTATCCTTAACATTTTAGCACTTTTACTTTTTTAAAACTAACAATGTATTTACTCAAAATCTGGTCTAAACGGCACCCAGTATAAAGACGTAAAATGAGGGGCGGGAGTAGAAAGTGTACGTTTTCACGGTATTGTAAATGATGAATCGCTTTGAAACGTATTTTGTTGCTTACTATGCATATTTTACTGCTGAACTACACCAATTTTAAAAACATTAGGGCAATTTGAAAATTTGGTGTCTGTAATCATGTCAACTAGGGAAAATATACGCCTTATCGCTAGAAGTTCTTCTTCCTCTATATACCTGCTAATACTTCCTCTATTAACCTGCTAATACTAGAAGCATTTTTCAAAACTTTTTTTTAATTCTGCACGACTTTAAAGTCCTTATTAAGAGAGCCTGATATCCATCATGACTTGAACATTCTTGACATCTTTATTTTTCTGGACTACATTCTGTAGAACATCTGGAAGTAGGTGCACTGTGCCAGCCAAAACCTCCAGTAGTTACTGAACTTTTTCAGAATTAACCTGAAATAATATACATACGAACGAACATTGTAATGAAATTTTACTATAAATTTCAGATTCCGCTCATATTAGATGTCAATACATAGCTCTGATTATGCCAATCAGCACAAACCCAGATCAGAGTGCGCATTCGCGCTGTAACAAATTCCCGTCGTATAAGATGCCAATACGTATTTAAGATTATGCCAATCAGCACAAAACAGATCAGAATGCGAGTTCGCGCTGTTGCGAATTCGCGCTGTAGCGAATTCCGCTCATATTAGATGTCATGACGAATTTCAGATTATGCTAATCAGTATAGACGCATTCAAGCTGTAACAGATTCGGCTCATATTAGGTGCCCCATACGTATTTCAGAAAATGCCAATCACCACAAATCAAAACCTAAATCGCATTTGCGCTGTACCTGCCTCGCCATGTGTTCTCATTTCTTATAACCAATCACATACAGTATAAACCCAGATCAGATTGCTATACAGCCCGATCTGGGTTCAAATTTTCAGATCTTAGACTCCTATTTATAGAAAAATGACTATGACCTATAATGTAAGATATAGCTAAATCACGATTTTCACTGAGCCCTTAAGAGCTATGCGTTTGACCGCTTTTATGACCCCTTAAAACATACTCGCAGGTTTTAAAGAACTTAGGACAGCAGCTAGGAATACGCTGTTTAACAGATTAATGGATTAACGACGTATGGAATATCTTTACATTCATTCTATAATTATAGGACTATAAAAAACTTCAAAAGCTCCTGAAACGAATGCTTAATAATATCATAAACAAATCTGCATGAGCAATTTTGTACATATGCTCTATTTCGGAATCAAGAACCTATTCATTACCAGTACAACGCCAAATGGCAAATGGTTCTTGAGTCTGTCCCCTATAACAATAATGTTTTCTGGCCCTGTTTGTACGCATAACACTCGTTAGTAAAACGTGTTTCAAAAAATGCCATCTATCTGCACACCAGAACACTTGCCCACCTAAACAATGTCCCAATGAACACAGGTAACCGCCTCACTTCCCTGATCTCCTGTTAAGTCGCCTCAGATGTTGGTCGTGTGATAGGACAAAACCATCTTGTAGTGTGAATACTCGCCCCAGGAAAAACTTTCGCCTGGAGCAGGTGACATCCCGAACATGGTGAAACCGTTGACACTGACGAGTTGTACAATGGTGTAGGTTTGGGAATAAAAATATCACATCCCCAAACTCTTTATTGAAATCCAAGCAACTTGATTGCTAAGGGATTTGTGACTGCAGCATAATATGGGCGAGCACTTTTGCTTTCGATACTAGAAGTTTCTGTTTTAAATGCTCTGTACTGTCTTCTACAATGTCTTCTAGCCACCAGTGGAAAAATCAGCAATGCAATTAAGTCAAACCTTAGTTCTTTGCAAAATTCAAGTTTGTCGTTGGTTATGGCTCAGATACACTGTTTGACAATGTCAACTAAATCTACTAAAGATAGTCACACGTAGCATGCCCAGATACATGTAGATTCTATTTGCTAAAACCGGTTTAAAAATCAATGCGTAGTTGATTGTCGAACTGTTCAAAGCTGAATGCCTTCAATCGGCAAATCTCAGGTGCATTCACTGTAAAAGTTGATATGTTCAGTGTTTTCCTTATTATGGATTGGCAAAGAAAAAAAACAATATTCTTTGATATTAAATGCCACGATTCATATTTAATGAAGTGCTTACACAATAATTTTACTAAAAATGATACAATATGGTGACATCTGTACTTACCACATCTAGTTTCTAACGTTAAAACTACATCTAACCAATGTTGCATGTAATATCTGACATTATTAAGAATTTAATTCATACAGAAGAGAAACCTTATGACAAGTCAGTTCATACAGGAGAAGAACCTTATATCTATGATTTTATAATTGTAAGCCTCATAAATAAACCTGGTTCACAAGAATAGCCCCCTGTCAAACCTATTGGCTAAAATTAACCATTTTGGTCAAAGAGAACTGTTGGCCTCAAAGGTATTGCTAATTTAATGCTCAATTCTTCTCTGATCATTCTGTTCTGTAAAACTGATGCTGATTTCCATGAAATAGGATCATTTATACTTTAGCTGGCTGTATATTCTAGGCATGCACTTTCGTTTTTGGACCTCACTTATTCATGTATAACACTGTTATATGATACCTTTGATAAGACTGTGTTACACTTTATCCTGGTCACGGCACCAAAATGTGATTACTCTAGTTCAGTTGGGATGTAAATAAATATTTAGTCTTCTTGCTTTCACACGTTTATTGTTATGATATTATGTTTCTTTAACAATATCATTCAGGACTTGAGAAAGTGATACACATTGTCTTAGCCCCATAGTGCCATGACATGGGGCCATGTCCATCGGCATTTCCAGCCATTGAATCATTTGAAACTGTCTAAACATGTCTTTCTTCAAGAAAAGTGGAAGTTGATTTAAAAACATCCTCCTTCTGTCGAGTTATTGATTCATTTCAACTCAATAATTATATTTGCTAAAATTGACCTATACCCATAACAGGTAGGAAATGACAAAGTTACCGGGTTTAGATTTTCATGAAATTTGGCTCAGATCAGCAGGATATATATGGCATGTTTTTGTGATAATATGATATCTTGACAAAGACTAGAACATATCTTTCTTTGGAATTGAATGTTGAATGTTTTGTAAATTTTTGAGAAAAAATATTGAAATTTTATAATCACTTCTTCAGAAAACGTAAACCATACTTTATCCAAATGGTTTTGTGCTATTAATATAATGTCTATGTTATTTTGGATTCAATCTAGATGGCAAATCATAGAAATAAACAAAACCATAGGTTTAGGACATAGAAGTTTAGGGACAGGTACCACCTCAAAGGTGGAGTACGTCAGAGTTGCTTCCTGAGCCTTATTCTTAACTATCTTATTCGATAAATACATTTTCGTAGTTTGTATATTCAAAGAAAATCCGTGCGTGGGCACAGATGCAAGTACCCCTTTGTATATTCTTCTTATTTTTCTAACTCCGACAATTACATATCATGTTTATTCTTGAATAAAAGTTGCTGAAAGAGTGTTAACTAGAATAATATGTAACAACTTGTCATGCTTCCTTTTAACATCATATGAACGGGCACTTGACAGTACATAGAATGGGTGCTTGTGATACAGACTGTCTGTATTGAACAGGCACTTGCCATCATTAACACACTTAGTTGAAATGGTTATCGCTATAATTTGGTACAAATTTGTTTTTCCAAACAACAAATAGTCTTGACATCGTAAATATTCGATGCTTTTGTAGATATATAAAACATTACAGTTGTTTATGGTCAGTTTCAGCATGAATTCATCTAGTATAAGATTGCTTTAATAATACACCCTGATAGGAGACATTGCACACAGCTTGCCTGTCTGGTATTAAAGTGCAATTGGCATTGTGTACAGCCCAGTCTTTTGGAGTTTGTACTTTTGATTTCCAAGCTTGACAAACATCCTTTCAATGAGCTGGTTATTAGACCTTTGCTTAAAATTCTCTCCTTACAACTGATTTTAGCAGGACAGTTAACAATTGCTGGACGAAGGATGCTTACCTTATAGTCTTCCAATACTTATAGTAGGGGACCCAGGGAATTAAAAAATGGAAAAAAAGTGGCCTGAAAAAAGCAGAATTTTAGACTATATCCTGGGTTAATATGATTTTTCAGAAGTCTGAAAACGGATATTGCACGCATTTTAGTCTTGCAAAAGATGTTTAATCATAGGGTTACCATAGCTACCCTTAAGCAAGGTTCATAGCAGGCTATTCACTGCATTCCTTAAAAGAAAAGCAATGTTGACAACACATTCAATTTTTTTAACCATCTGCATATTTCCTTAAAGCACCTAATTTAGTGAAGCAAACTACCAAAACGATTACAATAAATTACACGTATGATAACTGTTATATACGTTACTTACTTTCAAGCATACTACTATCAATTACTTGACCACAACATCAGCGGAGAGAGAGTTTTGTAAATTAAGATTTTCTTAACCATGTCATATTCGACAATGTTTAATGTATGTTAGCTCTTTATAAATATGTGCATTATCACGCAACAGCCTAGTCTTACACGTTACCATTAGATAATAGGGGAACTCCTATTTTAGTTTATTATCATTTGTTTCGTTTTCTTACATATAATCTTGATCGTTTAGTTGAATGCAGATTACTAACTGAATAATATAAGTTACTTAAGGGGCCTTGTATTTCTGTAATATACGTTCCTTTTTCTTACATCATTGCTTTGTGCAATGTTAGGACTATATGAGTAAAATAGCTGGTGGATAAAAATAAAATTGACTGCTATCTAAGTGCTCTTAATTACAGAAATTTTGAATATTGTCTTTTCAAACATTTAATACGAACAGGGTTCAACTTCAACAAAAGCATGGTCGCTTTAAAGGTAGAATTTTAACTTAAATCACATGACAACGCCATCAAATATGTCTACGGAATTATGTAAATACGTATTTTAAGCATGTTTTATTTATAATCACATTTTGTTTCCAAAACGTTTGAATGATTCTTATTATATCCGCGACACTACCGTGTATTTGCTTCTTTTTATGCAGTAAATGACATCTACAGGGCATTTTGCTTCACTGTAAACAGCTTAATTCAGATAAAATAAATAAAGAGCACGAAGTAATAGTTTAAGCTCCATCACCCATTGTATAAGCCATCAAATATTTGCATTGAAAATCAGCTATTGATTACAACAGCTATGCTTATGACAATAAGGCACAGTCGCTAACTAACAACCATAAAAGCTGAAAGTTATTCCAAGCAGAAGTCCAAATCAAGAAGTGAAAAATTAAAAATGCATTCATCTTGGTCATATGAAAAAAAAAACAACTGACATTAGTTGTGTGAAAATTGTAATGATATCTGCTTCACATTAAGCACCAATTATACATATCCTTGTGGTGATAATGTCTAAGTACCTACAGCGTGTCCAGTTTAATGAAAAATAACATAATTTATGCTGATAACGTATATTACTTAAAGGAGAATACTACTTTTATCATTGTTTTGATGCTGTTAAATAGGACGGCATTTAACGTAAATTTCCATTTTAATAAATACAAAGCAGATACATGATTGCTGATTAGTTGGGAAATCTGACCCTTGCATTGTTAGTATAGTAGACATTTCTAAATGATTATACTTCATAATTCAGGACCTAAAGCTTACTAGGACTTGAATGGTCATATATGCCAAAATGACTTGAAAGTATGTTCAGACGTTTGCTTTTCTGCTATTGAGATCATTAGCATATGTGATAGAATATGCTTATTCTGGCAAACACTCTGGAATTTTTACACCAACAATTAAGCCTAATCGCAGCTACCATTCAACCCTTAGAACAAAGTTATGCTCAAAAGATGTGTATCAACTTGTTAAACGAGATTAAATATATAGTTTGTTGACAGTTCATCTAATAGAAACAAAAATCGTGCTTATGCTGCTGTCAAAGAATACTTTGAAATAGAACATTCATTATATTTGAGATTATGCCACGTATATAACAGTATCATCATAGATGTAGATTGTTTTGTTGCATACTGGCTGTTGGCTATATTTATTTAAGAGTGGCTGATGCAATGAGCATGTCGATATATAAGAATGAGATCTGACTGGCACAATTTTTATTTAGGATTTGAGACTATAAAAGGAAAATGTAGTTAACATGGCTATAACACCATAAGCACCCATCTGCCAGAAGCTAACATGAGCCATTTCACATGATATATCTCATATACAGTTAATGTAGATTTAGAAAATCATAGTGTACAAAATATCCCCTCAATGGAGGAGGGTTTCCATAAGCAGATTTTTGGGTAGTTATGTATGTTACTATTTGCATAATGGTCTCAAGATTGGCATGCTACACCAGAACATTCACTGTTGTTAATCACTCTATTACATGCCAGCTGAATACATTATGTTTTTAAACCGCATGACTTTATTTGTTGTTATTGAAAAAAAAAAGAAGTCGTAGCTATTTTCAAATGTCTACAAAAGATATTCTATAAAAGGTAGGGAGCTTGTCTTTGCAGTTTTGGTAAGGTCAGTTAACTGTCTTTGTAGCAGCATCATAAATTAAACCCAATAAATAGTAATAAGCATTTCAGAAGACACGACAGGCATATTTTTTCCAGAAATAGGGCAGTAATGCATGATGTTACATAAGTAAGCCATTTTATACCTCTAATAATATTTTTGACTTTTAAACATTTCATGCCATTTAAATGATTTTGGTAAAATACATAGCATGATGTTACCGGGTTGCATGACACCTTTTAGAGTTCTAACGTGTTTTTTAGAATAAAAACAAAACAAAAAATCCAAAAAAACTTGTAAGACTTTGGGCTTGGAATTCAGTCGCAGGTTTCTTTTGGTTTTTGTTTGTTTTGTTTTGTTTTGTGGGGGGGGGGGATATCTATCCTATGGCCTTTTAGTCTGGACTTCATTCAAGGTCGTGCTTCATATTGATTGCAATATGTGAATAATGGGTCAGCTTATGAGAATATGGAATATACTGTTTGAGATTTTAGTCGTTATTTATGAACCATTTGACTGCTTCTATATGGTCAAAAGTAGTCTGTAGTGTGGTCAAATATAATGCAGCAGTTGATTAAAAGCAGCCAGCAGTTTAGGACAAAAAAAATTTGACAGGAAAGGGGAAGTGAAGCTGTGAGATGAGTATTGGAGCTGGTATGCATAAAAATGAGAGTAATAAAATAACCCTCAGTATAAGTGACCATTCAGTGAACACAGTATGACGATGAACTTCCCTGCCTAGAATTACATGCGTGAGCAAGCAATCCAATATGGCTTTGTTTCATTTATTTCAACGCATAGTAAGCTGTAATAAGTGTTTTGGAATGTGAGTTCTAAATAAAGTTATGAGTTGAAATTTTGGTGCTTGTATGCATAAAATGAGAGCAATCATAAAATCCTCAATAAACAAGTGACCTTTCAGTAAAGTCGCAATTGTCATATACAAACCACAAACAAATCATAGCAAGTGACTGAACGGTGACAAGCTCTCGTGTGTGTTGTGTTTTCGTTATTTGCCAAGCTCTGGTTCATTTTAACAAAAAGTATTTGTATTTCCTTAGAAAGTACTAATATTAGAAGACAAAAATTCCTAACAACAGCGAATTTGCATCTTTATTCACATTATTTGGATGTTTAAAAATTCGACACATCAATCACCCTCAGTTGATAAACAAGTGATCAGAAGGCAAATTCACTGAACACAGACCTTGAAATAGCATTTCAATGCACTCAGCAAGTAATACATATATTTTACCTTCCTCAAAGACCAAACACGCTTCAGCTGTATTTTTTGTGTTAGAAAAAGAAATTTGTCTGACGTGTAAATGTATAATCAATACCGCAAGTGACCAACCGTCCAATGTACAACGTGGCAAGTGCCGTTACTTGCCGTTCACTCGCAATTGTCCGGTCAATTCCGCTCCCTGGGTGTGAAATAGTCCTGAATATATTTCTGTTTTTGCAGTACAACCTTACAAAAGCAAAACACATGACTGTAAACTATTTTTGAAAATGGTAATGTAGTCCAACACACCAGGATAATATACACCATATACGAAAATCTGAATGAACAGTTGAATTAATTGGGGTAGGGCTATGTTTTTTGGTTCTTACAATTTCTGTGCTATCAGCAGAGACAAAGCACAAGTATTTCAACACCAGAGAAATTATGCCTCACACCAGAATAAATATTATCATATGACGTCGCGTCTGGGAGTGAAATAACGCCATGCAGTAAAATCGATAAACCACTAGTGGTTTATAGATTTACGGGAAACGTTATGACGTCCAAAATAACGTTGCGTACATAAAGACAAAATTATAACGTTTTTACGCCAGAAATGAGATTTCAAAGTATTTGTCATATGATAAATAGAATCTAACATTCGTGCTCTTGTATTATTGAATTTTTAAACTCGTTGCGAAAAAGAGATAAAATGCCCGGCAAGCCTCGCATTTTATCTCTTTTCCCCAACTCCTTTGATAAATTCAATAAAACATGAGCACTCATGTAAGATCCTCTATGTAACTGTTGTAAATGATAATGTGACATCTTCTGAGGCCTGAACAATTTTTAAAAGTAAAGAAAATGAAGAAAATTGTCAAAATCACGGTATATCAAAAGCTTACCTCAAACAAAATTCATTCTTTAAGCTTTTCAATATGAATTCTAACGCACTTGCTTTTGTAACGCGACGTCTGATTGGATAACGTCATATAATTGCGACAGTATATCCTGCGATATACTGCAGGAAATAGTTTGACGTCATCAATTACGTCACATTTCGGTGGATTACGTGCGGCTTTATGCGGCTTTCAAGGCTCCGATTCGAGACGAAACTGCAGAAGTACATAAAATTGGGGATAACCATATTCAAAATTTCATTTTGGGAGGTATATCGTCGGATATACGTTCGGAAATCACGCTTTTCGGGTTCGCTCGCGCTTCGCCGTAAAACTAAATTTCCAACCGTATATCCGACCATATAGTTACCTCCCCAAATGAAAATTTTGAATAGTTATCCCCTTATTGGCAACAATGATCACAGGCAACACGGTTCATCATGCAGATGTATGAAAAATGAATTTTGTATCAAAAGCCATGAAAACTAGCAAGTAATTTGGTAATAAGAAAAAGCATAAGAAAACAGGGTCCTCTAATACAATGTTTATTTATGGTTTACACTCAACATCCAAAGCTGTAAGCAAACAGCTACTTTACTTGCGTATCCCTCCTGTAAACAATGAAACCATCACAGCTGCAAAATTCAGTTTATTAAGATTTTTATGATACAAAGTATTATGTGGTCGAAATTAGGCGGTGGCCGAAAATAGGTTGTGCCGGAAATCCCTGCAATAGATGAATAACCATTTCATGACATGAACTTTCATCCATTCAGAGATCAAGTCAGCTTTTCACCAACAATGAAATTATTCGTCTAACTGACATTTCATGTAATATCATTATTTATCACATGACGTCGCGTCTGGGAGTGAAATAACGCCATGCAATAAAATCTGTAAACCACTAGTGGTTTATCGATTTTCGGGAAACGTTATGACGTCCATAACAACGTTGCGTACATAATGACACAAGTATAACGTTTTTACGCCAGAAATAAGATTTAAAAGTATTTGTCATATGATAAATAGAATCTAACATTCGTGCTCTTGTATTATTGAATTTATTAAACTCGTTGCGAAAAAGAGATAAAATGCTCGGCAAGCCTCGCATTTTATCTATTTTCACCAACTCGTTTAATAAATTCAATAAAACATGAGCACTCATGTAAGATCCTCTATGTATACAGATCTATACAAGTTTATTTTAATTGACTGACAAACACAACATACAAGCAATAACACGGTTACCTGGTGGGACTTCAGACCTAAAAAATGTTCTGAGCATACATACTACATACTACAGGCTGTGCGATAAGTATGAAAATCCTAGCTATTCTTTGACTTTTCGCTTACTGTAAAGGCGGCGCCTCATGAATGCGTAATTAGGATTGGTCAACCTTAGGCATAGGTAAAAGCTGAAAATGAGGCGTGGTTTTATCCAAAAGTAACTGTATAATCTAGCGCCATTATCTCAGTATAGACGCATTACACATTATTAAGCCCTTAAAACGCCAGCAAAATAACTGAATCTGAAAATGTCTATATAAACTTTGCATTGAGGCAAACATTGTGGACCCAGATCAGACTGCTCCTACAGGAGCAGTCTGATCTTGGTCCACACTGTTTGTCTATGAGGCTTCAATTATTTGAGTGGACGACAAAAAACATACATTTTCTGATTATGCGCTTTAAGGGTTAATAAATCTGAGTTCAGTGTGTATACGGTTAGGATTTTCATGAAATGCACGCACGTTTGCACGGCCAAAACAACTTATTAATTATTCACCAAAATATAAATAGAACCTGATTTCCCTTGTTAAGCAGATGAAATAGTCGAAACACGCCCAGATATGAATATTAAAGTTGCCGCCTTTACAGTAAGCGAAAAGTTTATTAATACCGGCTCATTTCGTTCACGCGCAACTTTTAGATGCGTGTGATTGTCTCCACCTTAACACAGTAGATGCAATCCTTGGTGAAGTCATTTTGAACAACACGTGTGGGTATATTAGAAAAAAAAACGATTATGACCATAAAAAACACACATTCCGATAATTGAGCCGCGACATGAAATTTCAAACAATGTGGTCATTTGTGCGACCAGCAAATGTTTTACCAGCCTGGTATACTCGCAGTCTGATCAGAGCCTTTGCTAGTCGCTTGCATATTCAATGAGTGTTAAGCTTCTGACCTAACAACAGTTGGGGTTTCTAAGCTTAACAGGAGGCTGCACAGGCTCGCATGAGTTTACAATCTACACTTGTCAAAATGCCACATTTATGGAAATCACATGTCGTGGCTCATATCATCACATGGCACCATAAGTAAGAGACACCAGAACACAAACAAACGAGTAGTCAATGTCGAAATTAACAGAAGAAATATTTACAAATGAGCCGCGACATGTGATTTCCAACAATGTGGCATTTTGACAAGTGTAGACTCAGACGAGCCTGTGCAGCTTCCTTTTAAGCTTAGAAACTCCAAATGATGTTCAGTCAGTAGCTTAACAGTCGTAGAAAATTCAAGCGACTAGCAAATTCTCTGATCAGACTGCGCATATGCGCCGGCTGGTCTGAGCCTTTACTGGTCGCACATACCACATTGTTGGAGATCCCATATTAACAATTAAAATTTGTTGGGAAAAATATCGACCACTGCTCTGAATCACCCTGTTTTGATCAGCAACAAGTCAACGTGCTGTTCCCAATTACAATGCCTCCTTAAAGTTAAGAACTACCCAAAATTAAAAATAACGTTTCAGTTTTCGTAACATCAAGCTTTTGTGTATGTGTTTTGTAGATCAAATTAACATCTTTGACATTGTGTACTGCACTGAGCCTGGCAATTTAAAAAGCCGTGTAATAATATTTTTATCATATACTTATGCGTGTAAAAGAGCTAATGAAATTATCTATCAATTTCTTTATTTGGCTCAATCACTAAATTAAGTGACTTTATCAAGCTCAAAGGCTCAAATGCATCACGTCGATCCTTTTGTTCGCGAAAACGTTGCGTGTGGCTATGACGTTGTGACGTCATGGCATTCGAAAGTTTGACGCTGACGCCATTTTGTATGTGTTTTCAGTGCGATTTTAAATGGAATCAGGTAAAAATATGCAAGAACACGTCCACTTTCTTTATTTTTACAATTGTTTTGCAGATATTCCATGTTTTTTTCCAGGGCGAGATCAACTGCTGGGGAGGGCGGGACAGGAAAATATCAGCCCTGGTATCAGCCCCCGTATCAGCCCTCTACTTGACTTTTGGTTCCCAGGGCTGGACAGCTCTTTTTGACTGGGCTGATACGCTTGGGCCAAAAGTCTAGTATCAAGGGCAATACTAGTATAAGTATGTGATAAAAAAAGAGGATCAGACTGCAGACACAATGCTGACCTAATCCTAAAACTTTCATCAGTTTGTTGGTGCTTAATGCTGGTCTTTGTCTGGGCCCACCATAGCTCAACTTGAGGTTCTATCTTTGTTTCATCATAGTGTGTTAATTTACTTTGATTGATTCTATGTGATGATAAATTGCATAGGTTAACCTACATGCGAGCTAAGCATTAATTGTGTTATAGCAACAGTAGAATCTATGGTGAATATTTGGCACCATATTAGTGTACTTTTGACTAAAGTGGTTTCTGCTGCTCTCTGTTCTAATGCAATGGTTCTGTTATTGTTGTTGTTGATTCATTGTTTATTGTTGCTCCCATTGTTAGTGGGGGTGGTCAATGTATTGTTATACTGTTCTTAGTTTACAATCTAGTTTTTTAATCATATCGCTGAGAAAAAGAGAGCTGGTTGCTTAACTTTAACTGCCTTCCTGCTGACTTTTGGCTATTAGTCCTGTGTCTTCCTTACAGTGCTGTGAGTTGGTCTGCACTGAGTGATTGTGGCATTTCCTGGTCATACTCACTAACATTTCGGTCATTCCTTGTTTATTACAATACAAATAAACCAGTTCTTTTGTGTAAGTTGCTAAACTGTTTGTCAGTGCACTCAAACAGTGAATTATCTCACAACAAGTATTCCTATAGCAGATCTATAGTAGAATGTATACGATTTGGAAAACCAATGACATCAAACCTACAAGCTGGTGTGCATTAATTTTTTAGAGATGCTTTAGAAGACTTGCACCTCACTGACATACATTTCGTCTTCCATAAACAGCTTATTGGCTGCATGCACATAACTGGGATAGCTAGCAAGCACTTCCAAACAACTTCTAGTCAGTCTGTACCTTCTTGCCACAAGTCAATAGTTTCAGTTGATTTATTTTCTAGATCCATTGTTACATGGTCTGCTTGAAGCCATGTCTTAGCTTGATAGTTCGCCCATGTGATATGTATTTTTAATGCACCATGGGTTGAACGCAACACATCTAGGTCATATTTCGCTTTCTCAAAAAGACTATGCCTGGCATCATCAATACCTCTGACATCCCTTCTCTAATCATATCCATCGAACATACAAACGCCCAAACATCATCGACGTTATTATTCCTTAATGCTACTCCAGTAATACAATGTGCATACGTTATGAACATTTTACAGCATGTATTCTTGCCTTTGCCAGATAAAGGTAGCATGGTATCGCATCCTGTTAGCGCATAGAAGCCTAAAATAATGGACAATACTAAATGGGTTGCTGTTCAGCAACAAAATGGGCAGGAACGCATTTCATCACTCTCGCTGTTCCTGAGAGCATCCAAACGTATCAATACTGAAGGCCCTGAAGAAACACACTCACAGTATGAATACATCAGTCTGAAACCCTGGTCTGGGTCAAGACATTTGCCATCATTTCTTTTATACCCAACTGCTTTTGCATCTCACGCATGTAATGCCATCCTAGTGTACATATCTTCATGAGGGTCTGGAAGGGGTATAATGATTAGTGAATAATGACCCTTATTTATAATAAATAGTGAATAATGAGCCAAAATATAATGAATAGTGAATAATGAGGGCCTAAAAATTAATGAATAATCCTATTATTTTAATGAATTGAAGAAAAAAATAGTGAATAGTGAATAATCAGATTTCTTTGCCACCTTTCTTACTTTAAATGAATAATTGATTTTTTTAATGAATAACCCAAAATTTTAATGAGATGAATAATGGACTAAATTTTTAATGAATAGTGAATACCAGACCCCCCCCCCCATCCAGACCCTCCTTCATGATCGGATGACAAGTGGGACGCTTCATGTATATTCGATGTAGCTCTTAGGGCATTTTCAATTCCTCCTGAAGTAACCATTTCTTTTTCTAAGGTAATTTGAGAGTTTTAGCTGTCAAATTTACAGACAATGTATCAGCAGCCAAATCAGACAGTCTGTATGCCTAGTTTTAAACCCAATCACGGTTTATAGCTATGGTTTCCTCTTTAATTGCACGACGGTGGGTCAGGCCTCAGACTCTATGACAGCTCTGACGTAAAGCTTTAATCGGTGGGTTGGTGCCTGATGCTTATCTGTAGCTGGATCAACAGTGGCTCAACTTGAGGGTTTTTTTTAGCTCTGACTATCTGTGAGACATGGGCCCTTTTCTTTGTTTAATTATGGTGTGTTAATTTGATTAGAGTGTTTCTTTATGATGAGACATTGCATTAGTTAGATGGCCTCCATGCGAGCTGAACATTTCTTGTACTTCAACAACAGCAGAATCTAGGGTGAAGATTTGGTACCAGTAAGATGCATTTAAGACCCCGGTGGCTTGGGCTGCTGTCCGTTCTAAGGCGGTAGTTCTGTTGTTGTTGATTTTTTTGTTTATTGTTACTCCCATTGTGGGAGTCTGTAATTGTTCTGTTGTTTTGTTGTTTGTTACTTTATGTCCATTCTAGTATTGCAATCATCTTGATGGGAAAGAGAGAGCTGGTTGCTTTCCGGCTCTTCCTAGCGGTGCCATGGGGTTGTCTGCGGTTTGTGATTGTGGTATTTCCTGATCATACTCACTTACTATTATTCTCACCCAGTACTATGAACTTTTCCTAAACGTGTGGCAAAGTCACAAACTTCCAACATATGTATTATCCCACTTGGCATCATATTATGAGGAGGCGAATACTAGGATGGAGTTACATATCACAATTGCTTAGATGTACAGATGGACAAAAAGTAGGTTGGTCACAATAGTCTATGTATGTAGCTAATTAGCTGTGGATGCAAGACAAAAATTGTGCCAGTGAAATTGAAATGCTCTGAAGTATCTCGGAAATACACACCAGCTAGTGGATGTGATGTCATTGACAACGCAAGTCCTACATAATTTACTTAAAATATATCTGAGTAATAATTAGCAATAATTATTGGGTAATAATGCGCTGTTTGAGTACACTGACAAAGTGTGAATTATAACTTTGTAACTTAGTCAAAATAGCAGATCTATTTCCATTGTTATATAATAGAAATGACCAATACGCAGCTGTAGAAAACTCATTGACATCAAAAAAGCATCTCTTTGTAGTGCTTACTTGATCCTTATTGAGTCCCACCACGAGTTGTTTACGACCAGGTATGACTCAATCCTGTCTGCTCCACAACAGAGCCTAGCTAGAGTCAGGGTGAACAGTACCAGTCCTTATAATCATTTTACCACGAAACTGCAAGTCAGACAGCACGGATTGGAAGCTTCTTTGCTCTTTATGCTTAAAGCAGATTTTCTCTAAACTTTACCCAATAAGAATTACATGAGTTTAGAATGTCCCCGCTATGTTCAATAGAGAATTTCCCTTGCTCATATAACCCATCCCGTATGTAATGTCCCTTATGTGTGTCCCATACAATGACCTTTTCTCTCATTGTGCACTTAGATGACTTTTAAACATGGTCTGGCATGTATATAGTAGTGACACTATTAATGGGTATATGCATTGCTTCTAAACCATTCACATGCAGTTTGATGATAATTTTGTATTGCTGGGTGTGTATGAAACTGACAAAAGAATACTGCACTTAACATAAAATACTTTTATTTATGACATTTGCACCTTTAAAAATGACATTCAACTGTGTACAGGCATATGGTCAGTTTGTGTCTAGGTGATGTATCAAATACAACAAGTATCTTACATTCTGAATGATTTCTGTGAATTTGATGGACACTTTATTGGCAGAAGATTACATATAAAGGAGTGTTATGTCTAATATCTTGTTATTTGCATCCAGTTGACCTTTGACCTAATTCTGGGGCATAGGGACATTTTCAGACTTGGCATCCACCCCTATTAGTTTGACTACACAAATTGGAACATTATTAAGCATGGATGCCAGTTTCTACCCCATTTCGCCTATTTTTTTTTTTTTCGTGAAACGGACTGCCAACTATATCTCTTTCTCTGAAGATCGCTTGTGTCTTAGCAAACAGTGCTGATGAAATGCCGCATTATGGGTCGTCACGTTTTACCAACATACCCGTTAAGGGGTTTCCAGTTCACAAAGGGTTACAATGGAATGAATCTGGTGAAAACTTTTCTCAGTCAGAAAATACCTCAACCTCACAAAGGGTCAGATAGGGGTCAGCAGTATCCTCGATTATTTGGAGCTGAACAAATTTTCCATAGATTGGCAGAACACAGGTTACTGTTACAATCAGATCACTTAAAGTCCCTGGACCTTTATAAAATCCACAGTGAATCATGTTATCTGTGGTCGAGCCGACAGTGACACTGATATCGTGAAGCCTATCGTAAAACTCATTACGATTGTACATAACTATGCGATGAACCCAGAAGTAATTCGCAAGATCCACTCTCCACCAGGGCTTTTGGTCTCCAGCCGTGTGAGTGCATTTACCATCTGTCAATGCATGAGAATTGACTCCATCAACCGCCTTTCCAGCTGAAAAATCGGTTATTCCAAGGTCGTGATAGAATTGGTCGCCTCCCCAGACAGAGCTTTGTATAGCTGTTTTATGCAAAGCGATATTACCGTTCCCCACTAAAACATTGGTTATTTCCTCATCCGACCACGAAGAATTATTTTCACATGTTTTGAAAATAGGACATTCCGGAAGAACGTTATCCAAACAGTCAAACTTGATCTTTGCATTAACTGATGTGATGGGACCGCTTGGGTAGTAAGTTCCATTCAGGGATTCCGGAAACTCACATTCACTAGGCTCACATGTGCCAGCATCACGTTCGCATTTTTCAGTTCTATTGCAGTTCACAGGTGCGCACAAATCACTAACCAGACTAGTCAATTTATTTTTGTTTCTTGATACATCGATGACAGTGTCGCCTGGTAACACTCTGTTAAACAACGCCACAGTATCATCGCAAATAGAACAAATGCGATACAGTCGATTGTGGCGGACATGTGTACACCTATTCGGTCGAGATAAACATTCTTTGACGCACTCTGAAATGCTGATTTTCAAAAACACGCTATAACAAGACATGCTGCTTTCATCATTGAAGTCCACTGGAAACACGTGCATTGGCTCCGCTTCAGATAGAGTAACAAACCAAATAAGCAGTACAAGAGCAATTTCAAAATATAGTGTGGTAGAATACATAGTCATGGCTGTTCACTGTATATCAATACATGCTTCTTAGGTCCAGCTAAACAAACAAAATGAAGAGAAATGTGAATATTTTCTTTTTCATTAGTTTAAACATTTAGTTTGTTATCAATTGCGTAGCCAGAACGCTGAAAAAGTTACGCACATAAAAGGGAGACTACTTGATTAAGCAGTGATTCTCTTCAATTGCGTCCCTTTTCAAAATAGGAATTTCTCTAAAAGGAAAAAAATGCTTCCAGAGGGAACGAATTCTTTCCTTCGTGAGCATCTTGGAGCGAATTCTTTCCTTCATGAGCAGTTCCTTATAGTATGGAAAATCACTTTTACCACATTCGGTTACCTCACTTGAATGTTACTATTATTATTAAACGTGTGCGCAACTGCGTAATGTGAGCTACGCCAATGGTTATGGCTACTCAAAGAAACCGTCCCATTGAGACGGTTCTTTTCGGAGTACCCACAACAAATGATAAGGAAAGTGTTTTATTATTACACCTTCTTAAGTATATTGGGAATTGGCACGTTTCATCTACATGTATATCATGTCTCGAACAGAAATACTTATGAGCGCAAAACTTTATCGTTCAGATACACACTGGTAAATGTATACGTTGATTTGGTGGTATTTACGCGTATTGCCGGTACTTCATAGACCGGGAGTGGTTGATATTGGTGTTAATAGACATTTTTCAGTTACCGCGGACCTTAGGATATGTACGGTGTAGCACACCTTAGACTTACGTTATTTAATAGGGGCGATCTCAGCAGTATAATTCAGAAACGTTTAACAACTTCATTAGTTGTAACTTGCGAGTCGGTTAATTTTTTGTTAGGAAACCATATGAAGTGCTTTAATAATAAAGTAATCTTCAGCAAACTAATATTTCTGTTATAGTGCTGATGTAATGAAGTCGTGTAAATTTTGCATGCTTTTTATGTCTGCTGTAAAATTAAAATGGACTCTGGACTACTTTTATGATGGAAGTAAACATAATGAATCCAGAACAGACTGCAACACATGCAACGGTTTGACGCTGTTAGAGAGAAAGAGTTCAACCTCTACTTTTGCACTAGAAAACGAAATTTTATTCAATCTATTGAGTCTGGCTGCAGAAATAAAGGAGACTCACTTTTATTTGCATACTCTTATTCGGATGCTTGATTGGACCTTTCGTGCAAGAGGACTCATTTGTTTCGATTGAAGTCGAAATTCATATGGAGCATTCTGATATACGCAGAAGGTTTCCATGTGAGCTGGACATTTCTTGCACTTCAACAACAGCAGAATCTAGGGCGAAGATTTGGTACCAGTAAAATGCATTTAAGGCCCCCAGTGGCTTAGGCTGTTGTCTCTTCTAAGGCGGTTGTTCTGTTGTTAATTAACAATAGTTGGAGGCTGACGTTACGTCATATGTTAACGGAGTCACTAGTTTGAGATTTTTGTGTGAAAACATTGCATTTGTCCTAAATAAGAAATACAAATAATACAATTTTGCACAGCTTTTGATAGGCCACAACTATGCGCATCTGAAGAGTAATCCGCTATCATTGGAAATGAGTACATATAAACATTCATATTTGTACATGGAACAAAGAAATTACTTCTCATGTCACTTGTGTAGTTACAGATATATCATATGTCCATTTAAGCAAACAGAGTAGACCCTCATCAGACAGTTCTTACAAGAGAAGCCTGATCTGGGTCAACTCTGTTTGCAAAAGCGTTACAATGCATCTGTGTGAGGATAAACAAGGGAGGCCATTATTTTTTTTATACTTCTATTCCTGCCAAAGTTATCCACTGCAGTTTGGTGCACCTTAAAATGTGTCGAAAAAGTTGAGTTAAATTTATTGAAAAATGTTTCACTTTTATTAGTTCGGATTTAATGTTTAACTTATATATGTACATCTCAGCTTCTTTTGTCTATCTCCACAGCCATGGTAAGATTCATGAAATTGGATGATTTTACATCAAAATACCATTAGTTGCAAGGCTTTCAACTCATTAATTTATACAGTTGAATGTCAGCGTAGTGTAATAGATAAACGATTAGTCTAGTATACAGGGGTGCCATGTTCCATCCCTGGGTCTTCAAGTCTATCACGTGAGACTTTAGCCTATGGCCTCCTCTTCTGAGCGTTTTAGACCAAACCGCTGCCGGTTTAACCTTCGAGTGCTCCCACACATAACAACAAACCATAAACCAACCTGTGCCACTACTGGGAAAGCAAGGGAACAGTGGCAGAAGGGGGCGTGTTGTAGTAAAGTCACTTGTATCCAGGGGTACCAAGTTCTATCCACAGCCCTAACAATCTGATGGAACGTAATGTAAGACGTTGCCCATCTTCTGAGACAATTTAAACCAGAAGCACTGCCAGTTAAGGCTTCACGTGATTCTGTACTTAAATTTCAGAATATATAGTTAAAGCCAAAAGTAACTTTACACTGTTATTATATATACCTTTTCTGGGTATTGGTGAGTGGTTTTTTAAATGTGTTTAATTCATATTAAACTTCAATCGATTATTCATATGGCAGTTGAATTTCACGTTTTTACTGTCATAAATGCAACCACAATGCCCAAATGTTAGAAGCAAGGGGGCAAAATAAACATTTCCAAATTGATCACTTTTGGATGTGTTACTGTAGCTTTGCGATTGGACATTTTTTAATTTTAAAGAACCAGTCTGAAAGACAGGCTATTGAATTGTTTTTTAAAATTCAAATCAGCCCAGATCACCTTTCGAGTAACACAAATTAGAGTTGTGTTTTTACGTACGTACCACCTTTTGTGAACTAAACAGTGCTTTCAATGGAATTATCCATAAGAAATTGTTTGCCGTTTTTCTTCCATACCGGTGGGAATTTTTATCAGATTATCTTGTCACAAACTCAGGGCAGAAGTCCCAACAAATCGCTGATAAAAAATCCAAATGTCATCTGAGATAAAGCTTTTAGCAGGGACTTAAGTTTACTATTGTTTTAATTGAAAGGGAGATAATTTCAAAGTAAACCAGCTTTAAGATGCTGCCAAACACAAACTATACGCCAGAGACAAACGGCTTTGCAGTATTCTTAATGGGCAATCAATGGCCCTTAAAATAACGTGTTCAAATCCTAGGTTTACTTTGGATTTTGTTCGGAAATGCTGATTTTGTGCTTTTAATGAAAGCACAGATAACTCGAAACAAGATTAATTTACCTAAGTTGTTTTTCGTAAATTAGGTTTAGGGCGGGTACCAGCAACTCATTGCAATATTTATTTGGTTAAATCAAAAACAGTAAAGATATATTCAGTAGTTCAAAGTGTAAAGTTACTTTTGGCTTTAAGTATATAAACTATCATTTGGAGACATTATTATAAGTCAGAAAATTGCTATAATTTCCACTAAAAATGGGATATTATCAAATTAGGTTGGCCAAAACTTTCCATTTCGTCACCTTCACAGGTGTCAGGGTAAACATTTCGTATCATCAAATTTATGAAAAATATAATTGAGAATTTGGTTTTAAATTAATGATGACACCAATTGAAAAGTGTAACACCAGTCAAGGCGACAAAATGAAAACTGTCGGTGTAGATGTCTCTTCATTACGGCGCCTTGTGTGACTGAGTTGGCGGAAGCTTTTTGCATACTCAGGGGCATACTTACTAAAATACGCATGTGTGTACAACTTGACGATGCAAGTTTATGGTTTGAGCTATTCAATTTGTTTTTTGGAAGAAAAATCCAGTTTATTGTGTTTATGCTGCGTGTCTTCACAGCTCATTTTAGCCCTGTGAAATGCTCTAAAACCATTTTCCGCAAAAGGGCCAAACCCCTGGCTTCATATAGGGGGACTATTCAGAGTGGGAACTCTATAAAATGCTCCAGGAACGCGCCTGATACTTATATCTCAAGCATCAGCTTTCTGCTGCAAGTGAGCTCTCTCCCAATAATAAAATATACCAGCCGGTTTTGACCACGCACCCAATCCCCTGACATGGCTGGGGTATAGCCGGGCAAATGTACCATGTTTTAACTTTTTGCATTGTCCCCTTAGTGCAGGGTATATGTGCGGCATTTGATATACAAAGGCAAATATGGCAGTATAAAGTAAAACATGACAGACAGTGGAGAAAACTTCCATGGTTTTAACAAAAGTCAAAGTCCACGCTGTTCTCCGGTTAGAAATGACAAGTACATAAATTCAAGTCCTCTTAATGGTCAAGGGGGAACCCAAATTGACTAGTAGCTCGGTACATGAATGATCAAAACAAGATATGGACATTCATGCTTGAATTCCATGTCCGCTCCATATCTCCTTTGCATCAATGATTTTCAATAACTGTGTTCCTGCTATATTGGCTTGCATAAGTTGCAAACGCCTTATGTGTTTCCACTGTCCATTAACCTCAGCTTGATGAAATATTGACGCCAAAAAATAATCATATTGGACGCAGAAACATCGAATTTACCAACTCGCAAGTTACAACAAGTGACTGCATACATGTATGGAACAAGAAATAACTTTTAAAAAGATATTCAGCTGCATTTCAATTGTGAAATATATTTTTCGGTACATGTTTTTTACACTTGCAAACTGGTGAAATGCCATCACGCGGCATTTCATCAGGGTATGCACTGTTTGTTAAGGTAAAAAACGATCTCAGGGCAAAAAATATAATATTTAGTAGCAGACGAAAAAAATAGATTCCAGTTACTGCTGACATCGCCCCTCTTAAGTAAAGTCCAAAGTAAGTCTCCGTTGACGGACAAATCGTAATGTATGGTGCAACTGAAAAATGTCTATTACTATATAGAAAAACATGTCATATGCCTAAAGGACTATAGAATTGGGTCATTTTAAGTATTCAGTATGTGTATGGCGATGTATGTAAGCATTTAGGAATAGATTCGAGTACCGATCATCCAGATCGGTACTCGAATCTATTCCTAAGTGCTGTATACCGAATACTTAAAAATGATCTAATTCTATAGTCCTTAAGGCATATGGCATGTTTTTTCTATATAGTATTAACACCAATATCTACCACTTCCGGTCTATGAAGTACCAGCAATACGCGTAAATACCACCAAATCTACATATACATTTACCAGTGTGAATTATACGAGTTGTGAAAAAAGTTCTCGGCCCGATATGCTTCGATGAGATTCATTGAATTAAGATCTTTGTCAGTCAGTCATTTGATCTAATTGAAGGACATTGGGAGTGTGAAAAGCATGCGGTCATGCTTGGTTACTTTTGTGAAGCAATTTTACGAGAGGAGGGTGCGACATATATATTTGCACACTGGAGAAATTTGAAATCAGAGCGGTTATCAAGTACTTCTGTAAGAAAGGAATGCTTTCAAATGAAATTCATGAAGTCTTCATGTAAATCCTGGAGTCTCCTTCTTATAGCACAGTAAAAAAAGTGGGCAGCAGAGTTTAAGAGGGGGATAGAGAGCGTTGAAGATGATGGCCAAAGATGCCACTGCTGATGAAAATATCATGGTCGTGCACACCCTGGTTATGTGTGATGCGAAGCATAGCTAGCGAAGTGCGCATAAATTTTAGGTAGTACAATCAATCCAAACCGACAGCTTAGGTATGTCAAAGGTGTCGGCAAGATGGGTGCCGCGAATGTTGACCGATGATCAGAAAAGGACTCGGCTCGATATTTCTATGTTTCTCTTGTCTCGCTATGTAGATGCTCCCGGCGATTTTATCGAGCGAGTTGTAACCTAAGATGAGACATGGGTTTATCACTCAAAAATGCAGAGCAAACAATGGAAACACCCAGGCTCACCCCCTCTTAATAAATTTAAGAGGGTTCATTCAGCAGGGAAGGTGATGGCCTCAATCTTTTGGGATATAGTCAAGGGGTGATCGTGATTTATTATTTTGAGCAAGGTCGTAAGAATTGTGCAGACGAATTGAGGCGGCTACGCCAGGAAATTGCAAGAAACAAGCAAGGAAAACCAACTCGCGGTGTTCTGCTCTTGAAGGACAACGCCCCTGTCCACGCGTCACAAGTTGCCATGACTGCTGCGACTGAATGTGGATTACAAATCCTTCCTAATTTTCCATATTTTCCTGATATGGCTCCTTCTGACTTGTACCTGTTCCCAAAATTGAAATCCCATCTTCGTGGTACACAGTATGGAAGCATTGAAGGCGTCATAGAGGCAGTGAACGAGTACTTGGGGGACCAGGAAAATGTTTTCTGTTTGAAGGGATACGAAAGCTAGAGTAGAGATGGGCTGTGCATTGCCTTGAAGGGAGATTATGTTGAAAAGTAATGGTCAAACTATGATCAATCCAAACACAGAGTTAGATGTTCAAATGTACCGTCTTTTATATTCAGAACGTTCAGGGGGCTCTTAAATAGTTGCATGATCTAAAACCCGACAGCTGCGTTTTATAAACAATTTTAATTTATACTTAGCAGTGAATTCAATGCATACCAATATGAATAAATTGCTCGTATTATAGGCCTACGAAAATACACAGCTGGATTTATAAGTGATAATAATTAGCAGCGAAGAACATTTTCAGAAGTAAACTATTGACCAAAATATTACCCTTTTTAACAGCGAGATACACTATTCTGTGCACTCGTCGACTGCAACCAACACGCGATGACTACGCTGTTCGCGTGCAGGGTTCTCTAGCCTGAGTAAAAGTAAATGATATTGGTCACAATTGCCATTTTAATGGGTAATTTAATTCAAGTAACACACATAACACCTTAGGAAGCCGTAATTTGGTTTAAAAAGCGTTCATATGTAGCTAAAGTATCCAGCATGCAGACTAATTGAGTGATTTAAATAATCAGACAGATTAATGCCTTCTTTCTGTAGATCTATATTTTATTTTACTTTTCTTAGTTTGACATGGTAACATATGTAACAGGCTTTTCTAGACTCACACCCCAGCGTACAGAGTGTAAATATCTCTTATTCGACATAGCTCTTGGGTTGCTCTTCAAGATAGGATATCTGCAAAATTTCCTAGGGGGGGGGGAGAGAAAGAGCAAAACCATTCTCAACGATCAGTCTATAGTGGTTTTCATATTTTAGTAACGGTATGTAAATTTATAACATGCTTTACTTAAATAGTAAAAAGAATGCTTAGTTACCCGGGCTGATACAGCTTGTGATTCTAAACTAATAAAGGCCCGCTCACGTGAACTCATATCGGACCTCACATGAACCCATAATGGCCCTAGCGCGCACCTATATCTGCCCTCAAGTGCACCCTCCACGTCTTAAATGACGGCATTTGCGTCGCCGCGATGAAAAGACCAGCGCGTAAACATGTAATTAAAAGTTCGATGCCGCGTTACAATGTACCATGCATATCGGCCCGCAACTCAATATTAATACGGAGGCACCGGGCCGATATGCCTGGTAACGCGACCTTGGTCATGTATTTTAAATCTCTAAGTAATAACACCCATAACGACGGCAGTTGCATACATGTACATGATGAAAATAGCCTAGCGTTTTCAAGCCAAAATTGTGTTTCAAATTGTAGTGCGATTTGATAAATAAGATCTACCCACCCGTGCCCCTGTTTTATTGATGCCTAGCGTATTGTCTCTTTTCACTCTTATATTAAAAGCTTTATACATGAGCACTCACATAATATCATCTAATATTGTTTCAATGCTGCTATGAATTAAGAACGCTTACGAGTTCCCAAGACGACAAGAGAGCGTATTTCGAAAAATGTTTTTTTAACTTGCAAGCGCTTTCAAACGAACATGATGTCCTATTCGTGAGCTGTATCGTTCCCTTCCCACAATATTAGCTTTAGTCCAAGGAAGTTTGCCAACAGCTTTAAACCGTCACTCGCACTCCACTTGACATAGCATCAATTTTCCCTACAAACACCTCTGTTTGAAACTTTTAAAAACTGAAGTAATCCTGCACTATCCTATTTGCACCTAGCATCCTTTAAATAGTTATGCATGTAAATATGTTTTAAGTGAATCGACAATATGGCGAAACCGTTTTAACTACTTAAAACTGCGTTCATAGAGAAATGCTCATCCATTCGTAAAACAAATAGAATACTGTTTATAGACGTTAATGAATATGACATGCATAAATCATTATACCACACTGTTCGACGTTTCTCTGTTTGTACATTTATCGTTTTTCGTTTAAAAATTCATCGTTTTGAAATTAACCCTTAAATGTCCATAGAAATTGCCACAGAGTTGTTTCTGTTACACAAATAGGCTTTTCTTCAAATAAGGCTTGATATTTTATGTGAATCGTCAAGGTGATTTTGCATTGTTTCATTTTGAGGTTGATATAGCAGATGCCTTAAAAATGAAACAATGCAAAATCTTCCATCTACGCAGTCGAGTTGGACGCATTAAGGGTTAATGGATGGAAAATATAATTATGGGAAAACCTCCCTGAAGTAACGGATTGCTTTTTGTAAGTGAAGCAACTGTATCTCTTGTGCTTTCATGGTGGCAACTTAAAAAGAAACGGTGTTAATCTTTTCAATCATTTTAGTTTAAAAATGGTGGTAAAACGAACCAGTCGCCAATTAGTTGCTGACCAGTCTCCGATAAGTCACTGACGAAACGCAGATTGGTCGCTGATTCGCCGCTCGACATTATACTGAACAAGTCGCCGACTGATCGCCAACTTAATGTAAACGATCGTGGAATTTTTGACGACTGGGGAGCACTGAACGAGAATGTTCGGCGATTTATTGGCGACTAGTCAGCGATCATTTCAGTAGTAGATGTGTTTGCAATGGTCGCAGAGGCCGCAAGCAAACTCAGTCGCCGAGAGGTCGCGCAGCGGTCGCCAGCTCTGTGGGACAGGCTTTTGCCTTGGTCTTAAGTTATTTAAAGTCAACCTAGGCTTTCAGGATCTGGAGTAAAATATTTGAGCCATAGCATGAGATTTCCAACAATGTGGTATGTGCGACCTGCAAGGGCTCAGACCAGCCTGCGCATACGCGCAGTCTGATCAGAGCCTTTGCTTGCCGTTTGAATATTCTATGAGTGTTAAGCTACAGACCAAACATCATTTGCGGTTTCTAAGCTTAAAAGTAGGCTGCACATGCTCGTCTGAGCCTACACTTTTCAAAATGTCACATTGTTTGAAATCACACGTCATGGCTCATTTTAAAGATCTTTTTTACACAGATGAGTGTGGCGGCCATGTTTGTATTGTGAAATAAAGAATCTATCTAACTATCTTGAGGTGTCCCCATATTAAATTCAGGTCCATCTTGTCAAGTACTTTTAGAGAATATGTTTGAATAGGTCGACGGACGATACACGCCAGAGTCATAAGTTTACTATTAGCTCACACATGAGCCTTTGGCTCAAGTGCATTCGGCTCAAGTGAGCTAAAGCACAGCTTGAAAATGACGATACTGATTGCTGAAAAATACGATTAAAAAAGAAACTGTGTTTATGAAACATTATGCCCCAAACCATTAGCTTGTCGATATGCGTTTACCACCATCCTTCGCGCCAGTTAATCTACTTACCAACCTCTATCAGGTGATCAAATCTGAGGCTACTAGCTGTAATAGTTTTCAAGACATCTTTATTACATATTTTAGATGTCCGAATTTGCAAAGAGCTATTACTCGAAAATTGCAAAGAGCAATTACTAAACAGATAAAACTTTTTTTCATAATTTTCACCAAGTAATCTACTCATTATCCAACTTTGAAGCTCCTAGCTGTATTTTTTTGATTTTGATATATCATATTTTCTATGTCCTAATTTGCAAAGGGCAATAACTTAAAAAAAATATTTTTTGGTAATTTTCACCAGATAATCTACTCATTATTACCGTTTTGATAATTCGAGCCCCTTCCGTCGTTGTCTGCCATAACGACTTGATGATTTCTAGGCGCAAGTTCAAAGAATCTATTGTGAATATTATATAGCTGTCACTGTGTGCCGAAAATAGATTTAGAAGCGTGTCATTTTATGAGATTACTTGCAAAACTGTTAGCCCCACACACGAGCTGTTATTGACAAACCTGTGCAAGACCCAAACCATGCAGCACAGTCTCTGGAATCTGGCCAAGAGGCTGTAAACCCTCTATCGCAATCTAACCAGCCGAACACGAAATTACAGATGCTGCAAGGGGAATAACAAAGGCACAGACCAGACTGCACGGAAGCCCAGGCTGATATGAGCCTTAGCTGTTCACGCCCAACAGGTTGCAGGCTAAGTGGTAGAGTGCTTGACTCGAGACCGAGGAGCTGCGAGTTCGAGCTTCACCGGCGTCACTGCGTTGTGTCCTTGAGCAAGACACATTAATCCTAGCTTAGTACTGGTTCAACCCAGGAAGGCCCGTCTGTTCATAACTGAAAGATTGTTGATGGGACGTAAAGAATCAAATCAAACAAAAAAAGTTGCAAAGTATTCAAAGTAAGTTTACGCATGCACATATCCTAGGAGATTTGCAGTTTTGGTGGGAGTGGTGGTCCGTAGTTTATATTTTTATACCACCTTTACCGACTTAAGCACGAAATATCTCACGATGTGCAAGGTCTACACTGATGTAGGTGGTAGACGATAGTTATACCATGTATGTCCACCTGTACGGAAGATAATCCACTCGCTAAAGCCCGTATATTATCTCCACGTACAGTCGGACAACCCATGGTAAAACTATTAACTAACATTATCTAACAAGTCTATTTCCGTCTTAATGGAGAAGAGCAGCTACATGTATCCGTATTGGCATCAATTCTTTTTTGAGATTCGTCGCGAGAATATCTCCAGATTATGCTGAAACCAACATGGCTAGCTACAGAGACTACCTGGAATATTGAATTAATAATTGTGGCAAGTTTAACTTTCGATTGCTGACGACAAAGCTAGCACAATAGCCCCATGCTGACATTGTTTGTGATATTTAGATAATATGGCGTGTTTTGATATTGCTCAATGAGACTTTTTCTTTGAAACTCCATACACTGAAAAAATGTGGGAGATATTCGTTAGTAACGCGTATACACAAATGACTCCTTTTAATGCTCATTCTGGCGAATTCAGCTTGGCTAGAGGTTTGAACTTCTGTCTTTAGTGTTTGTCTTCATCCCTAAGTTTTTGCATATCGTAGCGAAATTGACAGTTTGCATTTAGTCGCTTTCTGCCTAAACAAGAAAAAATTAAGAGAAAGCAGAAAGTTCAAAATAAGTTATACATGCATGCAATAAAGAATATGGGGCGTGGCTTATAAGGGACAAGAATCGGGCGACTGTCTGCCGACTATCAGTCGATAATAAAGATTATCTGCCGTCACTCGGCCGACTGTCGCCCGATGATCGGCTGACAGTCAGCCAGGTTTGAGTGACTCATTTTAAAAATAGAAGTTGGCAGAGTGTCAGCCGACCGTCGACCGATGATCGGTCGATAGTCGACAGACAGTCCGTCGACTCCAATCCGTTTATCAAGTCCCAAAGACAGTCGGCCGATCGAAAAAAACTTGTCTGATATGAATATTTGCAGCCGGCTGAACCTAAAAAACAGCTAAAATCGCACACAAAACCAGCCGACTGTCGGCCGACTATCGGTCGATTCGCATCAGTTACAGTTGGCCGACTGTCGGTGGGATAAATGTAGCCGCGGTTTAAGTAAGCAATTGATCAAATTTCATGGTTTTTATTCTGAGTATTTGTGACGATACTATATTGCACATGAAGTTTTGTCATGATTTCCTGGGCAATATATGAGTTATTGCCCTTTGGCTTTCAGTATGTCAATGGTTTTTCCTGTCCTTAGTCATTGATTAGCAAGCAATTGAAGGATTTTCCTGAAATTTATATAT
Source organism: Loripinus fragilis (assembly GCA_964019695.1). NCBI lineage: Eukaryota > Metazoa > Mollusca > Bivalvia > Lucinida > Lucinidae > Loripinus > Loripinus fragilis. Next base: position 63,516,329 of record OZ026514.1, on the reverse strand, counting down.
GGCAATGGTGTGATGATGCATGTGAAGATTCATAAGGATGTCATTGGGTGTTGAGAAGTTATTGCCCTCTGATTGCCTAACTATCAATGAATATCGGGCGATACACATGAATACCAATTCCGATGCACATGAATATTCACCGGGCCGCGTAGCGCAGTCGGTAACGTGTCTGGCAACAGACTGCAGATCCTGGGGTCGCGAGTTCGATCCCGGCCCGGTCCCATACTTTCGTGGAGATTGATCATGAAATAATTTCTACGGTCACTCTCCTCCCTTCCGCTGAATCATTCAAGAAGGGTTGTTGTCAGTTACAAGCGAAAGTATGTGCACGAAGTACTGGTTAACTGCTTGTTCAAGCTTGCCCAGGAAAAAGTGTGGTTAGGTGAACTGACCGTCCCGCAATGACCATAGCTGTTGACTTGGGACGTAAAGCAACAAAAACAAACAAAACAAACAAACATGAATATTCATTAGAACAGGAGTTATTGTCTAAATTTCATAATTTCGGCGGGGAAAATCAATTGGCTATCGAATTTGCTTGTTAAGCATACTTTAATCTGCCTAAAGAGGCGTTTAATCATCATTTAACTGTATGTGATAGATCATATATCTAGAAGACACGCTGCACGCGGGGCGAAGTGACCGAGTTCTTCAGTATAAGGCAGGGGATCGAAGGGTTGCTAGTTCGAGACTCACCAGAGTCGCTGTTTTATGTCCTTGCAAGACACTTTATATGTATTCGCTTCTAAGTACTGGTCAAATATAGGAAGACAGAAAATCGTCCCCGCATGACTGAAAAAAAACGTTAATTGGAAAATAAAGCGTATACGCAGACAAATTAGATACACACTGCATTAGTTGAGTGTGCATCGCTTTTGTGACGCTATACAGTATTAGCTTTAGACAGGATCGCGTACATGTTTCAATACGGTGTTGTTATACCTTTCCTTTTACGTATACTTATTCGTATGCGGCGAACCCGGACAACTCTATAAGTAAATGATTGACAAATATTAAGGTGGTCGATACCATGGAAGTCCGGGCTACTTTACGACGTTGTCGACTTCATCGCGCATGTCGCCCGTATGCTTCATTTTGAAAGCAAGCCAACCTTACAGTAAACACGCTAGAGAACCACTGTACTCGAACAACGCAGTCACCAAGTGTTGGTTCCAGTTGACGAGTGCACAGAATGGTGTACCTAGCTGTTAAAAAGGGTAATATTTTGGTCAATATTTTTCTTCTGAAAATATCCATCGCCATTTTTTAATCAAGCTGTGTATCTGCTTATCAAGATTTATGTCGGTTGAGTGATAGTCGCTACAGCGCAAGGGGTTATACCAAACTGTGATTTTTCCTGAAGAGGAGGATGAAAAAACGTGTATGTGCTAAAATTTAAGCTTACTTTCAATGATATGGAGTGCGCTCGGGAAAATACCGGGCTAATATACCTGGTAACGCGACGGAGGTCATGTATTTTAAATCTCTAAGTAATAACACCCATAACGACGACAGATGCATACACGTTTATATGATGACAACAACCTAGCGTTTTCAAGCCAAAATTGTGTTTCAAAGTAATTTTAGTGCGATTTGATAGATAAGATCTACCCACCCGTGCCCCTATTTTTTTTTAATGTATTTAATCTCGTTGTGAAAATGCGATAAAATAATAGGCTAGCCTCGCATATTGTCTCTTTTTCACTCTTATAACAAATTCATTATACATGAGCACTCACATAAGATCCTCTAATATTGTTTCAATGCTGCTATGAATTAAGATTGCATACGAGTTCCCAAGACGACAAGAGGGCGTATTTCGAAATAGTTTTATTTTAACTTGCAAGCGCTTTCAAACGAACATGATTTCGTATTCGCGAGCTGTATTGTTCCCTTCCCATAACATAACATTAGCTTTGGCCCAAGGAAGTTTTGCCTTACTACAGCTTTAACCCGTCACAAGCACTCCAGTTGATATGGCATCAACTTTCCCCTTTGAAACTTTAAAAAAAAATGAAGTAATCATGCATTGTCATATTTGCACGTAGCATCCTTCAAGTACTTATACATGTAAACATTTTTAAGTGAATCGACAATATGGCGAAACAATTTTAACTACATAAAACTGCGTTCATAGAGCAATGCTCATCCATTAGTAAAACAAATAGAATATTGTTTGTAAAATGTGCATAAATCATTATTCCATGTTGTTCCGACGACTCTCTGTTTGTAAATTTGTCGTTTTTCATTTAAAACTTCATCGTTTTGAAATTTACCCTTAAATGGAATATAGAAACTGCGGCAAGGCTGTTTCTGTTACACAAATGTGCTTATACTTCAAATAAGGCTTGGTATTTTATGTGAATCGTCAATGTGATCCACATGAAATATGAAGACGCATCAACAGATGCCTCAAAAATGAAACAATGCAAAATCTTCCATCTACGCAGTCGTGCTGGACGCATTAAGTATTAATGGAGGGCAACATATAATCATGGGAAACCCTCCCTGAAGTAACGTATTGCTTTTAGTATATAGATAAGGTTAGCTAAACCATCGCATAGCGTATTACAGTCACTAGAGAACAATTTTCAGTGTTTTAATTTTGCATTTGCTTAAACCACTCTTTTTCAGATTTTTCATGCATTTCAAGTATTTTTGGTTTGAGTTAACTATTTGTATGTACTAAGTTCTGAATAGGTGTTCCATTGGAAGCAAATAAAACACAGGAAATATGCATATTCCAATAAGACTCAATTGCGGATCCAGGATTTATAAAAAGGAGTTCGATTTATTGATTTTAGCTCAATTTTCTGATATATACCCACGAAAATGAAATAATTTGGTCTCAAAGGGGGTTCAAGCGACCTCCTTTGGATCCATCACTGGAACTCTATTCGTGAAAGCACTGAATAGCGATAAAGTTCACCCCCTCCCCAAGCAGACATTTTAGCAGTATTCCTCAATCTAATTCTGATAAACAAGGAATGCACATTCTACCTTGGGACTCATTTACTGATTCATCTACATCTGATAATTTTCCCAAATGCACTTCATTCTCTTAACTTACGAAAAGACAAACAAACAACTTCAATAATTTCAAAATTACATTTATGAAATTGGACGGAGCACTTGGACGGTCGACTGATGTACGCATGTAACACTGCAAACTTTATTATACATCTTTGCTTCTAGGTATTCTGAGCCAGCTAGTATATACTGAACCACACTTCTAACGCAAAATCAAACAGAACCTTTAATATTACATATATTGTTTCATCCATTGTAATGCATTTTTATCAAAAATTAAAACGCTTCGTTATGAAACTGAAAGTAGAACTTCATCGGTCAATCATTCCCTTTTACAATCATAGCCTGTTTGGGTGAATGTTTGCCATAGCCCCTGACCGGTACAATGATTCCGGCAAGACCTTGTTTATTAATTAAAGTTACAATCCTGAAACATTTTGCGTTGGAAGTATGGGTCAGTATAGTATTTTGATATGTAAAGGACCTCGGACAGTTTCCTATTCAATCTGCCCAAATTTTGACAGCCTGTGGCTAGCATAATGCATAACTGACAACTATAGTTTTGTGCTTAAATGAAACCCTTACATTTAGTGCATCTAACAAAATAAAAATATTTTGAAAATGTTGCAATAATTATGCTAGGACTTTAGGGTTTAGGGGGTGGGGGTATTTTTTGTGACCAAATTTTATTTCACAGAAAGTCAAAGTTTCGTTGAGTATTCACCTAAATACATATTAATATAATGTTTGCAGCATAAAACTTGAGAAGAAAGTGCTGCGTTTGCATAAAAATCGAGTTGAGAAGATTGCGTTGTTTCATCTAAAGAAGTGTGCTGTCAATTACCTTTGGCTATTACCTGTAATGTTTCGAGTTCAACCAGTGCGACTTGTGCACTGAGGTGTATCATATCTATATACTGTATAAATCATAGTCTAGATAAACACAGTTTTTAGCGTAAAATCGTAATATTTTCTTGCACATCAGATTTAACGTATAATTTTGGTGCTTAAAAGAACCGTCTCATTGCGACGGTTCTTTTGAGTACCCACAACATAATGTTTTGGTTAAGAAATGAGACAATTAATTTCTTTGCTATCACTCATAACTATAGCCCTGATATATGACATTGCAAATTGATATTTACCTACAGGTTTTTACAAAATAAGTTTCTTATCAGTTTTTAACATAAAGTGTTTTTGAGCATTTTGACAGCGTTCCCCCCCGTGACCAAACACGCCATTTTGATATTATGTGTGAAATGTAAAACTACAACTGTATGCAAAAGGATTAGTTTGGTCACGGGGGGGAAAGCACCTCAGTAAAACTTTTTCTATTTTCTATATGTTGAATAGCAAAAACAGAGTTTTCAACCCATATTTTTCAGTTGGTACTTGTCCAATGAGAAAACGGCTTTTGTGGATAAGTCAAGGGTTGAACCTGCTATCTTTTTCATAGATAAAATATCATTTTCGTTTAAACTTTTCTCTGGTCATTTTTATGGGCAATCCTTCATTAAGACTGTCCGAGGTCCTTATAGTAGCCGTCATATTATTTCGAGTCAGAACTACACTCCATGGATTCTCGTTTTATAAAATTCAAAGCGTAGTTGATTGTCGAACTGACCAAAGTTGAATGCCTTCAATCACCAAATCTCACGTGCATTCACTGCTAACGCCACCTGGCGCTCATTTCGATTACTCAGGAGATATTAATTTTCTTCTAATTCATAAACTCAAACGAAGAAAATTTTATTTCCCCAAATGCACTTCATTCTCTTAACTTACGAAAAGACAAACAAACAACTTCAATAATTTCAAAATTGCATTTATGAAATTGGACGGAGCACTTGGACAGTTGACTGAACATAAAAGAACGGGGGTATTGTATTTTAATCCTGGTCTTACACCAACGGAACTCAAGTTATGACTGGAAAGAACTACTGCTACTATTGCAAATTCTTCTTCTATTAACCTGCTAATATTAGAAGCATTTTTCAAAAGTAATTGTAATTCTATGCGATTTTAAAGTCCTTAATTCAGAGCACCTGATATCCATCATGTTGACTTGAACAATCTTGACATCTTTATTTTTCTGGACTACATTCTGTAGAACTTCTGGGAGTAGGTGCACTGTGCCAGCCAAAACCTCCAGTAGTTACTGAACTTTTTCAGAATTAACCTGAAAGAATATACATACGAACGAACATTGTAATGAAATTTTACTATAAATTTCAGATTCCGCTCATATTAGATGTCAATACATAGCTCTGATTATGCAAATCAGCACAAACCCAGATCAGAGTGCGCATTCGTGCTGTAACAAATTCCTGTCATATAAGATGCCAATACGCATTTAAGATTATGCCAATCAGCACAAAACAGATCAGAATGCGCATTCGCGCTGTTGCGTATTCGCGTTGTAGCGAATTCCGCTCATATTAGATGTCATGACGTATTTCAGATTATGCTAATCAGCATGATCAGCATAGACGCATTCAAGCTGTAACAGATTCGGCTCATATTAGGTGCGCCATACGTATTTCAGATAATGCCAATCACCACAAATCAAAACCTAAATCGCATTTGCGCTGTACCTGCCTCGCCATGAATTCTCATTTCTTATAACCCGTCACATACAGTATAAACCCAGATCAGATTGCTATACAGCCCGAGCTGGGTTCAGATCTTAGACTCCTATTTATAGAAAAATGACTATGACCTATAATGTAAGATATAGCTCAATAACGACTTTCGCTGAGCCCTTAACAGCTATGCGTTTGACCGCTTTTATGACCCCTTAAAACTTACTCGCAGGTTTTAAAGAACTTAGGACAGCCTTCTATACTAAAAGACTAATGCTTAGCGCTGGGCGGCGTCGATCCGGTTTCGAAGCAACCCGAATCGACTTCGCCTCGGCGCTCTACGTTAGTAGCGGACTATTCTTCACCCTGTCGCACATCGAAACCTATGTAATTGATAATGTTCTCTCCGTGAAGTCAACGATAACACTGCACTCTACAGCGCATTCTAACCATACTTCTTATAAAAATTTATTTCATGCTCCCATGTTTACGTTAACTGTTAAATGTCACTACAAATGTGTTATAGTAATATTATGGCCCATATGCCATCTGCGTATGGCCTGGGCAAAAATATTATATTTAATAAAGTTCAGTTCAGTTCAGTTCAGACAGCAGCTAGGAATACGCTGTTTAACAGATTAATGGATCAACGGCGTATGGAATATCTTTACATTCATTCTATAATTATAGGACTAAAAAACTTCAAAAGCTCCTGAAACGAATGCTTAATATTTTTGTAAACAAATCTGCATGAGCAATTTTGTACATATGCTCTATTTCGGAATCAAGAAGCTAGTCATTACCAGTACAACGCCAAATGGCAAATGGTTCTTGAGTCTGTCCCTATAACAATAATGTTTTCTGGCCCTGTTTGTACGCATAACACTCGTTAGTAAAACGTGTTTCAAAAACTTGCCATCTATCTTCACACCAGAACAGCTGCCCGCCTGAACACTGTCCCAATGAACACAAGTTCACATCCCCAAACTCTTTATTGAAATCCAAGCAACTGGATTGCTAAGTGATTTGTGACTGCAGCATAATATGGGCGAGCACCGTTAGCTCTCGATACTAGAAGTTTCTGTTTTAAATGTCATGCCCTGTACTGTCTTCTACAATGTCTTTTAGCCACCAGTGGAAAAATCAGCAATGCAAATAAGTGAAATATCAGGTTCTTTGCAAAATTCAAGTTTGTCGTTGGTTATGGCTCAGATACACTGTTTGGCAATGTCAACTAAATCTACTAAAGATAGTCACACGTAACACGCCCAGACACATGTAGATTCTATTTGCTAAAACCGGTTTAAAAATATCAATGCGTAGTTGATTGTCGAACTGTTCAAAGCTGAATGCCTTCAATCGGCAAATCTCAGGTGCATTCACTGCTAACGCCACCTGGCGCTCATTTCAATTAGTCAGGAGAAATTGATGTTCTTCTAATTCATAAACTCAAAGGAAGAAAATTACATTTCGTCACACTTAGCCGCTACATGTCCCCAATGTTAGATTTGAAGAAATGAAGAAAAAGACATGCTTAGAACTATCGCATAGCGCATAATGCTTATAGCTATAGTTACTAGACAACATTTTTAATAGTTCTAATTTTGCATTTTCTAAAGTCACTCTTTTTCAGTTTTTATCAAGCTCAGTAGTGTTTGTTTAAGTATTTGTATGTGTATACTTAGTTCTGAAAAGGTGATCTATTGGAAACAAATAAAACACAGGACATGTGAATTTATTGACCTTTCCTGAATAAGTGTACGAAATACCAAAATGGATGTCTGCTTAGATTAGCACATCTTTATGTGTAATTCTAACACATCTCGCCTTTAGAGCCAATGCTAAAAAACGTGCTATAGCAAACGATAAAGTCACAGTTTTGGAAGCGCGTGGAAAGCGAGCACTAGCTGACGTCAATTGTAACTGCAAAATGACGTCAGTCGTGGAGTTAGACGGTGTAACGTCGTTTTTACGCTAGAAATACGCTACATATTCATGTAAATATATGCGACACAGCCCAACTAATGGTGGGATTTCTTCAGTGCAATGTCGGAAAGTTGGAAAAAGCTGAAGACTTAAAATATGTTTACGTCGTTTATTGGGTGTTAGAATCGAAATAGATCAGCTCTTGTGCGTGATTTGTTGAGTAATAATTCACTGTTTGTCGGTTAGTTCTACGAAGATTAATCACTCGCGCTGCGCGCTCGTGATTTGATCTTCTTCAAAACTGACCTCAGAACTTAGTATACAGCTTATGTATTTCTTATTGAAAGGATGGCAAAACTGAAGTCAAACAAGACAAACGACCAGTGTCTATAGGGCCAGTTTCACGACCAATATGGATTTTCTCTGAACTTTGTGTAATCAAACTAATATGTATTACCTGTAATATCATGTAATTTTGGATCAATATATGAAGTTTTCTGAGTTGTATATCCAGTTGAAGTGGATGGGGTAATTTCACCCCAAACAGGGTTACGTTAAGTAAACGACTATATTTCTATAACCATATGTAGCTGAGAATCATCAGTTTCATGATAATTTATAGGATAACAGATTTAAAACTAAAACTTCTGATATTTTAAAATATTCAAAAATGATAAGTATATACTCACTTGAAAGGCATGCCACAATTTTAGTATTTTTCTTCTCCAACTTTACGAAAAAACACATCTTTTCATGCTTGAAGCGATTCAATTGATGTTTAGAGGTTACACAGTATATAAGAAGGTAATTATAAAATAATGAAGAATTGTTTCTATGGTGATTATTTGTAGAGTTATCTGCCAACAAAACCCGGGCTTTTTATTTTTTCAAACTTTTAGTGGTTCTGATGTTACCAGAAATCCTGAAAATGCTAAGCATCTCAAGTAGAATTTGCTCTCCTGTCAAAGTCTATATGAATTGTATTTTCAACTCAATTGGTATGATTGTATAAAAGCACATTTGTGATAAATTTTTTATATTGAATCACAGACTTATTTTTCAAAGGCAAAAAATTCTATTAGTACCTGCATTTGACTAATTTTACCAATATAAAACGGGAAACTGGAGCAAGACGATAATTAGATCAATGTTCCAATACAAGGATATGAGGAACAACATATATAGTTAACTAAACTTTTATTCTGAAAGCAACAACTTGTACCGTATATTTTTCACGTAGATCGTAAATGTATGCATGTAAGAGCATTTGGTTCCTATATTTACCAATATATTTCTTCAAAATCAAAAGTGGTATATATATATATAACAGGCTGTCACATACTAATGGAGCATATACATTTTATTATAAGCAATGCACTGACATCTCTTTAGGATGGGAACTGTATGTTAAGGTATCTTATGTTTTGTAGAGAGGAATTATTTACTACCTGGCCCGAAGCCGACGATCTTAGGGTTATTAGTTACATATGATTCACAAAGATTATACAAACAAGTAATATTCATGTATAATAACATTAGGTATACAAGTTAATTTTAATGAATGGGAAAGTGACAAAATCACAGTTAGACACCACAAATGAGAGCCAAGAGGTCAGCTGACCACAAGGCACATATAAAAAGACGCACACACAGGCATAGCAAACACAAGACAGAAAAAACATAAAAGATCCACAAAAAAAGTACCGCTTTGAAAGGCCAGTAAAATATTTTACTGGAGGGCTTAAACCGGTTTAACGGTGCACCAACCTCACCCTTAGTTCAGATTAGGAATTACATTGCCTCCTTAGACTTAAGGAATACTTAAGTTAAGTATAGGTTTTTCAGGATGCGAAAAATAACGTTTAAAACTGATTAAAGTCAAAAAAAGTTTTTTTATTTTTTTTTCTCAAGATCACAATGGTATCTTTGACCACAAATACCACATCGATCCGGGCAATTTATTCAGCATTTAAAATAGCATGTTGAAATATCAATACTTAACTTAAGTTTTGCTTAACTTTAAGGAGGTTTTGTAATTCCGGGCCCTGGTTGCTAATATTCATACTTGTAACTTCCCTTCTAGAGTTTACATAGTAAAATTGCCATTGGCACTCGGTAATATTTCCTATTTGACTGAATCCATATATAATGGCACAGTCACATGACGAGGCCAAGAATCCATATTGAATCACTAATGTGGATTTATGTCACTGAATTCATGGTGATGACGTATAGATACGAGGGTTAGTCAAAATTAACTGAGCCCTACCTCATAACATTTTAATCAAGTAAAATGGACATATAATGAGATGATATTTCATTGTAGTTATATGTCATCTATTTAATCACCTAATTTATTTCTGTTGGTATGGTTCTTGTAATGGTTGCTAGGCAACAGAATATGACCTGTCAGAGAGGTGCGTTCACGCTGTGAGACATCTTATTCTAAGCGTTGCCATGGAAACAGTAAAGTTAAAGCAGGGCCTTATTCACTGTCGTCTGATATCTTTAACATGTACCTTTTCAATTTCACAGAAAAGAAACCAACTGACCACAAATTATAGATGCTGTGGAAGTTTGATTTCATAATTTATCAAATTTCAACATGCCTGACGTCCTAAAATTTACCCCACCCACATTCATATTTATACAATTTTAATAGAAAGCATAAAATGTTAGGCTTAATATAATGCTTTAACAGTACTGCAAACACAAACCAACCCTGAGACATATTAAAGTCCTTGATTTAAATTCATAATTTTGTTTCCATGGCAACACAATTCCCTTGTATTTGAAAATTTGTGGAATTTTGGCGTTTTTGTTGCTAGGCAACACATACAATCAACGTTCGCCTAAACTTTAACGAACTAGTTGTATTGAAAAGACAATATGATAAATGTTATTTAAATAAATGTCAAATGTGTCTTTCACAATAACTATCAAACATGCAAGCTTTTTAAAGACATACTGTATATTCCTGGTGGCTGAGATCGTGAACGCATCGATCTGACTGACGTTCTTCAGTTGCCTAGCAACCATAATAGAAGCTTCACTAGGATAATTTTTCAGGGTCAAAACATCGATGGCATATGATACTTATAGAAAATAATCACATTTGTTGTCTATAATACCAAACTAAAATTTTATGAGGTAGGGGTCAGTTATTTTTGACTAACCCTCGTAGCGTGCACTTTTTCGATTCGACATTTCAATATGGCTGAGTAGCATTTAGAATCTCTATCCGACCCTGTTTTGCGGGGTATTTTACGCTAGATTGGGTTCATAAAAGAGCGTACATAAATTATACCTTTGTGGGGTGCGTATGTGTGATTTTCATTTTCTCGTAGACAAACAAATGAACCAGACCATGTATTTTTGGTGCATATCAAATTTACTAACTTCTTTAAACATACATGTACAGCTATCTAGTGGGACTAAACATCTAAATTTTGGCCTGGTCTCTAGGTTATAAAACTTCTTTTATGCTCAACTGGACTGTTATCCTGTTCATAATGATAAAATGCCAAAAACTGTTGGCATTTAAACAGTTATCAGCAGTATAGATACGGGGATAGATATTTCATCTGGGACTTTTCAAACAAGTAATGTCTTTATTGTTTTATCTAAGTTTTTTTATGATCGTTGAAATTTCATGTTTATTTGAGTTGGGCATGGAAAAAGTTTTATAACCAGAGCACTTTGCTATTATACTTTGAGTACGAAAGCAGTGAAGTCTCTGACCAGACTGTGCTTTTACACAGACTCATCTGCACATTAGCTGCTCGAAAATGCGATAAGTACAATGTAGCTGATAGTGTATTTCCGACAAATGAACTGTTCCATAAAGCTACATGTAATGAAGTCAGAGTGGTCCATTGCATATATTGAAAAAAAAATCTAGTATATCTTTCTCTGAAGACCGATTGTGTCTTAGCAAACAGTGCAATCCCTGATAAAATGCCGCATTATGGGTGGTCACTTTTGCCAAAGTACCCGTTAGGGGTTTCCAGTTCACAAAGGGTTACAATATAATGAATCCGGTGAAAACGTTTCTCAGTCCGAAAATACCTCAACCTCACAAAGGGTCAGCACGTCTTCAGAAGTTATCTCGATTATTTGGAGCTGAACAAATTTTCCATAGATTGGCATAACACAGGTTATTGTTACAATCAGATCATTTAAAGTCCCTGGACCTTTATAAAATCCACAGTCAATCATGTTATCTGTGGTCGAGCCAACAGTGACACTGATATCGTGAAGCCTTTCGGAAAGCTCATTACGATTGTAGATAACTATACGATGAACCCAGAAGTAATTCGCAAGATCCACTCTCCACCAGGGATTTTGGTCTCCAGCCGTGTGAGTGCATGTATTATGTGTCATATCATGAGATTTGACTCCATCAACCGCCTTTCCAGCTGAAAAATCGGTTATTCCAAGGCCGTGATATAATTCGTCTCCTCCCCAGGCAGAGCTTTGTATAGCTGTTTTATGCAAAGCGATATTACCGTTCCCCACTAAAACACTGGTTATTTCCTCATCCGACCACGAAGAATTATTTTCACAGGTTTTGAGAATAGGACATTCCGGGAGCACGTTATCCAAACAGTCAAACTTGATCTTTGCATTAACTGATGTGATCGGACCGCTTGGGTAGTAAGTTCCTGTCAGGGATTCCGGAAACTCGCATTCACTAGGCTTACATGTGCCAGTATCACGTTCGCATTTTTCAGTTCTACTGCAGCTGACTGGTGCGCACAAATCACTAACCAGACTAGTCAATTTATTTTTGTTTCTTGATACATCGATGACAGTGTCGCCTGGTAACACTCTGTTAAACAACGCCACAGTATCATCGCAAATAGAACAAATGCGATAGAGTCGATTGTGGCGGACATGAGTACACCTATTCGGTCGGGATAAACATTCTTTGACGCACTCTGAAATGCTGATTTTCAAAAACACGCGATAACAAGACATGCTGCTTTCTTCATTGAAGTCCACTGGTAACACATGCATTGGCTCTGCTTTAGCTTGAGTAACAAACCAAATAAGCAGTACAAGAGCAATTTCAAAATATAGTGTGGTAGAATACATAGTCATGGCTGTTTCTCTGTATAACCGTTGCTTCTTAGGTCCAGCTAAACAAAACACAATGAGGGGAAATGTGCATATTTTCTTGTTCATTAGTTTAAACATTGGTTATCACCGGAACGCTGAAAAAGTTACGCACATAAAAGGGAGACTACTTGGTTAGGCAGTGATTCTCTTCAATTGCGTGCCTTTTCAAAATAGGAAGTTCTCTTAAAGGAAAGAATTTGCTCCAAGAGGGAGCGAATTCTTTCCTCCATGAGCAGTTCCTTATAGTATGGAAAATCACTTTTACCACATTCAGAAACCTCCCTTGAATATTACTATTTTATTACGCGTGTGCGCAACTGCGTAATATGAGCTACGCCATGAGCAGTTCCTTATAGTATGGAAAATCACTTTTACCACATTCGGAAACCTCCCTTGAATATTACTATTTTTATAACGCGTGTGCGCAACTGCGTAATGTGAGCTACGTCACTTGTTATGGCTTCTCAAAAAAACGTCCCATTGAGACGGTTCTTTTCGGAGTACCCACAACAAATGATAAGGGAAATGTTTTTTATTACACCCTCTTTAATATATTGGGGATCGGCACGTTTCATCTATATGTCTCGAACAGAAATACTTATGAGCGCAAATCTTTACCGTTCAATTGTACGAGTTGTGACCAAAACGTTCTCGGCCCGATATGCTTCGATGAGATTCATTGAATTAAAATCTTGTCAGTCGGTCATTTGTTCTAATTGAAGAACATCGTGAGTGTGAAAAGCATGCGGTCATGCTTGGTTACTTTTGTGAAGCAATTTTACGAGAGGAGGGTGCAACACATTTGCAAACTGGAGAAAGGGGTACGTGCATTAAGAGGCTATTTTGGCCCCCCTATGAGGTCAAAAAATAAAAGTTGCTCTACACAAGTTTCTTTTTATTAGTTTATTAGAACAATAGCCAAAGTGTAAAGGTCTGGTATTGATTCGACTTTTACGGTTCCTATGGTAACAAAAATGGCCGCCAAAATAGGCTGAAAATAGGAAAATAACCATTTTGGAGCAAATTGGAGACATGTAACTGAGGAATTAATATAGAGCACAAGCAAATACCAAAAATAATTAACAGATGATGAGAATTATTACGGCACACAATATATTAAAAGATTTTTTGGTATTTGCTTGTACTGATATCTAATTTTTTAAAAATCAGTCTCAAAAAGCCTCAAATTTGGCCTAAAATGGCAATTTCTCTATTTTAAGCCTGTTCTGTCGGCCAATTTGATTACCATAGCAACCGGTAAAAGTAAAATAAATGCCAGAATTTTACACTTGGGCTATTCTTCTAATAAACCAATGAGATGGAATTGGTGAAAAGCAACTTTCAGTTTTTGGCTCAAGAGGGGGCCTTAATAGCCCCTTAATGTACGCACCCCTTTGAAATCAGAGCGGTTATCAAGTACTTCTGTAAGAAAGGAATGCTTCCCAATGAAATTCATAAAGTCTTCGTGTAATTCCTGGAGTCTCCTTCTTAAAGCACAGTTAAAAAAATCGGCAGTAGAGTTTAAGAGGGGGATAGCGAGCGTTGAGGATGATGGCCAAAGATGCCACAGCTGATGAAAATGTCATGGCCGTGCACACCCTGGTTAAGTGTGATGCGAAGCATAGCTAGCGAAGTGCGCATAAATTTTAGGGCAGTATAATAAATCCAAACCGACAGCTTAGGTATGTCAAAGGTGTCGGCATGATGGGTGCCGCGAATGTTGACCGATGATCAGAAAAGGACTAGGCTCGATATTTCTAGGTATCTCCTGTCTCGCTATGTAGGTGCTCCTGGCGATTTTGTCGAACGAGTTGTAACCGAAGATGAGACATGGGTTCACCACTTTGACCCAGAGTCAAAAATGCAGAGCAAACCACGGAAGCACCCTGGCTCACCCCATCCTAATAAATTTAAGCAGGTTCATTCAGCAGGGAAGGTGATGGCCTCAATCTTTTGGGATAGTCAAGGGGTGATCGTGATATATTATTTTGAGCAAGGTCGCAAGATAGACGGTGCATATTATGCAGGCGAATTGAGGCGGCTACGCCAGGATATTGCAAGAAAGAGGCGAGAAAAACTGACTTGAGGTGTTCTGTTTTTGAATGACAACGCCCCTGTCCACGCGTCACAAGTTGCTATGACTGCTGCGACTGAATGTGGATTTGAAATCCCTCCTAATTCCCCATATTTTCCTGATATGGCTCCTTCTGACTTGTACCTGTTCCCAAAAATGAAATCCCATCTTCGTGGTACATAAAGGCGTCATAGAGGCAGTAAACGAGTACTTTGGGTACCAGGAAAAGGCCTTCTATTTTGAAGGGATACGAAAGCTAGAGCAGAGATGGGCTGTACATTGCCTTGAAGGGAGATTATGTTGAAAAGTAATGGTCAAACTTAGATCAATCCAAACACACAGTTAGTTGTTCAAATGTACCGTCTTTTATATTCAGAACGTTCAGGAGGCTCTTAAATAGTTGCATGGTCTAAAATGCGACAGCCGCATTTTTATAAACAATTTTAATTGATACTTAGCAGTGAATTAATGCATATATATATGAATAAAAATGCTCGTATTATAGGCCTACGGAAATACACAGTTGGATTTATAAGTGATAATATTTGGCAAAGAACATTTTCAGAAGTAAAATGTTGACCAAAATATTACCCTTTTTAACAGCAAGATACACTATTCTGTGCACTCGTCGACTGCAACCAACACGCGATGACTACGCTGTTCGCGTGCAGGGTTCTCTAGCCTGAGTTAAAGTAAATGATATTGGTCACAATTGCCATTGTTGATGGGTAATTTAATTCAAGTAACACACTTAACACCTTAGGAAGCCGTAATTTGGTTTCAAAAGCGTTCATATGTAGTTAAGGTATCCAGACTATACACTGAGCAAAATTTCTAATTGGTCACCTTACATTTTTGCTCTTGTTTTGAAAGTAAGAATTGGTTATACAAAATTCATGCTGCTATAAATCAACAAAGGTTTTGCTGAGACTCTGCAGGTCATTTCATTTAAAAATGACTGGTACTTCTTGCAAAGACGATGCTAGAGTAAAGGCACCCTCATTTCAAAAATTCACATTTTTTCTACAGTATTAAATATTCCACAGAGACGCTATCCATTTGTATTTTTGTTTGTTTGAAGATGTTACTGGCTGCCGTGTTTTAAGACGAACAAGCTTCAAATGTGTTGCCTCACTCGGACTCCTCGTTTCTGTTACGTAATAGCATGAAGACAAACACTACCAGCAGCTAAATCGTAAAAATTCAGCTTTATGCATGCAATTTACATAGGAAGTTTGCACTGTTCTGTACGCCTTATTATCTGCGACACGGCATTGAAATTTTCAGCGTTTATTCATTGCTACTAGACGTCAGTTTTCTAATTTGGAAATTGAAAAAAATGCAAAGTGCGGTAAATTTGATTTTTTTAAATTTTACATTCAAACCGGAAGTACACAGCAGCAGTGAAATGTTTGTCATCAATAAATGGACGAATCAAGTTCTATTCTATTAGGCCATTCTTGTTCAGATACAATAAAATGCATACAACAATTTTTGCACGAGCTACTAAATAATAATAATGAATTTTAAAAATCTCAAAAAACGTGATATTTTAAAAAATGTGTAAAAAATATACTTTAGTCAAAATGTCAAGTGTTTTGTGTTTTTGAAGTCGGCTAGACCAGTTTATTACCAACTGCACTTAAATTTTATATAAAACTTCACTTAAACCCATTTTTCTTCGAAACAGCGTATTTTTGAATTTTAAACAAAAAAAACTGTGGATTGAAAGTCAACTTGTCTGAAAGACTGCTAATCTTTTGCCCGTTAAGCTGCACATATTTAGACAAAATTTGATTTCAATGTTATTAGCCCTTGGTCAGAAATAAGGAGTTAAAAAAGTGACCAATTAGAAATTTTGTTCAGTGTATGAGTGATTTAAATAATCAGACAGATTAATGCATTCTTTCTGTAGATCTATACTTTATTTTACTTTTTCTTAGTTTGATATGGTATCATATGTAACAGGCTTTCCTAGACTCACATCCCAGCGTACAGAGTGCAAACATCTCTTATTCGACATAGCTTGGATTGTTCTTCAAGATAGGATATCTGAAGAATTCCCTTGGGGGAGCAAAACCATTCTCAGCGATCAGTCTTTAGTGGTTTACATATTTTAGTAACGTTATGTACATTTATTACATGCTTTACTAAAATAGTAAAAAAAAATGCTTTGTTACCCGGGCTGATACAGCTTGTGATTTTAAACAAATAAAGGCCCGCTCACGTGAACCCATATCGGCCCTCACGTGAACCCATAATGGCCCTAGTGTGCACCTATATCGGCCCTCAAGTGCACATTCAACGTCTTAAATGACGTCATTTGCGTCGCCGCGACGAAAAGACCAGCGCGTAAACATGTAATTAAAAGTTCGATGCCGCGTTATAATGTACCATGCATATCGGCCCGCAACTCAATTTTAATACGGAAGTCATGTATTTCAAATCTCTAAGTAATAACACCCATAACGACGACAGTTGCATACATGATGAAAACAGCCTAGCGTTTTCAAGCCAAAATTGTGTTTCAAAGTACATGTAATTGTAGTGCGATTTGATAGATAAGATATACCCACCCGTGCCCCTGTTTTATTGATGCCTAGCATATTGACTCTTTTTCACTCTTATATTAAAGCTGCATAGTCTGTAACTTTTGATCTTTTAATTTTAGAACTAATGTTTCTATTTTTCAAGAACACAGTAAAAGTTTCATAAGATAATTCACTTTTCCGTGCAGTTTTCAGCTATAGTGAACAGATTTTTTTGTGAAAACATAACTTAATTCAACTTTTACAAATGATTTAAAAAGAAAATATAAAAAATCGAAAAAAGTTTCATAGTTGCAGACTTAGTCTCTTTAAAGTCTTTATACCTGAGCTATCACGTAAGATCATCTAATATTGTTTCAATGCTGCTATATATTAAGAACGCTTACGAGTTCCCAAGACGACAAGAGGGCGTATTTCGAAAACTGTTATTTTAACTTGCAAGCGCTTCCAAACGAACATGATTTCATATTCGTGAGTTGTATCGTTCCCTTCCCACAATATTAGCTTTGGCCCAGGGAAGTAAGCCTACAGCTTTAAACCGTCACTCGCACTCCCCTTGAAATAGCCTCATTTACGACAAACATCACTTTTTGTAACTTTTAAAAAACTGAAGTAATCCTGCACTATCCTATTTGCACCTAGCCTTTAAATATTTATGCTTGTAAATATTTTTAAGTGAATGGCGAAACCGTTTTAACTACATAAAACTGCGTTCATAGAGCAATGCTCATCCATTCGTAAAACAAATATAATACTGTTTATAGACGTTAATGAATATGATATGCATAAATCATTATTCCACATTGTTCGACGAATCTCTGTTTGTACATTTATCGTTTTTCATTTAAAAATTCATCGTTTTGAAATTAACCCTTAAATGTCCATAGGAAATGCCACAGAGTTGTTTCTGTTACACAAGTAGGCTTATACTTCAAATAAGGCTTGATATTTTATGTGAATCGTCAAGGTGATTTTGCATCGTTTCATTTTGAGGCATCTGTTGATACAGCAGATGTCTTAAAAATGAAACAATGCAAAATCTTCCATCTACGCAGTCGTGTTGGACGCATTAAAGGTTAATGGATGGAAAATATAATTATGGGAAAACCTCCCTGAAGTAACGTATTGCTTTAGTATAGACAAGGTTAGCTGAACTGTCGCATAGCGTATTACACTCACTAGTGAACCATTTTTAGTGTTTTGATTTTGCTGAAACCACTCTGTTTCAGTTTTTTTTATGCATTTCAAGTTCTGAGTATTTTGTTTTATGTTTTAGTTAACTATTTGTATATACTAAGTTCTGAATAGATGATCTATTGGAAGCAAATAAAACACAGGAAAAATGCATATTCCAATCAAACTCAATTGCTGATCCAGGATTTATAAAGAGGGGTTCGACTTATTGATTTTAGCTCAATTTTCTGATATATCCCCAGGGGAGGGGGGAGTACTCTCATTTTTTTCTGCATACGTAGGCTGAGGCCCAGCATCTACCGTTCACCCCCAAAAAAATCAGGAATTTCAAGCACCCCAAAAAAATATTTGAAATTTTGGCCACCCAAAAATATCCCCGATTCTGTACCTTGACCCCAAGAAAAGACCCTAAAATGCATAGAAATGACCACTAAATATAGTGCATTTTTGTGATGACCCAAAAAATATCCACAAAATCTTCATACCCCAAAAAATATTAATTTTTCTGAAAACCCCCAAAAATATTGAAATTCAAAAATTTGGAACCCCCGAAAAATTGACCCGAGCCTACGTATATATGAAGATATCAGAGTTACCCCCCCCCCCCCCCCCCTGTGGATATATCCCCATGAAAATGAAATAATTTGGTCTCAAAGGGCGGTTCAAGCGACAGTGTTTAAGTATTGCATACTGTGTATTAACACAATAACCTCTTTTGTAGATGGTGTGCCATAACAGACAGATCGATCCTTGAGAGTATAGATATGCACAGACAATGGACTAAGTTTGTATTACTTGATTTTTCGCTTACTGTAAAGGCGGCACCTCATGAATGCGTAATTAGGACTAGTCAACCTTTGGCATAGGTAACAGCTGAAAAGGAGGCGCGGTTTTATTCAAAAGTAACTGTATCATCTTGTTTCACCACCTCAGTCAATATTTAGTCCTTAAAACGCCAGCAAAATAACTGCACCTGAAAATGTCTATTTAACATAAGCAGGGAGGCAAACATTGTGGACCCAAATCAGACTGCTCCTACAGGAGCAGTCTAATCTGTTTCCACACTGTTTATCTAGGAGGCTTCAAATAGTTTAGTGAACGACAAAAACATACATTTTGTTATTATGCGCTTTAAGGGTTAGTTCAGTGTGTATACGGTTAGGATTTTCATGAAATGCACACACGTTTGCGCGGCTCAAAAGCTTATTAACTCTCTACCAAATTATAAATAAAACCTGATTTCCCTTCCTTAGCAGATGAAATAGCCGAACCACACCCAGATATGAATATTAAAGTTGCCGCCTTTATAGTAAGCGAAAAGTCAAGTAATATCTGCGTTTGAAATATGCACACAGTATTGTTTGGAAATATCTTTATCTCTTCCTGCTGCTGTCAACATCTGAGAAGAAGAAAAACGTACTCAGCAGGATCATCAGTAAGTCTCCCAATATGTGAGTTAGTATATGTACACAGGGTACAAGTGTTCCAACATTTAATCATAACTTGCATTTATAACTAGCTTAAAGATTCAATCATGTTCGAAATAAACGTTTTCATTAGAATGTATAACTGTGTAACTAATGAAATGAATAATTCAGTTCAATTTTGCCATAAAGTGGAGTCTGGTACAATATACCTTGTTGCACTGGCGTCTTCATTTTTCTACAATATAGAGACTCCGTGGGATACAAAGTAAAAAGACAGAAAGGATCAGGAATCGATACAATCAAGTACCACACCTGTCCAAGGATACCAAATGGGAAAATAACAAAATCACAGTAAACATCAGAAACAAGAGCCAAGAGGTCAGCCCTTTCCCTTCAGGTGACCACAAGGCAGCAATGAAGAGACGCGAATGTATGGCAAACACAAGACATTAAAAACAAATGATCCACAAAAGAAGTACCGCCTTAAAACAAACCAGTTTCACGGCCGCCAACCTCACCCTTAGTTCAGATGTGGATCAAGACACATATACTGACTGAAAAAAGAAACGCTACATGATTCCTGATTTTGTAGTACTTAAGAAAATCTATGAACATGCTATATTTATAAGTAAAATTTGAAGTCTAGAGTCCAGGTTTTGTTTAATGTTGTTTTTGCAGTTTATCTTTGATGTTTGACGTTACCACGTCATTTGCTAAAAAGAGGTTTTACAGCCACCCCACCTAACAGGTAGTCATTACGGTGGTAAAGTAACGTAGTGGGGCTAGTGAGTAGCGCATAGTTTAAGAAAAAACACCATATAATAACATGAGATTCTGCCAACTCATGTCTACGCCAAATTCAAAACTGACTGTAACTAACGTTTTTTTTATTTTTCATGAATACCTCAAAATGGCGAGTGATAAATGAATAAAACTGTACATGCCAATTGTTTGCAACATTTGTAAGCAATATCTGTCTTGTAATGTAAAATGGCGACATTCGTTTTGATGTTACTGAAGACGTTAACGTCAAACTTAACATACCGTCTGCATGTCAGAATCAAATTGTAGGCGATGAAAATTTGTGACAAATCGCGTGATTAATGATAATCTTTATTTGCCATTATTATTGTTCTCTTTTAGAAAACCTTATCACCTGTATGTCTTTTTGAATTCGTAACAAAAACTAAGGAAAAACGACATCAGTTTTCCAAGTTTTGATTTCCACCATTAAATTGTTTTTGACAGAACGTTTGGAGGTACAACATAACATGCCATTAAAAGTAAAAACAATAATCTGTATTTACATTTATTGCCTCATGTATAAACACTTATATAACATAACTTTGAATTTTGATGTAGCGTTTCTTTTGTCAGTCAGTAAAGATGTTTGGTCTGCATGAAAGACCCCTGACTTATCCATGTATCATCTCCTAGAACATATAAATTAAACCAAGATATAAAAAGGAGATAAAGCAAAGACAAGGACTCAACAGTACATAAAACTGAATATCAGAGCAAAAGAAACCCAAAAGGTAAACCCCGGTGGGCCTGACAACAGCCAAAGTATCAGGCCCCTACCATCGCATCAATGAGATAAGTCTTTAAGTCTGAACCGTCTTAGAAGCTGAAGTCCGACCCATCGGTGTGATTTGGCCATATATTGGCCTCAAGAAAACAACAAAACATCTGCAAAAAAACCTCGATTACTCGAATTCTGATAGCGCAGTAGAGTTACCGTGGATATAAGTGCTTGATAATTGCATGACCGTAGGTCTGCACTATATACACTGTGTTAGTCCGTCTGACTATCTGTCTGTCCATCCATCCATTAGCGGTAACAGAAAATTCTCATAACTCTTGAACAACATTGGTATATTTTGGTCAAATTTTGCATACATTTTTATCTTCTCTGACATGCGTAACAACCTTTTTTGGTGGACGCCTGGGCATTAGTCCGACCTTTAGTTGTCAAAACTCTTGAACCACATAGTATATTTGGATCAAATTCTGCATACTTATACATTTAAACATTGTCTGGGCATTTGATTGCAAAACAGTGACGAGTCTTTGGAAATTTCAACAAATGATGCTATGTTAGGCGATGCTGACAGATAACACATTATTGTCAGTGGTGTCTCCTGTTTGGCCTGCTGACAGATGGGGGTTGGGGGCAGGATCGGGACATTTGGACTCTGTAAAAAAATCAGGGTTGTACTCTCCATGTAATCACCCTGAAACAAAGAGTCTGTGAGGTTGTGGAATAGACGTTTTTTGTTTGTTTGTTTGTTTTTGAAGGAGCCTGAGCTAGCTTGTTACGGATGTGAAGGTGATCCCTAGTGAGGAGATTGCTCTGGAGTTTAGCCACTGTTGGGCGACATGATGATTGATATGCCGCTGGAAACAAGCACAAATACACTCCAACCAAAAGTGAGGAAGCTTGGAGAAACTCAAACATCTTTGCTTCTTATCCAGATAGTCTTCAAGGCGCGTGTGTTGACTGTCAAAATTAAAGCGCCTACCGATACTGGTGAAATCTTGGCAAATACAGTGGAACTCTGGGCAAAACTAAAAACATTTTTGCTGAAGACAAAAGGAGGTATGTGGCACAACTAAGCTCTCCATATGGTGACATGAAACTTGTTGGTTGAATAAGAATGTAGAAGATGCCAGCACAGCCAAGTGTCAAAGTTTTAATGCACACATGCATATTAAAACATTGCTAAGTACAACACCAAAAGTTTGGTATATCATGCAAGCCACAAAGCAGACAAAGTGATTTTGAGAGCATTGACGACAAGTTGTCTGATATCTTCCACCTCGCCAACCTGATGAGGAAAGATAATGTCAATGTAGTAGGCAACAAACAAGTGAAGAACGACACTTTGGAAATGCCATTGAGCAAGGAGGCAAAGCAGAATATGTGGGCTAAACATTATGAAGTGGGACTCTGAACACCTGTCCAACAAATCGCTGCTAGATGGCCCGCCCATCAAATTACTATTGACATAGTGAAGAAGGCCATCTCAACAATCGAACAGAGGCAACTATCGAATCCTCAAGCTGGCCAGACAGGCCATGATTGCAGATCTTAGACATTATCGATGGCCTCATGAGTGTTATCTATCGATGACTCCCAGTTCAGCTTTGTCCAAGGCAAAGCACTACAAATGCAATATTTGAGATCTGGCAGTTGCAAAAAAATACCTTGCAGTGAACACGAGGCCTGAACTTAGAAAACGTTTCAATGTCTTGTGGTCACCTGCTGGGAAAGGGCTGACATCTTGGCTCTTGTTTGTGATGTTTAATAATGTTTTGTCATTTTCCAATGTGGTATCCTGGGTCAGGTGTGGTACTTGATTGTATCGATTCCTGATCTTTGCCGCCTTTCTTGCTTTCTAACCATGACCCATGCAAGGTTATCTGGTGGGCACTGAGAATGCTAGGTGTTGAGTAATGGATTGTGATATTAGTCCAGAGCATGTACACCAATGCAGGTAGTGGTGTCCGTGTTGGCAAGGGTAACAACCAAGAGTGGGGTCCATCAGAGCTCAGTACTCTATCAGAGAACTGGATGCCTTGTCATGTGAGTTCCATTCTGGAGTTCCAAGTAGATGAAATTGTCATCATTGCTGACTCTATGAAGGAAAATGTCAATAGGCTCTTGATATGGAAAGAGGCCATCGAGGAGAAGGGGTTGAGGGTAGATGCAGTAAAGCCTAAGGTAATGATCTGTGGTACAGACCTGGACATCCTTCAGAGTTCAGGTGAGTTTCAAAATTGTGCTGCCTGTCGTACAGGAGTAACATCTACTGCAAACACTGGTTACATTAGAAATGTAGATGGCTGTAACGACTGAATATTAAACCTGCACAGTGCAGGGGAACTACCCACCCCTATTGAAGGTAGAACGCAGAGTAAAGTTTATGTCAGACCTGATTTATAAGTAGGAGGTGGTATCTTACTCACCTGGGTGACATGCTTTCCGCTGGCTGAGTAAGTGGTCACTTCTCGTGTCTAACACCCCATCACCTCTTTTACAAGACATGCCGCAATGTGTACATATCTTGTGTATAGAGTGTCATCCTTCATGCCACTGAAACTTGGCCATTGACTTAGCCGAACCATGATAAAACAGATCTGCAATATCGACCCAGAGGGTGTGGTCATAGCCCGGCCAAATTCGGTTTTTTTTTAATTGCCTATTTCAAGATCATTATACAGTTGGCTTTACCACACCCACTGATCTAATTCACTTATAATGGGCATATTTACACTGTAGCATCATAAACTATGCTGTAATATACCTTGCTTTGCATAATATGGAACTCCCATGATTAACATCCTTGATGACTCAAACAAATTATATTATAAGAAGATATTTAAATGTTTCAGCAAGGGACCTAACTGCTCCCTAACTCACCACAGCGGTGTACTTCCGGTTCAGAGACCTTCAGAAAACACTTGGTCAATTTTGATTGAAAGGAAGGTTGCCACTGTTTGGGAGTTTGAACTGCTCATTTCTATTGTAACAATAACAGCTGTTTTGTTAACTCCCAAATACTGGTAATCTTAAATGGTTATGTGCAAAATCAATTTTAAAATAAACTGCTAAAACAATAGGATGACTTGTTTTCAACATTGTTATGCGTTTCACTGTTAGAACAATGGGGTAATTGATTTGTGTCTGCAATTGTTCGCACCTTACCACAATAAACAATAAACTAACAATGTTTTATTAGATGCATCTTTAGCAATTAGACAGGACAGCTTATTAAATATTGACAGTTCTAGGTCACATTAAAACTGACATAAGACAAAGTTACTGGGAGAAAAGAGGAGATATTAATGATACATGGAGAACCCGGTTAAAATTTTGGTCATGATTTTAGCGGACTCTGGTCGCGTTAGTCAGTAGGTCACATAAAATAGGTCGTTAAGCATTAAAAACGTTTGAGAGGGTTGCATAATTAAGAAATAGATCAGCTTCAACAGTGAATTGTTGAGTAATAATTCAATGTTTGGAGGTCAGTTGTAAAGAAGATCAAATCACGAGCGCGCACTGGAGCTGATCTATTTCGATTCTAACACACAATAAACGACGAAAACACATTCGAAGTCTTCAGCTTCTTCCAACCTTCCGCCATTGCACTGAAGAACTCCCGCCAATACTTAGACTACGTCGCAAACGTTTACATGTAATTGTAACGTCTTTCAAGCGTAAAAACGACGTTACACCGTCTAACGCCATGAATGACGTCATTTTCCAGTGACGTCAGCTATCACACACTTTCGCTGTGAATTATTGTCCGATATATCACAGTTTGTTACCGTTGGCTCTATAGGCGAGGTGTGTTTAAGACACATAATGACTTAGGATAGGCAGTCATTAGTGCAATTTAGACTGTACTGGTACATTTTAGATCCACAGGTCTACACAATAATTCCTGTGTGGGACAGTCCATACGTTCGTCCATCCGTATAAAAAAATGTCCATTACTCTTGAACAACATTGTATATTTTTATCCAATTAGTCATCATGCTGTAGGAAATGACTGATTTGCTAGTCCTTCTGGCACCCTATACTGATTACTGATTAGTCTACGTTCACCGCGGGTTGTGCACATTACGGTCAGTCGATTTTTTTTTTTACTTTTTAAGCGAGTTGAGGAAAAAAGACGTATTGGTATCTGTATCATCAAAATACAACCTTTGAACGGTAGAGTTTGGTTCAAAGTATCAAAAACCATGTCTTGAAATGGGATACTATTAAAGGAAAAGGTGTTTCCACTTACTGGGGGAGGATAATTAGATAAAATAGTCTCAGAACATATTTTTGTTCTTCTTTAAATGGTTATCTTGTTAAAAACTTAAAACAATACTCAGTCTGGCAACTACACTACAGATCATAAAATTGATTGTGCTTACGAAGAAAGTGGGAAACTAAAGCATGTTTCTCCTTAATTTGACAATATTCTTAAAAATAATGGAAAAATCGAAGCTTCGGTTGATATGAAAACCTTTTTTCTTTTCTAAATTCCAGTAAAACATACAGATGGGAGGGCATAAAAAGATCAATGCCAGTCAGATTATTGCAAACACACCTATTATTTTAGGCCTAAAATAAAATAGCGGATGGCTTGAGCATGTTAATCGTTAGAAATGGTTAAGCCTCTTGTACTTATCCCTTAGTGCAGTAACGTTGCTACCGTTTTGTACTATGTAATTAAAAAGGAAATGTCGAGCATGCTAATTCAGTTCAGTACGTTTCTTTGTATGTAAATTTAATTTAATCTGCGTGAATTTTTAATGAAATGATGAAAACCGTACATTAGGACAGATAGACTTCAAGTTAAAAACGTCCTGCTATCCCCAAGTTAATTTTGCAGACATATATTTTCTTAAAGAACAATCAAAGCTGTGTCGAATACGAGGTGTTTGCACTCTGTAAGCCGGGGTGTTAGTCTGTAAAAGCCTGTTTCATATGAAACTATAACAAATTGAGATGAAAGTTAAATGAAAGTAAGAAAGAGGGCAAAGATCAGGAGTCGATACAATCAAGTACCTCACCTGACCCAGGATACCAATTAAAAAGTTTCAACTAGATAAAGAAGACATTAAATTTTCTAACTATTCAAGTTACTCATGTTGTGTGCATGTTTGATGCCTTAGCTACATAAAAAGCATTATGAACTACATAAAAGCGTCTCATGATGTTATGTAATAGATTAAATTGCAACGTTTA
Organism: Loripinus fragilis; assembly: GCA_964019695.1. Lineage (NCBI taxonomy): Eukaryota > Metazoa > Mollusca > Bivalvia > Lucinida > Lucinidae > Loripinus > Loripinus fragilis. Next base: position 63,489,681 of record OZ026514.1, on the reverse strand, counting down.
AGTATATTTTTCAAAATGCGTTTAACCCTGCATTACAAACATGCTCATTTGACTTATAGAAAAAACCAAGTTTGCCTTTCTATCTTAAATATATTGTCTTATATGAGCTATTAAACAACACTACTCCCAAGTTTTAAGCAGTCAATTTTGATATCTATCATTTAAAACAGCCACCAGTTTTTTTTTGCCACACCAGAATTTGGCAAAATCACATCATCTTTCTAGTGATGCAAAAGACTCAAAACCACTAAATTACATAAATACAGACATAAGGGAGCAAAACATATATAATTATGACTAAAAAAATATATGCCATCATGGTGAAAAAAATGGTCAAAGTTAAAAACCCCGCGGGGTTTTTGAAAAACCCCGCGGGGTTTTTCCAACCCCGCGCGGGGTTTTTCCCCCACATTTTCAAATGGGGGAAAAACCCCGCAGGGTTTTTTCAAAAAAATAAATATTAAAATTTGTTCAAGAAACAAGTTTGTTTGATTGTAATTATTGCAGAAAATGATTGATATGGCTTAATTCCAAACTTTGATTTCCCCCGCGGGGTTTTTCTCCCATTTCAGATTGTGGGGGAAAAACCCCGCAGGGTTTTTTGAAAAATTCAAATTGACTTTTTTGAATTATTATTCATCACAATGCATAATAAAAGGTATATCAAAAACTTTCAGCATTATATTGTGCCTCTAGAGGAAAAAGAAAATTCCCCCGCAGGGTTTTTCCCCCGCGGGGTTTTTCCCCCACAAAATAAAATGGGAGAAAAACCCTGCGGGGTTTTTCATCCAAAAATAATAGTTTCAGTTTTAAGCTCAAAGAAGCATTTTACACTTTGTGTTCAAAGTTGTGAGAGTTTTATATCAAAACAGAGAGATTTCAATTTCTCCCTTGGTGAGAAATCCTAAAATATACGTTACCAAAATGGCAATGTATCATTGTTAGACTGATGGCTGAGAAGGTTTTGCTCCCGGTTAAAGAATTTTGCAGACACATCGTATCTTAAACGAGCATTTCAAGCTGCGTAGAACAAGAGATGTTTGCATGTGTACGATTGGGTGTTTGCCTCTGACAGTCTGTTACATATGTTACCATATAAAATTCAGAAAATGAAAAGTAAAAGTCTGTGCAATAAGAAGGCATTAAACTCCCGATTAAACTCACTATTTAAATTACGCATATAGTTTGCCTACTGGATACCTAGAATACATATAAAAGTTTTTAAGCAAAATAACGGCATCCTAATGTGTTATGTGCGTTACTTAAATTAAACTACCCTTAAAAATGGTAATTGTGACCAATATTATTTGCTTTTACAGCTGATTTGTGCTTTTTTAAAATGCTTTTGATCTAGTTGTACTTACACACTCATTTGGCTCATAGAAAAAACAAAGTGTTTATCTATCTTAAATATGGTGCATTATATGAGCAATTAAACAACACTACCCTAAGTTTTAAGGAGCCCAATTCGGTAGGTATTATTCAAGTAAAAATATATGAAATCTTCCATTATTTGATTGTCATGCTAATATAATAAAGAATGATAAATTTTGCAAGTTCAACAACAAGATAGGAGAACTTGTTACAGGTTGTTACTGATGTTACATAACATTATAAATAAGCAAGGACATAGACTTGGTGTAAGAGATGATATTTCAGGGCGAAATGAATATTTTTCACATAGTTTACTATAAATCTCTAGGTTTTGGTGCTTTAATCTTAGGAATTAAATTATTACTGATTATCAAGACCTTTTTACAGATGTTATATATATCAACTTTTTCAATATTCCTTGTGTGTATAATACTAAAATATAGATCGAGAGACGTGAAAAATAATAGTTTATATTTTAACATGACAATTAAGTATTTGTTTTGGTTAAATGTAAATAACTAAACTTATCCTTATCCAAGTCATATACAATATATATCCTTATCAAAGTGACACAAAATGATATTCACCACTCCGCCATCCCAAGAGAAAACACCAAATTTGGGATTCATACATCAAATAATATAGGAGATAAGATCCAGACACGATTATTCTAGAAACTAGGTCATAGTTCAAGATCGCAGTGACCTAAAAATGGTATGCCACACATCAGCATCCAAAGATATATCCATACAGCAAATTTGGGATTCCTCCCTCAAATAATATACGAGATATGCTCCTGACAGGATTATTTTAGATATAAGATCAAGGTCACAAAACTGAAACATGACACTCTGCCAGCCCAAGATGCAACCACATACCAAATTAAGGATTCCTAGCTCATACAATATGGAAAAATGCTCAGAGCACGGTTTTTCTAAAACTAGGCCAAAGGAAAAAGTCACAGTGACCCGAAAAGTGTATACAAGACTTGGCCATCCCAAAATGCATCCACACACTAAATTTGGAATTCCTACCTCAAAGAATAAAGAAGTTATGCCAATTCTAGAAACTAGGTCAGAGTTCAAGGTCACAGTGACCGGAAAATAGGACAGGACAATCCGCCATTCTAAGATGCATTCACACATCAAATTTGGGATTCCTACCTCAAATGATAAAAGAGATATGCTCCATATATTATTATTCTAAAAACCAGGTCAAAGGTCAAGTTTAAGGTCACAGTGACCCAAACATGGTACGCAGCACTCCGCCATCCCAAGATTCATACACATACCAAATTTGGAATTCCTATCTCAAAGAATATAAAAGATATGCTATGGGCACAATAATTCTTAAAACTAGGTCAGAGATCAAGGTCAAGGTGACCCAAAAACGGTATGTGACACTCCATCAACCCAAGATGCATTTACACACCAAAATTGGAATTCCTATCTCAAAGAATACATGAGATATGCACCAGACTCAATACAGTTTCTAGAAACTAGGTCAGAGGTCAAGTTCAAGGTTACAGTGACCCAATTATGGTATGTGACACTTCTTCATCCCCAGATGCATCCACACACCAAATTTGAGATTCCTACCTGAAATAATATGAAATACATGCTACGGGCATGATTATTCTAAAACTAGGTCAGAGGTCAAGGTCACAGTGATCCGGCAATGGTACGAGACACTCCACCATCTGAGGATGCATCCACACACCAAATTTAGATTTCCTACCTCAAAGCATGTAAGAGATATGCTCCAGGCACAATAATTCTTAAAACTAGGTCAGAGGTCGAGATCAAGGTCACAGTGAACCGAAAATGGTATTTAAGACTCGGTCATCCCAAGATACATTTGCATACAACATTTGGAATTCCTCTTTCAAAGAACATAGGAGATATGCACCAGACTCAATGCAGTTTCTGGAAACAAGGTCAGAGGTCAAGTTCAAGGTAACAGTGACCTAATTATGGTACGTGACACTATGTCATCCCAAGATGCATCCACACACCAAATTTGAGATTCCTACCTCAAATAATATTAGAGATATGCTCCGGACACAATTATTCTAAAACCTAGGTTAGATGTCAAGGTCGCAGCGACCCAAAAATGGTATGTGACACTCCGCCATGCCAGGATGAATCAACACACCAAATTTGGAATTCCTACCTCAAAGAATTTAGGAGATATGCACCGGACACTAAGCGGGACGGACGGACAGTGCGATTACTATATGCCTTCCTAAGTTCCTTTGGGGGCATTAAAATGGAAAAAAAATCAACATTTTTTTTCCTTTAACCAAACCACAACACATGTAGTGGGTTTGTTGATTCTTAACTTCCTATCAATAATCTTTCAGTTATAGTATAGTGGGTACTTAAAAGAACCATCTCACTGAGACCATTCTTTTGAGCACCCAAAACATATGATGTACGGCTTAGAAAACTTCCAAGTAAATGGAGTAAACATCATCCAGACCACCTTTAACCAAACCACAACACATGTTCTGGGTTCTCAAAAGGGCCGTCTCAATGAGACATTTGACTCTTGAACAACCAAAACATATGATGTATGGCTATTAAAATTCCCATTGCAAGTAAATTGAGTAAACATTAACCAGACCTCCAGATAAGATTGTGTGCTGTAAAATCATTTTTCCTTTTACCAAACCACAACACATGTTTTGGGTACTCAAAATAACTGTCTCACAGAGACAAATGTTTTGAGCACCTAAAACATATTATGTGTGCCTTAAACAACTTTTAAGTAAATCGAGTAAACATCCACCAGACCTCCAGATAAGAGTGCCAGATGCATAATCACCTTTCCTTTTACCAAACTACAGCACATGTTGTGGGTACTCAAAAGAACCCTCTCACTGAGATCACTTTTTTTAAAGAAGCAATCTATTCAGGGACAAGTATTCTTTCTTTTTGTATTTTATCTATTGATAGCTAATATGTATTATAGAACTTTTTGATCTCTGTAAAGGCGGCACCTCATGAATGCGAAATTAGGCCTTGTCTACCTTAGACATAAGTAAAAGCTGAAAATGAGGCGTGGTTTTCTTCAAAAGTGACTATCATCTTGCGCCATTACCTCAGTTGAGACGCAAAACATTATTTAATCCAGCTTAGTGACTTCATCCGAAAATGTCTCATTATTGGTTAACGTAAGTATAGAGACAAACAGTGTGGACCCAGTATAGACAGCTTCCAAAGGAGCCATCTAATTTGGGTCTACACTGTTTGTCAACGTCGCTTCAACAATATTTTTGTATTGGCGCTCTAGGGGTTAATAAATGTGAGTTCAGTGTATAAACTGTTAGGATTTTCATGAAACGCACGCACGTTTACTGGCTCAAACAACTTAAACTCTTAACCAAATAGATAGAACATGATTTCCCTTCTTGAACAGATGAAATAGCCAAACCACACCCAGATATGAATATTAAAGTTGCCCCCTTTACAGTGACTGAATAGCTCAATAATATAAGACCAATTCCCCAATTGGAAGATTCCATTTAAGAAATTAGAATCTTAAGGGGTGAATGATGGAAACTAATGTTCTCTTTCTAGGCTAGTATTGATAAATGAGCAGTCTACTCAGGGACAATATTTTTTCATTTTTTGGCAGCTAGTATGGATTAAGCCAGTTTACCAAAGGGAAGATTCCATTTTAGAAATTTTGGATCTAATGTGGTGAAACATGGAAACATGATCTCATTCTAAGATCCACTAAAGAAACAATATATCCATTCCACAAGGGGAAACACACATTTTATTCAACCACTTCAATTGAACATATGAGCATTAAATTTCATTTAAAAATAACTCTGGACATGCATTTCCATCATTATTATTATTATTATTATTATTATTATTATTATTATTATTATTATCATAATAATAACTTAGCATCATAAAGAATCTTTCAATAATAGAGAAAACCTAAAAGTTTATAAAAAACACACACACAAAAACAACAACAAAAAAAACCCAGCAAACTCGCAAAAGGTTTCGTTAAGTTTGTATAAACACATTCTTTGTAACACATTCCTTGTAATAATCGCCAATTTCATTCTAGACTTACACATACATATCGATACAATAAACAATGATTTGCCCATTTTGTATCTGAAAGGGTCACAGGTTAAAATTTCTATATTTTATATCTTTGCATTCTTGCTAATTGTTTTATTCCTATTCTCAGTTGTAGTCTGCTGACTTATTTCATTTTTTTCATTTTAATATCTTTCAGGAACACTAACAGGATGTCAAACATTTTGAATTAAGATCAGGACCAACATTTTTTTTAGTTTAGATTCAGGTCAGGACCGACAAAATGTCAGTCCTGGTCTGGATCTAAACTGTTTGCAATTTTGGTTAATAACCTATTTTATTGAACCACTTCATTTGAATATATGAAAATAACTCTGGACATTTCCATCATTATTATTATAATAACTCAGCATCAAAAAGAATCTTTCAATAATAGTGAAAACCTAATAGATTACTATTAAAACAAAAAAAAACCCAGCAAACTCGCAATCAGTTTCCTTAAGTTTATTCGAATTCTGATATGAAAAAAAAAACATTCATTGTAATAATAATTATAACCACTTTCATTAGGATAGATTTTTACATACATATTGATACAATATACATGGATATGCCCATTTTGTATCTGAAAGGTGTCACAGGTAGAAATTTCTGTATTTGCATTCTGTGTAATTGAATATTCTTATTATTTTGTTGTCTTCTACTGACTTATTTCATTTTTCCCCAAATAATTCTTTCAGGAACACTGACAGAGTGACAAACTGTTTGAATTCAGATCAGGACAAACATTTTATCAGTTTGGATCCCGGTCAGGACTGACAATATCTCAGTCCTGATCTGGATCTAAACTGTTTGCAAAGGTTAACAGCATATGACATCAAGCTAAAGTGTTACTAACTGTCCCTGAAGAATGATTGATTTATGTTTTTGTTTGTTTTGTTGCTTTACGTCCCAAGTCAACAGCTATAGTCATGGCGGGACGGTCAGTTCACCTAAACACACTTTTTTCCTGGGCAGGCTTGAAAAAGCAGTTAACCAGTACTTCGTGCACATACTTTCGCTTGTAACTGACAACAACCCTTCTTGAATGATTCAGTGAAAGGGAGGAGAATGACCTTAGATCAATCTCCATGAAAGTATGTAACTGGGCCGGGATCGAACTCGCAATCCCTGGGTCTGCAGTCAGACTCTCATCTGTTGCCAGACACGTTACTGACTGCGCTACGCGGCCCGGTGATTGATTTAGTCACTGCAATTTCGAAATATTAACTCAATGGATTCCATAACTACATTGCTCAGTTAAATACAAGACCAGCTTGAATAGTCCTAGACCAGCCTGCAAGGAGCAATCTACTATGGGACAATTATTCTTTTTATATTTCATTTATTGATAGCTCGTATGTAGAAATTCAGGGTCTTAAGTGGAGAAACTAGTGAAGGCTGCTAAATGAGCAGTCTATTCAGGGACCAATATTTTTTTTTCTTTCATTTATTTGCAGCTAGTATGGATTAAGTCAGTTCACCAAATGGAAGATTCCATTTTAGATATGTTGGATTTAAAGGGGTGAAACACGGTAAAATGTCTCATTCTAAGTACAGCTGAAGAAACAATATATTCATTCCACAAAGAGAAATGCACATTTTATTTAACCACTTCATTTTAACCCTTAAAGCGCCAAGAAAAAAAATGCATCTGAAAATGTTGTCTGCTGAAGTCGTCTGCTGCAAATAATTGCCTAACATTACTAACAAATTAAGTATAGAAGCAAACAGTGTGGACCTAGAACAGACTGCTCCTAGGAGCAGTCTGATCTGGGTCCACACTGTTAGCCATAGAGGCTTCTTAAACATTTCAGCAGAGAGAAAAGCAGATGACTTTTGTTGCGATTGGCGCATTAAGGGTTAACAATTGAAAAATAGACTTCTTTTTAAAAAATAACTGGACATTTCCATTATTATTAGTAGTAGTATGATTAACTCCATATAAACATCATAGTTAGCTCTGAATAGTTAGACTGTGGACACAGTGCGCTTATAGGGTGGAATACAGCTAATACTTGATAGGTATAATAAAATTTGAAAGTGGACATATAATAAGTCACCTAGCCATAATGAGCTATAATTCAGGACATCTGTAAATTAACCAATCTGTACTTTTGGCTGCATGAATGTGCAGATACTGCAGAGCATAGATAAGAAACTACTTATACTTAGATTAATCTAAGATTATATACTCAGAATGATACTATCAAGGTTTTTTGGGTCCTGTAAATAGGTCCTGTTAATTTACAATAGGAAAAGGTTGAAAATATCTTGAAATCAAGCCTGTAAAGTAGATTTTTCAGCAGGACAAGGGTAAACCATGGTCAGGTTTTTCTGTACTAGCAGCAACTTTTGTCATCTGATGACATTTGCAAACAGTTTGGAGCCAGATCAGGACCAAAAGAATGTTGGGCTTGATCTGGATCCAAACAGTTAATCACCTTGGTTTTGTTCCTGAAAGATTTTTTGAAAAGAAGTCAGCAGACGGCAACAAAATCATGAAGAAGTATCCAGCATGTAAAGTATAAATAAAAATATAAAATGCTAACAATTCCTCCTCTTTTGTGCTTTTGTCCCAACTTGTGTCAACAATTTCTCCTCTTTTGTGCTTTTGTTCAAGCTTGTGTCCCAGTCATTTTAAGGATTCAAAGAAATGAGCATTAGCATATTATGTTAACCAAGATCAGACTATCCATAAAACAGAAGTCTGGTCAGACTTTACAGGAATTTGAATGTAGGACAAAACATTCCGGGACAAAACATCCCATGCCATTTTTTGCCACCCCGGACAAAACATCCCGCATCGATTTGCCACCCCGGACAAAACATCCCATGCAGTTTTTGTCACCCCAGAGTGGCGAAAATGGCATGGGATGTTATGTCCGGGGTGACAAAAACAGCATGGGATGTTATGTCCGGGGTGACAAAAACAGCCTGGGATGTTTTGTCCGGGGTGGCAAATCTTTGTGGGATGTTTTGTCCGGGGTGTCAAAAAATGGCATGGGATGTTTTGTCCTGGGATGTTTTGTCCGGCTCCCAAGGATTTTACATTCACTGAATTTGGTCACAGTTAAGTCCTGTTCAAAGGGTTTGATATGTAAAATGTGTAATACCTGCAGGTGCAGATCCAGGCTTTCTGGAAAGGAGGCTAGTATGTATAAAGATTTGAGGGAGGGGGTTTGCTTTGCTGATTTTATTTCATTTTCATTAAATATCCTGTGAAAACGAAATAATTTGGCCTCATTGAAAAATACATTCAAATGATATTTAAAAGCGGGGGAGCGGAGAGGGGGTCGAGCCAAACCCTCTGGATCCGCAACTGAATACCACCATAGGGATCACACATTTCAGGGTTTTAAATGAAATCCACGACCATGTAATTTTACACCTTGTAAGCAGTTTAGACAAAATGTCCAGCCTGGTCCTGATTCATGCTCAAATCAACTTAGCATGTAACTTATCATGCTCATGTTAAAAAAAATGAAAAGTATCCAATAATTTTTTTCGCCATATTTTGTTGAATTTCATCCCCAGTTGAGTTTTTGAAAAAAAATTAACCTCCAACCTGATCTGGATCCAAACTATTTGCCACAAGGAATTAAACAAGTGAGATAGGTAAGCTAATTTCTCAGATTGGCTTGAGATCAGCATGCTTCAAGAAGAGCAGCCTGATCAGGGACTTTTTTTCGGTTCTGTGAACAAAATAATTTATTCAATAATTTTAATTACAGGAGGCTTTCTTAAAGAATTTAACTCTTTCCTTGTTAGCTGTTTATTAGTAAGCGACCAGGTGATCGCTTCTCACCATGTGGTCAAACGCATGCAATATGTTGTCAAGGTAACAAGAACATCCTTCAATTTAGATGAACAATAAATGTCCAGACCACATTATTGTTTTGAGGACTGCTGACTTTTTAGAAATTGATTTTTTCAAAAAATATCTTTTAGGAACACTTTCAGATTGTCAAATGGTTTGAATCCATCTCATTTTTCCTAAATATCCCATGAAAATGAAATAATTTGGTCTCACCGAGACCAAATTATTTCATTTTCATACGATATTTAAAAACGGGGGCAGGGAGGAGGAATCCAGCGAAACACCCTGAACACCCTCTGGATCAGCAACTGCTTGACCATTTAAACCAGAAAGATTTTTTTAACCAGTTGAATTTTTTTCTTGCTTTTTGTCGTCTGCTGACTTCTTTAAATGAGCTTTTTTCAAAAATTCTTCCAGGAACACTATTAGAATGTCGAACATTTTGGACACAGATCAGGACTGACTTTCAATCAGTGCTGATCTGGGTCCTAACTGTTTGCAAGGTTATCAGCAGACGACATTGTCAGATAAAATGGACTTGATCTAGACCTTCATTGTATGTCTAATAAAATGTTGGACCAAGGTCTTTCTACACATTTCTGACATTATCTGTATAGAATTATTAAATGCAAGCTCCACCTAAATTTCATCCCTTAAAGCAGCACCTATAATTTGCAGCAGATGACAATTGCAAATTTTGCCACTTTTCCAAAAATTTCAAATGAGGCATTATATTTCATGAGAATCGTCTGCTGGCAGACGATTCTCATGTAATACCATACCATATTTTTGTCAAAAATTGGGAAAGGTGTAGCGAAATTTGTAGTCTGCTGCAGTAGTGATTGGCGCTTTAAGGGTTGAATACAATACAACTAAACCAGAAAAGTAATTTTCTATAATCTTTTTGTCATCTGCTGACTATTTTTTTCAAAAATAACCTTTTTCCATAAATTCTTTTAGGAACACACTATCAGAGTGTCAATCGGTTTGGATCAAGATCAGGAGTGACATTCTTTCCGGTCCTGATCTGGGTCCTTACTGTTTTTGCAAAGGTTAACAGCACATGAAAAAAGTCTCTGCTAATAAGGAAAGTTAAATTGTTAAAATGCCGACAGAACATCGGTCCTGATCTTGATACAGACCGTTTGACACTCTGATAGTGTTCCTGAAAGATGCTTTGAAAAAGTTTATTTTGAAAAAAAAAATCAGCAGATGACAACAAAAGAATTAAACTCACCCAGCGTGCAAGGAGTTATTTCGGCTTATTGAAATTATATACGTTTCTATGTGTGTGTATTTGTTGAATAAACATATGCCAGATTCAAAAAAATATATCCATGTGTACACAAAAGCAAGAATAAAGACGAAGAAATTAGCAAATTTAAAAGAAAGAAGAAAAGAAATGAAATGCTACTGGACTCGAACCCACATCTTTATCCATTAGGCTATCGAGGAATTTTAATTTTTTCATTCATAAAAGAAATCATGCCACAATCTAAAGCACCCATTTTACGAAGATTACCGAAGATTGGAAGAAAGGTCATAGAATATTCATGTCTCAGCCGTAGACAAATAATGAAGGAATAAAAGTGCACCATTTAGCATTGGGAAGTAAAACTGATTCAATAGCTAGATCCTTTGAAGGGCATAGCATAAAGTGTCCGAATATTTATGGTTTACATATTCACGAAAGCTACCTAAACTTAGCAGTTTTAAAACTCTTAGCATGCCAGCAGAGAATTTTGTTGTCTGCTGATAGCCTTTGGAAACAGTTTGGAGACCAACAGAATGTCAAGCTTGATCTGAATCCCAACTGTTTGACAGTCCCATAGTACTCCTAGGTGATTTATTTGTAAAAAATCTTGATTTTGAAAAAAGCCAGCAGAGAAAATGAAAGCATGAACAATCACCCAGCATGCAAATAGATTAGTACAGGACCTTTGCTATAGAATGTTTTATTAAATAACAGTGAACTTTTTTCTTATGAAAAATGCATAAACCTTACTAATTCTACTTTTACACTTTATTTACTTCAAATTAAACTAGCACAGAATACAAATCAATTTAGGAGGTTGGTGCTAGAGAACTTCAGTGCTGTCATTATTTCTTATTCGGTAGAAAAGGCACTTTTAGGGCTTAAGCCCTGGTTTTTGCGGCTGCTTAATGTCTTTGAAGCATTTAATATGGAAAATGGATTTCACTGTCAAAGTACACAGGTCAGAGTAGCTTCACGGCGATGAAAGGAACGATTGACAAACTTTAGTTTTTACTAAAAACCATAGGCATTTACCCATAGCAGGTGTCAATGATCCTCCAATTTCCAATGCTTATCAATTGAACCCATCCATCTCCTGTTAGGATTATAATTTCACTCAAATATTAAAAGTACCTAATGTAAGGAAACAGTGCAAAACCTTATGAGGGCCACATTCTGTCTTATCTGATCTGGCCGATGTCCCATTAAATGAACTCTATGCTTATAGTATCCTAGCTTGGTACTGGTTCAACCCAGGAAGACGGGCCCCTGTTTAACTGAAAGATTGTTGATGGGATGTAAAGAATCAAATCAAACGAACAAAAAACAAACTATGCTTCTATGAGTGAACCCTTGTCCTGTTGAACCAGGATATGTCATCTTTAGAAAAGAGTGTAGATGAAGAATCAGCTGGCTTAATCTAGTGAATCCATCTGTGGACAGGAAATCTAGATCTGCACTGCTTTCCAGACAGCATAAGATTCATCTGTATTATATTGCAATCATACAAATGAACTGGCTGGAAACAGAAATCAATGTGCCATATCATTTGCATTGTGTCATATAGAGGCACTTGAAGGGCTATTGAGAGCTTTACCTATACATGTGTACTATATGACTAAATTCCCAGTATGGGGCCCCTGTCAATTGATCTGATTTCCTTGATTTGGCTGCAGGCAGTCTCTTATCAGTTGAAAGGGAATGGCTAAATACACTTTAAGTATCCAGGTGAAAGTGCTTAAAAATCATTTTGTTATTTCTCAACCAAAAAACAATTTTCTTGATGCTCAAAAGAGCCGTCTCAATGAGACGCTTCTTTTGAGCACCCAAAACAAAGGTTCAAATGGATGAAAAATTGCAAGTGTACTAACAATTTTGTCTATAAAAGTTCACTTATCTGGACCTATGTTTTACCAAACTCCACTTTGAAAAATTATACAACTTAAACTTATGCATTTTATTATAACAGATGACATTTGATTATATCAGTCTTTTCTATTTAACCCTTAAAGCGCCAATCACAACTGCAGCAGACGACAAATATGGTGACAACTTTCCTAATTTTTGAAAAAATAAGGTATGATATCATGCCTTAAAAGCAGTAAAATTTGAAATTGTCGTCTGCTGCAAATTGTAGGTGGCGCTTTATGAGTTAACTTTTTGCCCACTAATGTTGTCTGCTGATCGCCTCTGCAAAATCTAGAGGGTGCCACCAACCCACTTTTGTATCAAATGGCCCCTTGCTAAAGCTTCAACATCATGCAAATGGGCAAATATTGGACAGTGTTTCATTTCCATCTAAAATCACATGGAAATGACCACCGAAAATTTCGTAGATTTAACACTGCTGTCGGTCCAAAATCTGGATCCAAAATGTTTGATTATGGATGATTTGTTTCTTCAACCAGTGAACAATTTTTCAGTCATGTTCAAAAAATATCTTTTAGGAACAATTTCAGATTGTCAAATGGCTTGGATCCATCTCATTTTTCCTAAATATCCCATGAAAATGAAATAATTTGGTCTCACCGAGACCAAATTATTTCATTTTTATACAATATTTAAAAACGGGGGGTAGGGAGGAGGGTTCGAGCGAAACACCCTGAACACCCTCTGGATCAGCAACTGCTTGACCATTTAAACCAGAAAGATTTTTTTAACTAGTTGAATTTTTTCTTGCTTTTTGTCGTCTGCTGACTTCTTTAAATGAGCTTTTTAGAAAAATTCTTCCAGGAACACTATTAGAATGTCAAACATTTTGGACACAGATCAGGACTGACTTTTAATCAGTGCTGATCTGGGTCCTAACTGTTTGCAAGGTTATCAGCAGACGACATTGTCAGATAAAATGGACTTGATCTAGACCTTCATTGTATGTCTAATAAAATGTTGGACCAGGGTCTTTCTACACATTTCTGACATTATCTGTACAGAATTATTAATTGCAAGCTCCACCTTAATTTCATCCCTTAAAGCAGCACCTATAATTTGCAGCAGAGGACAATTGCAAATTTTGCCACTTTTTCAAAAATTTCAAATAAGGCATTATATTTCATGAGAATCGTCTGCTGGCAGACAATTCTCATGTAATACCATACCTTATTTTTGTCAAAAATTGGGAAAGGTGTAGCGAAATTTGTAGTCTGCTGCAGCAGTGATTGGCGCTTTAAGGGTTAAATACAATACAACTAAACCAGAAAAAAAAATTTCTATAATCTTTTTGTCATCTGCTGACTATTTTTTTCAAAAATAACCTTTTTCCATAAATTCTTTAAGGAACACACTATCAGAGTGTCAATCGGTTTGGATCAAGATCAGGAGTGACATTCTTTCCGGTCCTGATCTGGGTCCTTACTGTTTGCAAAGGTTAACAGCACATGAAAAAAGTCTCTGCTAATAAGGAAAGTTAATATGTTAAAATGCCGACAGAACATCAGTCCTGATCTTGATACAGACCGTTTGACACTCTGATAGTGTTCCTGAAAGATGCTTTGAAAAAGTTTATTTTGAAAAAAAAAATCAGCAGATGACAACAAAAGTATTAAACTCGCCCAGCGTACAAGGAGTTATTTTGGCTTATTGATGTGTGTGTATTTGTTGAATAAACGTTTGCCAGATTCAAAAAAATATATCCATGTGTACACAAAAGCAAGAATAAAGACAAAGAAATTAGCAAATTAAAAAGAAAGAAGAAAAGAAATGAAATGCTACTGGACTCGAACCCACATCTTTATCCATTAGGCTATCGAGGAATTGTGATTTTAGCATGCCAGCAGAGAATTTTGTCGACTGCTGATAGCCTTTGCAAACAGTTTGAAGACCAACAGAATGTCAAGCTTGATCTGAATCCCAACTGTTTAACAGTACGATAGTACTCCTAGGTGATTTATTTGTAAAAAACTTGATTTTGAAAAAGCCAGCAGAGAAAATGAAAGCATGAATAATTACCCAGCATGCAAATAGATTAGTACAGGACCTTTTCTATAGAATATTTTATTAATTAACAGTGAACTTTTTTCTTATGAAAAATGCATAAACCTTACTAATTCTACTTTTACACTTTATTTACTTCAAATTAAACTAGCACAGAATACAAATCAATTTAGGAGGTTGGTGCTAGAGAACTTCAGTGCTGTCATTACATCTTTTTCGGTAGAAAAGGCACTTTTAGGGCTTAAGCCCTGGTTTTTGCAGCTGCTGAACATCTTTGAAGAATTTAATATGGAAAATGGATTTCACTGTCAAAGTACACAGGTCAGGGTAGCTTCACGGCGCCGAAAGGAACGATTGACAAACTTTAATTTTTACTAAAAACCATAGGCATTTACCCATAGCAGGTGTCAATGATCCTCCAATTTCCAATGCTTATCTACTTTCTACTGAATCTACTTTCTTTATCTCCTATCCCATGGCACGTGTATTCTTCTGTGAATCATGCATTTTGCATTTAGTGCGTGTGTCCTATAAAATTCATGTTTAAAGTTGTTAATTTAAAACTGACACCGTTATAATATATAAAGGATAGATGCAGATGAGATGGCTCACACGTGTCGGCTTATCTGAATCTACTTTCTTTATCTCCTATCCCATGGCACGTGTATTCTTCTGTGAATCATGCATTTTGCATTTAGTGCGTGTGTCCTATAAAATTCATGTTTAAAGTTGTTAATTTAAAACTGACACGGTTATAATATATAAAGGATAGATGCAGATGAGATGGCTCACACGAGTCGGCTTATCTGAATCTAATTTCTTTATCTCCTATCCCATATGATATCATGCCTTAAAAGCAGTAAAATTTGAAATTGTCGTCCGCTGCAAATTGTAGGTGGCGCTTTTTGAGTTAACTTTTTGCCTACTAATGTTGTCTGCTGATTGCCTCTGCAAAATCTAGAGGGTGCCACCAACCCACTTTTGTATCAAATGGCCCCTTGTTAAAGGTTCAACATCATGCAAATGGGCAAATATTGGACAGTGTTTAATTTCCACCTGAAATCACATGAAAATGACCACCGAAAATTTCGTAGATTTAACACTGCTGTCGGTCCAAAATCTGGATCCAAAATGTTTGTTTATGGATGATTTGTTTCTTCAACCAGTGAACAATTTTTCAGTCATGTCCGGATGGGTCTTCCTTTGTTGAACAATTACCAAGCAGTCTCAACTAGTAGCACTCCTGATTTCCTGCTGACATTGAAGCTGGCCATCATTGGACAAGTCAATCAGTTTGTCCAGCAGAACTTGTTTCTTATTTAACACATCCAGAAATCATGGGTTAGGGATTCAATCCTAATGGCCAAGTAAAATGTTATAGGTTCAACTCTTGCTGAGACCATACTGAGTAATTAAAATTTGGCTCAGTGAGTAACAAATCTGTACTGTTATCAAACATTAAAATGAAAGAGTTATAATTCCCTTGAATCACATCAGATATTGCTGTATGTTGATAACTGTGGTCAATGGACTCCTAAGAACTGGACTTTCTCTGAGACCAAACTATCTTATCTGCGAGATGCTGTTCACCCTGAAAAAATTATTGCACAAACCAATATGACATATTGTTATATGACTAGAGAGAATCCCGTCTCCTGATTCAGTGCTATCATTAACCAAAATCAACAGAAATCACCAAAATCACCAGAAAATCACCGCAATCACCAGATAAAAGTAAGAAATCACATTTTTATTGTTAACTTAATGCAATAATATGATAAGAATTAGTATAATATGCTTATTTCTAGTCCGTTTTTAAAAATATGTTGATAAAAAAATCACTTTCAAATTGCTATAATGTGATGCTATATTTTGTATTGACATATTTATTTGCTGGCACATTAAAATATAAGCCTTTTGTAAACTTATCAATTATTATACTATTATTTATATCATATAAAGGTATAAAATTAACATTAAAATGGATATTTCCTTTTTTTCTGGTGATTTTGGTGATTTTGCCATGCCTTGAATTGGAAATTGAAATGTACATTTTTTTTCATATTTTAATCAAAGTAGAAATAAGCTTATTATACAAATTGTTATCCTATTATGGCATTAAATTAATAATAAAATTGTGATTTGCTATTTTTATCTGGTGATTTCGGTGAATTCGCTGTGCACTGAATTCGAAAGTGAAATCATAACATTTTTTCATTTCTTTTTAAAATCAAAGTAGAAATAAGCTTATCATACTAATTCTTATTATATTATGACATTAAACTAACAATAAAATGGTAGTTTTTCTTATTTTTATCTGGTGATTTCTTGGTGATTTCTGCTGATTTCGGTTAATCCTCGGACCCTCCTGATTGACTCAATTTGTCTTCATAAATCTCTATGTCTACCTGAAAACCGGTCTAAACTGGCCTACAAGTTAATATTGCATGAAAACCAGCTCAAACTAGTTTCCAGAAGTTAATATTTTGACACTTTTTGTAGAGCTAAAAATAGCATGATTAATATAAAATTAACATGTGCTGCATGAAATTGACATGATTTGCTGTTTCACATCCCAACAGGTAAATTAAAGACTTTCATGATTTTTTTTAAAAACAGTTTTGTATTATCTTGTTTGTTAATTTATATCTTTGTTTTGAAAAAACAAAAAGTATAAAAAAAAGTTTTATAGCAATTAAATTTTACATTCCACACTCAGAGAATTAGTATACTTTTCAACATGCAAAATACTATATGTTTAAAAATTTAATAACAGTTGATAAAACTTGTGAGAAAGTCCTTAGGCTGAAGGTTGAACATAACTAAAACAACAAAACAAAAAATAGAAAAGTTTCATTCTTATTATTCTGCCAGCCAAGAGTAGAAGTGACGTCATGTTTTGTTTACAAAGTTATGGGACTTACCTTTTATGATAGGATAAATACACCATTGATTTATAAAATCGTTATAGCTCAAGTGGTAGCGAGGAGGATAACTGAACCACAAAGAACATTTTCTAGGTTCGAATCCCACTGGCTGCTCTTTTTTATTCATTTCTTGGAGTGGGGGAGGGGGCTCGTCTGATTTTATTATTCTGTTCATGTCTTATTTTTTTTCTTTTTATTGATTTTTTTATTATTTTTTTTTAATTTTTTATCCCTTTAACATGTATAACGTACATATATAAAAACTTCTGTAACAACACAAGCGACTGTAAATTCGGAAATACACGCGAATATGAGCGTTAAAAGACATATTTGCGACGTTAAAATTTGTGACTAGGGCAAGTAAACAACAGAGTGATTTCGCCATAATTTTATTCTCACGAAATTTTGCACGTGAGAAGTTTCGCGAAAATAAAACCTCGCGAAAACTTCCTTCTTTTAAAGTAAGCTGAAATAATGCCACCTGTTCCTTTTGGGCCTAGTAAAAATATGAAGAAAAAAAACACCTCTAAATAGGTTTGATCCTGGTACGCCTGCGTCCAACGCCGTAGACATAACCACTACACTACAGTATCTTCTAACGTGAAGTACACAAGTTAATATTTTATGGGTAGCATTGTACTATATACTCAGCAATTGTAAACAAAATATCACATGACTGTCACTCTTCGTTGGCACTATAGTAGTTGAAACGCCACACAATAAAACAGTTATTGACTTCAACTTTGGTAGACATAAGGATTATCTACCCTGTTTCATTCCCTTTAATTTGATATGCAACACAACTAATTCACACTGGGTAGGCGGCAACATCGAACGCTGAACACAATCGAGGAACTGCGATCAATATGTACAGTCGCTGTTATAAATAAGTCAGTTTATCTGTTGTTGTTTTTTTTTATAATTTATAGCAGAATTTTAATAAAATTGGTTTCGCCTATCTATTCTGAAATGAATCGTGATTTGTTCTATGCAGGTGTTGTTTCTGATTTCCAATTATAAATGTCGTGATATTAACTGATCATTTTTTACAATGTTTTCAAGATGAAAATTCAGTTTAGTGATGTTTTTTCTCTTTTTGAAAAGGGATAATACACAAGTGGCTGGTCGGTGAAACATTTGAATGTCTTCCCTAAATACCAGACAAATTTCACCATGCAATGTGCAATTTTAATTGAGCTACATATGATTTAAAAAAGGAGAGGTGAATCAAAATGGCAATCGAAAACACCTTTTCAAAAATTCATTTTCAATTGGTGAACACTGCTCATAGCAATCGATGAACTAAACATTAAAATAGCCAAAATGTCCTAAAATAAGCTTTAAATGCATTATTTTGGACCCAAAGACAGTAATTTGGGTCCCAGACCCAGTGGACCCCATTGAATGTAGTGACATGCGTATACTTCATATGATTTTAACTTTTCATTCACAGGAATGGGGCGTGCAACAGCGAAAAAAAAATGCCCTGGTCCCTGGGGCCCAGGGAGGGGTTAAAAATCATTAAATTTCAGTAAAAATTTACTGTCAGCCAAAATTTCTACAATGCAAGGGAAACAACTCATTGCTAAAATGCATCACACTATCATCATACAATATGGGCTGCAGGCCCCCCAACTGAAAATTATTTATCTTATTTCGCGACCCAAACATATGTTGTGGATATGCAAAAGAACCGTCTCAATGAGACGGTTCTTTTGAGCACCCCAGGTAGGAGCTTGTAGCTGAAAATTATTTATCTTATATCTCAACCAAAACATATATTGTGGGTACTCAAAAGAACAGTCTCAATGAGACTGTTCTTTTGAGAACCACTGATATGAGCGGGTAACTGAAAATTATTTATCTTCTCTCTCAATCAAACCATATGTTGTGGGTAGTCAATACAGTCTTTTAATACTTTTTCAGAGCCGTCTCAATGAGACGGTTCTTTTGAGCAACCAAAACACACTGCTGCAGGCCCCAAGATAAGAGCCTGTAGCAGCTGAAGATTATTTATCTTATTTCTGAACCACAACATATACTGTGGGTTTCAAAAAGACCGCCTCAATGAGACGGTCAATGAGACGGTTCTTTTGAGTGACCCCAAAACACACACATTTACTGATGGATAAAAAATAATTGCAATTTCACGCTGCTGGCTGCTATAATGGCACATGTCAGATCGTGTGTTCAGGTTTTTGCACCTAAAAATGAGAATGTCTTTTCTTACGGTTTCAGTGGAGACTCTGATTGCTACAGACTCCTTCATACTAGAAGGCTATGGGACATGTTGAATGAGGTTTTTCAGCAACACCAGCAAACAAGCCCTTCCTGTGGTGGACGTTAGATTTTGATTATGCAAGTGAACAACAGAGAATGCTATGTTGGAGAGAAAAAGTAATCTGTGATCGCTGTCAGTACGAATCGCAGATGTATAACCTGTATGAAGAGATAAAAACCGGAAAGCCCGTAAGAAAACCTGCCACGGCCAATGTCGGACTAAATATTGGGCTTAGTAATACACCCATTGGTCCCAGCAATGTCAGAAAGATATTTCTAAGTACAAATATTCCTGCTCCTTCTAGAAGAGGTCTGCAAAAATGTGCAAATGCAGTATGCAAAATTATTGAAAATGTCAACAAGAGTGAAATGAAAGCAAGGAGAAAGTCTCTGAAGACCATAAATTTATTAAGATGACAGCCAGAAACAGATATAGCCATTCAGTCTGATGGAATGTTTAACAACCCTCTATATTTAGGGATAGGGAAGACTCCATTCCAGCCTGCAACACAGTGCAGCTACTCGGTTGTTGAAAATGTGACGAGAAAGAAGCAAGTTATCGCCATGGAGAATGTAAGCAAATTGTGCAGTAAACATGTTTACCACTCTTCAACAGATGAGATACAGTGTGACATCAAGTCAGAAAAATGTAGTGCAACCATCCCAATGGAGCAGAGTATTGGGGATGAGAGACAGTGGGCGAAATCCTGTTTACTCCAGCTAAAAGAGGATCAGCTACAAGTACAATACATCACTACGGATCCAGACACCAGTGCGTTTAAAGCCGCAGAAGACCTCCATCTTGCAAATATGTCGTCTGTTGCCCCAGTGCACCAAATTGATACAGGACATCTTTCACAGAATCATCGAAAGCATATAAAGAGTAGAAGGTCTCTTCTTAACATGATGCCTGGGGAGACAAAAAGATGTAGAGAGAAGAAATTAAACAGCTTTACTGTTGATCTAAGCATGCGCTGCCAATCAGAGTTTCAAAACATTCATAGAAAAGTAAACGGTGACGCGCTTATGCTTCAAATACACATTAATATGACTTCTGACGCCATCATAGCATGCTATCAGGGTGACCACAGGCTATGTCTGTCACAGTCTACTGTCTGTATGGGAGACAGTGACAACAATTGGCTTGTTAAAAGTGAATATTTACCTTACTTTTTCAAATTGAAGGTGAAAATAGGTTCGGAAAAAGTATTACGAGACTGTATTGACTATTGTCTTGGGGCGAGCATTGTGGAAAAGACCAAACTTAATTCAAACTCACAAAAAGTTGAATCTGTGAATAATGTTATTAGACATGCATTGCCTAAAAATGTGACATTTGCCAGGAATTTTTCAGGAAGGGCTCATTGTGCAGTCTTCAAATGCAACAATGGTCCCGGAGAGGCAATATTGAAGCTTTGTGAAGCAATTGGCTGTTCTATCCCTTCAAATAGTAAAGTGTCGGCTGGACTTTTGGCCGAACAGAAATGTTTTGAAAACAACCAAGTGCGTTGTGGGTCCACAAAAAGAAAAATCAAGCGTAAATTTAGGAGAAATAATCTTAACAAGTTATATGAAAAGCACCAAGAGAAAATATCTTATAGAAAAGCCCAATGCTTCTTAAAAAGGCCAAAACAAGGCAATTGAGAGCCAAAGTAAGCAAGGACCATTGTTACACTTTGAAGAGCTGCACATTGAGACAAACAACTAAAAAAACAACTAAACAGGATCACACTTACAGTATAACAACAAAAAGCAATCATCCTATCCCAAAATGCAAGATGGAGAATGCTCCGTCGTGCAGCTTCCAAGTCTAAAACAAGCATCACATGACATATTTTCTGAATGACGTTCGAAAACCAGGTGATCAGGGTTTATGCACAGTTTCTCATGGCACAGGTTGCTGACGTCCATTAAATCACCAGCATCATTGTTACGGGGAAGCTCTGTTACCTATATATGTAGCATATAGGCCACTCTGTGAGCCAGTTCAACTTTTTGCTTGCCTGTTGTGCACCAGGTTACTGTCTTTTGACCATATCTGTGGCGGTCAGAGCTACCCGACCACAATATGCAGCCCCCACCCCCCTTTACAGAGTACTTTTGAAGGCTCCTTTCAATTTTTTCCCAAAATATGTACATGTGTTCCATGTTTAGGTATTAATTTATCAGCAGCATGCTCAAAGCATTCCTAGAAATGGACAATTTACCTCAAAAGCAACAAAATTCATCCACTTGAAGAAATAGTATAGGGCACCGTGAACTAGTTATTTCTCCCATAGACCCCAATGGTGAACCCCTAGTATTGGACAGTTTATTCTGCATCTCAAAATACATGTGGGGCATCACCATATGCCTTAAATTCAAGCCAAACCATGAATAAGGGGAATAAGAATTGAGAAAACATACATTCACCTGCTTTTTTTTCAACTGTTGCATGTTGATTAATGGCTGCCATATTTTTGGAAAATCCCGTCCCAGTTCCTATTAGAAATCACTATTTTTACTTTTTGCTCTAAAAAAACAAAATATAAATGCATCTGGTAGTAAACTATGTACCAATTTGAAGAAAATTTAATTTTTGCATCTGCTAGAGAATAAAATATATTTTTACTTTAGCCTCATCATCCAATCAGATGCATCCATTTGCCAGATGATAGCCTCGGAGTTCCTCTCAGCTTTTGACTCCTGGGATATGTTGATATAATTAGTTCCCGGTCCCCTTAGAGGTGATGCTACATACCAAATATCTAAGCCTTGTGGTTTCAGACAAGAAGATTTTTTCAAGTTTTCCTTTTTAAAGCCTATGTAAATCATGTGACCACTGAGGCGGGAACATTTTTGGCCCCAGGGGTATAACTTGAACAAAGTTGGTAGAGGTCTACTAGGTTATACTTCATATCAAATATCGGGAGTTTGAGAGTTTTATTCATTGACCAAAACCCCTAACCGGGGTGCAAGTCAAAACATACTAACAAATAAACATTTGAGGAAAGTTTAAAATATGATTACGAGAATCAGCATTTTCTCCTCAGTGGGTATTCATGTCTACTTGAAGCAAACACAGTGAGACCTCCAAGCAATTAAACACCACTTTAGATGAGAATAGCCAGGCCTCCAGATAAGAGTGCGTATTGGAATATTACTTTCTTTATTTCTTATCCAAAACATATGGTGTGGGTACTCAAAAGAACCGTCTCAATGAGACGGCCCCCTTGAGCACCCAAAACACATATTCAAATTAATGGGTAAGAAAATTAAAAGTTTGCGCAAATAAAATTTCCTTATCTGGATCTATGAATAGCAATACAAAACATATGGTGTGGGTACTCAAAAGAACCGTCTCAATGAGACGGTCCCCTTCAGCACCCAAAACACATGTTTAAATTAATGGGTAAGAAATTGATTAAAAGTTTATGCAAATAAAACGGCCAGGCCTCCAGATAAAAGTGTGTATTGGAATATTATTTTCTTTATTTCTCATCCAAAACATATGGTGTGGGTACTCAAAAGAACCGTCTCAATGAGACGGTCCCTCGAGCACCCAAAACACATGTTCAAATTAATGGGTAAGAAAACAATTAAAAGTTTACGCAAATAAAATTTCCTTATCTGGATCTATGAATAGCAATACAAAACATATGGTGTGGGTACTCAAAAGAACTGTCTCAATGAGACGGTCCCCTTCAGCACCCAAAACACATGTTTAAATTAATGGGTAAGAAATTAATTAAAAGTTTACGCAAATAAAACAGCCAGGCCTCCAGATAAGAGTGCGTATTAGAATATTATCCTCTTTATTTCTCATCCAAAACATATGGTGTGGGTACTCAAAAGAACCGTCTCAATGAGACGGTCCCCTTGAGTACCCAAAACACATGTTTAAATTAATGGGTAAGAAATTAATTAAAAGTTTACGCAAATAAAACAGCCAGGCCTCCAGATAAGAGTGCATATTGGAATATTATCCTCTTCATTTCTCATCCAAAACATATGGTGTGGGTACTCAAAAGAACCGTCTCAATGAGAGGGTCCCCTCGAGCACCCAAAACACATGTTCAAATTAATAGGTAAGAGAATAATTAAAAGTTTACGCAAATAAAATTTCCTTATCTTGATCTATGAATAGCAACACTTCAGTGCAAAACATGAAGAAACCCTGAGAGATCATGCAGAATGTATATGGTTTCACTACTCATAGAGTATCTTGACTAGTTCCATGATGACTAGACGCAAAAAAATTCATTAACATGTATTATAATGGCTGTGAGTTCCATAATATGTCAATGAGATCTATACTAAATGGTGTAACAAACACCTATATATTCCTGAAAATTTCTTGAAATGTCTTTAGCACTATTTTACAGTATTTTGCTATCTTGAATAGTTCCTGAGTATCACCTGAACACATAAGGTGCCTAAAAGTATTTGGTCTAGCAAGCAAGTTCCTTGGCAGATAAACCCTTCTAGCATCACTAAAGTAAGAACACTCAATTAAATAATGATATTCATCACCAATTTTGTTATGAAAACATAATTCACATATCCTGCAGGGGTGTGGAAATAGTAAAATTTTCTACTTGTCCAGGGACAAGTAAATGGCCATAATGTACTTGTCCAAAGAAAATTTTACTTGTCCGATAGTGTCAGATTAGCTTAGGCCTTAATGAAATATATGTGTGGTTCCTGTTGCATACCAGCAAAATTTAGGGTAGGTAGGTAGGGAAATAATTAAATTTTGTTGTAACATTTAACAAAGAAAATAGTGACAAAATCTGAAAAAGTGCCCATTTTAGGTATTTTTCTCAGAAGACCATTTTAATGTTTAGGGGGTTGAAAAAAAATAGGGTAGGTAGGCAACAGGAACCACACATATAATTCATTTAAGCCTTATTCCTATCTGTGCTTAAACAATTTACACTTTCGAAAACAGTATGAAACCATGCAGATATCAACTCTCTTGTAAAAAGTGTAGATCCACACTGTTTTCAATGCAACATGTGAACTCATAATAATTAATCTAAATATGAAATACAAAATTTTATTAACTTGATGACAAATTTTGCACTTGTCCAAGGACAAGTAAATTGAAATTTTCAACTTGTCCTGAATGAAATGGGACCAGGTCGGACAAGTTGGGCATGGTATTTCCACAGCCCTGCATATCCTGTCATCCCTAGATGTATCGAGGCTCTATGATTTGTGGTTTCATACAAGAATATTTTTTCATGTTTTCAATAGGCCTGTGTAAAACATGTGGCCCCTTGGGACAGGACCATTTTCGGCCCCAGGATCATAATTTGAACAAACTTGGTAGAGGTCCACTAGTCTTGGTGATGCTACATACCAAATATCAAAGCTCTATGCCTTGTGGTTTTAGACAAGAAGTTTTTTTATGTTTTCCCTATAGAAGCCTATGTATCACATGTAACCCCAGGGACAGGCCCATTTATGGCCCATGGGCATAATGGGCATAATTTGAACAAGTTTGGTAGAGGTTGACTAGATGATGCTACAAACCAAATATCAAATCTGTATGTCTTGTGGTTTCAGACAAAAACATTTTTTAAATTTTACATCTTGAAAATCTATTTTTAGCCTGTGTTGACCAAAATCATTTGAACAATTATCAAAGAGGGCTATATAAAGATCATTCCTGCCAAGTTTGGCCAAATTCCAGAAAGTAGTTTAGGAGATGTCCTTTGATGCAAATGTTGACCACAGACGACGACAGACTTCTAACGATCACAATAGCTCATTAAGTGCTTTGAAGCGGGATTTCTGTGAAGTTTGGTGAAATACCACCAATTGGTATAGGAGACATTATTTACAGGAAATTGTTGACGGACGACGGACATCTTATGATCACAATAGCTCATCTTGAGCCTATACAATTGACTAGTAGTACTTAGTACATAACCATTGGTGACTCGCAGTGCTCTGGAAGAATGTGGGTGGGGGGATTTGTGCTAAACACATCTGTTTTACTTATTTAGATAATTGTACAGCTACCTAGATTCTGGGTCAGTCTCTTAATGTATTGCAGTAATCCAATCAGCTCAAAAATATTTACTACAGTACTAAGGTCAAAATCTTACCTCATTTATCACCATTCAGCATGTTCAGCTGAGGGACCAAACTGCCTGCCTGATGTCCCTCTTGTCAGTGAAGTATGTGTTCACCATAGAAGCCTCTACAGCCTCCTGGCTACTGAAAACCATGCTAATCCTGCATTTCTGACATAGACTGCTGGATGGCAGCTGCTGCATGTTGATGCTCTGAAGAACATTTAAATATAAACCAAGTCCTGCTGAGTCTGGATTTATCCTTTTTTTCAAATAAATGTACTGTCAATTAAGATCAGCTGGTGTCTGTGGAGCTATCTGAGCAGAATCCTTACTGTTTTTCAGTCTGACTGAAAATATACAAGGCTCTATATTAGGTCAGGGTAAACAGTGTTTAATCTAAAGCCATTGACCCCTTGCTGAAAAGCTAAGGTGGGCCATCTTTAACAAATATATGTGAATGGGTAAATATTGAGTTATATTATCACGTGAAATCCAATGAATATCACCCAGATTTCCAAGACTGAAGACTGGAAAAGTATTATTAGGCCCAACATCCAGCTATGAATCTTAAATGATTCGGCAGTTTCAATTGGATTAAATATTATATTTTATTCAAATTAATTTGTACATGGTATATACAGCTTGAAACAATAAGATAAGGATATGAGCACTTGAGTTTCGAGAATCCGATGTGTCGCCTTGCCAAACAGATGTCAATCAAGGCAAATTTGTCGAATTTATATCCCGGGCGGAGGGTTACTTTAGAGAAACTTATAAATGACAAAATATAAATCCCATTTCTCCAACCCCTAAGTTCACCTTGGGTATCATACAGATCAAAGTTATAAGCCTATCAACTAGTTTTCAGCGGTTAGTTCAATAAAAAATAAACTAATCTGTATAATTTCAATATCTGACTTCAACCTGACCCAGAGGTCAGGGTTGTGTGTAAGGTCAAAGTGTTTGCTTCTATGTTAGTCTATACTGCTTTACCCTAAATTTGATATGCAACATGACCACATTCAGAATTTTTACCCTTTAATCCAAACCGCAGGTTGAGGGTCTGTGTGTAAGGAGAGAATATGTGCTTGCATGGTGCTCTATGCTCCTTTCCCTGTAATTTGTTATGCAACATGACCATGTTCTAAAAAAGTTGAATTTAGACCTATTGACCCCACCCCCAGGGTCGAGATGGGAGTGTAGGGGGAGGTCTGCAGACAAAATATATGCGACCATGTTGCTGCATTTGAGATTCCCTTTAATTTGATATGCAACATGACATTGATCTGAAAGAGTTAAAGTTTGACCTTTTGACCCCTAGGGTCGGAGGGCTGGGGTCGGAGAGCAAAATATTTACTACCGAGTTGCTGCATTTGCGATTCTCTTTCTTAATTTGATATGTTCTGAAAAAGTTGAATTTGACCCACTGACACAATCCCCAGGGGAAGGGGAGGAGGGGGTCTGCAGCCAAAATATTTGCTACCGTGTTGCTGCATTTCGTGATTCCCTTTATTTGATATGTAACAATGACCAAGTTCTGAAAAAGCTTGAACTTTGACCTATTGATCCCATCCCCAGAGTCATGGGAGGTGGACTGCAGTCAAAATATTTGGGACCATGTTGATGCATTCTTGACTCCAATTAATTTGATATGCAACATGACCATGAAGAAACTCTCAAATCCATCTATTTAATGCCCAGGTCACACATTCACGGATCACCTCGTAGTCCGATATGGATGCACAACGCAAGTACTACTACGTATGATTACGGATGCAATACGGAAATATACAGACTAATACGGATTGCCACGGATGATGCAGGATCGTATCCTTGGCTAATCCTGCGTCAAATCCGTGAATGTGTGACCTGGACATAACATTTGTCCTGGATGCTCAAAAGTACCGTCTCCAAGGAGATGGCCCTCATGAGCATCCATGACATTTTTTTTCCATTGTAAACAAGAAAACCGCCCTCCAACTAGGCAAACTGGAGAAACTATGATCCCATCCATCAATTTCAATTTTAACACCTGTTTTGGGTGCTCAAAAGAACCATCTCAATGAGGTGATCCCCCTGAGCATCCACAACATGTTTTCAATCACAAATATTAAAGCTAAATTTCAATTACTCAAACAGTGAGACCATTCTCCTTAGCTATTCTCCAATCTAAGATAAGATAAGATAAGAAAATTTATTTTAAGACGGCATGACAGTATAACAGAGAAACATAAGCTCTAATGAGCTTTTGACCGTCTATTAATCTACCACAATTTAATTCCATCCAATTTAATACTTGTCCTGGGTGCTCAAAAGTTATTAACAGTCCTTTGACTGTATTGTCTCGCAAGTAGTCAACTCTTTCACTCAACTCAACTCAACACAAATTTATTTGCAAATCACAGTTAATCACTGGTTATTTTCTGTGTACAGAGGCAGGGCCAGGGGGTGGGGAACTTGTCAGCTTTTATGCAAAATGAAAGAAGCTAAAAACTAATTAACAAGGCAAAATCAATTTACCTTTCATCAGCTAGTTGTCAAAGTGAACACATTCCGGTAATACTTTTCTTGTAAATCTCCATACTTTTGCAACAAGTTGAAAATAGATTGCCAGGCAGATTTAGTAATCGTGTCTGCCATCTTAGTTTTTTTTATTCCCAATCCGTACTCCCCAGGAGTCTGGTGCATTGCTATAGGCGCGACCCACGTCATGGACCGTTGGATACATGGAAGACACTGCGCGGAGCCGGAATTGGTACATCAAGATCTGTGAAATTGGCGTGCTTTAGACCAGGATCTTTCTATAGGATACTCACAGGGTTGTAGAAAAGACCCAAATTTCTTGAATCATAGAATAGGTTGGGTATCTTGTCTTCCGCACAAGACAAGATGCCCAACCCATTCTATGATTCCTAAACAATCAATGTAGACCGTGATCAGATGCTACATTCTGCTGCATCTGATCCTGGTCTGCACTGTCTGTCAATGTACTACATATTAACTAGTTTATAAGATTGCAGTTATGTATGACCCGTACTGCAATGGCCGTTATTAATTTTATTGCCTTTATCTGCTGTTAGAACTGTTTCAACCCATAAGACGCATCCTAACATGACGGATAAATGGTTGACTGGGATGTAATGAATCATGCTAAACAAATAATATCAGTGCTACCTGAACAATATTTTTTGGGCAGTTCGGTGGTGCAAACTTGGTAGTAATCATGGCGGACGAGGGGGGGGGGGGGGGGGGCGGACGAGGGGGGGGGGCATGGAGGGAATTGTTTTATGGCCTTTAATACCTGTAAAAACTTAAATTATATGAGCTCTAACTGTATAACTGATCTCAATCATTAATAAAACTGATAATTACTCTTTGGTGAAAACCCCGCAGGGTTTTTCTCCCATTTCATTTTGTGGGGGAAAAACCCCGCGGGGGTTTCCCCCCGCGGGTTTTTTTTATATTTTGCTTGAAAGGCTTCAAATGATGAGAAAAACTTCAATTCAGCTTCTATATTGTTTTGTAAAGCAATACAATTAAAAACAAACCTTTTTATTTTTTTAAAAAACCCTGCGGGGTTTTTCCCCCACAATCTGAAATGGGAGAAAAACCCCGCGGGGGAAATTAAAGGTTGGAATTAAGCCATACCAATCATTTTCTGAAATAATTACAATCAAACAAACTTATTTCTTGAACTTATTTTGATATTAATTTTTTTGAAAAAACCCTGCGGGGTTTTTCCCCCATTTGAAAATGTGGGGGAAAAACCCCGCGCAGGGTTTTAAAAACCCCGCGGGGTTTTGAAAACCCCGCGGGGTTTTCGAAAAACCCTGCGGGGTTTTTAACTTTGACCTTTTTTTTCACTATGACAGAATTTTTATTTTGGGGTCTAAATGCATATGTTTTACTAATTTAAGACTGTATTTATGTATTAAAGTGGTTTTGAGTATTTTGTACCACTAGAAAGGTGATGTGATTTTGCCAAATTCTGGTGCGGCAAAAAAAAACTGGTGGCTGTTTTAAATAAAAAAATGTGAAAATATTTGCTGCCGGTGGACATCTACATTTTTAGACTGTCTTGCTAATATAATAAAGAATCATTTATCTGCAAGTTTGACACCAAGATTAGAGCACTTATTAAAGGGTGTAGCATATGTAAATGGCATAATAAATGAGCAAGGACACTATCTTGGTGTAATAGATGGTATTTTAGAAAACAATGGTAATTTTTACATGTTTTCCTATAAATCTCTAGTATGTTGTTCCTAAATATTAAAGTTATTGCTGATTGATTATCAAGGTCATGTACTCTTGTTACAGATGTTTTAAGTAAGCTGTTTTCACATAGTTCCTAATGTGTATAGAACTTAAATATACGAGGGTCATTTTTTATGTTCGTAGAATCGGGCTGTATCTCTACAAATATTTAATTTACGGTATCATAATATATATTTTGAAAATTCTAGGTTCTGTCTATCAACTGATATAAATTTTACATCATTAGCGCTTAGTTTTGTCAAGATATATAGCTTTGAATAGAGCATAGTAAATGACACTAGTCGAAATATGTGCTATTTTAACCATGCAGCCAGCAGGAACTTAGACCGTGACTGTTCAGTTACATTCGCTATGGTGATATAAGCATTTTTCAAGCCGATTTTTCTTCGCACCATTAAAATAAAACATTCAAACGCTAATCGTAGACTAGTGCATCAAAACTATAAGCATGTTCTTTGCTCTTCTATATCAATTTTAAAACACCCATCAATATACCAAAATAATCACAGTCAAGAGCTATTTATTGTGTCTGTTAAAATTACGATTATAAACAAATTTTAAACTTTTCTCTGGTTTTTCATAGCACATGATATACTCAAGCATTTGTCAGCAATTATATTGATGTATCGGTTACAGTGTGTACCTTGTGACTTCCAGTACTGCCATACCCCCATGTTATAAAAAAGTAGGTGCGATAAATCAGCCCTGCATAGAAAAAACAAAAACGATTGGGTCTGCATAATTTTCTTATTGCAGTGATTTCAACACCTGTAAAGAGGCAGAAAAACAGTTTTAATGTATTTTCTAAATAAAGTAACGCTCAATGACGTCATTTATATACAAAATATGGGATTTTAGCACCCACTAGGCTGTTTATTTTGCAGTTCATTTCTAATAAAACAAGAGTATTAACTTTGTTGTGAGATGAATGTTACCATAACACTTCCATTTACCATATAAACAAGAAAAAATATAATTGTACTTTACAGCTAACATTAAGTCGCATTCAAAATCCCGTATCCAATTTCCACTTGTGTCAACTTTTTACAATAAAAGTTTATATGCCTTCTGTACAATTTGCTGAGGTTCCAAATAAATCTACTGTATCCAATAATTGCTGCGTATATGATATAATGGTCATATAATATTGTTACACTTAGTGTCTTTTATCTGCAGCCAAATTTTCAGAAGCTGTGTATGGCTATGGACCCATTTTCATGCAATTGTTACTAACGTTAAGTCCATAAATGTCATATTTCTACCATATTATTTCCAGTGTCGGGTATAATAAATAATATTGGAAATAATTTAGGCTGCTCCAGTATTCAGTTTTATTTACTGTTGAGTCCTTATCTTTGCTTTATCTCCTTGTTATATCTTGATTTATATGTTTAGGAGATGATGCATTGATAAGTTAGGGGTCTTTCATGCAAACCAAATATCTATGTGTCTTGATCCACATCTGAATTAAGGGTGAGGTTGGCGCCGTTAAACCGTTTAAGCCCTCCAGTAAAATATTTTACTGACCGTTCCAAGGCGGTTCTTCTTTTGTGGATCTTTAATGTTTTTGTTCTGTCTTGTGTTTGCTATGTCTTTGTGCGCGTCTGTTTATATGTGCTTTGTGGTCACCTGCTGGGAAAGGGCTGACCTCTTGGCTCTCGTTTGTCGTGTCTACTATGAGTTTGTCACTTTCCCATTGGTATCCTGGGTCAGGTGTGGTACTTGATTGTATCGATTCCTGATTTTTGAACCCTTACTTACTTTGATAAAAGCTCAATCTTTCCAAATATATACATGATGTATACATTTAAATTCGCTGTTTTCATTAAATCTACCACTCTACGAACACAAAAATGTCCCTCGTATAGAGATGCAAATAAAGAATAATAGTTTCTCAATTAAACAAGACAATTTAATAAATGCTGTTAAATGTCAATATCCAAAACTTATCCTTATTCAAGTTATCCTCACATACAATTTCTATCACTGTGTCTGCTTCTATAGCAAAAAATCATCCACCTCAACAAAACCAGTAGAATCATCGCACGGTATTAGGACTACAAGCTGAGTAAGTTCTTGTTCCAGAGGAGAAATGTGAACTTTTAAGTGGTTTCTAAAAAGGCAGAGCCAGAAACTGCATGCAAATTAATTTTAGTGGCAGAATGAAGTTTCAGATGCCAAACATAAACAGATGGTAACATAGAATTTTATCTATTGATGGACTGTGGAATCTGTATAGAAGAATCAGAAGAGGAGATTTTAACTGTTTTTTTTTTGTCTATTCATAATGTAGTTTTGAGTTTATACCATACAGTGAAAAGTAGCATTCATGCCGGTTATTTATAGCAATATCCTGATCCTGCATTTTAGAAATGAAATATCTAAAGCTCCCAACACATAACTAAGTATAATACAAGTACAAAGAAACATAGAGTAAGCAATGGTTATTAACAAGATACGAATGCTGGTCTACACTGTTCCTTAACTAATGTATTTAAGTGACACCAATAGGAATGTTAATGCAACAAATGATTGTCAAGTGTACATCCAGACTATAATAATAATAACGACATTGAATGCAAGCAGGGGAAAACTTTATTACAGTAATAACGCAGCACAAACACAAGAGTTGTGACATCAAAAATTGTAAGTGAGTATGATCAGGAAATACAACAATCACAAACTACAGACAAACCCGTGGCATCGTGGGGAAGAGCCACACATTAATCAAAAGACACCAGGAAGACAAACAAAGTAAAGAAGCCAGCTCTCTCTTTCCCACCAAGATGATTGTAAAACTAGAATGTACATAAAGTAACGCACAGCAAAACAAAGAACAATTACATAATCCCACAACGGGAGTAACAATCAACATCGAATCAACAACAACAGAACCACCACCTTAGAACAGACAGTAGCCAAAGCCAGCGGGGGCTTAAATGCATTTTACTGGTACCAAATCTTTGCCCTAGATTCTGCCGTTGTTGAAGCAGAAAAATGTAAAGCTTGCAATGTATCATCATAAAGAAACAATATAATCAAATTAACGCACTATGGTGAAACAGAGAAAAGGGCTCACGACTCACTGATAGTCAGAGCTAAAGGGAACCTCAAGTTGAGCCACGGTGGGTCCAGGTACAGCCAAGCATCAAGCACCAACCCACCGATTAACGCTTTACGTCAGAGCCGTCATTGAGTCTGAGGCCTGACCCACCGTCGTGTAATTAACGAGGAAACCATAGCATAAACCATGATTGGGATTACAGCCAGGCATGCAGACTGTCGCATGATATCCAAGTTATATCCAACTTTTTGTAACGTTTGATAATCTTTTTGAATCGATCACTAAAATTAGGTTTTCCAACAATTCTTTTGAATTTATAAACTAAATCACCATAAAATATAGGCTCTGAAATGCCCTGTTGCAAAAGAGTTTTTAAAGCCTAAGTCAAAAAAAGGGGTCATAGCTGAGTCAAAATTTTGTTGATGATCTCCAAATTCAAAATCTATCCGATTTTTTCCATGCTCTTTGACATTTCTTTGAACTTTAAATGGAATGGATGCATCCCTTCAAAAGCTCAAAAGCAATTGATCTGAAACGAAAAGTGTGACGCCGCTGACGACATCGAGAATGACAATAACGTGGATGGAGATATGATCCCTATTCCTATGTGTCTGCCATGCTTCGTGCAAGCGACATAATAATAAAAATGTTGACACAAAATTTAGCCTTTAGCTGAAAATGCTGCTTAGCATTACACACAATCATTGTCTGTTGCTGATGATTCTACTTAAACAGCAGGTTATGGTCTTCACTCTTGCATACTCACACTGGTAAATGTATACGTCGATTTACTGGTATTTACGCGTATTGCCGGTACTTCATAGACCGGAAGTGGTAGATATTGGTGTTAATACTGTATAGAAAAGCATGCCATATGCCTAAAGGACTATAGACTTCAATCATGTTTAAGTATTCAGTATGTGCACGGCGATTTATGTAAGCATTTAGGAATAGATTCGAGTACCGATCATGCAGATCGGTACTCGAATCTATTCCTAAATGCTTACATAAATCGCCATGTCCATGCCTATTCTATAGTCCTTTAGGCATATGGCATGTTTTTTATATATAGTATTTCTAGAAAACACTACATCTGTATCAGTACTGCATACTTTTTCTCAATTCATTATAAGCATACGAGAAAAGGCTGGTGTCTGCCTCTTCGTGAGTGCAAAGTGACAGCTCGTGTTTGTTAATATCATTGTTGCTATACTAACAACATCTTCATCCTTTGTAACGATGCTTAATGTCCCAGTCCATATTAGGACGCTTTCCTGTCACCCTGGATTGAAACAGTACTAAGCAGAGGATAACGTGCCTTGCTGAAGGACACAACGCAGTTCCTCCTGTGAGTCTCGAACCAGCGACTCCTCAATCTAAAGTCAATATTAAGTCATCCGTTCGTGTATAGCTTCATAGTTTATAAGTATTTGAATTTAATTCTATGGAAAAAATACATTTTAAGGAGAATCAGCCTATATTTTGGGGGATTTAAGGAGAAAGTTGAATTAATTTTAAGGATTTGGGGAGTAAAGGTAAAATATTGTCAGGGAGCTGAGGAATTTTCTTTCATGGATTTGGGGAGATCTGTGCATTATTTTCAGGGATCAAGGGAGCACAGACCCCCCCCCGGGGGGCTCATCATATGAGGGTTATATAGGGTTTTAGGGATACAGGAAATTTGTCATTTTACTTCCAGGGATATAGGATACAATCCATTTTACTTCCACTGATATAGGATACTATGTTCAATATTTTGGTTACTTTCATGGATATTGAATATTTAGGAAAATTAATTATGGAGATATTTGCCAGTTTATACAGAATACTTGCCTGTTTACTTCTAGGGATATGGGATATTTGGTAACACCCTATACAAGCCTCCCATATAGCTTTCACTATTATTATTTTATTCCATGATACGATGCGTAAGAGCACCCGTTCTGAGTTTTCATCTACATTTTAATGATGGCTCTGATGGGTCTGCGCATTTTTATATTGTGAATATTCACAACCTTCCAAGTTTAAGTATGTTATAAGTACTTAAAAGAACAGTCTTAACGAGAGACTTCTTTAAATCGCACTATCAGATAGTACTTATCTAAGTCAATTTTATAAACAGTGATGCGGCATTTCATCAGGGTCGAAACTGTCTGTTAAGTTAAAAGACATGCAAATACAATAGTTTCTGAAAATTATAACCTGATACTTTTATATAGATATGTACAATGGAATATCCCAATGTTCTTGCATCAAACCTGAAGGAAGAATCCATTTAATTAACTACCGAACAATATTTCTATCTGTTATTGTTGTATTTGTTTTTCAGATTTTAAAGCAGTTAAATGACCAATGGCATTTCTGCTGCCACCGACTTTAGCCTACTGGTGTCATCTGCTGATAACATTTCCAAACAGCTTGGATCCATATCTGAATCAGGTCGGACAAAATGTCGGGCCTGATCTGGATCCAAACTGTTTGAAACAATTTGAGGCCAATATTTGTTCAGTGATAAAAGATAAATTTTATAACTAAAAATATATTTAATAAGTTACGATTTAATTTAAACTTGATAGTTTTATCGGCATCCTGCAGGTTTTCAATTTGTTATACCCACACCCATGTTGATAGTTTAGTTATACAGTGACCCGCGAAGAATCTCATCAAACTGGACAGCTGATCAGGCTGATCTGAGTTTTTCAAAGAAAGTTGATTTCGCGGTATTACGGAGTTATATACATCTGTACTCCCGTGGTACTCTAAAGGAAATATTTGGCAAAAATCAACCCCCAGACTTGATATTTTTGCATAAACTTTTGTATACAAATAAATACACGCATATTTATTCTTATGGAAAAGGAAAGTATCAATTTACAGCAAAAATGGTTTTATAGGATGATTTCGTCCAAAAAATGTTGATTTCGTAGCAATACCGACATATACGTTCGTCAATATTCGACGAAACCAACCCCAAAAGTAATATGTTTGCATGAAATTTGGCATACTAGTGTATAAACACGTACATTTTAACCAGTTGATAAAGGAACTATTGATTTCGCGGCAATACGAACTTATATAAATCCATCAACATTCAATCAATAGCGTATCGATGGTTGGCCACAAGCCCAGTGGCGGATCCAGAGGGGTTTCGAACCCCCCCCCCCCCCCCCCCCCCCGTTTTTAAATATCCAATGAAAATGAAATCATTTGGTCTCAGTGAGACCAAATTATTCCATTTTCATGTGATTTTTAAGAAAAATGAGTTGAAATTAGCAAAGCGAACCCCCACTAATATATATACATGAACCTCCTCTCTGGACCGAAATAAAGCAAGTGAAGGTTATTTCTGTTTTTAGCGATACCGCAAAAAATCGTTATTCTCCGGAAACGAACTTCGGTTGAAATCGTCAGTTTGGTCCCCCTTTGAAGATCGATTTGTCTGCTAGTTTACACCCGTTGCATTGATATATCGATATATGTCGGCATATAACAATATTAGATTTTGGTTTACTGTATAAGGTAACGATCACAAAGCGTTTTATCGTAAATTACTGGGTGTGTCAACAATTAAAAGGCCCTCACTCGCGAATCCGGGTAAAGTCGTCCCCCAGTCAACTCGGAGCGAGACTGATTCAACTCGGCCGGGTTAACTCGTCCCCTCTTCTCCCGTAAAGTACAGGTCCTCGGTCGCCTTTCTACCCCTGTATGAATTATATACCCTCCTAGGTCGGTCCGTGTGTATGATCTCTCCAAAGATTCATCAATTAAGTTTTAGCAATCTCTATGACAACAATGGTGATTCAGAGGGATCACAGTCAAAACGTCCCCAAGTCAAAACGCCCCCTTGTCAAAACGTCCCTGAATTGTTCACAACGTCCCCAAAAGTTGGTCAAAACGTCCCCAAGGGTCTAAGGATAAATTAAAGGTGTTTTTATCCTGATTTGATTCTGTTATTTCAGTAAAACAGCATTAAGAATGAAGTTTTTCCGACAGTCCTTCTATACACGATCCTTCAGATATTACATATATATTCACTACCTTTTGATGATTTGCTTTGTGGTAATTATCAGAAATCACTATGATAGAAAGTTTGGAGTACATAATTATTTAATTTCAAACAAGCATATGCATAAAGTTTAAATCTTTGTTTTGATTTGATTCTTTACGTCCCATCAACAATCTTTCAGTTATAAAGGGACTGGCCTTCCTGGGTTGAACCAGTGCTAAGCTAGGATTAATGTGTCTTGCTCAAGGACACAACCCAGTGGCGCCGGTGAGGCTTGAACCTGCGGCCCTTCGGTCTCAAGGCAAGCACTGAGCCACTGCGCTCCCAAGTTTAAATCTAGATTTAGGGCTATATATGCAGTATATAAATCTCCTATCTATCTATCTATCTATCTATATATATATATATATATATATATATATATATATATATATTGGCCTACAAATGATTAAATAGCCCTTACACGAAATGGAAGCAGGGGTGTGGGGGCGCAGCCCCCCATCAGTCAACAAACTGAATGTTAAACTTTAGCCTAACGTCATAAACTGCGCCCGGTAAACCAGCCTGTTAGATAGTAGATTTATATACTGGGGGTCGAAACCCCTCTAGATCCACCACTGGGCATGTGGCCAACCATGGATCCACTATTGATTGAAGTTTGATGGATTTATAAGTTCCTATTGCTGCGAAATCAATAGTTTCCTTTATCATGTGACTCCCAAATTAAAAAACTATGGTGCACCTCTGCTTTACCGGGCGCAGTTTATGACGTTAGGCTTAAGTTTAACTTTCGTTTTGTTGACTGATGGGGGCTGCGCCCCCACACCCCTGCTTCCATTTCGTATAAGGGCTATTCAATCATTTGTAGGCCATGCAATTTCAATCGTTTCAAATTCAAATATGGTAGAAACACCTAAACAACAATGGAATAGATTGCTCCTGGTAAACCAGAGACTACCCAAAACTATTATAAGCGATATCATGTATATACATATCACGTGCAAGAAAACAAAATCAGGTATCTGTTGTGCATTGGTGTATGCATTGTGTATCAGTGCTATCTTGCAGTCGTCCATCCATACTCCATACGCCGGATGGATGGATAATTTACATGTCGGTGGATTAAAGTATCTAAACAGTTATTTAGTACATGTACTTACGTACGTACGCATGTAGGCATATGCATATACATGTATACATACGTATGTCTTTCTGTTAGCAAACACCGGTTTTCTAACGTGATGTGAAGATTAATATGACCGCTTTTGGTATCTTGTCTGAATCTACACAGCACAGAATATCAGAATACATTTACTGGGTTACCCATTTTATGATTAAAATTGTTTGATGAAAAAAAGAAAAGGTTTTAGGTTCTTAGATGTGGGACCTTAATTTTACAATGACCTGTTCGTTAAAGATGCTTTATAATAAACAAATTTAAAGTTGAAATCTCATCCCTAATTGCTCTTACACTTTATTAATTATCCGAAACCCAGGTCGGTATACTATATAAGGTCGTTATATAGTAATAACTCTTTACATGCTGGTGTCTTCTGCTGAAAACACTTGCATGTGGCTTATACTCAGATTAGACCTGACATAATGTGGGATTATCTGGGCATTATGATGGCATTCCCGAAACAGTCTTTTATAATGTTATTTTGAAAAAAGACAAAAAAGCAGATATTAAACAAAACACGCAAAAAAAAAAACTATTATGCTTTAACGTTGATCGAAAGCAGCATGAACATAAAATACCCTATTCAAACACCTTTTTAAACTCTCATTCATCAGTACCAGACACTAATACATGCTTTTTCTTTGTTAGAATCCCATATTTCTTCGGAAAATCTACTTTGAAAAATGGGGACGTTTTGACCAATCTGTTTTTTCATGTTTGGGGACGTTTTGATCAACCTTTTTTTCATGTTTGGGGACGTTTTGACCAATTTGGGGACATTTTGACTAGGGGGCGTTTTGACTAGGGGATGTTTTGACTTGCACCCATTCAGAGCACAGGCCTTTGACTCTCCCTGTATAAACCGTAAAAAACCCATAAACTATTTGTATTTACCTGATCTCCTGTTCTAAGTCGATGATGGATATTTTTTATAACCTAATCATTTGTTGCCTTTTATATTATCCCCCGGCAAAGTCGAATAGTTTAAACCTGGCTCTGTCCATCCTTCCGTCCGTTTGTTTTGTCCATTCAGAACCATATCTCAGAATACCTATTCTATCTTATCTAGCTTTCTGTACTGGCCTGGCTCATACTTGTACATTATGCCAGGGAGTGCTAATTTTGATTTTAAAAAAAAAGCGAAAACTTTTGGCTGAATGTTTGTATAAATAAGGAGTGCCCTAAACTCCTTTGTGGACTGGATATTGGGCCTATTGGCCACAGAAGGAGATAGACTATTCCAATGTGGAAAAGTTCGGGGGGGGGGGGGGGGGGGGGGAATTGATTAGATTTGATGCATTCTTGGTATAGATGTATAGTTCCGTGGACAGTCAATATCCTAGGAGTTTCGTCATATTGACTCCTTAACACTTGAGTAATGATGAATAATACCCCAAGGTGAACTTAGGTATTGTTTTGTGATTCTTAGGTCCAGATAAGGAAATTGTATTTGCGTTAAATTTGAATTATTTTCTTACCCATTAATTTTAAGATGTGTTTTGGGTGCTCAAAAGAACCGTCTCATTGAGACAGTTCTTTTGAGTACCCACAACATACGTTTTGGATAAGAAATAAAGAAAATAATTTTCCAATACGCACTCTTACCTGGAGGCCTGGTGATTTACATGTTTCTCTAAAATAATATAAATTCGAGGAATCTGTCTTGTAAATTTAAATGTGAAAGTCAGTAATAGACAAAACCTACCAAATTATTCAGATGGAACAGACTAATTGAACTTGACTGTAGATTTGCATATCATGCCCAACCTTGGCCTTTTTATCAATCACCCAATCAGAGGTGAGAATTGACAATAGCATCAAGGTGATCCAAACTGAAAGTGAGATGGCTGCACGACATCAGAAAATATTAGTTTGACCAAGTCATTCCTTCTGTTCAGCTTACCCACACAACCATTCAAGAGCAGGGGTGGAACCAGAATTTCTGGAGAGAGGGTCTTTATGTACATTAAGAAAAAGGGGTTCAATTTGCGGAGGCCAGAATTTTTTTATTAGTTGATTTAGGGGAAAAAATTCAGATTTGAGTCAATGTCAAAATTCGTCAAAATTCTTGTCCGTTCCATATCTTATGAAAACCGCTGATGTGATCATGATTTTTTTTTCTTCACACAATACTACTGATCGTACTTAATAAGGCTAGCTGATAAAACTGAAAAATATTGGTGTGTAAATATATTTTTTAGTGGATTAAAACCCCATTTTTTGGCATTTTTGCCTGTCCTACGGAAAAAGTTGAACTTTCGACAAGAATTATTAAAAAAACTGTTATTTTCTCAGGAATTTTAACTGGCTGTATTGATAAAAGCATTATCAAAGTAAATGTAGGAGGCTTCAATATGTGATTTTTCATTACATTTTTTGCATTTTTTTGCCAAAAAACCTCTGTCCCAAGCGTTTATGTCAAGACCGTAACACTTGATAAATTGCCAAAATAATACTGGATCCCTAATGGTGCTGAATCTGGT
Organism: Loripinus fragilis; assembly: GCA_964019695.1. Taxonomy (NCBI): domain Eukaryota; kingdom Metazoa; phylum Mollusca; class Bivalvia; order Lucinida; family Lucinidae; genus Loripinus; species Loripinus fragilis. The sequence goes on along the minus strand of OZ026514.1, from coordinate 63,448,913 downwards.
TTTCTGTCATACTAATTTGACACTTTCTGTTTACTAAGAATACATGTGTTTTGTAAAGCATCTACAGAACTGGCAAAAGAAAATACTGTTTTGGTGAGTGAAGTTTTTATAGTATATTTTTTTTTGTGTCAAATGACCGTAACACAAAAATGGACGATGGAATTTGATAAAAAAAATTCTGGTTTTAACATCTTGACCAAATAAAATTTCTCAACAAAAAATCACTCTTGTTGTGATGTTTTAGGGAGTAATCATTATTTTAGGTAAAAAAATATGTAGAATATATCAATACCGTAACAGTCAATACTGTAACGATGAAATTGTTGCGGTATTGACACATCTTGTTACGGTTTTGACATATACTGTCAAAAAGTACAGTTTTGAATGCAAAGATATTAGTTTTTAGTCAAGTTTATTAGTGAATTTATGATAAGAATGCTTTATCAAATTTAAACAGAAGCATAAAACACAAATTGAATGATGAATTTGAGTATAAACAGTTTGTTACGGTATTGACATATTGTTTTGTTTTCAGGCAGGGTTTGTCAATACCGTAACGGTTTTGTCAAACCCGTAACAATATTTTGAAATAAATGCAATCGACCATATATTCCAAAATTCTTTCTGTGCACATGTGTCAAGAGTATTAACATTGCAATCTGGTCAACAGTGCTCTACACCAAATCTTAAACAGGAGAATTACGCTAGCAAATATTCTTTAAAGGTCAATACCGTAACATTTTTGTCAAGTACCGTTACAGTGATATTTTTGGGAAAAAAGTATATCAGACAGAGACAACATGTAGATTTTAAGTACCTGATCAGTTCCTTTGGTTGATTACAATCATACCAAAGCATTGTAATTTTCTAGAAATGTGGTTTTTAAACAAAATACTGAGCAAATAGTATGCAAAATTACTTAAAAGATAAAAAAAATGCATTTTATGTTTGCTCATTGTCATAAATAATCATTTTGTTCAAATTTTACCTTTGACACAATTAAACACATGAACCTATCCAATGCAACAAAATAAATATTCATGACGAGATTTGAAGAAAAAACAGGAATTAAAGTTTGTTACGGTATTGACATTTTATCTGGTCATGTGATCTTTGAAACTTAATTATAAGGATCTGATTGGCTGTTAAGGTTTCTTTTCACTTTTCATAGTATTTTCAGAAACAACTTGTTACTTTCATGAAAAAAAAATATCATTTTATTTAATTCGTATTTTTCCCTATTCTTCTTTCAAAATTTGACGAATTTTGACATTGACTCATTTAGGGTCGGCTGGTCATTTTCAGAGCTTTTTTTTAATATTTCAAGAAAAAACAGTAAAACTAGTAAGGTAAACGAACAGTCTGTATTAAATCTTTAAATACTTCACAATTTTCCTTAAAATCTGGACAGGACAATCACTTTTAACAGTGTCACTCTCAAAATACATGAACAGAACCTCAAAAATATATTATTTTTTTAAAGAAACAATTTAGAGTCGGCAGTCAAAATTAAAAAAAAATATTTTAGATTTTTTTCTACTTTCTAGAAAATTACAGTAGGAGGGCTTGTAAATCAACTAATAAAAAATTCTGGCCTGATTTTAGCTCATTTTTCTTAACTACATGTATCACTACAAAAACAAAATAATTTGGTCTCAAAATGCTGTGCTGGAACTTCCTCTCAGGGATCTGTCACTGAAGAGAGGGGATAGATAAAATAAAGAGTTTGATGCAGGCTAACTGAAGGGTCTAAACTGACAGGTGGTTCACAAGCCTTAATTATTTTGCTAAAATAGCACCAAAAAAATGAAAATGTATGCTGCAATTTTTAGATGGCACTTTTAGAATTAACCAATGAATTTACAGCGCAGTCCCTTTTATAACACACTTTGGATGTTTGAAAGTTATAACAGGGTCAAGTTGTGGCACCACAGAATTCTAGAAAGGAAAGTATAGGAAATGATCACAGGGGACAAAAATTCCACTCGTTGGCTCGTAATTACGAGTGAAATCTAGAAAGGATGAGTAATACTTCCCAAAGCACTCGTCCTGTAGGACGAGTGCTTTGGAAAGAATTACTCTGGGAAGTCATATTTCTCCCTTATGTTTTTTATTGCATACGCTATGCAGCTATTAAAGGACAAGTGCATGTGAGTGCAGGACGAGTGAAAATTGCAAGTCACTCATCCTGCAGGACAAGTGCAATATTGAAATATTTTTGTCCCCTGGGTCAGAGTTTCAGCTTGACTGAAATTTACTTCGGACATTTTGTCCAAGCAGTCCAAATATTGTTCGGACATTTGGAATTTTTTAGGGCATTTTTTCAGACACTCATAACAAACTACTATGACTGGTTTGCTTTAGTGAAAAAGTATTTTAGGGGTAAAATTATGCAAACCAGTCCGACGCTTACAGAAGTTTTGCCAATCAGCGATCGTATTATTAGACAAAAATACTATTGCATCACTGCATTACCGTATCGTGTGCACTTCCGAAAATCATCTCGGACAAACTGTCCAAACTGGACAGCAAGCTCTCTGACATCTGGAACTATTTTCGGACTAAGTCCGAGGGCCGACGCCAAACAAAATCCCTGTGGGTCAATTTCCTTTATTTCCTTTGTAAAGCTGTCCCTTTATAATATGGTTTTTAGGGACTGTACTGTATTTCTGCTGATTTGATTTTTTTTCAGAATCTGGTGATCATTGAGAATGCAAGAGGGTCGGCCCCTTTCTATATACTGGAGGTGGTACATCTATGCTTTGCATGGCTATGCCTCTGAAATTATGTTCACTGCTATTTGGGAATTAGTTGTGAATTTCAACTGGAAGCTACCTGGTAACACAAGTATCTGGATAATGCCCATATATGGTCTTTCAGGGCTAATTCTGGAAAAGATGTATATTGCTCTGATTGAAAGACAAGTTCCAATCTTACTGAGAGGACTATTGTATGTGTTGTGGACGTACGTATGGGAGTTTAGCACTGGCTTCTTGTTGAAACAGTTTGATGTGTGTCCATGGGACTACACAGCTTTTGCTGGAGATTTTATGGGGTTGATAACCCTAGAATATGCACCATTTTGGTTTATAGGAGGGCTGATAACAGAGCAGGTCATACTGAAATACACTAGACAGCTGTATTGGGGACCAACTCACCATGACTTTATACCAAACAATGTACAAAAGAATAAATAGTTTCAATTCTATTATCACTTTATAGAAAATTAGATTCCTAAAATTTTAGATAAGAAGCTTTCTGTTGACAATTAAAATGGTATTACTTTAATTTTACTTTTCCGGTTTGTCGCGGCCCGGTGAAGGAATGAATGTGTATCCCTTGAAAGAGAATGGAAAGTACTATGAAGATGTGAAGAGAGATAATAGTGTGTAATAAAAAAAATATTTTTTGTTATTTCTCAACCAAGCATATGTTGTGAGTGCTCAATGAGTCGGTTCTTTTGAGCACCCAAAACATATGTTTAAACTAATGAATAAGAAAATAATCACAATTTTACACATAAAAAGTTAAATTATCTGTACCTAGGCCAAAATAAAAAATGTCTGCGTTTAGGGTAGCCCGACCCTACCTAAAATTACTGGTGAATTTGGTGAAACCTAGATTATTATTTTTTAGGTTTTCTGAAAAATATATAATTTTATGCATTTTGAAAAGCAAATGCCTTTCAAAATGCATAAAATGATATTTTTTCCAGAAAAAAAAATCAATTAAAAAAATATGTGTGCCTAGACCCTACCATAAAATTTTTAGACCTGTTACCCGAAACACACTTATTTTTTATTTGGCCCTATACCTTTGTGTTTATTTATTTAAACATCATTGTGGTGCTCCTTGTAAGAGCTTCATGAAGAGTTACCCGCAATCTACATTTTGCATGCACATGTTGGATAATTTTGCATTTTTTTGGGTCATTCGCTGATTTTTTTTCTTTTTCAAAATTTTACTTTTTCAAAAAAGTTCTTTCAGGAGGACCATCAAAGTGAAAGACAGTTTGGATCTAAATCTGGACCAATGTTTTGTAGGACCTGATCTGGGTCCAAACTGTTTGCATTATCAGCAGAAGACAAAATAGTAGGCAAAATAGTTAATGGTAATATTTAGTCGCAAACATCATACTATCAGGCCTCCAGATAAGAGTGTGTACTGGAAAATTATTTTTCTTATTTCTCAACCAAAACATATGTTGTGGGTACTCAATGAGACGGTTCTTTTGAGCACCCAAACATGTGTTTAAATTGATTGGTAAGGAAATAAATGCAATTTTAGGTGTTAAAACCATCCTTATCTGGGCCCATATTCTTAATCCTTATCCTGCCACTATTTTTTTCGTCCTGAAAATGTTGTCTGCTTTTTATGTCCGCTGCATATATAAAAGTGCATTTCAAACTAGACTTTTTTCATGAAAGCAAACAGTATAAGCCTTAATCAGACTGCTCCCTAGAGGAGACAGGGGGAGCAGATGACAAAAGTTGTAACCGGAGGGCTAAGGGTTAATTTAGAGTACAGCCTGATGAGGTTACATTAAATACAGCATAACTATATTAGAATGACAAACAGCGTAAACACCAGGCCGCGAAGCGCAGTCGGTAACATGTCTGGCTACAGATGCGTGTCTGTCTGCAGATCCAGGGGTCCAGAGTTCGATCCCGGCCCGGTCCCATATTTTCGTGGAGATTGATCATGAAATAATTTCTACGGTCATTCTCCTCCCTTCCGCTGATTCATTCAAGAAGGGTTGTTGTCAGTTACAAGCGAAAGTATGTGCACAAATTACTGGTTAATCACTTGTTCAAGCCTGCCCAGGAAAAAGTGTGGTTAGGTGAACTGACCGTCCCGCAATGACCATAGATGTTGACTTTGGACGTAAAGCAACAAAACAAACAAACAAACAGCATAAACCCTGATCTGACGGCTCCATCAGGAGAACCATGATATGCGATTGTGCTGCTTGATCTGGACTATGTCTCTCAGAATATATACTGTGGGTAATGCAATATCCATCTTATCCCACTGGATACTCAGCTGCATAAAGATATACCTTACACACCAATGGCGTAGCCATATGATAACGCTGAAAAAGTTATGCACATCAAAGGGAAACTACTTGAGCAAGCAGAGATTATCTTCAATTGCGTCCCTTATCAAAATGGGAACTTCTATTAAAGGGAAGAATTTTTTGCTCCCATAGGGAGCAAATTCTTTCCTTTAAGAGTAGTTCCTTATAGAACATTAGGCGAACTGTCTTGAATGTGTACTAGTTTCATTACACATGTGCGCAACTGCGTAATGGGAGTACGCCAATGCACACACATGTTTAGATATGAAGCAAAAATAATTCTTGTAAAATTGTAAATATTTTCTTACCCATTATTTTGAACCCTTCTCACGCCATGGAATAATTACTAATATACACAATACAAACTGCCAATGCTTAATTTTTCATTGAAAAAAAAAAAGAAGAAATATGTATACCATATATACCATAATGTGTTTCAGATGATCATAGGATTGTTCTTTTTCAAGATATATAGGTATAAAACCTATATCAAAAACAGTGATCCATTTACAAGGCCCTGGGACTCGCTGTTTCCCATATCAATGAGTCCAACTGCAAACTTATGAGTCCAGAGACACTATTTTAATGATTTGATAAGTCTGCAATACTATTGCATCCTTGGACTCCCTGAAATAAAAACTTTGCATCTCAGAGCAAAAATTATGAGTAAAAGATGCAGGATGCGCAGGTAAAAAAATCACTGTCAAAATTCATCAACATACTTAAATCAAAAACACATATCTCCTATCCAATGAAACATTAAATAGGAGTCATATGACTCAAACTATGGTCACGTGACTGGTATTGCGAATGAGGTTTAAATAGGGTTAACATATGTTTTGGGTGCTCAGAAGAACCACCTCATTGAGACGGTTTTTTTCAGTACCCACAACATATAAATGTTTTTGTTGAGAAAGAAGAATTTTTTTTTTGGTACAAACTGTTATCTAAAGTTTGATGCTTACACACGTAAAAACTGGCTGTGACCATTTGAGGGCTAAAGTGTATACAGTATAGGGACAGTTCAATCTCTAAACTTCTGCAACTGTAGATTGATTTGGTATAACATATGTGTTACTCAAATGCACTTGCTTTTGTAAAACAAAGTCTTATTGGATAACGTAAAAAAATTGTGACTGTATATCCTGGGATATAGTTGCAAATAATTTGACGTCATGAATTATGTCACATTCCATTGTATGACATGCTATTTTATGCGGCTTGCAATGCTCCAATTTGAGACAAGACTGCAGAAGTGCACTAGGATAGGGATAACATATTGTAAATATTCATTTGGGAAGGTATATCATCGGATATACGGTCAGAAATCATGTTTTGTGGATACACTAGCCCGTCACTGTAAATCTGATGATATACCTCACCAAATAATATTTGAATACAGTCATCCCCTGATTAGTGAGAGACTGTTTTGTTACAATTGCTGTTTACAAGATATAGCATCATTTATTGAGCACCAGTACCATGATTTCTATGTTAAACGTAGGATTTGTATTCCATGTCATATTCAGTTAACATCCCGGTATCTGTAATTATTTGTTTGACAAATTTGTAGTAGTGGAGCAAAGCTCATTTCCCTCCTTAGATCTCAGTATATTGTATGATAATTGTAACTTTATTTCTTTATATTGTTATAGATTGTTCAACAGTATATGAGCCACGACATAAAACTTCTAACAATGTGGTATTTGCGACTAGCAAAGCCTCAGATCAGCCTGCGCTATGCGCAGTCTGATCAGAGCCTTTGCTAGTCGCTTGAATATTCTAAGATTTTTAAGCTACTGATTTAGAATTTCTAATCTTAAAAGGAAGCTGCACATGTCAAAATGCCACATTGTTGGAAATCTTATGTCATGGCTCATTTATAGATGAGTATCTTGCTTTGACTCTCGGACCCAGAATAAACGGACTGGTCACTGACGGAAATAAAAAGTTATGTTGTCGAGGCTTTATTTTTGCGCTGTTTAAAAGTACTACAGCCAATAAAATTGATTCTGAACATACACAAGATTATAAGAGGTTACTACCGGCATGTGAAGCTGAAATATTATGAGTTACAGTAAAAAGAATTGAGGTTTTCTCATCTTTTTATGTTGATTTCTGACGAATTTTAGCTAAAAAGGGTACCTAGGTTTCTTGCTGATGTTCATAAAGACGGATAAACTTTCAATAAATATAACAATACAGTCTTAAAGGTAGACTATTGAACCATTACTTTTTGAAGAAAATTCAAAGATATGCAGAGAAATAACGGAGATATGATTATTTAATCTTCAACGTACATCAGTTTTGAAAGCTCAGCCACCGTTGAGCCACGACAACGTATTTCCAATATACAGTCCTTTACAAAGCCCCTACTTTTACCAATATTCTCTGAGAGTGTCTAACAGTTCACCAAATTAGCCCATCTAATCAATTTGCCATGCTTTCTGCAGACCACAGTTATTTCCAGGAGAAATTGTAGAAATGGGCTGTTTATGGCCAGTTATACAATATGGGTAATGTCATGAGAAAAGGTGTGAACAGCAAAAGCTTAGACCCGCCTGCACATCCATACAGTATGATCATACCTTGAAAATTATATTATGGAAAGTTTCAGCTAATTTCAAAAACTTGCTACACACAAAATTTCAACAATTTAGCTAAGGCCTAAATGAAATATATGTGTGGTTCCTGTTGCATACCAACAAAATTTAGGGTAGGTAGGTAGGGAAATTATTAAATTTTGTTATAACATTTAACAAAGAAAATAGTGACAAAATCTGAAAAAGTGCCCATTTTAGGTATTTCTTCGCCAAAGACCATTTTAATGTTTAGGGTAGGGTTAAAAAATTAGGGTAGGTAGGCAACAGGAACCACACATACATTTCATTTAAGCCTAATCTCTGAAAGCTGAGCAGGCTGACCTGCCTGATTGCATAGTTTTTCTCTTGTCAAGAAAGCATGGCAAATTGATTAGATGGGCTAATTTGAGATACCCAATCTAATACTCTGATCAGACTACAAATGCTCTGACTGACCAGTCTTAACTTGGCATTTGTCTTGTGCTGTCAAAAATGCAAATCGTTTGGACACAGATCAGGTCCAACAAAATGCTGGGACCTAATCAGACTCAATCAATTTATTCATTATTTTTTTTAAATTTGGGCCAGTGGTTCAGGAAATGGTGTGGTTTTAAGACATTTCTAATCTAGAGCTTCCACAATATTTAAAGCTGAGCGAAACCATTTGTGCAATTTTGGCATAAGCCATTTTGGGGAACACTTTTATGAAATTATTTTAAATTGGGTCCAGTGGTTCAGGAGGAGATATCATTGAAGGGATTTTCTAATCTAGAGCTCTGGAGGCCCTTTTCTTCAGCGGAGCAGAACCATAAGCGCAATTTTGGTATTATGAGGAACAATTCTGTGAAATTATTTTGAATTTGTACTAGCGGTTCAGGAGATGTCATTTAAAGACATTTGCTACAAGAGCTCTGGCAGTCCCTTTGTTTAGTGGAGCAGAATAATTTGTGCAATTTTGGTAGAAAGCATTATGCGGAAGAATTCTGTGAAATTATTTTGAACTTAGACCAGTAGTTCAGGAGATGTCATATGTAAGATCTCCCAAGGCCGTCATCGCCGGTCCGGCAAGACGGCGAGCGCCGGACCACTTTTTTGGCCGAGTATGCTTTCCGCCGTGTCCTTTTTTCTCGTTTTGGCTCATTTTACTTTTTACTCTGATTTTATTCAATCTGCCAAAGTTTATTGATGGGACGTTGCGCGTGTCATCAATAGAACAAACTAGCCGAGGTGTGAAAGCATTGGAAAATTATAATGACACCAATCTGCTGGTCTTATAGTCATGCAGTGGACGTTATCATTCTTATGGACCGTGTCGAGAGAAAACCTGACGTAGCTGCATGCGGACATCAAAGGCGCAGACCAGCCTACACATCCGCACAGTCTGATCAGCGCCTTTATTGTTCGAAAGCCTATTTGATAAACTTGCTACACGCAATATTTCAGCATTCTACTGAACTAATCTCTGTAACTGAGTAGGCTGGTTTGAGCCTTGCATGGTCAGAAACCCTGAAGACAGGTCTTCTCATTGAGGTCCAGATAATTTCTGTGATCCTGTTTCATTCCCTCAAATTGACATATTGTTTTTATCTTCTTATAATTAACGTGTTGAGCGACAAAGTATGTTTCAAACGTTTTGACTTTACATATATACTCAAACAATAAAGTTATGTCCGCTTGACGTTTATGTCTGCCAGTTCCAAATGTATGAACGCATTTCATTCAAATTTTCACATTACCTACTGTGATCATTTAGAAACGTTTTGCACCTAAGAGAAATGCATTTAATGATCAGTAAAGCCGCTGACAAAGCAACGAACACGAGTACCCTTAAAATCAAAAGTCACAACATCAATAGCATGCGTGTCCGTCATAATCCCGAATTTTAAGCGCATTTAAACATCACTGAGCAAACTCTATAGTAAGATGGTATGCTTGATAGCTGTATGCATTGCATTTATGACCAAAGTCATTAATCTGTAACATACTCTGACGTCACGAAACATCGATTACGAGCGTGTGTGAAAACACTCAGAAAATTCGTTTTTGGTTCAGCATTTTGATAATCAACAGAATCAGACAAATTTGATTTTTTTGTAATCACAAGCATTTCAACCTTAATTAAGACTAATCAAAATAAAAAACTGATAATGGACATTTTCTGAAGATTTTGCAGTAAGGGGTGGGGTATAAAACACAGATTTAGTAAACCTTTGATGCCCAACATCAGCCATAGTTTTTGTTGTTTTCCTTTGTTTAATGGTTGTCATAAACAAACACAACACATTAAAACAAAACCGTCTCAAATAATGTTAGGTTAATGAGATTTGGAAGTTCTTAAATTGTTATTTGTTTAATTCAAAGGGAGGTAATTTCAGTTAATTTCGTAAATTAAAGGTTTTGAACTGCAATTCGCTCATTCATTAAGCAGACTTGGAGTTTTTAGATGTTTTTTCATCGTCTGATGTTTCTGGCTGTCATTTAACGTAAAATGTGTCACGTTTTGATGATGAACTTCCTGATGATAATGGAAAAAAGCTGTGTGCACATTAGGTTCAATAACCCTTCAAGATAAGAAGATAAAGACAAATAATTACCAATGTTTGTGTGTCCGACGTTTGTTAAACATTTTGGTTTTGTTTTTGTTGCGACATCTTAACTGGATCGAAAGATACAGTACCATGAAAATCGGACGTTTCTTTTTTGTTTGAGTATATATGAGCATCGTGAGCCTGTGTAATTTCAATGTATTCCGTTACGGATAAACGAGTCCCGCCTGTTGTTCCAATTTAGCCCAAGACTTTTCGGTTCCCCCAACGTCCACTCCACTTTAAGAATCCTGAGAAAAGAAGTGTTTAGACGTTGTGGTTCGACAGTTGTTACGATGAAGCAAAATTTCTCATGTTATGCCTACCGAAGCCAAAACCTAGATGAAGCCTGCATCCTTAACGGGTGTTCTAATTGAAAAGACGCTAGACTATGTGTATACATATCTTTTCGAAAACATGACTCTTTGAAGTACCACCAAGGATCAGTGCTAAAAGTACTTTGCTAAAACCTGCGGGGACATAGATGAAATAATGTCAAAGAAACATGCTGAATAAAAAAGTAAAAAAAAGATCATGTGACTGTCTGAAAACAATTTTGTCCAGCATTCGGTTTCTCACGCGACAAGAAATATCTTTGTGACCAAAACGGCTAAAATCTGGTCCCTGAAACGCATAAAACCCCATTAAAAACGCACATAAAAGCGCTCAAAATTCAAAAAATTTCTCGGGGGAGGCCCCCAAACCCCCCTAACGAGAGGGGGATCAATCCCCCTCTCGTGCTCTCCCCCTCTCGTACCTTCGGCACTCGATGACTTCCTCCGCCGGACCACTTTTAAATATGCGGCGACGGCCCTCTCTTACCTGGAGCTCTGGCTGTCCAGTTCCGTGGAGCGGAATTGTTTATGCAATTTTGAAAGTGTGCATCATGGGGAACATTCATGTGAATTTATTGTAAAGGGGCTCTTTCATGGTATGGGAAATTAACATGGGAGTCTGCCCACGCTTGGAATTTGATAATATTATGTTTATTAATTTTCTGGGGTATGAATTTTATATTTATGGTGCATTTGAGTTTTTATGCAATTCCATTGCTAATTTATGACGTCATGTATGATATCACTACAATACCTTAGGGTATCCAGTTATAATCATTTCTAAAGTAATTGACATATCATGTAACGGGCGCAGAAATGCTTATTAAATAACTATATCATTGATAAGTTCGTTGATGCTATTAATGGCTTTGTATGTATTAGGATAGCGGGTGGGCAATCATTTTTATGAGATGGTACCCCAATTTTCAACTGTATATTTTGTATTCAGTCAAATTTGGAATTAAAATTTTCACACGTTGTGGTCTTTGTCAAGATACCATTTCAACTTATGAACTTTCCATATATGTTAAGAATATGAAGACAAAATTTCATGAAATTCAAGGACCGGTAACATATTTTTTCAACTTGATGTAAACACATGGCCCTAATTCATCAAAATGTAAAAAATACAATAATTATGTTTCTGTGTAAAACATACTTGAATACTTGCTTAGTTTGAATCACCATGCTAGTACGTTTATTGGTAGAAGTTGATATGTTCATTGTTTTCCCTATTACTGGTTGGAAAAAGACAAAAAACAATATTCTTTCGTATTAAGTGTCATGATTCTTATTTAATGAAGTGCTTACACAATACGATTACTCAAAACGATACAATATGGTGACACTGGACTTACCACATCTAGTTTCGAACGTTAAAACTACATCTAACCAATGTTACACTTAATATGTAACATTATTAAGAATTTAATTCATACAGGAGAGAAACCTTATGACAAGACAGTTCATACAGAAGAAGAACCTTATATCGATGGTTTTATAATCGTAAGCCTCATTAATAAACCTGATTCACAAGAATAAGCCCCTGTCAAACATATTGGTTAAAATTAACCATTTTAGTCACAGAAACTCTTGGCTTCAAAGGTATTGCTAAATTAATGCTTAAATCTTCTCTGTTTATTCTGTTTTGAAAAACTGATGCTGATTTCCATCAAATGGCAACATTTATTCTTTGGCTGGATGTATATTCCAGGCATACAATTTCGTTTCTGGACCTCACTTATTCATGTAGAACACTGTTCTATGATACCTTTGATATGACTCTGTTACACTTAATCCTGGTCAAGGCACCAAAATGTGGTTACTCTAGCTCAGTTGTGATGTATAGAAACATTTGGTCTTCTTGTTTTCACACATTTATTGATAGGATATTATGTTTCTTAAACAATATCATGCAGGACTTGAGAAAGTGATACACATTGTCTTGGCCCCTTAGTGCCATGACATGGGGCCATGACATTTGGCATTTACGGCCATTGAATCATTTGAAATTGTCTAAACATGTCTTTCTTTAAGAAAAGTGGAAGTAGATTTAAAAACAATCCCCTTCTGTCGAGTTATTGATTCATTTCAACTAAATAATTAATTTTGCTAAAACTGACCTATACCCATAAGAGGTAGGAAATGACAAACTTACCGGTTTTGGATTTTCATGAAATTTGGCTCAGATCAGAAGAATATATATGGCATGTTTTTGTGATAATATAATATCTTGACAAAGATTACAACATATCTATCTTTGGAATTTAATGTTGAATGTTTTGTAAATTTTTGAAAAAAAAATATTGCAATTTTATAATCACTTCTTCAGAAAACGTAAATCATAATATATCAAAATGGTTTTTTGGTATTAATATATTGCCTATGGTATTTTGGATTTAATCTGGATGATAAATCATAGAAATAAACAAAACTATAGATTTAGGACATGGAAATGTAGAGACAGGTGCCACCTTAAAGGTGGAGTACGTCAGGGTTGCTTCCTAAGCCTTATTCTTAACAATCTAATTCAATACATACATTTTCATAGTTTGTATATAACGAGTCATTATTATGCAAAGTTTAAAGAAAATCCATGCGTGGGCACAGATGCAAGACCCCCTTTGGACCAGTGGTTCAGGAGGAAGATGTGGTTTAAAGAAAACTTTTACGGACACATGATGCACAAAGGACGAAGATTGAGCTCAGGTGAGCCCCCCCCCCCCCCCCCCCCCCCAAAAAAAAAAACAGTCCACAAAGGTTATCAGCTGCCCTTAGCAGAATAAGAGATAATCTGTTAGATACATGTATGCTATGCAAATCTAAAATAGTAAGTTTCACACTTTGCTGACAGGGTAATATTTCATGCAAATTTGTCGTCTGCTGATATTTCTAATCATTTTTTAAAAGAATCTTTCGGGATTACCACCTGAGTGTCAAAAAATTTGAAACCAGATCAGGCCAGTTAATGAGAGTGTATGGCTATATTTGCTACTTGAACATGTGCTCTAATAGTACCAAAATATAGATTGCGGAATAGAGCAAATGCCATTTTCATAAACAAATATATATATATAAGTAGCCCACTTTGCTCACTGGGTAATTTTCCATGCTATTTTGTCGTCTGCTGATATTTTTAATCAACTTTTTTAAAAAGAAGTCATTCGGGAATACCATCTGAGTGTCCACCAGTTTGGATCCAATCTGTTTGCAAGTGTTATCAGCAGACGACAGTTAATGAGAGCTCACTACAATAAGAAAAATAAAGTCCAGCTTTGATTACTTCCATATTCTTCATTTCTTATAAAAATCAAACAACCAATCTAAAAACAAACTAAGCCATATAAAAGTGTATATCTGAGTAATGAATTGCACATTGAAATTGTATTGAAGTCGCTCTAAGACCAGTTCAACAGGTAAAAGAATATTTGATCTGGAACCAGAGAGATCTTTACCTGCTAGACAGATTAATGGCTATTTTATGGCCCTTGTTAAGCTGCGCTTGACCAGTAGAGAAATTGAAATCATGTTTATGATGATAAGTCTAACTGTACCTGTATCCTCAGCAGTGAGAAAAAATCAGGGGCTTTGGGTCTGATTGTATATACATTTACCTGCATTTAAGTGACCAGTCTGAGTTTGACTGTAACTTTATTTCTTTATATTGTCATATATTGTTCAACAGTATTTATAGATGAGTATCTTGCTTTGACTAACTTTATTTCTTTATATTGTTATAGATTGTTGATGAGTATCTTGCTTTGACTGTAACTTTACTTCTTTTGAGCTGCAACATGAGATTTCTAACAATGTGGTATGTGCCACCAGCAAAGGCTCAGACCAGCCTTGGCATATGTGCAGTCTGATCAGAGCCTTTGCTAGTCGCTTGAATATTCTATGAGTGTTAAGCTACTGACTTAACATCATTTGGAGTTTCTATGCTTAAAAGGAGGATGCACAGGCTGTTGCACAGGCTTGTCTGAGTCTACACTTGTCAAAATGCCACTTTGTTGGAAATCACATGTCACTGCTCAATTATTGTTATAGATTGTTCACCACTTTTTGGTTATATATCTTGCTTTGACAGTTGTATTGCCAATTTCCTATGCAGTGCAGTCCATTTGTTAAGCTATGTTTGGTGTCAATAGGAAAGGACTGTGTTATAGGTGAATTGTCTTATAATGGGACAATTTTACAGCAAATACAGGTTTAGATTTAAGCAAAAATTTCAGCATAAAATTGTCAATATCTTCTTACCCATAGTTTGTAGCATATGTTTTGGGCGCTCAAAAGAACCATCTCATTGAGACGGTTATTTTGAGTACCCACCACATATGTTTTGGTTGAGAAATAAGAAAATTATTTTTCTGTTACACACTTTTAACTAAAGTCCTAAACAAAATAATTATAGGAAATTGACCATTCCTATCATTTCTTTGTAAAAGTTCACGGTAAAAAAACTTGGAAGCCACAACATAAACGCATGTTAAATCCAAATCTGTGACAGTGTTAAAAAGAGGTGTGTCATAAAGGTACTGTACTGTATAGCGTTTACAGTGATTTTTGTCTCCTTAAAAGACCATTTAAACTAGCTCATGAGATTTTGATACATTGCACATGTGCAAGCAGTAAAGTTTCCGACAAGCCTGCACATGCACCCAGTCTTGCCAGGGCCTTTGTTGCCTGCACACACAAAGCAGGGACTAAGATGAAGACTAGATAGCTTCACTTGCATGTTTACCTCTTTATCTCCTAGTGTCGCCTGCAGATAACCTTTGCAAACATGTTAGGCCCAGATCAGGCCTGAAAAAACATTGGGCCTGATCTGGATCCAAACTATCTGACACACTGATGGTATTCCTGAAAGACTTTTTCGAAAAAGTTGATTTTGAAAAAAAAACAAAAACATCAGACAACAAAAAAGTATGAAAAATTCTCTGGGTTCAAAGAGTCCCTGGGTGAAAGTTTTCAGGATTATTCCTGAATTCAGGATTATGAGCCTGACTTTCTGCAGATGGTCAGCCTCAAAATGCTGAATTTAGCAGATTATAATACCATTTCTCATTTACTTTCAGTTTCTCTAAAGTCAATTTGCCATTTAAACTGAAAAATGTTGATATTTTGTAGGCATAATGCAAGTTTTGAAATTTAAATTTCTAAAAGTTCAGGATTTTCGAAATTTTGAACTTTAGCCCATGAGAGTTAGAGAATGAATTCTTACAAAATCTCATGAACTGACTCATTCCTGGCAGCTAGTGCATGTATGTTACTTGCTTATCACTATAGCAGCATTAGATAGATTTACAGTGTCTTTATTATTTGTTACATGTTAGATAATGTCTTTGTTCTCTTCTTGTTTTCATAGAAAAATTATATCTCATGTGGGGATCCAGAGGGGGGGGGGGGGGGGGGGGGGGGGGGGGGGGCGGGGGGTAGGACCAACCCCCCACCCCCCCCCCCCCTGAAAAATCACAAAAATATAGGGTTTCTTAGCAACACTGGTCTGGATTGGCTGAAAAATCACAAAGCTACGGAGGAGCCATTCAATTTTGGCCATTATCGGCACACCAGCGAAACTCCATCGAAATGGCGTTTGGCTGGCGGGTCAACGATGGCCGGCTTATTAGTGGTATTTGTTTGGATTCTCTCTCCTCTAAAAAAAAAAAAAGCGTCAAAGTTGGACTGCCTCTGACAAAACTTTATGGATCATTGTTTGAATTCTGAGCAAAAAATTCAAATGTGATACATGTATCAAAACTATTTTTCTAAAAGGTAAACAATATCCAGAATCTCTAAACCATTGGCTTCAGCTAAGCCAGAATACAGGGATTTTCCTAGGCCTGCTTTGGGGTCGAATATTGGCCCCTATCCTATTAAAAAATGAGCAAAAACATCCCGAAACGATGTATATCATTCCCAATTTCTTAGTTCTACATTTTGGTGAAAATCCGAACAAAAATAGCAAAGTTGCAGATGCATGAAAATGTTCATAAAAATGTGAATGAAAATGTGTTTTCATTCACATATTTATGCAAATTTTCATGAGTTTTTTAGAAGATCAATTAACGCAACAAATGCTTTACACTGCTTATTTCACATATATATATGCTTTTTAATCCATTTAAAATGGCAGTCATGTTCTCTTAGACTGCATCAAATTTTCCCAATTTTGATGATCCAAATGCTTTTTTCCCCAAATTCAACAGGGCCCTGGCCTCGACTTCAGAAAGGTAGGAAAATCCCTGGAATATGTTCTTAATCCTCTTAAGAATCTGAAGAAACAGAGTGCAGTGGCTCAGTTGGTAGAGTATCTGATTGGGGATCGAATAGTCACTAGTTTGAGAATCACCAGACTCATTTTGTTGTGTCCTAAAGCTAGACAATTTATCTGCTGCTTAATATTGGTTCAACCCAGGAAGACATGAAATCTACCTGACATGACTGAAAAATTGTTGAGTTGCATGTAAAGCATCAACACAAACAACCAAAACAAAAAACTGAAGATGGTGATCAGCTGATTAAATTCACTTTTTTCTCATTAACCCCAGGTGAATCCATGGTAATAAATGGGTGTCATGCAATAGAACTGACTGAAAATTAGATACTAGATATTTAGTACATAAATAATATATGCAGCAGGACAAAGGTAGTCTGACCCATAAAGCCATCTACAGTAAAACCTGTGTAAAACGGCCACTCAAAAATAGACAAAACAGAGACCTTAATGACAAAAGGGAGCTTAATGAAGGTTGAAAGTATTGCAGAATGCTCCCCTTGGAGCATTCTGCTATACTTTTGACCTGCATGAAGCGATAATTGGTCATGAGAACCATTTTTTTGTCTTTTTGAGAGTGGCTGTTTTACACAGGTTATACTGTATCAATATTGTGATATTTCATTAATTTTGCTCAATTCAAGGCTTACTGACAAATACAGTAAAACTTCAGTGGCTTGAACATGAATCTATGGCTTGTTTACCATGGTCACTTTGAACTCCGTCTTAAGTCCCTAGAAAATTATTTCCAGAGCTCCAGATACCCATATATTCATGTCAATGGTTTAGGTAGGTAAATGTATAAGGCTTAACTTATTTCATCTAAAGAAGGTATGCTGTGTGTAATCATAAGAATTGCCTCATTTAGGTGATTCTTATGATTACCCGCAACATAGTTTTACATGGGTGAAAGTTTTCAGGATTATTCCTGAATTCAGGATTTTGAGGCTGACTTTCCACAGAAAGTCAACCTCAAAATGCTGAATTAGGGAGATCATAATAGCTTCTCTGATTTATTTTCAGTCTGTCTAAGGACATTTAAACTTGACATTGTGAATATTTAATAAGCATAAAGCAAGTTTTAAGATTGAATTTCAAAAGTTCAGGATTTTGGAAATTTTGAACTTTCACCCATAACAACATACTTTTAGTTTAAGGAAGACCAAAGTATTATTCCAACCATGCCTCAAGATCTTTTGCTATAATTAAATTTCTGGATCAAACTATCTCAAATGTTCATGGTCCCAAAGGACAGTTTAAGTTAAACTGTAATGGGCTCATTTAATCAATTTCATATGAAATGATCACTCGTGTAAGATCCTATGTTTTCGAAACAAATGGACTATGCACTGTTTCCCAATACCCGCTATGAAGGAGGAGCCAAGAAGTTGACAACTGTGCGGTATCTTCCATATCTAGAAGTTACCGCAGGTTCAATAAGGCCAGAAATTTTTTATTAGTTGATTAACAAACCCTCCTCCTGTAATTTTTCGGAAAGTAGAAAAAAAAATCTAAAATTATTTTTTTAAACTATACGCCGCCTCTAAATTTTATAATTTGTTTCTTTGAAAAAAAAAAGAATATATTTCGGAGGCTCTGTCCGCTTATTTTTTATAGAGTGACACTGTTAAAAGTGATTGTCATGTCCAGATTTTTAGGAAAATTATGAAATGTTTAAAGATTTAATACAGGCTGTTGGTTTACCTAACTAGTTTTACTTGGGTTTTTTCTGGAGATATTAAAAAAAAAGCTCTGAAAATGACCAGTCAACTGGTCATTTTCAGAGCTTTTTTTCTTCTTTTTTTTTTCGTCCCCCTGACCCTAAATCTGAAAAAAATTCTCGTAAATCAACTAATAAAAAAAATTCTGGCATAAGTTCCCAACAAGGGTGATACGGCACAGTTTCTTCATTGCAGGTAGTGGAAATGGATATAAACATTTGAGCCAGGACATGTGGTTTCCAACAATGTGGCATTTTGAAAATTGAAGGCGCAGAAGAGCATGTGCAGCCTCCTTTTGAACTTAAAAATTCCAAATGATGTTCAGTCAGTAGCTTAACATTCATAGAATATTCAAGCGACTAGCAAAGGCTAGGATCAGACTGCACATATGGGCAGGCTGATCTGAGGCTTTGCTGGTCGCACATACCACATCGTTGGAAATCTTATGTCGCGGCTCATTTTGTTCTTAAAAAATATGCATTATGTCAAATAAACGAACAGTGCAGACCCAGCCCAGACTGATTATAGGGTCTGCACTGATTGTTTATGGAAATTTAATCTTATAAATTGGCAGGTTAATAAAGGAGACATTGACAAACAGTGCAGACCCACATCAGACGCCAAAAAATGTGCCGTTTGATCAGGGTATTTAATTTTAGAAAATGGATTCTTCTAATATTTTTTTTCATAAATGCGACTTTGACGACCAGTGCTGTCTCAGACCATATGCCTCAGAATTTGATGTCTTGTCAGGGTCTACACCATTTGTTTAAGTGACAATTTGTAACTACGTCCATTTCGATAAAGTGACTCTCTGAGAATGAATAAAAAAAAACATAAAAAAGGATACAGCTTGTGAAAATGATCACATGTCTGGCTAGGTGACGTCATGGGACAGTAGGAAAGGTTAAAAGTGAACTTAAAGGCACACATGGTCATGTGATGTCTCGAAAGGATGTCCGTATTTAAAAGTAGGGGGGGGGGGGGGTCATAGATACGAGTCAGTTATCAAACAAGCTAAAAGCGGTTTCTTCAAATATTTATTGGGGTGTGTTTCTCGTTGCAGGCGTGTCTCGAAACCACACCCACAACGAATATCTATGATACTGCTTTCAGCTTGTTCGATAAATATAACATATTCCAGTATTAATATTCCTATGATTCAAGATGTTGTATTGTTTCAAATGAGTGACAACTGCTTTTTATAGGCCTTTGGCTACCTAGATCTGGATGCTCAACTATTATTTTGTGATATAGGTGTTCATTATTTCAAAATATGGGCCTCAACCTGAGAAAACCTACAGAAAATAGCTACAATATTGAAAATTTGCATGATGCAATATTGTTTAGTTTCCAGATACAGGTCTCCAGATAAGAGTGCATATTTGAAAATTAGTTTCTTATTTCTCAACCAAAACATATGTTGTGGGTACTCAAAAGAACCGTCTCAATGAGACGGTTCTTTTGAGCACCCAAAACACATATTTAAATTGATGGGTGAGGAAATAAATGCAATTTTAGATGCACAAACTATCCTTATCTGGACCTATGCAGATAACATGTTCATAACAAAGGTAGTGATCAGAATGCACAGATGTGCACGCTGGTCTGTGCCTTTATTTATTGTTTGCAAGCAAGAAAATCAGTTTACTCATTTTGAGGCCCATACCAGTACCAATAATATCTTTCAATACAAAATTTTTTGTGTTCTGTGATAGCTGTGATAGTACAACTCATGTTTTCCCCTATAATATATAATATATACTCAACTACAAAAGAAACCCATCAGTCACTTTTTAGGGCAACTATGGTAAAACAATTAAGAAATGAAAATAAATTTTATACCAATTCTTTAACAATCAATTATGCATCAAATTATTGAATACTGTAACAGATTATCTTAAACCCGTTCATGCTATTCGTCAGTGTATAGACAAGGGGTCATTTCTAAAAATGACAAGTTATAGAAAATTGGTTTTCACTCGAGTTCTAGTCTAAATCAGTTCAATTCGTCCAACAACTGGTATGTCTCTCTTTCATGAGGCAATCAAGTGTGTGAAATGCCAAAACAAACCGCGTTAGTTTATTAAGCCCGGAAATCAATGCGATAGAGCAGTTGTTAGATGAGCTCTGGTGACGCATCCAGGATCTTTCGGAATCTTCGACAGCTTCAGGTTGCTCTCCATTGAGAGGGCGTGGATTCCCAAGAACGTTGTGCGGCATTACATGCTTTTGGTTAGATCCCGTTATGACACAGTTATTGCTGCAGGAGAGGGTCATGTCCGTGTTTTGAACGAATTTAATTCAAGTGAACTGATTTAGACGAGAACGAGATATTCATTCTCAAGTGAAAACTTGTCATTTTTCAAAATGACCCATTGTCTAAACAATGGCGAACAGCATGAACAGATTCAAGTAAAACTGTTACATTATTCAATGAAATGATGCAAAACTGATTGCTTCAGAATATGGTATAAATATATTTTCATTTCTTAATTCTGATTCCCATAATTGCCCCGAGAAGTGACTGATGGGTTTCTTTTGTAGTTGAGTATATATGATAAAATCCAGATTTTGTAGCAGCAAATCTAAACATTATTCTCTTTACTTCTAGTCTATTGATATAGATTGTTATTAGGGTAAAGGCAGGTAACTTCGGACATCAGGTAAATTCGGACAGCAACCTTGTTTGCTTCATGTTTTAATTATTGGAATAAAAAATAAATTAACTAAGCAAACAGTGAAAATCCTGATGAGACGGCTCATAAAGAGCCGTCTCATCTGGATTTCCGCTGTTTGCGTATTTACCTGATTTCAGAAGTTACCTGACTTTACTTGGATACCTCCAACCGAAACACTTAGTACTGCATTACATCGGCCTTGACATGAGAAGCCTTAATACAACACTTTTTAAAGCTCATGCAGCTTACAGTCCCAGGAAAGTAAAATACCTAATCTTGCCACATGGCATTGCATAATTTCAACATTCTAGACAGTCTCTGTAGCTGACAGCAGGCTCACTTGAGTCTTATTTGGCGGTATGAACTGGTTGCAAGAATATCTGCCCCAAGGTTTGTGCCCAGGTAAGACTCCAATACGCCTGCTCAGTTACAAATACTAGCTAGAAGATTGACATTATGCTTGTAGCAAGTTAAAGTACTATACAATGTAATTTCCAGAGGTTAAGATTGGATATCAAAGGCCTGATTAAACTGCAGGGATGAGCAGGCTGGTCTGAACTTTTGTTGTTCTCATGCAACTATATCAGATTTTCTCACAATGAGGACCGTATTCAGCTAACAACACTTTAATGTTTTCATTATTAGAAACACACATTAAACCAAGATGAGAGCTGCCACACATGGTGTATGGCGTCTTCATCTGTACTGTTTGCTGTCATAGTAACAGTTTTCACGAACAGAAATCAATTATGACCCCTTAATTGTATAATAAACCATCCAAATCATAATTATTTGAACCTTGATGACAGATTTAATCTATAATGAAGAGGTTCATACTGGCTATTTTATATTGGTTAAGACGTATCAACAATTATATTTTGGTATTATTGCTGTTTTAGCAACTGTTGCAAATTTAGTAGATCAAGACATTGATAGCTTATAAAACCGGTTGATTTTTGTTAGTGTGGCAAATTTAGAATACACATATGTGATAATTTGAGTTTATAGAGAGTTGTAGTTTTTGTATTTAGCTTACCTGAGCCATAGACCCAAGGTGAGCTTTAATTGTGATCATAGGATGGGTAGCCATCAGTCCTCTGTCAACAATTTACTTTCAAAATCTCCTCCGAAAAGCAAGTGAGAATGATCAAGAAATACCACAATCACACACTACAGACCAACCCACTGCATGATGAGGAAGAGAACACTAACAGTCACAAGACATCAGGAAGACAATTTACCCTTCAAGCACCACCTTTAATTTGCAGCAGACGAGATTTTCAAATTTTGTTGCTTTTTCAAAAATAACTAATAAGACCTGATATTTCATGAGAATCGTCTGCTAGCAGACTTTTTGTCAAAAACTAGGGAAGATTTTGCAAAATTTGTCGTCTGCATCAGTAGTGATTGGCGCTTTAAGGGTTAAAGCAAAGCAAGCAGTTCCCTCTTCTTCGACAAGGTGATTGTAAAACTAGAAAGCACTCTTAAGTAATGTATAACAAAACAAAGACCAAACACAGAACTGCACAAACAGTGGGAGGTACATAAAACAATGAATCAACAACAACAGAACTGCAGCCTTAGAATGGACAGCAGCCTAAGCATGGAGGCTTACTAATGCTATGCATCATCACAGAGAAACAATCAAATCAAATTAACACACTATGATGGAAAAAAGAAAAGGGCCCATGGCTCGCAGATATAGCTAAAAAAACAAGTTGAGGAAAAAAAATAATAGGCTTATAGTAATCACCGTTTATAATTCTTCATGCTGAGTAAATATTGATTTATGGAATGGTCAGTTTGTATGGCTTTAGTAATTTTTACTGGCCAGCACTGTATGCTTTGGGACTTTCAAATGAGTTGTGGTCATTTATGATTGCCTAAATGTAAATATGTGTTGCCTATGAAAAGGTACTGATGACATGCAATCATAGTGACATAATAAAATGACTATAATTCAGAACACACACCAGATATTTCTAATTTATTTGCTAGATTGCAACACACTAAATGAGCCGTGACATGAGATTTCCAACAATGTGGTATGTGCGACCATCAAAGGCTCAGACCAGCCTGCACATACGTGCAGACTGATCAGAGCCTTTGCTAGTCGCTCAAATATTCTATGACTTTTAAGCTACTGACTGAACATCATTTGGAGTTTCTAAGCTGAAAAGAAGGGGTGCACAGGCTCGTATGAGTCTACACTAGTCAAAATGCCACATTGTTGGAAATCACATGTCACGGCTCAAATTATGTTCTATACCACTATAACAAGAGAGGTCAACACTAGTTTGTTAGATTGCCACACATTAAGTTACATTTCACACCATTTCAAAAGATACATATTACAAGGTTCCCACAAGCTCTGGAAATTATAGAAAACCTGGAAAATCATTAAAAAAAGTTCCATGCATGGAAAAATAATGGAATTGGAAAAAAACAGAATAATCATGGAAAAATCATGGAATTTTGTGAAATATTATGACAAAACCACCAGTTGCCAGAAAACTAGCTGTCGGACACACAGTGTCCGACAGCTAGCTTTCTGGCTACTGGTGGTTTTCAAGTTTGAACAATTTCAAAATGCATACATGGTCTACAAGCATGCTGTTGTTGTTGCATTCTGCATTTATGCTCAGTATGGTGAAGTTGCTGCTAAAATGAGAGGTTGGAGTCTTTTGCATTAAATAGTCATGGAAATTACATTGTTGATCGTGGAAAATCATGGAAAAACCATGGAATTGCGTTTTTGAATTTCTGTTGGAACCCTGATATTATCAAAAACAAAGTCTGGCATGAACTTTGGAAGACTGGATTGGAGAGTTGACAAAACGTTAACTTGACTATTTAGTTATCACTAAATTATGGTACCAGGCGGCATAGTGCAGTCGGTAACGTGTCTGGCTAAGATACGTGTCTGACTGCAGATCCAGGGTTTTACAAGTTCCATCCCGGCCCCATCCCATACTTTGGTGGAGATTGATCATGAAATAATTTCTACGGTCATTCTTCTCCATTCAGCCGAATCATTCAAGAAAGGTTGTTGTCTGTTACAAGCAAAAGTATGTGCAAGAAGTACTGGTTAACTGCTTGTTCAATCTTGTCAAAGAAAAAGTGTGGTTAGGTGAACCGACCATCCCCCCATACCCATAGCTGTTGACTTGGGACGTAAAGCAATAAATCAAACAAACCTAAATCATGGCTAATTATGACAGGGTTGCCACTCAATATCCATTTCAAAATTCCCTGACTTTTCACTGACTTTTCCCTGACTTTCAACCGTTTTCCAGACCCTTTTGGAAGGCCAATTTAAGCCATTTTCATCCATCGACTGTTCGAAGATTTTGCACAAATATTTGAACTTGCTGATTTAATCTTTAAAGAAAAATCTTAAACCATAAATATTAGAAAAGGAATGTTTCTGAACATAAATTGCTTGCAATTTATGTTCAGAAACATTCCTTTTCTAATATTGCTTGCAAATTATGGAAACTAAAATTTCCAGAAGCCTGTTAACTAGCATCTTTTTAGGAAGATTTTGAAATTCCCTGACTTTTCCATGACTTTTTTAATTTTTGTTTAAATTTCCCTGTGAAAATGTAATTCCCTGACTTTTCCCTGACCTGGAAAATTTTTCATTTTCCAGAACTTTTTCCCTGACCATGGCAACCCTGTTATGACTGCAGCAAATGGCACATTTTGTGATACATTGTATATTTCTTGAGTTTTAGCGGGAAACAAAGAGTGCATTTCAAATATATCGTCTGCCAGCAGATGAATCACATGTTATATCAACTTTCAATTTATTTCTCAAAATAGTCATTGCCTCTGCTGCAAAAAAAAAATGCGGCACATTAAGGATTGACATCTAAATCATAGACTTTCAGTTTCATATTTGATTCAATAAACATTAATTAGTTTATGAAATAGAGCATCATGCTTGAATTGCATTTGTCTGGCATTAAAACATTGTAAGATTGTAGGCTTCAATTTACCCTTGACTGTCCTGATGTATTTAAGAAAACATCATTACACTTTTAATGCAAAAATTATTTGACAAATCCTGTTCTCAAATTTAGCACATCCCCTTAATCCTTTGTATACTGTTGACTGTTAAAAGGTCATTTTGCCAAACAGTGAATATCCAAAGGAAATGACTCAAAGTTCAAATGAAATGCCTCAAAGACTACAGTACTTTCACCTTCAGAGTTGGGTCCTGATAACATATAAGACTAATAGAACCCTCAGGTCTGCTGGCTGTGTACCTGAAAGAAAATATAAGGGAGCATATCAAACATAACAAGCCACTGCACTCCTCAGGTTATATGGACAAATTAAAAACTAAGTGTGTTTCGGGTAACGGGTCTGAAAAGTTTAGATAGGGTAGGCACACATATTTTTTTTAATTATTTTTTTCTGGAAAAAATCTAATTTTATGCATTTTGAAAGGTATTTTGCCTTTCAAAATGCATAAAATTATATTTTTTCCAGAAAACTTGAAAAAAATCTAGGTTTCACCAGTAAATTTAGGAATGGTCGGGTTACCCTAAACACAGGTATTTTTATGTGGCTTAATATAAATGGACCATAAGCTGAGGTTTCAGCATTGTGATGAACCTGCACATCTATATAGACCCACCAGAGCCTTTCTGCTTGTATATATAGTTTGTGGAAGTAAATGAAGGTTCAGATGAAAAGTTTGGCCTCTAGCCCAACAAGCTACCTACATATCAGGCCAATATTAAAGAGCAACTTTACCCAAATATGATAACTACCAAATTCTCATGAACTGGTTCATACATATGGTAATGAACCTAGTACACATCACTTAGAGGACCCTAGAGTTGATCACCGGAGTTTCACTGGGGCCTTCTAAGACCACAACATGAAGTTATTTGACAGAACCCATCATATTGTTTTGAAAGTACATGATAAATCAACAGACATCAACTTCTAACCCTTAAAGCGCCAAGAAAAAAATGCATCTGAAAATGTTGTCTGCTGAAGTCCTCTGCTGCAAATAATTGCCTAGCATTACTGACGAATTAAGTATAGAAGCAAACAGTGTGGACCCAAAACAGACTGCTCCTGATCAGGGTCCACACTGTTTGCTGTAGAGGCTTCTTAAACATTTCAGCAGACGAGAAAAGCAGGCGACATTTGTTGCGATTGGTGCATTAAGGGTTAAATTACTACTGTGTTGCCACCTCAGCCATATATCTATCGAGTGTAGAAAATGTTGAAACTCCTTTTTAAATATCTTCTGATTCAACTGAATCAGGTGTTGAAACCACTTCTTGTAAGTAGCTTCTAACTCAACTGATGCCCAGCTGAATAGTTGCTAATGAACACAGGGGCATGACGACCATCTTTATCGGAACTGTATCTCAAAAATCAAACAACATGTGCATACTGTCATTACTATATGGCTGCCAGTTGAATATCCCAAAATAGAGGATTGCTCATGAATGTCCATGTATTATTGAATTTACTAAACAAGTTTGGGAAAAGATCAAATAAAATGCTTGTTGTCATTTTATCGCATTTTAACAACAAATTTACTATATTCAATAATACAGGAGCATGGATGTGTATTTTTTTATCATATGCATCTGTAATTACTTTAAAATGTTTTTTCAGCACAAGGCTCACCATTTTTACAATATATATGTGACTTGTTATGACCATTACATAACATTACTAAATTTGTAAACCACTAGTGCTTTATCAATTTTAAAACATGGTGTTCTATTATTCACACACCCAATGCCATGTCATAATAAATATTTGCCACATCTATGACGATTCTAACTAGATAACAATGTACCCTTGACAATTTGCTTGTCCCTAAGGGGCGTGCTCTCCTTTAACCTAGATACATGCTTAAGAATTTCGTCAAATGGAAACCAGTTAGTTGGTGTAAAGTAACTAATCCTAGCCAATTGATTTCAAGTACTTTAGGCTCACTTATTTCTTAAGAATCCATTTTTAAAAAATAAGAGATCATTGCAGCTCTGTCATAGTGTGAATGGAGGTGGTAAAATGTCCTTTGGACATTAATATAGTGTTGATATACTGTCCTGCCAGCCAAGAGTGGCAGTGATGTCATTTTTTGTTTATAAAGTTATCAGGGACTTAGAATCGATAGATAACTTGTGTATTAATCCTATTAATTCACAAGTGATCTATCGATTCCCATCAGCTCAAGTGAAGTGTACACGTAAGTGTTTTACTTAGCAATTGTAAACAAGTATTACGTCACTGTCACTCTTGGTTGGCAGGACAGTAGTTTCTTATTCTGGTTCTTTTTATCTTTTTGGTTCTGACATAAAGGAGAATAACTCAAGTTAAAATAATATGATGGCAGAAATAAAATGATTCACTGCAATTATCTATGTACCTACAACTAGATTTGAAAAAATCACTTGATCACCAACGCAGTAACAGAAACACACCAACTTCTGTAAGGCTCCTTAATGTCCACCATTAAGTAACTACATCACTAGACAATTATGTTCCGACCACCAGAAAAGAAGTGACTCCATAAGAGATGTATACTTACTGCTGTCCCTGTTTAATGAGAATGTTGTCCCCTTGAACAAGATCATAGTCCTTTCCTCCTGTTGAAACTTTGCTTGAACCCTCCTAAAAAGCAGAAAGTATCACATGACGTTAGCACTGAGAGTATGATAACACCATGATTGGGCCTTGTTGCGAGAATACCAGGTCCTGTCTTCCGGGGTTTACAAACAATACAGGCGCAGACCAGCCTGGGGATCTGCGCAGTCTGATGAGCAACTTTATTATTCGCTTATTGAAAAGTGTTATATCTAGACTCGCTACGAGCAAAATTTCCATTTTCTAGCTAGTCTCTGTAGCTGGGCAGGCTGGTTTGAATCTCACTTTGTTGGAAACCCAGAAGACAGGTTTTCTCGCGATGAGGCCCATATATTGAAATAGATGAACCACATGTGCATGGTTTATATTTTGTTTGTTTGCTTTTGTTGCTTTACGTCCCATGTCAACAGCTATGGTCATTGCGGGACAGTCAGTTCACTTAACCACACTTTTTCCTGGGCAGGCTTGAGCAAGCGGTTAACCAGTAATTTGTGCACATACTTTCGCTTGTAACTGACAACAACCCTTCTTGAATAAATCAGCGCATATATATGACAGATTCTTAGCACTCTCATGCCAACAGTGTGATTTCAGAATAAATTTGGTGTATGTAGATTAATAGAAGAATCATGTATTAATAATGTATTAATAAATAATAAATACATGAATAACATGCAATTAAAGGTACGGTATTGTCAAAAGTCCGCTTGCAATTTGTATGTAAATTAAGTGGGAAGATTTTGTTTCTAAATCATGAAACAGTATTAGAATTCAGATTCTGTGATAGTTAATATGAAAATTGAATAGGTTCTACAATGGTTGTTTTGCATTGAAATACATTTTACATCCTTTATGTACACTTGCGTTTTCTGTTACCATTATATACAAACATAACTAAGGTGGTGGTATTGTTGTAATATTGTTGCTCTCTTTATCTGAGTGGGCTGGATTTGATTCATATCTTATATACCTCAGGTATACGGAGCACAGTTGCTTAGTGGTAGAGTGCTTGACTTGAGACCGCGGGTTCGAGCCTCACTGTGTTGTGTCCTTGAACAAGACACATTTATCCTTGCTTAGTACTGGTTCAACCCAGGAAGACCTGTCCCGACATAACTGGAAAATTGTTGACTGAGACGTAAAAAATCAAACAAACAAACAAAAATGTACCATTGGTATATTATCATAAAACACATGCCAAGTTCTATTTTTGAATTATTTGACCAGTTATTGCGGATGTTTTATCCCCTTTTCAATCTAAGTTTGTTACCATTATTACAAAATTATGCTACCAGGATTTTATTCTGTTGTAAGTAATCGCTTTACATTATGTTTGATATTCTTCTTACAATACTACATTATTTAGTGGACATAGCATTTTTGAATAGAAATTTCTGAATTTGTGATGGTTGCTGAGGTAGAGGTAGCTGTGTCACATGTCCATTTTTATCTCTGTATTTCAGGGTCTTTATCAGCTGTAACGTTTTCATTGATGTTTTAATATGTTGCACTGGATCATGTGTCTCAACTTATAAAACATTCATCAGGCAATACCATTAGCAAAAAAACATATGACATACCAATACCCAAATAAATGTTTCAGCTTTATCCGTCCATCCCTTGTTTTCCCCTTTCCCATATATCCACACCTACAAATGCAAAATGAAAATATAAAAATAGCAGATATTTTAAGACTACACTAGAAAGATACAAACAATTAATTACAAGAAAAAGAATAGCAGTGTGCAGTTAAGTCTCATTTGCCTGGAACATTATGCAACCTGTTTAACACAAATTGTCTTAGGTGTGACTGGGCAGCTATTTAACATATAATGTTAGCAAAATGTAAATTGCTGTAAACGAAACTGAGCAATCAAATGGCATTATTTTGATTGGCTTAATAAACTAACATTCCTTTAAACTGGTATAGCAAGGAATATAGTTTTACATAGCAGTGATTTGTTTGGTACACATCACACATCTTTACCACATAAAAATCTCTGTTTTTAACATGTGGTAGGAAGACTCACTGACCTAAAAGTGTAACTAGAATTCCGAGAATCAGATCTGTCACCTGGCAAAACTAAGTAGAATAAGGGCCATAAGTCCTCAAATTTTAGTTGATGATCTCCAAATTCAAATATGACCTGTCTTTAGCAATGCTTTATCTCTCTGGAAACTTTGAATAAGGATGGTGCATCCCTTCAAAAATTATTGATTGGAAACCAAAAGTGAAGCAAAGCATGTCAAAAAGGGCCATAACTCTGTCAACATTTTTCGGATGCTCTTCAAAATTGAACTTGAGATGTATTGAACAATGCTTTACTATTCTGTAAATTTTAAATGAAATTGGTGCATCGTTTAAAAAGTTTTTGATCAGAAACCAAAAGTGAGGCAAAACCTAAGTCAGAAAAAGGCAAAGTCAGTAAAAAAATGTGTGCATCATCTCCAAATTTGATCTTTACCTGTATTTAACAATTATTCACCTTCTGTAAACTTTGAATGAAATTGATGAATCTCTACAAAAGTTATTGATCGGAATCCAAAAGTGACCACAACAATGCAGACAACCCGGACAGAATAATGATCCCTATGTGTCTGCCATGCTTTGCAGGCAACGCGAGAAAACAATGACTAAGTCAGCTTACTAATGAATGTTAATAATTAAGTAATTAAACTTATTGGAAATGATAAGAAGCTCTACAAAGTCTACCATCATGTTAGCTCATGTGTGAGCTAATAGTATATAAGTCAAGCCGGCGTCTGTCCATCTGTTGTCCGTCTGTCAACATTTTCAAACATCTTCTCCTCTGAAATCACTGGGCCAATTAAACTCAAATTTCATATGGAAGTAAGTAAGGGTGCAAAGACCCCTTAGGATGCGGAAACGAAAGTTCATTCAAATGGTCTTGGTCACACGACCAAGATGGTCGCCACACACATATATGGTAAAAAAACCTTTAAAAAATCTTCTCCAGAACCAGAAGCGGATGACCTTGGGACTTGGTATGTAGCATAGGGAATACGAGGACTTCGAAGTTTTTTCAAATGATGATCCTAGGTTGACCTTGACTTACTTAACGTCAATTTCAAATTTGCTTCCTAATGCATTAAAAAGGGAAATGTTTTGAAAAGATGCTTTTTTTTTAACTGAGGAAGCCTTCGTCATTATTATCACTTGCTATGTTTAACCAAATGAGAAAATGGCTATAATTAAGTTCCAGAGGCCAAGGGGGACCTTTCATCTTAGGAGGCGTCCAATCAATATATTAAAACATAGTTTTCTCAGAAACCATTGGCCCCTTTTGAATTCAAATTTCTTGTGAAGAACCCTTATGATAAGTTAGCCAAAATTTATACATTTTTTGGTCACATGACCAAGATGGCCACCATTCCCATATATGATCAAAACCTTTTAAAACTCTTCTTCTCAAGAACCAGAAGGTCGATGACCTTGGGACTTGGTATGTAGTATTTGGGATGTGAGGCCTACCAAGTTTGTTCAAATGATGCTCTAAGGTTGTCCTAGACATACTTAACGCCAATGTCAAATTTGCTTCCTAATGCAATTAAATGGGAAAACTTTGAAAAAGTTGATTTTTTTAAAACTGTTGAAGCCAAAGTCATTATTCTCACTTGATATGTTAAACTGACTATAAATAAGTTCCAAAGGTCAATGTTGGCCTTCTATCTTCTAGCCAAGGTTGGTCGTATTGGAGTCCCATCAATAAATTAAAACATAGTTTTCTCAGAAACCACTGGGCCAATTGAACTCAAATTTCATTTGGACTGTCCTTAAGTTGAGGGGAGTACATTTTTAGCAAATCTAAATGGTCGCATGACCAAGATGGCCACCATGCCCATATAAGGTAATACCCCTTTAAATATCTTCTCTGGAACTAAATGGCCAATGGTCTTGGGACTTGGTATGTAGCATTGGGGATGTGGGTCCTACCTACCAGGTTTGCATAAATGATGAATCTGGGTTGAACTTTTTATGGCAAGGCCAAATTTGATTCCTAATGCATCTATATTGGAAAAATCTTTCTATAACGGTTTAAGCGGAAATGATAATACTTGAGAAATGTTAAACCTCATCAAGACACTGGTTTTATATAAGCATCAAAGGTCAAGCTGACCTTTAAAATTTCATCCATGGCCACTCATTTTGGACTGCCACATATGTATCTAAACATCTTCTCAGAAATCATTAGGCTGCTGGAACTCAAATTTTATAAGGAGTATTCAGTAAATAAAACAATACAGATATGATATTTGTTTAGGTCGCTTGACCAAAATGGCCACAATGCCCATATATGGTAAAACAAAATTACATATGATTAAATAATAAGCCTAAGTTGACCTAGACCTATTTTAACATTGCTTCAAAAATCCAATATTATTGAGCAATCATGTTTGATCCTCTATGCTCACTTTACCTGAAACTGATGAGCAAAGTTATCTTCTTCTCTCTTGAAAAGTTTGATATAACCTTTAGAATCTATCTCATCTCTATTGTTCTTAATAAATGTATCAAGATGGAATGGGTCTTGCAATTTCAGGGTTGGATTCAATTTCACTGGTGGATTCTCTGGCACTGTTCCTGTAAAAGACATTGTTAGCATAGACAAATTCTACAACTAGGCGCCCATGCACATGATATTGAAATGATATATTGGACAGTGTCTGACAAACCCCAAAATGAAAATCTTGTCAAACTAAGACTTAGATATGTCTTTGGTAATAGCCCAGTCAAGACAGGGTCGTCACTATTGAGTAAACTGGTAGGTTGCAAAGGGCTCCAGGTGTAATTCTACATACAACAAAGATTGTGGTCAGACTTGGCCCATGTACAGGCTGGTCGGATTCTTTGCTGGATTCATGCGTCATTTTGTTAGTTTTATCATGCACTGGTTCATGTAGTTTATTAGGAGTCTGACAGTTGGTGTGATGGAATGTATTATGCAATTCTTATCCGTCTTTCTCTTTGGTTGGGATACCTAACTTCTATGAAAGCTAAAGTCTTATGTATGGGATACCTGGTTGTCCTGTACTGTGATGTAGTTCTTGTGCCATTCTAGCTTGGCAAATTTCTCAAAGAAGCGGTGGTTGCTTTCCATATTATATACTCAGAAAAACAATAGAATGATATCTAGAATCAGTTCCATCTCTCACATTCAATACATGTACAATAAAACCTAAACTAATTATGCATGCATTTCATAGTTCCAGACATCTGCAATCAAAATGAATGATTGATTTAAGCCACGCTTCAATGATTAAAGTACGGTACAGGTCCAAAATTTAATGGTGCCACCTTCTATTCTGAAAAATCACAAACATTCAAAAATGACCCATTATATCGTTTGTATTCCATAATGACTGGCTCTAAAATCATTGCTTGCTCTCAGTCAAAAGTATGAAAAATAGTAAGTGAGTATGATCAGGAAATACCACAATCACAAACCGCAGACAACCCCGTGGCACTGTGAGGAAGAGCCGCTCGACCATCACGAGACACCAGGAAGACAAATTAAGCAAAGCAACCAGCTCTCTCTTCAGACCTAATTTTGTAGTTGTTGACAGTTTTTTACTTCCAATTTGTTGTCATATTGGCTGGGGTATGCCATATCTGTGCATATTTGTTGAAAAAGATGTCACGTTATTGGGTGCAATTACTGACAAATGAGTGTGAACACTTGTCTGTGGTTGGAGTTGACCAGGTAAAGGTTGTAGCCAAAAATATAAATGCAAAACATTTTGCATGTGAACTTTGGGTAAAGAGGGTTACTACATTTGGCGTGGTACTGTATCACAACCAATGACCTCTTAATTTTATTTAGCATTTTGCTGAATTGCATATTGGTAGTTATATCAGATATGAAAATACTTTGTTTGGAAATTATTTTCTCAAATGTTATAAGTCAAAAGAATTTTAATATCCCTCAATTGTTTTTCTGGGTATATTTATGCCCTTGTGTTTATGTCTTTTTTTGCCTGTGTTTTTGTTTAATGGGCTGGCCTGTGATCATTGGTCCATTGGCAAAATTAAATCGTTTTTACACTTTGATAAAAACCCATGCCTATGAATATTTGATATCTGTCTTGATTTCACATTGCTAATGATACAAACTGTACATAAAACTTCGAACACAGTTATTGTTGTGTCCGAGATAAAACATTCACCAGTTTAAATATAGTTAAGCATGTTGAAAGCTCATTTGAAAACTCTTACACTGTATGTTGGTGCATCTTCAAAGCAATGGGGAATTTCTAAGAAATGAACTGGATGACAAGGTTATGTGACTTCACTTTACAACCAGTCACGTCGCTAAAGAGAATCCTCACCAAAACAATGTCAATGGAAAGGCTGCATCAACAACGAAATGTTTCAACGCAGTTTGGTGGCACCAAATCCATTTTATTTTAAATTGACGCTTAGAGCTTATGTGGATTTTAGGCAGGGACTTGTAAAGGTAAGTGCTTTTTAAAACCTCTCAATCCGTGGGAGGGCCTAAATCTAAATGTTCTTCACTGAGCCTAGCAAGCTGTTTGATAAAAGAAAACAATTCTAAACTAAATGGAGTTGTTTTGAGCTCATAATTTTAACCATTATTTACAAAACAAAGTTTCAAAGTGACGGAATTTCAAGATGGCTGCACCACCTTTTATGGACAGCAGTGACGAACTTTTTTCCTTCAAAGGGCTTTAAAATTTGAAAAATTGTCAACAACCATTTACAAATGTGCGGTTTTGTTCCAAAGTTGCAACTATAAGGAATGAATTGTTATTTTTGTGGATTTTATCGATGTGTAAACTCCGGCGACTCACTCACAAACTTTAAATAAAGCCCTTCACGCTTTACTCCACAAAAATAAAATTCATTCCTATAATATTAAGTAGCACACTTACTACACCCCAGTCATGTACCTTGCACTTTGATACATTCTTAACCCTTGCCTGATCCTGCCAGTCCTATTGAAGTAAGAAAGGCAGCAAAGATCAGGATTCGATACAATCAAGTACCACACCTGACCCAGGACACCAAATGGGAAAGTGACAAAAAAAATTAAACATCACAAACTACAGCCAAGAGGTCAGCCTTTTCCCAGTAGGTGACCACAAGGCAGCAATGAACAGACACGAAATCATGACAAACACAAGACAAAAATACACACATGATCTTCAAAAGGGAACCCAGATTTATCCTTTTTGAAAATATTGCAGATCAGATCAGCCTGCCTCTGACACAGCCATCCTTTCAGGATTCACAAACTGTTTCCCACTCACATGACTAGAATGCTGAAGGTTAGACACATAAATGTTGGGAAGGAGTGCATTGCATGATACTATTCAGCACGACAAGGATTAAAATGATATTTGCCATTGTTATATGACTGGAGAGAATCCTGTCTGGTGTTTGGCCAAATTTGTCTTCATAAACCTCTATGACTACCTGAAAACTGGTCTCAACCGGTCCACAAGCTAATATTGCATGAAAACCAGCTCGAACTAGTTTCCAGAAGTTAATATTTTTGACACTTCTGCAATATTATCCTCTAGAGATCTAAAAATAGCATGATGAGTGTGAAAATAACATGTGCTGCATGAAATTGACATGATTTGTTGTATTACCTCCCAACAGGTAAATTAAAGACTTTCATGAGTTTTTACAACAGTTTTGTTTTGTTTTGTTTGCTTATTTATCTTTCTTTGAATAAACAAATTGTAAAAACAGTTTTATGATAACAGTTTTATACTCCCCATTAAGAGACTTACTATACATTTGAAAGTGCAAAATACTCTGCATTATGACAGTTGCTAAAACTTGTGAGAAAGTCTTAGATTGAAGATAGAACATGTCTTTAACAACACAAGTGAATGTTGCAATTTTTTTCATTCTTATAAAGTCATATAACAAAACAGTTATGGATCTAATGTTGGTAGTTATAAGGATTTATCTACCCTTAAAAGTGTTATTCACCTCGGCCTAGCGGCCTTGGTGAATTTTGACTTTTTTGGGTAGATAAATCCTTATGTCTACCTCATTGAAGTCAATAATTATATATTAGTCTTACCTGGTATTGGCTTCCCAGTCTTGTACTGCTCTGAAGCGAAAAACCTGCAAGTCATTTGAACAGTTCTTATATAAGCATTTATGTGATAATTACAGATTATTTAATTGGAGAACAAACAAAAACAACTAGAATCAAACTAACAGTATCCATGACATTGCTATATTATAATACATACCTGTTCTAATGAGCATGCCTTGAGTATTTGCATAAAAAATACAGCATATGGGCCAGCTCAGGAGACTTTGGTGCTTGCATTGAAAAGTAAGCACTGAAAGGTCAGACAAGTCTGTGTATCTGCGTAGTCTTGCCTGAGCCTCTGATGCTTGTAATCCTAAAGTAGGAAAGAGGAGGAATGTTCAGGCTAGATTTTAAGTATTTAGCTCTACTGGATAGCTTCACATGCATGTATAAAGCATTAAATTAATGTATGTGATAAGTAACAAATACTTATCAGCTTGCTCATATCATCAATTGCATAGCGTTTTGCATACAGTAAAACCTGTCTTAAGCGGCCACTCCAAAAAAGACTAATAATTGGCTTTAAATACCGATTATCGCTTAATGCAGGTCAAAAGTGCTGCAGAATGCTCCAAGAGAGCATTCTGCAATACTTTCAACCTTCATTAAGCTACCATTTGTCGTTAAGACCTTTGTTTTGTCTATTTTTGAGTTGACGTTTTCGACAGGTTTACTGTATTTGCAATGCAACTCGGGCTCATTTTGAATGTTTCAGAAAGTAGCAAAGTAACCTAAGAATGAATTCATCAGTTTTCAAAATATATGCTTTTAAGACATTTTTTAAAGTATGCCATATAAAATCATTAAAGCTGTGTGTTTGAAGAAGTATTTCCTATGCTGGTTGTACCGTTTTTTGTAGTATTAACGTTTCAAAGTTAATATAGTTATGACATAATATTAATTTCTGAATAAAAATATTTGGATATACATATCTCCACTACATTTGATAAGCATTACCTCACCAGTAATGTGCTGACAGGTTAAATCAAGATTGATTCCAGGCTGGGTCACTTTCCAAACAAGAACCAGTTTTCGAGATGCCAAATTTGTTATCAATGAAACGCCACCGAATTATAGTTCAGTGTAGTACATAATTATTTTAAAATTCCTACCTGTGACCCCTTAGAATATATACAAGCGGACATCAAAAACGCATCACCCAGATTATATCATATATTTCTCAAACACTGAGCATGTTAGCGGGACAATTGTTATTGCATATCATAGCCTAACCAGCTTTTAGTGTGCCTTAGAAAATTAATGGTTGTAAATTTAGTTCCAGGTATTAAAAGAGTGTACGTTTTAAAACAGGGGTGGTTGATTTTGAAGGCGACCAATTCAGCTGCAAGTTGACCCGCTTTAGTTTTGATTCCTGACCCAACAGATATGCATCCTGGGCTTCTTTCACGATTGCACATTCATTATTGAACGATTCGAAATGTATTGACAGTTTGGTATGTTCAAATTAACACCCCTTTAAAGATGTCGACATACCCCACCAACGCTGATTACTATAGTCTAGCAATAAAATTCAACATCTTGATCCTTTCAAAGTTTCAATTTGTTTTGTTTGGTTTTGTTGGAAGTGGCTCAGGGCATATACAAATGAAAGATTATGCATAAATAACGCTTGTATCACGTTTCTTTTGTATTGTGCAAGTGACGTTAACTTAAACTTTTAAGACGTTCTCGATCACATGACAACATATCTCCTGCCATGATTTACATCAAAACGTCTTCCCACGTATTCCCCACATGATTGTTAGTGTAAGAAGTCAATATCAGAAATGAAAGTGTACATAAAGGTAACTTCTCGAGTTGTTCCTAAAAGGAGCTGTAAACGTCGCGTTATAGTGCAGCCAAATTAACAACTGATTCATCACAAAAATAGTAAGTGAGAGTGATCAGGAAATACAACAAACACAAATCGCAGACAATCCCATGGGTTGCACATTAAACGAATGCAAGTAACTTTTCAATCGCATATACATTTGCGAGAAAAGTGCAAAAATATGGTGATGTCTTCTCAAAGTCCAATAGTATACAATGAACAATCACATCCATACTTTATGTATTATTTGACTTTTCGCTTTCTGTAAAGGCAGCGCCTCATGAATGCGTAATTAGGACTAGTCAACCTTAGGCATAGGTAAAAGCTGAAAAGAAGGCGTGGTTTTATTCAAAAGTAACTGTATTATCTTGTGCCACAACCTAAGTCATTATTTAGTCCTTAAAACGCCAGCAAAATAACTGCATCTGAAAATGTCTATTTAACATAAGCAGGGAGGCAAACATTGTGAACCCAGATCAGACTCTGATCTGGGTCCACACTGTTTATCTATTAGGCTTCAAATAGTTTAGTTGACGACAAAAAACATACATTTGTGATTATGCGCATTAAGGGTTAATAAATGTGAGTTCAGTGTGTGTATACGGTTAGGATTTTCATGAAATGCACGCACGTTTGAGCGGCTCAAAAAGCTTTTTACTCTTTACCAAATTATAAATAAAACCTGATTTCCTTTCCTTAGCAGATGAAATAGCCGAACCACACCCAGATATGAATATTAAAGTTACCGCTTTACAGTAAGCGAAAAGTCAAGTAATATCTGTATGGGAAAATTCATCAAAATACAAAGGGTTGATGGATATAGTGTTTATAAGTAATTTCAAAGGTTACGCTACGTTATACATCTACATAACAGTTATCCTTCAAGCATTACCGTTTGATGACTGGAGCCAGCTGTGTTCCCAAATCTTCCACATGAAACCATTCCTCATACAGTGATTCTAATGTAGGCTGGCCATCTTTCTCTACAAAATATCTGTAAAATATCAAGGAAATAATCACCATATTCCATAATAATCGGAGATGTACTACCAAAATATGTCATACATTCATTTTATAATGGTTTGGTAGGTTGTTGGTGTTTAACCACGCATCAACCTTTGTGGGTCATTAGTGTCAAATAATGGTTTGGTCTTTACGACACTAGCTTCTCACATGCCAGCACTTAACACACACATACGATTATTATTAACAACTGAGCATGAAATTTATCCTGCCCATCTCCCAAACGAATGAAGTATTAATAACTGGGGAAACCAAGTTATAGTGAAGCAAATAAAGAGATGATTTTATCGTAGGGGTGACCTAAAAATCAATACAGTTTTCTCCTGCTCTGGGTATAAAATGATTTATTATATCTGCTCTTTTATCACCTTCTTATAAAGCAATGGTATATGACCAATGAAATGATCCACTGGAATTTTCTTCTGACGATAACCTTCTCCTCGTTTAGGGCCTAGCTACAGCTCATGAATATTTAGTGGAATGCTACCATAACACTTGGCGGGAACAAGTAACGTCATAGCGATGTCCGTTACAACAATGCACGTTTTCATTGAAATAAACAAACAATGAAGACGAAACAAATCACATTTTAAACAGAATCTAACACTCGTGATCATTTCATATTAAATTCACTTAACTTGCCGAAGGCTCGTTCAATAAATTTCATATGCAATCATCACTCGTGTAATATCCCCAGGGGGTACTCTGATATTTTCACACATATGTAGGCTAGGGTCATTTTTTTTAGTTCAAAATTTTAAATTTCAATATTTTTGGAAGGGTTTCAGAAAAATGAATATTTTTAGGGTATGAAGACTTTGTGGGTATTTTTTGGGGGTCATCACAAAATTGGACTATATTAAGGGATCATTTCTACGCATTTTAGGGTCTTTTCTTCAGGTCAATGTACAGAATGGGGGATATTTTTTGGGGTTGCTAAAATTTCAAATATTTTGGGGTGCTTGAAATTCCTGATATTTTTGGGGTAAACAGTAGACGCTGGGCCTGAGCCTACGTATGAAGTAAAAAAGAGAGTACCCCCCCCCCCCCCTCCCCCCCTCCGCCCATGGGTTAAATCCTCTATGCAGACGTTAACTCTTGTCCTGCTGAACCCACATTTACCCCCCTTTTCAAAGCACTGTATACCCAGATCTGCTGGATTCTGAAGAAGCTATCATACCAGGATCTACAACATTTCCCATTTACCTGGTGAATCAATGCTAATTAATGTAATAAACAAAAAATTTCAGTGTAAAATTGTAAATATTTTCTTACCCATCAATTTTATCATATGTTTTGGGTGCTCAAAAGAACCGTCTCATTGAGTACTCACAACATATGTTTTGGTTGAGAAATAAGAAAATTAAATTTTCATTACATACTCTTAACTAAACTCCTGGTAATCATACAAAATTTATGAATAGGAAGCAAATCATGATAAAGTGCAGCTTACTAATTTAGTGAGCAGAACAAGGGTGAAGGTGTCTGGAAATTTCTGGAAAATGAGCCACAACATGTGATTTCCAACAATGTGGCATTTTGACAAGTGTAGACTCAGACGAGCCTGCATAGCCTCCTTTTGACCTTCGAAACTCCAAAAGGTGTTCAGTCAGTAGCACATTGAAGCGACTAGCAAAGGCTATGATCAGACTGTGCATATGCGGAAGCTGATCCGAGGCTTTGCTGGTCGCACATGCCACATTGTTGGAAATCTCATGTCGCCGCTCAAATATTTTATTGCAGTTAATACTGTACTACCTTAGTCCATCCAGTTCCTCTAGTGACCTGTCTCTCTCAATCACCAGACCAATTGTGTTAGCCTGTCTCTGTGGTGAATGGGCAATAAATCCAGGCAGAAGAAATATCTGAAAATAAAACTGAATCAAAAAACATACATGCACATGACCAGGGGAACCCACAAACTTTGAAGGAAGAGGGACACAAGAACAAAGGCAAACAACACACAGTCAGACAAGAGTGACTCTTCTTACTGGCAAGTCTGTCACAACGGTGAGTATGACTGCTATTTGCCAGGTAGATTAATAAGGCAAATTTGATAGGTGTACTCATAAGGATTATCGTATATCTGGTTCTTTCTACCCAAAATGGTGACTATGATTGCTATTTACCAGATATATCAGAAAGGCATATTTTATAGCTGTACCCATTAGGTTTATCGTTCATCTGGTTCTTTCTATATCTGAGCGATCCACTATTCCAGATTATTTAGTTTAAAGCTGCATACTCTGTAACTATGAATATTTTTCAAAAAATGTTATTTTCTTTTTAAATCATTTGTAAAAGTAGAAATAAGCTATGTTTTCACATTAAAAATGTTCAGTACAGCTGAAAACTGCATGGAAAAATGAATTATCTTATCAAATAGGTGTGTTTTTCTCTTGTTGGTAATTATTTGCGTCCCTCCAATAATTCTAGATCGTTGAATTTTAACATAAATGCAGTTGTTTTGATAGTGGTAACTTGTTAAGATTAACGAAAATGGTGAAATATTTACCTGAATTTGAGTATTTTTACTGTGTTCTTGAAAAACAAAAACATTATTTTTAAAATCAGAAGATCAAAAGTTACAGACTATGCAGCTTTAAAGGGAGAAGACTATCAAAATTAGTCGAAAATGCAGGGAAACATAAAATGTATGGTCGTTAATGAATCATCACTGGTATACTTAAAATGCTTCTTAAATTTTGTTACGTTATGCCCCTATTCCACACAGACCACGAATCCCCCGAATCATCAAGAATCGATCAATGTTATGATTTGGCTGGATTCGTGGAGAATTGTAAAAATTTCAACCCATTCTGTGATATTATACGATACAGATACGAAACAGGTAAGAAACAGTTACGACTATTCGCGCGATTCGGCTGGATTCTGCCTTATACACCTATTCCACACAAGCCCTGAATCCCATAAATTGCCATAAATTGCCAAATATTTGGATCGTGTCTGAATCGTACTCAGTTAGTGAAGATCTTAACTGATTTGCACAGTCCGTTGTCAGTTCTTGCAATTCGTAGGTCTATTGGGAATTCGGCTCAAATGTTTTGAACTGTTCAAAACTTTGGCCACTAATTCCCAGATTCGAAAAATCGTGCGTGATTCGTACCGAATTCCTGAGGCATTCTTGGACATCGTAACTGAATCGTAATCGATTCGGAGGCGTTTTGGGGCAATATTAGCTACACTTAGCTCATTCGTGGGGAATCAGGCGATTAAGCCAAGAAATAAAACCAAAGAAGAGATAGTAGAAGGAGTTTCCCTTAGATTAATTACCCCGCCACGCGCATGTGAGCCAGTCCTAGAAGTTGAAACCGATTTGGCAGATTCTGGAGCACAATCAGAATCAGTCAGTAGCTCCTGGCTGG
Organism: Loripinus fragilis; assembly: GCA_964019695.1. Taxonomy (NCBI): domain Eukaryota; kingdom Metazoa; phylum Mollusca; class Bivalvia; order Lucinida; family Lucinidae; genus Loripinus; species Loripinus fragilis. Next base: position 63,406,698 of record OZ026514.1, on the reverse strand, counting down.
TGATTTTGCCAATGGCGAACTGCCATATTTTTCCAAGTCAAAGAGTCTGGGCCAGGGCTCTTCGACTTAAACGTAGTTGTTTTCAACACTCAAGTTGCAGGATCAATTCTACTGCTGCTTTACGAGGAAAATTCATTTTCAAACTGATGCCCCCGAAGCATTGATGGGCCTTTTTTATAACTGTTGTGAGAGAAAATCTCGCGAATTGTCGCGATTCGTCGCGGATTTATATTAATGCGTGCCCAATTCGTGCTGCATTCGGCATATTCTTAACTGATTCGTAATTGATTCCTTAACTTTCGTGCAGCATGATCTATGTTATTTTGCTAGTCGTAATGAATTCTTGCGCGATTCCAGCCGAATTGCACTGATTCCCCCGAATATTCGTAACGAAATCGTATCTGAATCGGGACTGACTCGTAGAACATCACGAATGGAGAAAAAGTTAATGAAACCTCACGAATCCCCCTGAATCAATAAAAAAATCAATTCGTGGCGATTCGGGCGATTCGTTGCCTGTGTAGAATAGGGGTATTAGTCCACGCCACGATACCGCGCCGAATTCACTTCGATGTGCAATGACATATTTGGAAACACTGAAATAAGTTAAAGAAACAATCACGAATTAGTTAAAGCTGCATAGTCTGTAACTTTTGATCTTCTAATTTTAAAAATAATGTTTTTATTTTTCAAGAACACAGTTAAAATACTCAAATTCAGGTAAATATTTACCATTTTCGTAAATCTTTACAAGTTATCACTATCAAAACAACTGCATTTATGTTGAAATTCAACGGTCTAGAATTATTGGAGGGACGCAAATAATTACAAACAAGAGAAATAAACACCTATTTGATAAGATAATTCACTTTTCCATGCAGTTTTCAGCTGTACTGAACATTTTTATTGTGAAAACATAGCTTAATTCTACTTTTACAAATGATTTAAAAAGAAAATAAAAATTTTCGAAAAATGTTCATCGTTACAGAGTATGCAGCTTTAAGATTGCACCGAATGCAGCACGAATTAACAGAAATCTGCGATGATTCGGGAGATTTTATCTCACGATAGTTATAAAAAGGCCCATCCATGCTTTGGGGACATCAGTTCAGAAATGAATGATCCTCGTAAAGCAGCAGAAGTTTTTTTTGTTTGTTTGATTTGATTCTTTACGTCCCATCAACAATCTTTCAGTTAAACAGGGACGGGTCTTCCTGGGCTGAACCAGTACTAAGCTAGGATAAATGTGTCTTGCTCAAGGACCACAACGCAGTGACGCCGGTGAGGCTCGAACCTGCGGCCCTTTGGTCTCAAAAAAGCAGCAGTAGAATTGATCTTGCAACTTGAGTGTTGAAAACAGCTACTTATATAGCTAGAAGAAAACAACTACGTTAAAGTCGAGAGGCCCTGGCCCAGACTCTTTGACTTGGAAAAATATGGTAGCTCGCAATTGGCAAAAACACCAGCCAGGAGTTACTGACTGATCCTGATTGTGATGCGAAATCTGCCAAATCTGTTTCCACTTCTAGGACTGGCTCACATGCGCGTGACAGGGTAGTTAATCCTTCTACTATCTCTTCCTTGGTTTCATTGCTTGTCTAAATCTCTCGATTCCGCACGTATGAGCTAAGAGTAGCTATGAATGCCTAAGAACGCCTCTGATTCGATTACGATTCAGTTACGATGTCCAGTTACGATGTCCAAGAATGCATTAGGAATTTGGTACGAATCAAGCACGATTTTTCCAATCGGGTAATTCGTGGCCAACGTTTTGTACAGTTCAAAACTTTTGAGCCGAATTTCCGATAGACCTACGAATTGCAAGATCTGTCTAGGGACCATGTGATTCAGTTTAGATTTTCGCGAACTAAGTACGTTTCAGCCACGAATCCAAATATTTGTCAATTCGTTGCAATTCCTGGGACTCGGGCCTGTGTGGAATAGGGGTATTAGAAAACGTTACCTAATGGCGATGGGGGAGCAAACAATGTCATCATTGCACAAAGACTGTGTCAATTTCAACTAATATCAGTAATATCAAAGTAATATAAATGATATCTTACCTCTCCTTCTTTAATTGGAACATCTCTGTGTTTTCCCTGTTCCACAACCTTTAAACACATATCACCTTTAATCATATAAAATAGCTGAAATATAAAAAAAAACATCATTTCGAAGTATTAATAGGTCCAGACAAGCAAACGTTTTAAGCATAAATTAGGAGATAACTGTATTCAAGTTGTTGGGTTTTTTTTTTTCATTTTGGGAGGAATATCGTCGTTTACACGGTCAAATCACGTTTTAACCTTATTAAAGGAAAGGTATGGGGACAGTGAGCAATTTGTTTTTCACAGTGTTTGGCTGTTCAAGAATAGAGCTGTTTGTTGGAATGTGCACATTTTTGCAAGTAAATCGGTTAAAATGCTGATTTCTTTCATTTTAAAATGACCCTCGTGTCAGTCATGAAGCAAATTGCGCTAATGAGAAATGCCTAATGTCTGATTTTCACAGATTATCACCTAAAATGGGTTGGCTACGTAAATGCCGAATTTCATTATTGAGTCGACCGAAACCGAAAATGATTATTCAAGTTTAAACTGAGAGTTGCGTTGGCTGTGGAACTCAGTATATATAGGTCACACTGTTCGATGTGTATTCAGGAGGCAATCAATGAGTAGGGTCAATCCGGGTAAATACGGACGAAATTTAAACGCCCAAGTTTCATAAGCCATTGTCGTTAATTGGCAGGGGTTATACATTCAGACGCTGGCTTTTATACTGGTTAAAGTCATCGCTGTAGCCTGCAACAAGAGAACAGACGATATATGGGTTGGAAACCAGACTATTAAGCAAAAATGCATAAGAACCAAATTCGGGTACATTGTAAATATGGACAAGGTAGGGAAAATACGGATATAGACCGGGAAAATACGGACATATACAATTTCCATTAGGATAAATACGGACAATGTATAGACTTATTGCATAAGTTATTTTGAGAGGCTGTTGAAGCATTCTTTTTTTATTCTGGCACCTTGTTGATTCATCTTGGAACATGGTTTGATCCTCGGGAAATATTTTGGTGCCCAAGCATGCTATCCTTCAGATATTCTGTACAAATAGCACAGTTTTGTTGACCTGAGGCACCACACCAATAATGGCTATGAAGATTTGGAACACTGCTTTTTGTTATCTTAATATATCATAATTGGTCTTCAACCAGTATTCCAAAAACATTGTTTGATCTAAAATATACGTTTTGCTAAAACAATCGAGAAAATTATTAAAGTGCTAAGAGAAAATCAAAGTAAAAATACTGAGTTCGTATTTTTTCGACATACAAAAATCGACTGGTAAAATACGGACTCTTCATATTTTAAGTAACTGGATGGAAATGGTTTTCATAAGGGTCAATCTGGGTAAATGCGGATGGGGTCCGGGGTAAATACGGAGAGATGGCTTACAATTCACATGTCCAAGAACACAGGTCTGTGACAAAGTAATGTTTTAATTTAGCTTTAAATATAGTCTATTAGGCTCTTCTACACCCTTATACCACTTAATTTTGACCCTTTGCAATGAGGATAATTCCTCCACCAGTGGGACTACCACTGCATAATCCAGATTCTTTGAGAATATCACAAAGTTTCATCAATCGGAAGATACATTTTAAGCGCATGAATTCAGTCATTAAACGTGTATTTCACTGTATTAAATTGACTTAAACCAAAGATTGGACCATTCATGTTCCATTTTCTTCATATTTTTCTTCAACAATGAAAACCATTTTGATCCAGTTACTTGAAATATAAAGTGTCCGTATTTTACCAGTCGATTTTTATATGTCGGGAACATACGGACACAGTGTTTTTACTTTGATTTTCTCTTCACACTAATAAAATTTTCTCTCTTGTTTTAGCAAAACGTATATTTTAGATCAAAAAAGCTATGGGAATGCAAGTGGAAGACCAGTTATGATATATTAAGATAACAAAAAACACAGTTCCAAATCTTCATAGCCATTATTGATGTGGTGCCTCAGGTCAACAAAACTGTGCTATTTGTACAGAAATTCTAAAGGGTAGCATGCCTGGGCACCAAACTATTTTCCAAGGATCGAACCATGTTCCCGATGCATCAAAGGACAGGGCGCCAGAATAAAGAAGAACGCTTCAACAGCCTCTCAAAATTACCTATGCAATAAGTCTATACATTGTGCGTATTTAACTAATGGTAATTGTATATGTCCGTATTTTCCCTGTCTATGTCCGTATTTTCCCTACCTTGTCTGTATTTACAATGTACCCGAATTTGGTTCACGTGCATTTTTGCTTAACACAAGTACAAAAGCGGGTATCTAAAATTATAACCCCTGCCAAATAACGATAATGGCTTATGAAACATGGGTGTGTAAATTTCGTCCGTATTTACCCGGATTTACCCTATTGAAGAAAATTATGAAGAAAATGAAACATGAATAGTCCAATCTTTGGGCAAAGTAAATTTAATGCAGTGAATACAAGTAGAATGACTGAATTCATGCGCCAGAAATGGTTCTTCCTATAGATGAACTTATGTGATATTCTCAAAGAATCTGGATTATACAGGGGTAGTCCCACTGGTGGAGGGATTATCCTCATTGCAAAGGGTCATAATTAAGTGGTATAAGGGTGTAGAAGAGCCAAATAGACACTATTTAAAGCTGAAATAAAACATTTCTTTGTCACAGACCTGTGTTCTTGTACATGTGAATTGTAAGCCATCTGTCAGTATTTACCCCTCTGTCAGTATTTACACAGATTGACCCTATACACATGTACGGAAAACGGTCAAGAAGCATGCATCCAAAGTCACTTCACAACTTGGTAGGTAGCATTTTTTTCTTGACATATTCATGATACTAATGAACAAGTTAACTTTGGTGCTCTGGAACAAGCTTGTTTAAAGACTCTATAGCCAATATGGCTAGAAAAGGAACTCTTTTTCAAGTGCTATAGATGAAAACAAACATACTTTTTTCGCTTTCCTACACAAAACATTTTACTTCCTTTCTTTTACAGAATGAGATTATATTTTTACTGTTCATGTCCACTTAAGCAAAATGCATTTTCTCGTTCTGATGCTTTGATTATTTGGGGGATACGCATACGCAGATCCAGAAAGTTTTGTCAGAGGGAGTCCAGCATTGACAACTTTTTTTTCTTTTTCTTTTTTAGTTGATGGGGGGAAGGGAGGATCCAAATACAACTATAAACGGGCCTTTGCCGGCCCGCCAGCGAAACGGCATTAAATGGCGTTTCGCTGGCGTGCCGATGGTGGCACAACATTGAATGCTGGCTTGGTAGCTTTGTGATTTTCAGGGGATCCGGACCAGTATTGCTAAGGAACCCTATATATTTGTAATTTTTCAGGGGGGGGGGGGTCCAGACCCCTTGCCCCCCTCCCCTCTGGATCCGCGCATGATACGGATAAAATAGCTGGGTAGGCAGGAAACGCAATTATTATTTGGGCCTCGACGCGAGAAAACCTGTCTTCGGAGGTTTGCGATAAACAAAGGCGCAGACCAGCCTGCACATACGCGCAGTCTGATCAGCGCCTTTGTTATTCGCTAAATGGAAAGTATCATATCTAGACTTGCTACGAGCGAAATTTCAATTTTCTAGCTAGTCTCTGTACATGAGCAGGCTGGTTTGAGTCTCGCTTCCTCGGAAACCCCGAAGACAGATTTTTCACGTTGCGGCCCATTTTAGGCCCAATATACCTCTTCTCCTTCTTCTATATGGTAATCTTTTCTTTGGTTTGGTCCACCAACATAGAAAGATCTCATCTGACCTTCGTTGTGCCTAAAAACATAATCATTTTATTCCTGTAAGCATGGATTATAAAATACCAGTATTTTATAATCAATGCTGTAAGTTACATATAAGATGAAATTACCGCATACGTTGGTATTACTAACTCTTTAAGGATGGTTGTTTAATACAATATCCATATACAAACAGTTCTTTCATGTGCGGATCCAGGAAGTTTTGTAAGAGGGGGTCCAACTCTGACAACGTTTTTTTTTTTAGTTGATGAGGGGCAAGTTGATCATAATACCACTAAAAGCGGGCCATCAACTAGTTTTCAGGGGATCTGGACAAGTATTGCTAAGTAACCCTATTTTTGTGATTTTTCAGGGTGGGTCCGGACCCCCTACCCCCCTCCCCCCAACACACACACACACACACACACACACACACACACACACACACACACATTCCCTCTGGATCCGCGAATGTCTTTAAATGATCTTATTACTATTTGGAAAGGACAAATTTTATTAATTTGAAAGACCGGTGTACAACTGTCACACATTCGGGCAATCCTCAGTGTTACCTTTCTAACGGTATTTTATTCAAAAATAGTGAGTATGATCAGAAAATACCACAATCATAAACCGCAGACAACGCCATGACACCGCGAGGAAGAGCCACTCAACCATCACGAGACACCAGGAGCACAAATTAAACAAAGCAACTAGCTCTCTCTTCCCCATCAAGGTGATTGCAATACTAGAATGGACATAAAGTAACATACAACAAAACAACGAACAAATACAGACTCCCACAATGGGAGTAACAATAAACAAAAAGTCAACAACAACAGAACAACCGCCTTTAGAACGGACAGCAGCCTAAGCCAACGGGGGCCTTAAATGCATTTTACTGGTACCAAATCTTCGCCCTAGATTCTGCTGTTGTTGAAGTACAAGAAATGTTCAGCTCGTATGGAAGCTCTAGTAGAGAAAGCTCAGAGCGCTCTCTCATCTGAATCTTTTTTTTTTTTATTATTATTATTTCATTTTTTTTCAATTTTCATTTTGATACTTTGACATCGATATATAAGTTGTTTGGTGAAGATGAATAAATATAGGCAAACCCCGTTCATCTCTTTCCAAAGGTCCCCTCACATCCACCGTACGAGTGACTGTGGCTGCTGTCAGTTCTAATGTGGACATTCTGATGTTACTAGTTATTTGTTTTGTTTTTGTTCCTCCCATCGCTCTCTTTTTGAGAGCGTTAGAATATGTGTCTCAAAAGAAACCATGTCTTATGAGCAAACATATTATCCAGTAAAATGAGATTCGAAATCTTCAGTACTGATCACGAAATCAGTCGTACGTCTAATCAGTGTGATACTGATTACTGATTACCTGTACATCTTATCAGTTCAGTATGATACAAATTGTAAAAATCTTCAGTGCTGGTCAGCTGTACGTCTCGTCAGTGCGATACTTATTGTAGAGCTCTTCAGTACTGATTAGTTGTACATCTATGAGCTTATCAGTTCAGTATGATACAAATATTAATAATATGCTGTACGTCCAGATTATGAAAATCATCTGTGCCGCAGTCTGTGCTACATGAATAAAGATTGTGTATATCTTCAGTTATTATCATGTGTACGTCTGTTCAGTAAAATACAGACTATTGAATAGTCTATACCGATCAGCAACATACGTCTAATCAATGTGGTTCTATTAAAAGAAAGTGAAAAAAGTGTGTACTGATCGGCTGTTCTTGAATCAGTGTAATACAGATTGTACAAACCTCCCATTCTGACCAGCTGTACGTCAGACTGAGCCAATGTTCAGTCTTGATCAGTTGAATACGTATGTCACTCAGTTTGATACAGATTAGTCGTGCTGATCCTTATTGATCAGTGTAGTAGCTACTTTGAAAGTCTTATGAAATAAAGGACATCGGATAGTTTCCTATCCAATCTGCCCAAATTTTGACAGCCAGTGGCTAGGATAATGCATAACTGACAATTATATTTTGTGCTTAACCCAAACCCTTATATTTAGTGCACCTAGCTAAATAAAAATATTTTGAAAATATTGCATAATTATGCCAGGACTCTAGGGTTTAGGGGGTGGGGTATTTTGTGTGACCAAATTTTATTTCGCAGAGAGTCAAAGTTTCGTCGAGTATTCACCTAAATACATGTAAATATTATGTTTGTGGCGTAAAACTTGAGACGAAAGTGATGCGTTTGCATAAAATTCGGGTTGAGAAGATTTCATTGTTTCATCTAAAGAGGTGTGCTGTCAATTACTTTTGACTATTACCTGTAATATTCCAAGTCAACGAGTTTGACTTGTGCACTGAGGTGTAGCATATCTGCATACTGTATAAATCATAGTCTAGATAAACACAGTTTTTGAGCGTAAAATCGTTAATATTTTCTTACATATCAGATTTAACCTATAATTTGGTGCTTAAAAGAACCGGTTCGTCTCATTGAGACGGTTCTTTTGAGTACCCAAAACATAAGTTTTGGTTGAAAAATAAGACAATTAATTACTTTGTAAGCACTCATAACTAAAGCCCTGATACATGCCATTGCAAATTGATATTTACCTACAGGTTTTTACAAAATAAGTTTCTAATAAGTTTTTATAATAAAGTGTTTTTGAGCATTTCGACAGCGTTCCCCCCCCCCCCGCGACCAATCATGCCGTTTTTATATGATGTGTGAAATGTAAAACTACATCTGTATGCAATAGTGTTAGTTTGGTCACGGGGGGAAAGCACTTCAGTAAAACGTTTTCTATTTTATATATGTTGAATAGCAAAAACAGAGTTTTCAACCCATATTTTTCAATTGGTACTTGTCCTATGAGAAAACTGTTTTTGTGGATAAGTCGAGGGTTGAACCTACTATCTTTTTCATAGAAAAAATATCATTTTCTTTGAAACTTTTCTCTGGTCATTTTTATGGGCAATCCTTCATTAAGACTGTCCGAGGTCCTTATAAAATTGTATGATTTACCTTGAATACGTTCGATTTTCATTACGCATATACCATGACCATTCAATAAAACAGAGGTACCCTCACTATGCGCTCATTCCCATCCTCAAAGTTAATCAAAATTGGCAAACATATTATTATACATGTACAAGTAAAAGCTAGAGTATACTTTCGTAAGGAGTTTATTCTAGACAGGTACATGTAGTGGGTGGATGTCCACGGGGGGGGGGGGGGGTACTCTGATATTTTCATGCATACGTAGACTCGGTTCATTTTTTGGGGTTCAAAATTTTGAATTTCAATATTTTTGGGGGATTTTCAGAAAAATGAATATTTTATTGGGTATGAAGATTTTGTGAATATTTTTTTAGGGTCATCACAAAATTGGACTAAATTTCGGGGTCATTTCTATGCATTTTAGGGTCTTTTCTTAAGGTCAAGGTACAGAATGGTGGTATTTTTTGGGGTCGCTAAATTCTAAATATTTTTGGGGTGCTTGAAATTCCTGATAATATTTTGGGGTGAACGGTAGATGCTGGGCCCGAGCCAACGTATGATGAAAAAATGAGAGTACCCCCGGATGTACTTGAATATGCCATATTGCATACGCATGGTCGGCAGGGATTCCCCCGATTAGGGTTATTAATTACCAAGCAAAGTGACCCAATATCCAGCATAAGGTACCAGCTGGCATTAGCGTGAAGTAAACCGGACACTCTTAAAAAGACAAAAAATGGGCTTCAAGACCTAGTTCAAGACTAATTATCGCTTATTAATGCAGGTCAAAAGCATTGTAGAATGCTCCCTAGAGGGGAAGCATTCTGCACACTGACATTGAGCCCCAAGCCTCAATTAATGAGTTGACAGCACCATCGGCATATAAACGAAGCTCAAAGTGCATTAAAACATCGACAAAAAACAAATCTAAAGATAGAATTCGTTCCTATAAGTATAAATATATTCTAAAACCTCTATTTATGCTTATAAGAACGAACAAGTACCATCTTTATAAACTTGTCTTTTTCGATGTTCTAATGTATTTTGAGCTTCGTTGATATGCCGATGGTGCTGTCAACTAACTTATTAATTAAGGTTTGGAACTAAAATGCCAGTGATTCTGTAACACTTTTGACATACATTAAGCTACCATTTTTTTTCATTTAGAACTTTGTTTTGTCTATTTCTGAGCGGCTGTTTTACACAGGTTTCACTGTACAGTTGAAATTAAAATCAAATCAGTCTGTGCATAAGAGTCTTAGTTTTCCGATTGGATTTGTGACCACTCGAATTTTATAATTTGTTGTTGTTGTTGTTGCTGCTGCTGCTGCTGTTGCTGTTGTTGTTGTTGCTGCTGTTGTTCTTGTTGTTGTTGTTGTTAAATTTGCACATTGGCGACACTGAATGCTTATAGGAGCCAGTGCTTCTGGGCAGTTTGCCAGAGCCATCAATCTACGCACAAATATTTGGGGAAATATTCAGCTAAAACGCTAGAATGGGCCCTATAAAATAAAGAATATACTAGCTGGGTAAGTGTACATGAGTGACTTTGCGCCAGGCTTTAGGCCTACGTTTTAAATTACCTTTTATTCACAGTCTAGCTGTTATAAATGTAAAAAATGAGGCCATTCGTTTGCTTTTATTACATAATATCATGAATATAATTCATTAAGGTCAAATAGCGACCGAGGACAAAGACTCCCAGCCTATCATCTTATCAATCTCAGTGCAAAGAGTGCACTTTAGTCTTTACCAAAGTTTTCTAAAACATGTAACGTTATCCTGATTAACTATAAATTGTCAATGTCATTGGCATAACCACATTTAAATGCTATCATAAAACAATACTGTTAAATAAGCTTTTGTTTTAGAGAACAATAGGTTGATTGTTGGTACCTAATAGAGCACCATTCCCCACCCACTTTCCTAGCGCTGTAATACTTTTTAGCTCGCGACTTATACGATAAATACAAAATGACATTTCAGAAACTTACATCATTTTGTTGCACACGGGTGGTAGGAAGAACTTTTCATTTTCTGCTATCCATTTATCTGTGTTGTTAATAACTGGTTCCGTTGACATCTTGATCGGGTTAAGCGATTTGTTTACAAATAAATTAGAGGTATTACAGTGCGGCTTACTGTAAATACGCTAACAAAAGATCGTGTATTTCCGTCGTAAATTCCGTAAACGTGTTAGCCATGGGGTTGAAATCCCAGATGGCGGTATTTCATCAGAGTCTACACTGTTTGCTAAGATAAAAACCCGTACAAAGTACACCTGCCGATAATACTCGCAAGAGGGTCTGGCAGTATATAGAGAAAGAAAGAAGGAATACACATTTTTTAGAAATTTTGACTGACAACCCAATGAACACAAAATTGACAATTCCATACTTATTAATTGTATGGTATCCGTCTCATTTTTATAAAATTTTGCAGAAGTTAGGCATTCCGGATAGGTTTATATTATACAATTATTGACTTCAATGAGGTTGACATTAGGATTTTTTATCTACCCGAAAAAGTGATAATTCACCGAGGCCGCTAGGCCGAGGTGAATATCACTTTTAAGGGTAGGTAAATCCTCATGTCTACCGAAATTGAAGCCAATAACTGTTTTGTTATATGACTTTTCAACTATGAATGAAAATTTTCTACTTTCACTTTTGTTGTTAAAGTCAAGTTCAACCTCCAACCTAAATACTTTCTCACAAGTTTTATCATTTTTATTAAAATATTTTAATATAGTATTTTGCATTTTGAAATGTATTTTAATTCTCTAAATGTGGAATGTAGAATTTATTCACAAAACTTTTTTTACATTTTGTTTATTCAAGCAAGATAAATGATCAAACAAAACAAAACAAAACAGTTGTTAAATTTCATGAAAGTCATTATTAGCTTACCTGTTGGGATATGAAACAGCAAATCATGTCAATTTCATGCAGCCCATTCTAGTTTCATACTCACCATGCTCTTTTTAGCTTTCCAGAGGGTGATATTAGAAAGTGTCAAAAATATTAACTTCTGGAAACTAGTTCGAGCTGGGTTTTCATGCAATATTAACTTGTAGGTCAGTTTAGACCGGTTTTCAGGTAGACAATCGAGATTTATAAAGACAAATTGAGCCAATCAGGAAACCGTATTTTCTCCAGTCATATAACAAACTGAATTATACCCGAATGTGGTCCTTCAGATCGAGAAATGGCCATTGGAGGATATCCCGGGGGAGGGGTACTCTCATTTTTTTTTCTTGATGTGTAGGCTTGGACCCCAAAATGATATCAGGAATATCTGGCATACCCAAAAATATTTGAAAGTTAGCAGCCCCAAAACATATTCCAATTCTGTACCTTGACCTTAAGAAAAAAAATATAACATGTATAGAAACGACAGATTTGTGATGAACCCAAAAATATTCACAATTTCAACATACCCCAAAAAATAATCATTTTTCTGAACCCCCCCCCCCCCCTTAATTTTGAAATTCGAAATTGTGAATCCCCCAAAAATGGTCTGAGCCTACGTATGAAAAAAACGAAGGCTCGAGCCATTTTTGGGGATTAAAAATTTTATATATTATATGAGAACATCAGAGTATCACCCCCCCCCCCCCCCCCCCCCGGGACGGCACTGGCAATAGAGGCAATCCATGGCCGACAGTGCAGTCACGATGAGTGGTCTCAGATAGATCTATAGCTATCAAGTTCAGGATGCATAAAATTAGACTCGAATCCACTAGACGGCATTTGAGCAGCGACATGAGATTTCCAACAATGTGGCATTTTGACAAGTGTAAACGCTGACAAGACCGTGCAGCTTCCTTATAAGTAAGTAAGGGTGCAAAGATCAGGAATCGGTACAATCAAGTACCACACCTGACCCAGGATACCAATGGGAAAGTAGCAAACTCACAGTTAGACACCACAAACGATAGCCAAGAGGTCAGCCCTTTCCCAGCAGATGTCCACAATGCGCATATAAACAGACGCGCACAAATGCAAAGCAAACACACAACAGAAAAACATAAAAGATCCACAAAAGAAGTACCGCCTTGGAACGGTCAGTAAAATATTTAAGTTTAGAAACTCCAAATGCTGTTCGGTCAGTAGCTTAATATTCATAGAATATTCAAGCGACTATATCAGGCCCAACAAAATTATGGACTTAATCTTGATCCAAACTGTATGTAAAGCTTATCAACAGATACTCTCTTGCACAGAGCTTTGCTAACGTCGTTCCTTTGTAAAATGAAACAACTGTTGATATTGAAAGCGCTGGACATGTGAGCGTAATCAACAGACAACACAAACGTGTTTAGTGTTAAATGGTATGTGCATCCAGCACCGGATCTGCGTTGGACTAAAGTCCGATCAGTGTTTTCACAGTAACATAATGTGAAGCTAAGTATCCAAGCTTTTTTTGCTGACATTGAGGACTCTGACTAGAATTTGGAGATGCCAGGGTGATATGAGATATCGTTTAAGTTATATAGTATTGTGATCCCTTATTGTAGTTGTTTCGTGAAGTGGCTCATTTAAATAATCAAAATATAGTTTCATTATAGCTTGGCTAGTTATATTATGATCGTTAGCTACAGAAAAAAGCCACGAACAACAAGTTAAGATCCAGATCAGTCTGGATATTGTCACAGTTTGGTCAGATAATTTGCTGTCTGCATGGATCAATGCTGTCTGCATGGATCAATGCGCAGATTCTGATTATAATCTATAATTAGTGTTCTTTTTTAGAAACTATCTTATTTACTAATGCTTGATACGTCTGTTGTCTAAAGGCTTTATATAGCATTGGTCTTATAAATATGTATACAGGTATGTGTGTATGCGTATGGGTGTGTGGGTGATTGGGTGGATGGGAATCGTGCTTACGTGCGGGTAGGTCCACATTTTCGTCTTTTGTTAACCATTTCGGTGGCTAGCTAGACCCAAGGGGACATAACTTTTAAAATCCAATATGGAGATCCACGTCTCATAACGAGCTGACGTGTACCGATGTTTTTGTCTCAGTCTTTTTACTTAAAGCAAAATTATGTATCTTTTAGGGTTTGTTTGTTTATTTTCACTTTTCTCCAGTGGAACAGCAGAGAAAATTTCAGATTTACGACTGTGTGCAGACAGAAATTGTGAAAGTACGATTTTCCTTTACCTTTTCACATTTTATCAGGTTCAGTTGATCATGATTTCTAAGTATATACTTCGATTGAAGTATATACTTAGAAGGAAGGATTGGGATCAATCTCAACTGAACCTGTTTATCACCGTTCTTTACTGCAGAAATTACCGTAAGATATACTACCGGCGAGATACTACTATCGTTTCGACAAAGAATCCAAGTATTTCTATCTGTACTGACTTGGTCAAGGCTGAACATGATCCGAGAGAGCGCTGAACTTTAAAATTTAGCTCATTGTTTTTGAATGAAAATCCCTCCTCGCCGGGCCTGGTAGTGTAAATTGAGCCGCCAAGCCTACATACCCTGTCAGTGGAAATGCATGCTCAACCATGGAATCACTACCAATAGCCTCCTATTGTCTAATGGGCAATTTTAATTGGGGACCTGTTGGTAGCATGTTCGACTGCAGATGAAGGGGTTGCAAGTTTGATCATGGCAGGATCCCAAACCTTCATGGAGATTGATGATGAAATCCCTGGGGTAATGATCCCATGCGATCTTGCCAGTAGTCAAAGTCAAAGATAGAAATAATTTCTTTGGTCGTTTTCCTACTTCCGCTGATTCAAGATAAGTTGTTGTCAGTTACAAGCGAAAGAATGTGTACAAAGTGCTGGCTAACTGCTTAGTCTAGAAGGTTGCCCAGGAAAAAGTGTGGTTAGGTGAAGTATCTGGGACCCAACTGATCATCTCGACATGACCAGGGCTCATTAGCTGATGAACGAGACGTAAAGAATCAAACTAAACTAAACTCACTCCTGTGTTCTGGGCAGTTAACGCAGAAGGAGAAAGACTATATCCAACATGGAATAAGGAGCACAACGACTCAGTGGTAGAGTGCTTGACTCAAAACTGAGGGGTTGCGGGTTCGAGCCTCAGCGGCGTCACTGCGTTGTGTCATTCAGTAAGACACGTTGATCCTTGCATAGTACTTGTTTAACCCACGAAGACCCGTCCGGACATAACTGAAACAGTGTTGACAGGGACATATGGAAAACACGTAAATATTCTAAATCATCACTAGAATGCGGGACATTGAAATACCTATATTTTGAGAGCACTTCAGGCAATAAGCAAGGGAGGGGGGGGGGGTGACTAGGGCAAAATAGTCACCATAGGGGCCAAAATTTTGCCCTAAATTTGAACCAGGGAGAAGTGGGAGTCTCCCTATTTTATTTTTTTTACACATTTGAACTCAATTATATATTGATGGGACTCCAATATGAGTGACCTCAGCTGAAAGGTCAAAGGTCAACCTTGACCCTTGGAACTTATTTATAGCCATTGTCTCATTAGGTCAAAAAAATATGTGTGTTGCAAGTTTCGTGAGATTTTAAAGTAGGGACGGTAGGTAGGATTTTTTTTATTTTGTTAAAAGTTTTCCAAAGAATGTCTTTTGGGAGTCTTTAGTATACAAAGTTTTAAAAGATAGTTTCCATGATTAAAAGATAGTGCTGCCCCCAAGCCCCTGCTGCACCATGTCTATAAATATCTTCTGATAGATCAAGAGATATGAATGGAGACAATATAAAAAAAATTCATACTTAACTGAGCCTGAGACCCAAAGCACATAGAACTACAATATAAACATATTTAGATGCAAGCCCACTCATAAAGCTTAGTCAAAGTCAGTAGAGACCGGTGAAGTACAGTCTAGCAGTTTATTCTTATATGCGCTGTGCAGAATTTAAGGAAAAGTCAATAGTCAATGAAAGTCACTGATACAAAATTCTCCTTTAATTTCAGCTATTATATCAAAAGCAAGAACACTAGCCAGACACAAACATTCCGATCCAGAATTTCTGACATTTGAACGCGGTGAAGTTGTCACTATTTATAGTAAATCAGCAGGAACGAGACCCGACTTATGGGGCGGAGAGGTATGATTTTTTTGTTCTGCCTTAAGAATCACCCTATCCTTGTTATTTTACTCATGTTTTGGAAATTAAAAATATGTTTTGATCATAAAATTGTATTAATAATTTTTTCATAGTAAATATTCTTTACTTTCACCATCAACTAAAATTTGGTTTAAATATTACTTGTTTAGGTCTTGGAATCATATAAATCCTGGTGAGAGCAGCAACCAGAGAAGACCATATGTCTGTTTTCAGGCCTGCAATATTGTCCTAGTCTGTTTTCTTAATGTAGTCGGTGTTTTAAAGGTCAGCAGTACTTTATAGTTAAAGCACTGACACAAAAAATGAATCTGATAAATGTTGTCTGCTCTAGTCATCTGCTGCATATTTTTGCTGACATGCCCAGGTTAATTGGTTTTGACCCAGGTATGATCTCCTAGGTTTGGCCTTAAAAGTATGACATGTTTAAGCTCATCTCTGACATTGAAAATTCAAAGAACAAACATTTAACTTTATCTGGACCACTGTTAAATATGCAATGTTATTTTGAAGCTTTTACAAGTGGCTATAACTCTTTCCATCGTGCTTTTGTTGTCCTCTGCTGACTTTTTTCAAAATTATCTTAATTTTCCTGATCTGGGTCCAAACTGTTGGTAAAGGTTATCAGCTGCTGACAAAAGTCCACGCTAACAAGGTTAGAGTTAAAAATAGAAGATACTGGTTATTATATATTTCAGTGTAATGGAAGGAGTGGCTATTTTCCAAGGTCCTTTGTTAGAGAATACAAGGTTGAACAACCAAATTTGGCTCACACAGTGGAAACAGAGGTATGTTTAAACAAGAGCCAGTGAAATTTGGGTAGCTATAGATTAGATAGTCATTAAAAGACCAGCCTGAGATATGCCATTACCTTCCATGCTCACACTGGGTAGTGGCAATCCTGAAAGTTAATACTCCTTTTTCCATAATATTTTGAAATTCATGATATTTCAAAGGTGTTACTTTCGAGTAAAGGGTTAAGACAAATTCTCACCTCTTGTCACACTAGATTGCTGCACGTGCTTGCTTAGAAATGACCATACTATGGGAGGGAGCGCAGTGGCTCAGTGGTAGAGTGCCTGACTCGAGATCGAAGGCAGTGATTTTATTTGGGACTTTGGGAAGCTACCCTTTCCTTCACATTTGGGAAAATATATCATAAAAAATGGGAAAATAAGTACTAAAATACATGAAATTGGGAAAATAAAGGCCATTTTTGGATTGGGAATGACTCCCATATAAGGCGGTAAAAATGGCCAAATAAAATCACTGGAAGGGCTGCAGGTTTCGAGCCACACCGGCATCACTGCATTGTGGTCCTTGAGCAAGACACATTTATCCTAGCTTAGTACTGGTTTAACCCAGGAAGATCCATCCCTGTTTAACTGAAAGATTGTTGGTGGGACGTAAAGAATTGAATCAAACAAAACAAAACCATACTATGGATATGTGATATTAGTACCAAAAAACATGTGAACTGAACTTATTATTTTCATTTTTGACAGTTTCATGATTCAAGGGTGAATCTGCCATCACCGGCTGACCAAGAACCACCTGCTGATACAGAGGCGCCCCCAGCTCCAGTACCGCCAGAGGATAAACAACAGGCAGGTGATAACAAGGCAGCTCCATCTGGTGATACACCAGAACCTCCAGCAGTTGAAGAGGTAGATGAGACAGAGATTGATGAAACAGAAATAGATGAAACTGACATAGAGGAGGAAGAAACGGGTAATGCACCAGTCATTTGCAACCACAGCCAGAATAAAACACTTCTTCAACTTACTCTAGATCTGTTGTCTGCCATATTGAAATCTTGCATCTTGTGATACTTCAAATCCCCGCGAATATCCTGTCAAAACACTGCACTATATCCCGGTAAAACCCGGTAAAAATGCACCGCTATTTCCCTCTCTGTTTTAGCGGGAATCAAAAGCCCAGCATATCTACGGCACTACTAGGACACCTCAAAGGAAAAATGACGGTACTTTAGCCCTGCTATGCCCCCGCTATCCCCGGCCATCCGGGGAACATGGTTGCAAATGACTGGTGCAAAATACAGTAAAACCTGTGTAAAACGACCACTCTCAAAAAGATGAAAAATTGGTTTTCAAGACTAATTATCGCTAAATGCAGGTCAAAATAATTGCAGAATGCTCCAATTTATAGGAAAATGACCATGAATTTGAAATGGTCATTTTCCCATAATTCCTTTGTAAAATTCCATGGTAAAAAAATTTGGGAGCTGCAATATGATCGTGTTATATCCAGATCTGTGTTATAACACTGTTTTTATATAAAGGGACAGCACTGTACTGTAAGGATCTGCCTTAACCCTGATATATAAATGGATTTTCCCATACGGATTGATAGGGAGCGCGGTGGCTCAGTGGTAGAGTGCTTGACTCGAGACCGAGAGGCCGCGGGTTGGAGCCTCACCGGCGTCACTGCGTTGTGGTCCTTGAGCAAGACACATTTATACTAGCTTAGCACTGGTTCAACCCAGGAAGACCCCTCCCTGTTCAACTGAAAGATTGTTGATGGGACGTAAAGAATAAAATCAAACAAAACAAACAAACAAATATTTAATGGACAATTACAGCATTATTGTATCAATTTGTATGGGAAAGTCCATTTATTTTGCACAATGCATTACTTAGCGATACATATCAGTTCCACACAGAAATATTGGCATTGTAATCTATTTGTAGAGGGGAAGGGGGATTCACATACATTATACATACTTGTAGCATTTAGTTCTAATTATTCCCTGAAAGAACTCTTTAAAAAAGCTGATTTTGAATAAAAAAATCAGATGACAAAAAAAAACCCTACAAAATTACCCATCATGCAAGGAGTTAAGGCCAAATAAAAAAAACACCTGTGTTTAGGGTAACCCGACCCTACCTTAATTTACTGGAGAAACCTAGAATTATTTTCAGGTTGTCTGAGAAAAAAAGGATAGTTTTATGTATTTTGAAAGGCAAAATGCCTTTCAAAATGCATAAATTTTTACTTTTTTTCCAGAAATAAAAAAAATATATGTGCCTACCTTACCTAAAATTTTGACCCGTTGCCGGAAACACACTTATTTTTTTTTATTTTTGGCCTAACTTAAAAACTGATTTTCATTCTTTCAGATGAGAATGCCAATGATCAAAATAGCAAGGAAGAAGACAAGAATCTTGTAAGTTGATGAGAGAGGAATCCATCATGAGTGTGAGGGTGGGATAGAAAAATCTGTCCCAAGGATCACCGATTGGCATCACAAGGCTTGCCGAGTGATGACAAATGGTGATCGTGAGGGACAGATTTTTCTATCCCAATAAGTATCCATCATGAGTGTGAGGGTGGGATAGAAAAATCTGTCCCGAGGATGACCAATTGGCATCACAAGGCTTGCCGTGTAATGACAAATGGTGATCGCGAGGGGCGGATTTTCCTATCCCATACTCACACAAATAATGGATTTTTTTTCTTGCTCACCAATAAATACATAATTTTATAATGGTAAACACATGAAAAGGGCTTCCAGAAAATCCTGAATATGCTGAAAGCGACATTATGATGTCATTCTAATATTATAACTAGACTTCAGTCGATGGTACACCATCGCAAATACCCGCTTTTGAGCTAACCAAAGCATCTGCCAAGTTTGAAGTTGCTACGTCCAACCCTTTAGGGGGAGATGCATTTACTAGAAAGTACATTATTTCACTTTTGACCTTTACCTTAGGTCAAGGAAAAACACGAAACGTTGCCTAGTACCCTCAACAACATATGACCTATGCACCTGCAAAGTTTGAAGCTGCATTTACAAGAAATATTTGAGTTGACCCTAGGTCACATAAAGCATTGCCCTCTACATCATGTGACCTATGTAACCTCTTCATCTTGTGACCTATGTAACTTCAAAGTTTGAAGTTGCTACGGCCAATGGTCAATGAGATGCATCGCCAAGAAAATACATTACTTGACCTTGACGCAAGGTCAAGGGGGTCAAGTTCACACAAAATGTTGACCAATTACCCTCGACTTCATGTGACCTATGCACCACCAAAGTTTGATGTTGCTAGATCCCATGGTTAAGGAGACGATGCATTTACAAGAAAAAACATTATTTGACCTTGACCTTGGGGTCAAGGTCACACAGAATGTTACCCAGTACCATCGACATCATGTGACCTATGCACTATTGCTACATCCCACGGTTGAGGAGAAGATGCATTTACAAGAAAATACATTAATTGGTCACACAAAATGTTGCCCAGTTCCCTCTACATCATGTGACCTATGCACCTACAGAGATTGAAGTTACTATGTCAAAAGCTTTAGGAGGAGAAGCATTTACAAGAAAATTCAATATTTGACCTTTGGGTAAAGGTCACACGAAATGTGGCCCAGTACCTTCAAAATCATGTGACCTATCGAGCTACAAAGTTTGAATTTGCTACTTCTAACTCTTTAGGAGGAGATACATTTACAAGAAAATACATTATTTGACCTTGACCCTAAGGTCACACAAAATATTGCCCAGTACCCTCTTCATCATGTGACCTATTCAGCTACAAAATTTGAAGTTTCTACGTCAAAAGGTTGAGGAGGAGATGCATTTTCAAGTAAATTCAATATTTGACCTTTGACCTTGCTCTTGGGGTCAAGGTCACATGAAATGTTGCTCAGTACCTTCTACATCATGTGACATATTCAGCTACAAAGTGTGAAGGTGATACTTCTAACCGTTTAGGAGGAGATACATTTACAAGAAAATACATTATTTGACCTTGACCCCAAGACCTTGACCTTGGGGTCAAGGTCACATGAAATGTTGCCCAGTACTCTCTACATCATGTGACCTATTCACCTACAACGTTTGAAGTTGCTACCTTTAATGGTTTAGGAGGAGATACATTTACAAGAAATGTGACGGACGGACGTACGCCCAATATTGAATATCGGGCCAGTGTATAAAGGGCCTTTAATAAGGGGCCAAGTGTCCGAAATAACGGGCCAGTTTAGCTCTGAATTGGCCCGTTAATATCAGACTGACAAATTACTGTGGGCCATTTCCAGTTTGGACGTCCATCACCATAGACATAAAATGGCCCTTTTTAAAAAGTTTATTTTATTACCTCCCCTGAGGTCCCCTGAATCATTTTATGCAACTTACAGAGGGCCATGGCTCCTTGTTAAGAAATGGCCCCTTGTCTATCTCCAGACGACTAAAAAGGCCCCCAAATCCATATCAGTAGCACGGATGTACGCACGGATGGACGGACGGACGACGGACTGACTTTAACACGAAATTAATATACCCTTTAAAAGAAAGAAGCGGGTATAATGTCACTGATTGATGTGCAGCTGATGTGTGGCTGTTCGTTTTTTATCTTTCTCATGTGCTGGTACGGGTGTGTGGGATAACTAGAATCCATCATTGGTGTCCAGTGGGGACAGAAAAAAAATCACAACCCGAGGACCTACAGTTCCAGTGGGAAACGAGGCTTGCCCAGTTTCCCACTGAACGATGGACCCGAGGGTTGGGATTTTTCTGGAACCACTGAACACCAATGATCGATTCTTTTTCTCATAAACCAATTCTAAATTTAGCGACCGAAATTTATTCCAGTACAGTATGATAACTGTTGGTGACATCACTGAGGTTGATGTTTACATCAATATGACACGTGCTGTGCAAATCAACTTGAAACAGCGAATAAACAGCGCATTAAACAATGAACAAATGTTTTTTCATCAAAATGGATTTGCAAGAACTAGCTTATCAGCCACAGTAACTCGAGTAAGTAATTTTGTTGGGAAAAATGTGTTTCTTTTTTTAAATCGTCAAGGCTCCCCATCCTGGTGCATTCAGTCACTCATTGGCCAATATGTCAAATATGTCAATCGCAATGCACTCAGCATGTTCAAAGCATTGAATAAATGTTTTACGTTTTACTTTATACCACGATGAAGGCTGACTTAAATTGCTGAAATTTCCACATTGACATTTTTCCTGACTGTCAGCAATTCGTCTTTCCTTTTCGAAGGAATACAGTCATGGGCCAAAAATGCCATGTGTGGTTATCTCGTATTAGTAACCGGCCGTGTGTGGCTTATCTTGTATAAGTTACGCTTATCTCACATGGGTAGCGATGTGGGACAGATTTTTCCGACACCTAGCTAACATAGGGATCACTTGATCTTGTATGCGTTGGTATGTGAGAAAGAATGATCTCACATGGGTAAAAACAGAGGAATTCCTGATCTGGTGTGCGAGAATTTACCTTTCTAAAAACCACAACTATTCCAGTTCTTTTTGCATACTAGTGTCATCTGCTGAAAACCTTTGCAAACAGTTTGGGCTCAAATCAAGCCCAACAAAATGTTGGGCCTGATCTGGATCCCAACTGTTTGACACTGTGACGGTATTCCTGCTAGATTTTTCCAAGTAGATAATTTTTAAAAAAAAAAAGCAGACAACACATGGTATGGAAAATAACCCAGCATGCAGATTGAAATATACTAACTGTAAGGTAATTAGTCGTTTAAACTTCAAATTATTCATTTTTGTAGGCAGTCTGCAAGTTTTAAAATTTGAATTTCTAAAGTTCAGGATTTTTTTTAAATTTGAGCTTTCACCCATGCGTTACTACTATTAGGATTCTTGTTCTAGAAAGTCTGGTGTATATTAGTGTTACTGTTGCCAGATCTGTAGAATTTTATCTTTCAGGAAAACCAGGAAATTCAGACCGATGACGCAAAACAAAACATTGCAAAACCAGACCAAGGTCAGCAGCAAGTGGATTCAGAAGTTGATGAAACCGATATACAAGAGGATGAGGAAGAAGAAGAAGGTACAGACTTGAAAGATGCAACAAATAATGGTGATGATATTGACTCAGAAGAAAAAGATAATGATCCACAAACTGGCAGTCAGAGTCCTAATGTAGATGTGATCAAGGTAGATGGTGAAAATTCTGAGCATGCATTGGATAAGAAAGAAAGCGCTGATACTGCTGAACCAACAGGGACAGAAGAAGATACAGAAGCAGACACTGAAAACGTCGATGAAAAGAAAGTGTCTAAATCTAGGGAAGAAGAAGATGATGAAGGGTTGGATAATATGGACTATAAAGAAGATAGGGATTTGGACTTTGTTGAAGAGACGCCTGAGAATTATACTGGTGATAAAGAAATGGATCCGTCAATTGTTCAGACGAATACGAAGCAACCCACTGAAGATACAGTGTCAGGAGAGAAAGGAGTTGAAGAAAACAGTGACTCAATCAAGGAACCTGGCGAGGTGGAAAGTGAAGGATCATTATTTGGAAACATGTTTAATGGTAAGAATATTTTGGAAATGTATATTGAAAAGTTATTAATAGTTTGCATGTTTGTTTAATGTTTTAGAATATCTGAATGTTTAAAAACTGGTGAGGAGCACACTGGAAATATTATGGAGAAAGTAATACAAAAAGTTACCTAATACAATTTTCCTGTTTGCTCCAAAACAGCATTTATTTTCTTGCATACTCTTTATTTTAGAGTTAAGTATTTTATAAGTAATCTTATCAGTCTGTCTTACATATGGATTGTCTGTGTTTCATTTCATGTTTCAACAATTTTGATTTGGTTTGCTGATTTTATCAGTTATCATTTTTTGTACTTTTGAAATTGCATGAGGTTAATCCTGTCTCATAATACCAAGAAATTAATATTTTCACATTGTCTAAGAATAAGACAGTATCTCTAATGAGTTTTTCAATTTATCAACTGTGTGATACTTTTATACTCACAACAGGCCTTGATGAGACAATACCAATTAGCAGAACAGCAGCAGTTACTGTTTTCATGGATAAATAAAAGTATAGCACTATATTTGGTTTTTAAAGGTGTTTTATCTGTTAAAACAAGTATTTTTCATGGTACTCAATAGGGCTTGAAAAATACACTCTTTTGCATACATGTATCAGGCTGCTAAACTTTTGATGTTTTACAAAATTCCAATGAAAAGTAACAACTTTTCGTAATATTTTTGTAATGTTTGGCACTCTGATAGTATTCCTGAAAGAATTTTTCGAAAAAGTTTATTTTGAGAAAAAATCAGCAGATGATGAAAAAATACATAAAATATCATCCTAAACACAAAGGATTAAAAAGAGCATTTTATCATAAGCTATGTGATTCAGATACTGTTCTCTATGAGCATAAACATTGCCAAAATTGTCAGCATGGGAGTTGTCTTACACTTCCTTCATATAATGTCTCCTTTTCCTACACCAGTCCTCATAGAGATTCTCGCTTGGTATTCAAAAATAAAAGACACTGCTCTAGATATCCTGATTTTTTATCCCCCGTCGAAGGCAGAGGGTTATTGGTATGGCGTTATCCGTCCGTCCGGTTTCTCCCTCCGCCTTTCTGCCCTCAGCTATAACTAGGTAACCTATGGATTGAAGTTCATGAAACTTATACTGAATATATACTACCATGGTGAGGTTTTGCATGTGACGTTTTATTGGGGTGTCATCAGCTATAGAGGAGTTATTGCCATTTGATTGCCTAAATTTCACTGATTTTTTCCGTCCTAAGCCATAACTAGGTAACCAATGGATGGAATTTCATGAAACTTATACTGAATATATATGACCATGTGGTGGTTATGCATGTAAAGATCCATCAGGGTATCTTTAGTTATAGAGGTTATAGAGGAGTTATCGCCCTTTGATTGCCTAAATTTCAATTTTTTGTTTCCGTCCTCAGCCATAACTAGGTAACCAATGAATGAAATTTCTTGAAACTTATACTGAATATATATGACCATAGTGTTGTTATGCATGATAAGTTTCATCATGGTGTCATCAGTTATAGAGGAGTTATTGCCCTTTGATTGCCTAAATTTCAATGATTTTTTTCCGTCCTCAGTCATGACTAGGTAACCAAGGGATGGAGTTTCATGAAACTTATACTGAATATATAATAAAATGTTGTTGTTATGCATGTGACGTTTTATCAGGGTGTCATCAGCTATAGAGGAGCTATTGCCCTTTGACTGTCTAAAGTTCAATGATTTTTTCCGTTGTCAGCCATAATTTTGTAAGTAATGGATGGTATTTAATGAAACTTATATTGAACATACGAGGGGCATTTGGAAAGTTCTTAGCATGGCATCATAACTCCACAATGTGTTAATAAAATGCTATCAAATAATACATTTTTGAAAACTAGAATTCAAGGGCTAATTGATGGTTTATTTTTTGTTGGAAAAGGACTTGGCATGCACGTGCAGCGCATGCTCAAAATGAGTAGGGTTTATACACTGGCTAAAATTTTAAGCAAACTATTTGTAAAAAAGAAGGGAAATTTGGGACCTTATTTACGATCATGATTTGACAAATTAACGATTTGGTGCCAACTTAATATTCATTAAGATATATTATGCCATTACTGCTTGCACAACTTACACCATTTTATTTGAAAAATGTTGACTAATAGAGAAATGGTAAACATTCAAAAATGGGACTTTTTTCGATTTTTCTTTATAATTTGACTATAAATTGTGTCACTACAGGAGCACGAAAAATGCCTATTGAGTATATGTTTTGCTTTATTTGTAGCGAACAATGCATAACAATCATTTTGTTGTGCAAAAGCTGTGGCTTGTTAAGTTCTGTATCCAAGAACAACATTCCTATTAACACTACCCCTGATTTTCAAGAAGTGGATGGGGTAACTTAACCCCTCACATTTTGTTGATGGCATAAGAACTTCTCGTGGTATCGCATAAACCATCACAAAATAGATTGATTTCTACTCTAAAGGCATTTTTACATTTTTGTTTGCCACCGCTTTCAATTGAAATGAACCAGAACGTCAACTAATAGCTAAACTTACCCTGCCCTATGGGAAGATTATAAGAGTTATCTACCCTTTCTTCTGGTTTACAAATTATTTTTTGGTTTCAATACAAAGAACATAAAATGTGCTTGACATAAATACCAACGCATGGCATTTTTAAATTACTGTCGGTTATATATTTTCAAAATATGTGCATTGTGACATGCGATTTTTAGTAACAAAAATTAGCGCATTGCTTTGCTTTCTAGACGGTTTGCTATTGCTGTCTCGGTATTTAGTTATAAGAAACATCCTTCTCTGTCATCAATTGTATAATAACTGTATCAGATCGTGGCCTACCAAATGGTACAAATTTATTTAATTTCATGAACCATTATTAATGTTCTGCACACTTTTCAAAAGGTAAAATGTTATATTTTCCACTGAAATTTTGCATTTTCCAGTATACAAACAGTACATGTATTCACAATAATATTTTTCGTGTCTGCATTATAATATCCTCATGAAATTTGTGCCATAACATAGAGGAAAGATAGGTTTTTTTTAAAAAAAACAATCGATAGGGTTTGTAAATCGGTTACTGAGATAAAAGACCATGCTAAGAACTTTCCAAATGCCTCTCGTATATGACCATGGTGTGATTATGCATGTGAGGTTTCATCAGGGTGTAATCCATTATAGAGGAGTTATTGCCCTTTGATTGCCTATATTTTAATGATTTTTCCATCCTCAGCCATAACTTAGTAAGCAATGGATGGAATTTCATGAAACTTATACTTAGTATATATGACGATGGTGTGGTTATGCACATGAAGTTTTGTCAGGATATCCTAAGTACCAGATCAGTTATTGCCCTTTAATTGCTAAAATTTAAATAATTTATTCCTTCCTCAGCCATAACTAAGTAAGCAATTGATCAAATTTCATGAATTTTATTTTGAGTATATATGTGACAATAATATGATAATGCACATGAAGTTTTGTCAGGATTTCCTGGGCAAAGTAGAGTTATTGCCATTTGGCTTTCAGAATGTCAATGAGTTTGCCTGTCCTCAGCCATTAATTAGCAAGCAGTAGAAGGAATTTCATGAAATTTATATATGACCATAGTGTGATGATGCAAGTGAAGTTTCATGAGGATGTCATCGGGTGTAGAGGAGTTATTGCCCTTTGATTGCCTAAATATCAATGAATTCGGGGTGATGCACATAAATACTCATTCCCATACACACGAATATTCATTAGTATGTCCTTAGATAAACAGGAGTTATTACCTTAATTTCAATGAAAAAAAACCTCTCATAATTTCGGCGGGGGATATCAATTCATCGTCGAATTTGCTTGTTGAAATACTTTTATAGTATCAATGCAATTAAGGTGAAAGAACATTGTTATCTATGCATTAACATTGCACAATCCTTCTGGAGGTTTTGATAACTTAGGTCTGGTGCCTCCATTTTCAAAACCTCAGTTGTGACCTATAGAATGTTAATGCCTGGATACAATAATATAACTTTTCAAGTAGTTGTTTTTGTCAATACTATAACAGAGGCATGTTTTATAGTAAAAAGATGTAATTTAGAAGCTGCAACATTGGCCCAATGTTATGATTTTTACCTCGACTCCTAACTTCAAAGAAGAGCATTCTCAGTTACCTCTGTAATATTGAGATATCTCTTTTACGGAGTAACATAGGTGTATTATAATGCTATTTGAGGCTTAACATAAAGTTTGTCTATCAACACACCATTTCATTCACATTTTCAAAGTTCAGAGCTGAGAAAGCTTATTTGAAAGGATTGTGATATATTTTATGGTTATACTTTTTAATAGTGTGTATAGAATCATTAATCTAGGGAAAAACCAATATCAGAATTTTGGTACTTATTGCATATATGCAAGCATCGAAGGCTCAGGTGAGCCTGCACATCTGCACAACATTGTCAGGGCGGACCTTCTCTGCCCACAGGCACATAGTAGGCACTTAGATGAAGGGTCAGACAAAGAATTATACCTTATTCTCTACAAGATAGATGCACATGCATGTTTGAAGATGAATTCATGAGATAGGTATCAAACTATAATGAGCTGGCTTGTTTGGTCTTTATCTTATGTTTTGCTCCAACTGTGCATTTCTATTGATGCCATTAAATGCATTTAATGCTGTAAGTGTTTAGAGTAAAATAGTTATGCAACTTACCAATTTTATTCTTAGCTTTATGAATATGATATTTTAAGTGACAGCTATAATATGGTAATCAATTTACAGAAACTGCAGAAAACGTAAATGGCCAATCAAAAGAAAAAGATGAAAAGTTAACAAGCTCAGACAATTATGAAAAATCTGATGTTGATGGATTTTCTAATCAAGATGTGACAGATAAGCAGGTCACCCTTTTTGAGGAATTTTTGGAAGAGAAAAAGGCTGCTGAACAGAAGATGCCAAGTTCTGAAATAACCACAGAACCTGTCAATAGTGCTGATGGCTTGGAACAAAAAATAACCGATAAAAAGCAGGATGTTGATTTAAGTGGAGATCAATTTGCAGAAATAGACGCTAATCTACCCAAGTCAGAAGAAGATAGTAATGCAAAAACTGAGATTGTACCAAGTTCTGATGAACCCCAAAAAGTAGTTGGTTCTTTAGAAAAGACAAAAGAGGATATATCAGTTACACAGGAACCGCCTGACATCACTAAACACACTAGTGAAATAACAGAAAATAACACCACTACAGCAGATGATTCAGAAAATAATTCAGAAGGAACTGAGCGACCATCCAATATCACTAAACAGACTAATGAAATTAAGGACACTAAGGGTACTGCAACTGGTGATTTGGAAGAAAATTCAGAAAAGTCAAATGAAGCAGTTGACATAACTAAGCAAACTGAAGAAATTGAAGACACTAAGGATAATTTGGAAGAAAATATGGAAAGGTTAGAGGAACCAGTTGACATCACTATACAGACTGATGAAGTTAAGGACACTAAAGATGCTACAGCTGATAATTTGGAAGACAATACGGAAAGTTCAGAGCAACCAGTTGACATCACTAAACAGACTGATGAAGTTAAGGACACTAAGGATGCTACAGCTGATGATTTGGAAGACAATGTAGAAAGGTCAGAGGAACCAGTTGACATCACTAAACAGACTGATGAAGTTAAGGACACTAAGGATGCTACAGCTGATGATTTGGAAGACAATGTAGAAAGGCCAGAGGAACCAGTTGACATCGCTAAACAGACTGATGAAGTTAAGGACACTAAGGATGCTACAGCTGATGATTTGGAAGACAATGTAGAAAGGTCAGAGGAACCAACTGACACCACTAAACAGGCTGATGAAGTTAAGGACACTAAAGATGCTACAGCTGATAATTTGGAAGACAATTTAGAAAGGTCAGAGGAGCCAGTTGACATCACTAAACAGACTGATGAAGTTAAGGACACTAAAGATGCTACAGCTGATAATTTTGAAGACAATACGGAAAGTTCAGAGCAACCAGTTGACATCGCTAAACAGACTGATGAAGTTAAGGACACTAAGGATGCTAAAGCTGATAATTTGGAAGATAATTTAGAAAGGTCAGAGGAACAAGTTGACATTGCTAAACAGACTGATGAACTTAAGGACACTAAGGATGCTACAGCTGATAATTTGGAAGACAATTTAGAAAGGTCAGAGGAGCCAGTTGACATCACTAAACAGACTGAAGACTTACAGGAAGAAGTAAGGGAAAACAAGGATACTACAGCTGATAATGTAGAAGACACACACAGGAGTGATAATGCAGAACCTTTAAGAGATAGTGATCTTCTTGGAAACAGTGATGGAGGTTTGTTAAAGCTTGTATAGTGGTGTTGGCTGTTTGGCTTTGAAATCTTAACTAACAAAACTAATTATAGTTACCTTCACTGCTAGACCAGACCCTAGTGTGATAGCAGTCAGGAAAAGCAGGATGTAGGCATTAGTTTTGTATTGCTTATAATCACTTTTTGAATTACTAAAATTCTGAAATATTATGTAAGAATTATAATATTCCCTTTTAGAATGGCTATAAATGCAGCTTTATATAAATGGGCATGCACGAGAAAACCTGTCTTTGGGGTTTGTGAACAATAAAGGAGCAGACCAGCCTGCGCATCTGCACAGTCTGATAAGCACCTTTGTTTTTGCTTATCTAAAAGTATTGTATCTAAACTTGCTACAAGTGAAATTTAAATTTTCTAGCTTGTCTCTGTAGCTGAGGAAGCTTGTTTGGGTATGACCTGATTAGAAACCCTGAAGACGGGTTTTCTCACGACGAGACCCAAATGCTAACTACATGTATTGTAATCTCAATCTCTTTTCCTGGCTTACTAACATTAGTTTTGTTATGGGGTTTGTCATATGGTATAACTTGTAGTTGGTTTAGATTTTGTGTTGCCTTTGATCATTGTGTTTGCAACATCACTTAATGACCAGTTTCATTCAGCATTTGATTTTGTGCGTTTCTCTCTTCAATATACAGCTGTATTCACCCCTCTCAATGTCACTGTTATTTTATTTTGCTGTGTTCTCGCCAACAGAGCATGTACAATCATACTGTTTACCATAACCTAGGATACACCATTTCATTAACCAAAATAAGTGTTTGTATGTATATATCATTGACACAGGGTTCGGATTTGATTAGATTTTGTTGACCTTGATCCAGTATTCAAGGTCACAGCTTTACTTTATCTGCTTGTAATTGGTATAACAATTCTTATGTCATGCCAAAATTGAGTTGGACAGGAGTTTGTGATCTTGTACTCATTATCAGACCAAAGTGCCACTGTAACTGTTTAGAAAGACAGTAGTATGCGTAATGGTTTAGTTCATGGGCAAGTGGTCAAATTTATATTAGCATGGGTAAATTATTTGATCCATGTGAAGAGGTCTATATTTTGTTACCTTGGTATCACTTATAAAGCCACAGTGGTGCTTTAATTGCTTGGATAATAAACATGACACCTGATTGACAGTTTCTTTTCCGCATTGGATAATATGAGCCAGTGCATGAGATTTCCAACAATGTGGTATGTGTGGCCAGCAAAGCCTCAGATCAGCCTGCGCATACGCGCAGTCTGATCAGAGCCTTTGCTAGTCGCTTGAGTATTCTATGATTTTTAAGCTGCTGACTGAACACCATTTGGAGTTTCTAAGCTTAAAATGAGGCTGCAGAGGCTCGTCTGAGTCAACA
The DNA here is from genome assembly GCA_964019695.1 of Loripinus fragilis. NCBI lineage: Eukaryota > Metazoa > Mollusca > Bivalvia > Lucinida > Lucinidae > Loripinus > Loripinus fragilis. Next base: position 63,375,732 of record OZ026514.1, on the reverse strand, counting down.
CATGACAAAATGCTTCATTGTTGGAAATACCATGCACTGGCTTAATTATCATGTTAATGAGTGGATGACACCTCATTATGTTTGCATGAATATAGTAAATAGTCTACAAGGCACCATAGTGTTTTTTGAGTTTTGAGACAATGATTGTAGATATGGACCAGGTCATGAGTGGGGTTTGAGACTCCTCATTGTGTGTCTATGCCTTTATCTTCTTCCCAATGTGGTGAGTTGCAGCAGAAGAGGTTCTGGTTAGACTGCCCACTGGCTTGTCTCACCATTTGCTTATCACTTTATGTGATAAGTTCCAAAATATAATGAGCTTACATTTCTCTGAAATCATGTAATATCCCCTCAGTCCTGGTTTCATAAGTCTTTGCTCCTTGGGAAACTTTTCATGCTTCTTTGTTGTCTGCTATTTTTTTCAAAATCAACTTTTTCGAAAAAATTCTTTCAGGAATACCATCTGAGTGTCAAACAGATCAGGCTCAACATTTCCCAACATTTTGTTGGGCCTGATCTTGGTCCAAACTGTTTGCAAAAGATATCAGCAGATGACACTTTGAGATAAAAGAGTTCAATCACTAGATTTTGATTTTATGCTTCACCCTGTTTAGCACATTGTGTTACTTCCCTTTCTTCACCATGTTTCACACATTTTTTACTTCCCTTTCCCAAGCCACTCAACTATTTTTACCATGTACCTCATTGAAAATTGATTTTAATAAATCTAATCTGCTCAATTTTACTTTTATTTTAGTTTTTGGAACTGTGGGCAATATTTTTCCAATACTTTCACAGTCTTAACATTCTGTTGACAGGGAACCCATAATTGAACCATGTAGACTGGTTATGTTTTTAATATTTTAAAGGCTTTTCTTCATTCTTTTAGTTTTAGATGGACTGTTTGACCTTAACTATGTAATAATCTGTTGCTTTATGTCATTTATAAGGCGATGAGAAACGGGATACACCTACCCAAATTATCCGTAAAAGATAGGATAGGTTAATTCTTCAAAAACAATTTTAAAAAATCAATGATTTTTCTGAGAAAAGGTATTTAGAATTTTGAATTGATATTTAGAAGGAAAATAATATACAGTAAACATGGTAAAACCTGTGTAAAACGGCCACGCAAAAATAGACAAATCAAAGATCTTAATAACAATTGGTAGCTTAATGAAGGTCAGAAGTATTGCAGAATGCTCCCCTTGGAGCATTCTGCAATACTTTTGACCTGCATTAAGCAATAATTGGTCTTGAAAACCAATTTGTGGTCTTTTTGAGAGTGGCTGTTTTACACAGGTTTTACTGTAGTTAAAAAAAGTCAAGTTGCTTCAAATATAGAAAATTGCTCTGATAACTTTTAATTCCCTATTTGACCTAATCAACTAGAAATCATAAATTCATATGATGTATTATAGTCAGTTTGCCCTTTTAAGAGTGTGTGCTTATTTGGTTGAATATGGTTTGCTAGTTTCAATAGTTGTAGGCTAAATAGTTATCTATACTTTCATATAAACTCATAGTCTCTCCCCAGACCCTATCTTCTTTTTTTATATTTGCACTTCTTCTTATGAGGGGACACAAATCTTGACAGCTCTAAATATTTTACAGGCTTAAGTTCCCTGGCTGAAAAGATAGTTATTGTTCAGCCAGTGTTAACAAGTGAGCTTGGATTAAAGAGGCAATATTAAGAGACATGTTAGGAAAAACAATAATAATAAGGACAGCGGCCAGTCTAATAAACTCACTCAAACCCAAATGAAATGTGAAAATCAAAGTTTGGAATACCAGGTATGGTCCATTTTAGGAAGAGTTCATATAAACAATTATCTGTGGACTTATGTGGATATTTCAGTTTGCTTTTATTTCAATTTCCACGGAACACATATTTAGATGTTCATGTTTCTTTTTGTGTCAGCATATTACACAATCTGCATCTGTAATAATTGGGCCTCAACGTGAAAAACCTGTCTTCTGGGGTTTGCGAACAACAAAGGAGCAGACAAGCCTGCGCATACACGCAGTCTAGTCAGCACCCTTGTTATTCACTTATTGAAAAGTAGCATATCTAAACTTTCTACTGGTGAAATTTCAATATTCTAGATAGTCTCTGAAGCTTAGCAGACTGCTGGTTTGAGTGTCGCTTTGTCGGAAAACCCCGAAGACAGATTTTCTCACTACGAGGCCCAATTAAAGTTGTTTGACACTTTGCCTGCTAACATTGCTAAAATTATGTATTTGTGCTTTCTAACACCAATAACTTCAAACTACTGATATGTAGACAATAAAATTTTTATTACTATTCAGTATTGATCATAGATACTTTGACAGATAGACCTGATCAAATAATGTGAACACAGATTATGGCTTACACTGTTTGAAACTTGCTCTTTTAATTACCAGGCGTGTTGTTAAAGATTATTTTTCTTTTTTCTCAACCAAAAGGTGTTTAGTGGGTGCTCAAAAGAGCCATTTCATTACATATGTGGGTACTCCAAAACAACCGTCACAATGAGATGTTCTTTTGAGCACCCAAAACACATTTAAATCGATTGGCAAGATTATTATTGCAATTTTACACTATCGGGCCGCATAGGACAGTCAGTAATCTGTCTGGCAACAGATGTGAGTCTGACTGCAGATCAAGGGGTCGCAAGTTTGAACACGGCCCGGTCCCATACTTTCGTGGAGATTGATCATGAAATAATTTCTGCAGTCATTCTCCTCCCTTCCCCTGATTCATTCAAGAAGTATTGTTGTCAGTTACAAGCGAAAGTGTGTGCATGAAGTACTGGTTAACTGCTTGTTCAAGCTTGCCCAGGAAAAAGTGTGGTTAGGTGAACTGACCATGACCATAGCTGTTGACTTGGGACGTAAAGCAACAAAACAAACAAACAAACAATTTAACACTAAAAGGTTCATTTATCTGGACCTATGATTACTAAAATTAAATTTACTTACCTCATAAGGTTGTCTGCCAGTTACACATACTTATCTGGTGGCCTGTGAAAGATGCATTAATTTTTTCATGAACAATGTAAACATAAGGGATCAATTGTATTTTTCACTAAAGTTTGAACGCCATGGGTTAAAGTGAAAATCTTTGGGTAACAATGTGCCAACTTTGAACTGAAACTATGACATTCATACTTACATGAACATCAAAGGAAATGAAATTGCATTTCTTAGTTGAAACATTGAGTTCATGTTAGCAACCTCAAGATATATGATCGTAATCCTTAAAGCACCACCAATCGTGTTCAACAGATGGCAATTTCAAATTACATTCTTTGAGAAACCAAATAAGGATAACTATTTTGTGTGAATCATCCAGCAGATAATTCTCATGATAAACCAAGGCTTTCTTTTCCTTAAGTCAACTCAAATCATCTTATCTTAATGATATACAGTAAAACCTGTCTTAAACAGTCACTCTAAAAAAATGGTTTTCAAGATCAATTATTGCTTAATGCAGATCAAAAGTACAATGTGAGCTGCACTATATTCCATAGAGTCTTTGTTGTGTCAGGAGACCAGTGGCTCAGTGGTAGAGTGCTTGACTCGAGACTGAGAGACCGCGGGTTTGAGCCTTATCGGCGTCACTGCGTTGTGGTCCTTGAGCAAGACACATTTATCCTAGCTTCGCACTGGTTCACCCAGGAAGACCCGTCCCTGTTTAACTGAAAGATTGTTGATGGGACGTAAAGAATCAAATCAAATAAAACAAAATGTTATGTCATTTGGGTTAAATATGATATAGCCTTAGCTAAAAATCTTCTTCATTTTGTTACAGCTGTCAAGAACACTCTTACAAGACCATTTGGTCGGGAAAGTGAAGAAAAGATGGTAAAAGAGGTAGAGCCAGATAGTAGAGAATTGATGAGAGACCAGCAGTTGCCACCCACTGAAGACATAGTTGACGGCAATACTGGTGCTTCTGAAAACACACCTGTTCAAAGAACAAAAGACATAGACCAAGAAAGTTTGAAATTCACCAATATCTTTGATCCTGAAGTTGAAAAAACTGCCGATAGTAATGGAGACAGAGAAGTCAATGAAATGCAGCAGGTTCCGGATACAAATCAAGTTAGTGGTGATGCTGGGAAAGAGGAGATTAACCACGATATTACACCTGGAGCTGATGATATTCCTAAAGTAACTGACTCATCACTAAATGGTGGGACTCTTCCTTCATCACCTGAAACAGACATAGGTGTAGACAGTCAGCCGAAAGACAATCTTAATGTAGTTGAGGCAGATAAACAAGTTGATAATATGATTGATTCACTTGATACAAGTAGCAGTCAATTTACTGAGCAAAAGCCTCCTTCTACATCAGAATCTTTAGAAGAAAGAGAATCTGCTGCAGATGGTGGGTCAGAGAATACTGATTTGAGTGGCCAATTTCTAAGAGCAGTTGAGACAGACAGTATTTTGGCACACACTGATACATCTGCCAGTATAGAAGCAACAACAGTAATTGAAGCAGAGAAAAGTATACACGAATCAGAGGAACCTTCTGGGGTAGTATATGATGGGACACTATTTCCAGCAGACTATTTTGATGGCAATGAAGTTGAACAATCTTCAGATGCTGAAATAGAACCAACTTCATCTCATGTATTAGATGTGACCTCTCTGGACTTAGTGCCTGAAGTTGACCAGACTGCAAAGATTGAAACAATAGATACTCAAACAGTAGAACATGCTTCATCTCAAGTATTAGATATGTCCTCAACAGCTTTAGAATCATCTGGAATGTTAAAAGATAGGGTAGCAGAACATTCTGAAGTTTTTGAGAAGCCAACAGATACTATTTCAGTTGAACCTTCTGTTACAGACAATGTACACACTTCTGATCAATACACAATGTCTACACCTGTAGTACCTGAAAATACTATTATACCATCAGAAACAGTTCATCAACAGTCAACAGCTATATTAGAGCATTCAGAGACAAACAGTAGAGAAACAAAACAACAACAACCTTTTACTGGTGATAATATCCAAACAAAACCATTAGTTATGCATGAGACTAGGTTGAAACCATCAACAACTTATGATTTTAAAACAGAGGACCTTGAAAAATATGCAACTCCTTACAAACGTGAAACAATTAAACCATTAAATCAGGGAGTTGATGTAAATAATCGTTATACTAATACAGACATACAGTCATCTCTGGGCAGTGAAAGCATAGAGAAAATTTCAGCGTCCACTGAGTCTGAAAAACTTGCTGAAAGCTCCCTTGTTTATGATACACCAGGACTTTCAAGTTCATTTGAAGCTGAACCTGTTTCATTGGTGATTGAAAAGAAGGAAAATTTAACTGTTGCTAGTGATATTGTACAAGACAAAGTTCAGCCATCAGTCAGTCAAGATCCTTACACAACTGCTGACTTTGCTTCCAGAAAGACTTTGTCAGCAGATTCTGTCAGTGTAGAAGAGACACAGAATTTGGATGAGCAGCAGCAAGCAGAGACTCAGCATAGTAAAGTTAAACTCCAAGTACAAGCACAAGAGGCAATTCCAAAAGAGAATCAGCAAATACCAACTCAGGCTCAAGATGGTCAAAAACAGGATTATGGCTCACAAAACCAGGAACTGAGTCAAGATGCCATGAACAGAGAGGCTCAGTCATCACAGGACCATCAAGAAGCCACAACTCAACAAGTGGAAATGGTAGTAACACCCGTACCACCAACTTTTAAGACAGTCATTGATGAGAATAATAATATAGATGAAAACAATAATTACAATGTAGATCCAGTACAGACAAGGAAGATACCAGATGAGAAGTTAGATGAAGAGATTTCTGGAGCCACTATAGCTCAGAGAATGGAACCACATATTAAAACCCTTATTGATATGGTAAGCATTGATAATATTACTGGGGTGTATGAAGCTGCGTTAACACTTTCATAGAGGATCTTACAGGAGTGCTCATGTTTTAATGAATTTATAAAACGAGACGAGGAAAAAGAAGATAAAATGCGAGGCTTGTCGAGCATTTTATCTCTGTTTCGCAACAAGTTTAATAAATTCAATAATACAGGAGCATGAATGTTAGATTCTATTTATCAAATGACATTAAAATTATTTTGAAATCATATTTTTGGCGTGAAAACATTAGGGTTTTGCCATATGTGTGATGTTAAAAGCGTCGTTTCCCGAAAAATCTGTAAACCACTAGTGGTTTATCCATTTTAATGCATGGCGTTATTTCACTCCCAGACACAACATCATATGATAAAAAGCCATTATTTTACCCTTTCAACCCTTGCATAGCTGAGGAAGCTCTACAATTCCAACAATGATTTATGTTTTTAAGGCTATATAAATAAGTGATATGCCTTACAAAATAAAAATAAATGTGATAAATAGAATCCAACATTGGTATTGAGTGAGAACAGGAATATCCCAACTCAAGGGCCCACCTTTCCAGTGGGAAATGAGGCTTGCCGAGTTTCCCATTGGAGGGTTGACCAGAGGGTTGGGATTTTCCTGTTCCCACATAAAGACTAATGCTTGATTATTTCTCAAATACCATACCATTTGGCAATGTACTGTATAACATGTGTTGATGACTTCACAGGGGATGTTTATAACTTTAGGTGCGCGCTATAAAAAAGTAAACTTCTCAGCCAAAAATGTAATAAAATAGTGATATACACAGCATTCTAAACAATGAACATGCGGTTCTTTCATCAAAATGGATTTCCAAGAACTACCTTATCAACAACTTTTAGTAAATTTGTTGAGGGAAACAACGACTCCCGGCCCCGGGCACAATTCATTGTAGCCACACGATAAAATAGGCCAATTCACAATGCATTCAATGTGTTAAAAGCATTTGAATAAATGTTTGAAGAACAACTGCTCAGTTTATACGACATGTGCTTAAATCTTTGTAATTTCAACATTGAAAAATTTCATATGAAAGAACGAACTGATCAACAATCCCTGTTAACAATTCAACTTTCGGTTTCAGTAAGAATACAGTCATTTTTAATCGGATTTCTTTCAAATTTCATGTATGGATTGCTTCCATCAATGTCTGGTTCAAGTGTGAATACGGGTTGTATTCGGCGAGCGATAACCAAGATAGCCACTGCATATCAGTTTGGATGTTGTGGTCTCTCTAACTTAAGTCATTTTAATTGGATTTCTTTAGAATTTCATATATGGATTGCTTCCATCAAACTCTGGTTCAAGTTCGGATACAGGTTTTATCCGACGAACGATAGCCAAGATGGCCTACAAAATGGCCGCCACCTATCAGTTCTGCTGTTGTGGTCGCTCTTACTTAGTCAATTTTAAATGAATACTGGTTTTATCCCACGAACCATAACCAAGATGGTCGGCAATATGGATGTCCCCAATCAGTTTGCACTTGTAGACGCTCTACATTAGTCATTTATGACCCGATTTCTTCCAAATATCTTATATAGCTTGCTTCCATCAAACTCTGGTCCAAGTTCCAATATTGGTTATGTCTGACAAACAATAACCAAGATGGACGACAAAATCAGCCACCACCTACCAAGGTGAGCATTCTGCAATACTTTTGACCTTCATTACGCTACCATTTGTCATAAAGATCTTTGTATTGTCTATTTTTGAGTGGCTGTTTTACACAGGTTTTAAAAAAATATGTGTGTTTTCTCTCTTTCTACAGTTGCCACCATCACTCCAGTCAGTGTTAGAGCAGGAGCCACTTGGACTGTCACCAACTCTCACTGTGTTGTTCTCTATATTATCTACCAGTCTGCTGTTTATCATTACTGTCTGTTCCTGCTTCTTTATGGTAAGTTTTTCTCACTACAGTTACCACCCTTTCTCTTGTCAGTGTTAGAGTAGGAGCCACTTGGACTGTCACCAACTCTCACTGTGTTGTTCTCTATATTATCTACCAGTCTGCTGTTTATCATTACTGTCTGTTCCTGCTTCTTTATGGTAAGTTTTTCTCACTACAGTTACCGCCCTTTCTCTTGTCAGTGTTAGAGCAGGAGCCACTTGGACTGTCACCAACTCTCACTGTGTTGTTCTCTATATTATCTACCAGTCTGCTGTTTATTATCACAGTCTGTTCCTGCTTCTTTATGGTAAGTTTTTCTCACTACAGTTACCACCCTTTCTCTTGTCAGTGTTAGAGCAGGAGCCACTTTGACTGTCACCAACTCTCACTGTGTTGTTCTCTATATTATCTACCAGTCTGCTGTTTATTATCACAGTCTGTTCCTGCTTCTTTATGGTAAGTTTTTCTCACTACAGTTACCACCCTTTCTCTTGTCAGTGTTAGAGCAGGAGCCACTTGGACTGTCACCAACTCTCACTGTGTTGTTCTCTATATTATCTACCAGTCTGCTGTTTATTATCACAGTCTGTTCCTGCTTCTTTATGGTAAGTTTTTCTCACTACAGTTACCACCCTTTCTCTTGTCAGTGTTAGAGCAGGAGCCACTTGGACTGTCACCAACTCTCACTGTGTTGTTCTCTATATTATCTACCAGTCTGCTGTTTATTATCACAGTCTGTTCCTGCTTCTTTATGGTAAGTTTTTCTCACTACAGTTACCGCCCTTTCTCTTGTCAGTGTTAGAGCAGGAGCCACTTGGACTGTCACCAACTCTCACTGTGTTGTTCTCTATATTATCTACCAGTCTGCTGTTTATCATTACTGTCTGTTCCTGCTTCTTTATGGTAAGTTTTTCTCACTACAGTTACCGCCCTTTCTCTTGTCAGTGTTAGAGCAGGAGCCACTTGGACTGTCACCAACTCTCACTGTGTTGTTCTCTATATTATCTACCAGTCTGCTGTTTATCATTACTGTCTGTTCCTGCTTCTTTATGGTAAGTTTTTCTCACTACAGTTACCGCCCTTTCTCTTGTCAGTGTTAGAGCAGGAGCCACTTGGACTGTCACCAACTCTCACTGTGTTGTTCTCTATATTATCTACCAGTCTGCTGTTTATCATTACTGTCTGTTCCTGCTTCTTTATGGTAAGTTTTTCTCACTACAGTTACCGCCCTTTCTCTTGTCAGTGTTAGAGTAGGAACCACTGTGTCTGTCACCTGCTCATAAATCTTACAATAATAGGATTATACCTAAGCCCTGTTCAATGTGAGAAATTAGTATGGAAATTATGGTCCGTCTTCGTTGTTCATCCACACATTCAAAGTAATATATCTCTTAAGTCAGTTGGCCAATTTTGATCAAATTTCATATAAAGCATCATTAGGTTGGGGGAAAGACTGCATAAGGTTTTTGGGCTGATTGGATTGGAACTCTGTTTGCCATGGCAACATAATATAGCCCCCATGGACTTATAATGGGGAAACCTTTCAAAAATCTTTTTCTCTGAAACCATGAGGCCCACAGCATATATATTTTTATTATGTACAGCGCTCCAGATAGTGTCCGTACAGATGTAAATTACGGGTCTGTTTTCCCCAAATATGGATAAAGTTGAAAATTAGTATACATACAGAATATGGGTGTGTTTTTGCCTGTATGGTATGTTTTTCCGGTAACCCATAGTTTTCATCCATTTCAAATCAGAAGATTCCTGATATTTGAACTGATCCGGAATCTATCAATTTATGCGTTCAGAAATCCATTTTCAACTTGCTGGACTGCATAAAGATGTTTTATTTTTGCCTCAATAGAAACTCCCCAATGTACAGTTGTGTCCCCTTACCACGTCTTCCTTGAAGAACACGTGTTTTCAGAATGATAAATTGGGGAGTTTGCTATCAGATTATATTTAGTATGTAGCAATGTTTAGTGGTCTCTTACTTAAATCCTGCCAACAATGTCCCTGGGGTCCAAACTGGCCGCACTAGGGATCAAGAGTTTCCATGGACATAAATTTTTTTTTAGTATCTTCTCTGCAACCATGAGGCCCACAGCTTATATATTTAGTATGTAGCAATGTTTAGTGGTCTCTTACTTAAATCCTGCCAACCATGCCCAAAGGGTCCAAATTGGCCACGCCCCAGTGGTCATCATCTTCTCTAAAGTGATAAGGCCCTCAGCTTAAATATTTAGTATGTTACAATGCTTAGTGTTCCCCTACGTAAATCCTGCTAATCATGCCCCAGGTGTCCAAATTGGCCATTCTATTGGGGTCATTTGCTCCCATAGACTGGTAATAAAAAGCCCTTTTTAAAATTTTCTCTGAAACCATAAGGCTACTACTTAGGTGAGCAGTATTGGCTCATTGACCCTCTCATTATCTTTTTCAACTTGCAGCATTCCAATTGGAAGCATGTTTTGTCAATAAGAGTGGAAACAGTGTGTATCCGGATCAGCTGGCTTTGTCAGAAGCCAGCTGATCTGGATCTACAGTGTTTTTTTAAAAAAAAAGATAAATCTGGATTCTGCAGGGCAAAAGTTATTGATATATGTATATATAAATAAGATTGTTACAAAAACATTGACTTGAAAATTTGCTCAATATGATGGTAGAGTTTGATGTTTCAAAGATAGATGAGAATCGTTGTAAACAAACACTGGCGAGTTTACCTTGTTTTGGGGCATACAGGTATAGTCAATAGTCTCAGTTTACAGTTATAATGAACCTACCACAGAATACTGCATATGCACCTGGTAGTGAATACGTCATCTTTACCTGTTTATAAGAAATATAGAATCACCTCGTTACTATGCATCTTTGAAACATCAGTAGACTCTTATCACATCATTCATTTTTGGTGAAGCGGTGTCCTAAGCCACAATTTCACATTCACAGAGGTTCTATAACCTTTTTAATACAGAGTGAAATACATGTTTTTCTCTTATTAACACATTTCTAGCAAATCCAGATACATTGATATTCAATATAATGGCTGTTGGGGAAAGCTGGTTTTATCAATTATTTTGATATTTTTTTCAGGGAAGTAAAAAGCCCTCAAAGACAGACCCATTAGGTAAGATATACCCAACAATAAAAATCTGCACACATTGTTTTTTTTTTCTAATATATTCATCATTTGGGGAACAAATTGTGTCATGTTATACATTACATTGTCTAGAAGACCCTATCTTCAATATACCACTGAGTTTTAAGCTGAATTTGGAGTATTCAAACAAATGGCAATAGAAGGAGACAATGGGTCACAAGGCCTGGGTTCGAGCCTCACCGGCGTCACTGTGTTGTGTCTTTAAGCAAGACACATTTATCAACCCAGGTAGACCCGTCCCAACATAACTTAAAAATTGTTGAATGGGATGTAAAGAATCATACAAACAAAAACAAAGGGTATATGTTGTGAAAAAAAATTGTAGTTTGTAAGGTGTGAGAGGGGGATGTTCCTCCTCGACCCCCTAAGTACCAAATGGATGGGGAGATTAAAACAACAACAACAACCAAAAAAAAATAAACAAGGGGTCACAACTCAAAAGTTGCAAAATCCAGTGATCGCATATAAAGTTGAACAATGCATTCTGTGACTAAAAAGTTGTATTTTGAAGAATACCTTTGCTTCTGAAAGTTCTGGTACTCTTGGAGTTATATCTCTTTTCTGTCGAAGTTTTACAGTATTTGGCAGTTTTCCTGATCACATGGGCGAAAGTTTTCAGGATTTGCCCTGAATTCAGGATTTTGAGGCTGACTTTCCACAGAAAGTCAGCCTCAAAATGCTGAATTTGGGAGATCACAATAGCTTCTCTGATTATTTTCAGTCTGTCTAAGGAGAATTGACCATTTTAACTTGAAATAATTTGTGAATATTTAGTGGGCATACTGCAAGTTTTAAGATTGGAGTTTGAAAGTTCAGGATTGTGGAAATTTTTAACTTTCGCCAATGTGATCATAATCACATGCTTTTTGATATGTAGTGAGCTCAGATAGATCGAGATTGAGATGTTTTTGAGTATAGAATACATATATTTTGGTTGAGATATTAGAAAACAAATTTTCAAATACACACTCTTTTCTGGAGGCCTGTGAGTTGGCTGAAATTGAATATTCTCTGGTTTCAGTGATAATCCAAGGTCTAGAGGAACAGTTGTTTGTTGCCACGAAAGAAAAAGAAAATCTAGAAGATGACCTTCAGATACAGAGTCAGAAGGTAAGAAACAAATCAAAGCATCCAGGTTAGTCCAAGCATATGAAGACTAGTTGAGGCTACAAAGGCATAGTATTCTAATGCATTTGCTACTGTAACACAACGTCTGATTGGATAACGTCAAAAATATGTTGAAGTATATTCTGCGATATACTGTCAGAAATAGTTTGACATCATTAATTACGTTACACTTCATTTGATGATTTGCGCATTTGTGCGCCTTTATGCAGATTGCAACGCTCCAATTTGAGTCGAAACTGTAGAAGGGCATTAGAATGGGGATAACCATATTCAAAATTTTCATTTGGGGAGGCATACCTGGCGTGTTGCCGTAAAACTAAATTTCTGACTGTATATCCGATTATATACCTCCCCAAATGAAAATTTTGAAAACAGTTATCCCCTAATTTACTTAACTCACCAAACTTAATTCTAATGCACTTGCTATTGTAACGAAACATCTGATTGGATATCATAAGAAATTTGGGACAATATATCAGGCCCCCAGATAAGAGTGTGTAACTGAAAATTATTTATCTTATTTCTCAACCGAAACATGTTGTGGGTACTCAAAGAACCGTCTCGATGAGATGGCTCTTTTGAGCACCCAAAACACATGTTTAAACTGATGGATAAGAAAATAATCGCAATTTTATGCAATATCATTTTGCTAAACTGGCCCTATATATATATCCATGATGTATTGTTGGAAATAGTTTGATGTCATTTATTTAGTCTTTTATCGTTAGAGCAACGCCTCAGTTCATGTTGAAACATAGATAAACAAGTGAAGATGTGCATTAGAATGGGGATAACCATCTTCAAAATGTTCATTAGGGGAGGTATATCTTCCAATATACAGTTGGAAGCTGCATTTTACAGCTCTGCTCACGCATCACTGTAAAACTATAAACCATCCGAACATATATCAGATGATATACCTCCCCAAATGAGAATTTTGAATACAGTTATTTCCTAATTTAACTCACAAGGTGGATTGGATATATATAGCTAAGTAATGCCATTGCCCGTTTTACAAAGAAATTTAAAATAACTATTTCCCATTTTTTTGGTAAATAGGCCCCTTTATGAGTTGATTTATTGGGAGCGCAGTGACTCAGTGGTAGAGTGCTTGACTCGAGACCGAGGGGCCGGGGGTTTGAGCCTTACCCGTCACTGCGTTGTGGTCCTTGAGCAAGACCCATTTATCCTAGCTTAGTACTGGTTCAACCCAGGAAGACACATCCCTGTTTAACTGAAAGATTGTTGATGGGACGTAAAGAATCAAAACAAACAAACAAAATGAGTTGATTTAAGTACATCTGTCATAGACCACAGTCATAGTAATGTACATCACTTTTATACTTCAAAAAAGTAAAAATGGGCCAACTGCAATGATAAGCTTACTATGTAAAACCCTTTGTACACTAATGGATTCTTCCTTCAGCTTTGATACAATAAACTTTGGATAGTCCATTGTAAATATCTAGGGGTGTCAGGTTATAATTACCCATAAAAATATTGTATTCTTTTGTCTGATTATCTTATCAGTGTAGACCCTGGTTATACTTACTTTAAACTTGTCCCAGGGCAGGTAAATAGAAATTTTTAACTTGTCCTGAATGAAATGGGACCTAGTCAGACAAGTCTGGCATGGTATTTCTAAACCTCTGAGTAATATCTATTTATATGTTTAGGTTGAAGAGCTCAAGAATGACTTAGACAGCCAACAGTCAACAACTGGGAATGTAGAAACAGACCTCAAAACATTCAGGGTAGGTTTACAATACTACACTCATGACTGCTTTACATTCTAGTCTTAGTGATGCAAGCATTATTTTAAATTATTATTTGAAAAATATGTAGTGGAAACTGAGACATAATAGCATATGAGACACAATATATATAGAGGATCTTATATGAGTGCTCATGTTTTATTGAAATTATTAAAATAGTTGGGGAAAAGTGATAAAATGCGAGGCTTGCCGAGCATTTTATCGCTTTTTCGCAACGAGTTTAATAAATTCAATAATACAAGAGCACGATTGTTAGAATCTATTTTTCATATGGCATTAAAATTACTTAAAATCACATTTTTGGCGGACAAACGTCAAGATTTTGCCATCATTTACGCAACGTTATAATGAATGTCATTACGTTACCCTACTAATCTGTAAACCACTAGTGGTTTATTGATTTTATTGCATGGCGTTATATCACTCCCAGACATGATATCATGTGATGAATGAAAATGAATTCACTGGCTCTTACAGGCATTATAAGCACAGAATTGAACCGGGTCAGGCCAAGTAATTTGGTAGCTGTGAAAAACAGTAAAATCTGCTTTAGTGGCATTAAGCAATCAACCTGTATTAAGCAAGCATGTATTCAGTTCAATGAGACAGTTCTTTTGAGCACCAAAAACATGTTTAAACTGTTGGGTAAGAAAATTTTACGCTAAAATTTTTTGTTTATCTAAACCTGTGTGTTATCAATCAATGTATATAAAATATTAAAAGACATAGGAAATCATAATTTTCAAAGGATCAAAACAATACTAATCAGTGTTTCTGCAAGACCAGAATCTTTGGGGGTCATTGATGACCGATTGTTTGAAAATTTGGTGGTCATTGGCAAATTTAGAGGTTCAGAACTTTTTTAATGTATAATTACTTTTTGTCTGAGCATGCGTCAATATTAAAGGTATATTTGATGAATGTCCCCTATCGTAAGATAAAAGTTCTCGAAATTCGGTGCATGTTTTACTATCAATAGGCTTGTGATTGTCGGCTTTTGTTACATATTCTGTTTCATGGGAAGGGTAGTCTCTGGTTTACCAGGCGCACTTTATTCTCATTTGTTAGTTAGGGGTTTCTATCATATTGGAATCCGAAAAGATAGTTACAATGTGGCCTACAAAAGATTGAATAGCCCTTACACAAAAAGGAAGCAGGGGTGTGGTGGCCCAGCCCCCATTATTCATCAAGCAAAACGTTAAGATTTAGTTTTACGTCATAAAATGCGCCCGGTAAACCAGAGGTGCGCCCATGGGAATTATTCAATGTTGTGTTGCTTGTAGTTAAAGCCCTATCCTCCAGAGGACAAGAAATAAAAGCGTCTGCTCACCAATTTCATTATGGGGCAGCCATTGTTGTTTAACAGTTGAGCGCTGTACCCATGCGCAGACGGTCAGTCTAAAAATAGACGTGATGCATTGGTTTCATTTCTTTTAAAATCGTTGTCTTATATATTTTGGTGTATTTGAGCGATGAAAACTTTCTTTTCTAGACTACTCTTTTTTAAATTTATGCTGCATAATGCCCCAAAATAGCAGCGAGAGCGGAACCAGCCAAAATTATTTGGAACGAAATCCCATCTGTGTGAATCGCAAATGACTTTTAACATGCGCAGTCGTCGTTTTTGAAATAAATCAAATACGTCATTGAAATACCCAGCAAAGATATTTGTGCGCAGGTCTATTTTCCACAGGATCACTATTTATAGAGGCGTTATCATCGTCCTCAGATCTCGGCACATAAAGAAGATGGAGTTTCGTTCTCGCCGCTGTTTTTGTGTGCGTCACGAAAAACACACAGACAAACTGTCAGTGCGTCAGAAGTCAATGTATTGCGTCAAAAACGCAAGAAAAGCACTCTTGCGGAAACACTGCCTAATGACCTTATTTTAGCTGTTGATAAGTTAGATTGCACTTGAAATTAAAGTTAATATTAAACAGGTATTTTTCATTTTCAAATTGATGGAACAGTCTCATCAGGATATACACACTGCCATTCTCTGCATTTTACACACATAACCAGGTAGTCAAATGGTCAGAATATTGGGATAAAAATGTTAAGGTATTAATTTGTCCTATTATATTTAGGCTAATATATGATATGAGTATTATGGCCATATACAAACAAAATGTATACTTGGCTACCTAGACAGTTGGTTTCAAATAGATCTTGGTAAGCCACTCTTTTCAACCAAACATAATGTTTTTTATAGTTCTCTGTGAAAACATTTGTCGTGGGTACTCAGTTGAAGCTCAGTGAGATACTTCCAATCAGTACCCACATCATATGGGCCTCGATGCGAGAAAACCTGTCTTAGGAGGTTTACTAACAACAAAGGGGCAGACCAGCCTGCGCATCCGCCCAGTCTGATCAGCACATTTGTTATTCGCTTATTGGAAAGTATCATATCTAGACTTGCTACGAGCGAATTTTCAATTTTCTAGCTAGTCTCTGTAGCTGAGCAGGCTGGTTTGAATCTCACTTTATCAGAACCCTCGAAGACAGGTTTTATCGCATCTGTTTATTTTAAAAAAACTGTATTATGGAAACTGATCAGAGTGGGGGTAATTTTCAAATTACTTTACCAGGTCCCTAGGTAAGAGTGTGACATTAAAATTAATTGATCTTGTTTTATTGATAAAAACATATGTTGTGGATACTTAAAAGAACCGTCTCAATTGAGCATCCAAAACTTATGTTATAACTGATGGCTAACAAATATTAAAAAGTTTTACGCTCAAAAATTGTGGTTATCTCAACCTATGCTTAACTTGTAACTGGGGAAAAAATATAATTCTGAAATTTTGTGATAAAAACATGCTAAGTTTTATAGATAATACTGAAATGAGTATTATGTAATATTGTCACAAAATAACTTACATTACTAAGTGTTTCTTGTGTTTAGAGTGACTTATAGGCCCATGTGGCGGGGTGTATTTTAGACAATTATTGTTTTGTACTATTGTTTATAGGGAGCGCAGTGGCTCAGTGGTAGAGTGCTTGACTCGAGACCGAGGGGCCGCGGGTTTGAGTCTCACCGGCGTCACTGCGTTGTGGTCCTTGAGCAAGACACATTTATCCTAGCTTAGTACTGGTTCAACCCAGGAAGATCCATCCCTGTTTAACTGAAAGATTGTTGATGGGACATAAAGAATCAAATTAAACAAACAAACTTTTGTTTATACATGTTACACAAGTCACTATAGTAAAAGATTACTTACTTTCTTACTTACTGTAATACTGGTGTATAATTGTAGTCTGACAATGCCACTATGAAGAGCCAACTTGCTATCTTACAACAAGAATTAGAGAACTACCAACAGAAGATGGAAGAAAAGGATCTAAAAATTAAGGCCGCATTTGAACAGGTAAGTGTAACATGAGCCCAGTGATTTTGTTACCTGCGCATCCTGCATCTTTTGTGCATAATTTTGTCTCTGGGACGCAAAGTTTTTATTTCAGCGAGTCCCAGGATGCAATAGTATTGCAGACTTGTCATTAAAATAGAGTTCTGGACTCATAAGTTTGCAGTTGGAACTCATTGGTATGGGAAACAGTGAGTCCCATGACCCATAAGCCCAAAATTGTAAATGAATCACTGTGAGCCGTGACATGTGATTTCCAACAATGTGGCATTTTGACAGGTGTAGACTCAGACCAGCCTGTGCAGCATCCTTTTAAGCTTAGAAACTCCAAATGATGTTCAGTTAGTAGCTTACCGCTCACAGAATATCCAAGCGACTAGCAATGGCTTTGATCAGACTGCGCATTTGGGCAGGCTGATCTGAGGCTTTGCTGGTCGCACATACCTCATTGTTGGAAATCTCATGTCGCAGCTGATCATATCTACAGCAGGTAGAGTTCAGATTGTTAATTTGTATACTATGAGCTGCAATAGAGGGCATAGGTTTAGATAAACAAAATTTATGAATGTAAAAATGTTAATTATTATTTTCTTACCCATCGGTTTTAACATATGTTTTGGGTGCTCAAAAGAACCGTCTCATTTAGATGGTTCTTTGAGTACCCACAACATATGTTTTGGCTGAGAAATAAGAAAAAAAAATTGGTATGCACTCTTAACTAAAGGCCTCAGAGGGGTTGTGATTTCAAACCCCTCTGGCCAAATACTTTCATAAAGATATATCTGTCCCTACTGCTGATTGAAATAGGGCATTTTGTCAGTTACTGATGAAAATGCATACACCAAGTATACTAATGCACTTGCTTTTGAAACAATTGGATAATTTCAAAAAATTGTGACAGTATATTCTGCAATAAATTGTTGACAATAGTTTGACGTTATTTATTATATCCCATTTCGCTGGATGATCTGCAGCCTTATGCAGCTTGCATGCAACATTCCAATTAAGGATGAAACAAATATTTTGACAGTAAACAAACACAGAAGTCCATTAGAATGAGGATAACCACTTACTGTAGTTTAATATAGACATTTTGCTAATACAGTAAAGCCTGTCTATGTTTTAAAACAGTTTTGAAGGTGCAGCAATACTTTAAAACAGTTTTAAAAATTGCTGCATGATCGTAGCAGCTTTGATTTGCCATTACATTGTACATGCGCCACACATTCTTCGTAAAAACGAAAGTAATGTAGCCTGAACGTAGTACGATCGTAGCTTGATCGCTTGATAGGCAACAGCAACGTGTTAAGTGTATCTGTATCAAGCTACGGTCATACTACGTTTATGCCGTGTTACTTTTGTTCATACGTAACGATGTACATGTGACGTATCATATGGCAAATCCAAGCTGTTACGAAAGTACGGCGATCTTTTTAAAGCTGTTAAAAAAATCACTGCACCTTTGCAAACCCTCGTGAACGAGGCATTCTGCAGCGTAACAGCTATGCAAGCTTTGGATATTGTGGCATTGCCATAGCTCTCTAATCAAACTAAGGATCTTGCAGCGTAGCAGCTATGTAAGCTTTCGATGCTGTGGTGTTGCCATGACGTTCTTTGTTATTCCAGATACGCTGTACGTTTGGTGTATAAAGCCTTGTCACGGCATACCTATGGCGTACTTTTCTTATCCATAGCAGATCAGATGGGTTTGAATGTTGTATTATTTTGGTCATTGTAGTATGCCACACATGTGCCATCCAAACGCCATAGAACCGTCGCACATACACCTCGTACGTCACAGGCCTAAAATTTGCATAAAACTTCAAGGGATTTTTGTGATTGATACGTGAATATTTTTTTGGCAAGATTCGCCGTTGATACGCAATAGTGTAAGAGCAGCATTACATTGCTTTAGGCTGATTTTGTTCATGAAATATTTGTGTGATTTTGTATTTCAGCTGTCAAAAGACAAAGAAGAATTAGAAGATTATAGCTACAGAACCTCAGACTTAGACAAAGCTCTCCAAAAGGTGAGTACACAACTTTAGGTACAGTATTATACCAAATAAGGGAACACAGGGTTTGTCCTTAGTAATGCATTTTAAGACTTCATTGGGCTCTCATGTCCTTATATTAAGTGTTCCAAAGTAAAGATCTTTTGAATAATTCATCAAAACAGTGCTAATATTTTGTTGCTAGGTTAGGATTGCCATTAAAAAGAAAAAGAATGAATCTAAAAAAAATATCAAATGCTCGCTATATTTTTTTATGAATATTTGTGAGTACTTAGCTTTTGTACAAAGGCCAAAATACAAATGAAGCCTAGAAATTTTTTCAGGTTTTCTGGAAAATATATAATTTTATGCATGATTTTGAAAGGTGAAATTCCTTTCAAAATGCATAAAATTATTCTTTTTCGAGAAAAAAAAAATAATTAAAAAAAAGTATGTGTGCCTACCCTATCTAAAATTTTCAGACCTGTTACCCGAAGCACACTTATTATATCCCCCGTACGAAGTATATAGGGAGGTATATAGTTTTTGCCTTTTCTGTAACTATGTTTGTCCCCCGGTACAAAGTATATAGGAGGTATATAGTTTTTGCCTTTTCTGTAATTATGTTTGTTTGTTTGTTTGTTTGTTTGTCTGTTTGTCTGATTGATTGTCTGTCTGTCTGTCTGTCTGTCTGTCTGTAAACTTTTTTTCTGTCAAAGATTTCTCAGCAACTACTTGACTTAGGATTCTGAAATTTGGTACAAAGCTTGACAGTGATGAGTTGTATTGTGTAACAAAAAAACAGCCACATTTTCCTTATCAGTCCCTTTATTTGTTCATTTTTCTTTCTCTCCAATGGAAATTTCTGTCACAGATTTAAAAAAACAGCCACATTTTCCTTATCAGTCCCTTTATTTGTTCATTTTTCTTTCTCTCCAATGGAAATTTCTGTCACAGATTTCTCAGCTCTTATTGGAGCCAGTGTTTTCAAATTTTGTGCACACCCTCAGGTAGGCAAAGTGTATTGTGTAAATGAAAATCAATATGCTTATCCTCATTTTGCTTTCTTTTTTCAATTTTTTCTTCTGTCACTCTAATATAATACATATGGGCGTATTTTCTGACAAAGATTTCACAGCAACTACTTGATTTTGGATTATGAAAACTTTAACAATTTTGTCTTTTCTGTGAAAGTGTAACAGCCTATGATGGCTACCACAGGGGGTATGTGAGCTTTGCTCACTTCTTGCTATATTTCTTTAATTTGGCCTAAGTGCAAAAGCTTCTCACAGTATTTCATAAGTATCAATGTTTATGAGACATTTCATATAAATAGAACTAGCCAAACATTGCAAAATGCTTTGCACAAAGTGCCTCTGATTTAAATACATTATATTAGAGTTTAGAGTTAAGATTTAAATATATTTTTGAGTCCAAAAGGATGCACAGATTTTTTATATTAACTGAAGGATAAAAAGATATTCACACGTTTATGCTCAAAAGTTTTGTTCATCTGGACCTATTCTATTATGTATACACAGGTTTAGATAAACACAAATTTTCAGCGTAAACTTGTAAATATTGTCTTACCCATAATTTTTTATATATGTTTTTGGGTGCTCAAAAGAACTGTCTCATTGAGATGGCTCTTTTAAGTACCGACAATATATGCTTTGGTTGAGAAATAAGAAAATTATTTTTCTGTTACGCACTCTTAACTAAAGGCCTGTTTATATTTTTCCCCAGGCCAACCATGTTCTTGCTGAGAAAGATACTGAACTAGGAGCATTACACAGCCAGGTCCTGGGACTTTCAGAACAAATCCAACATCTAGAGATCAGAAAACAACAGGTAAGCACAAGGGCCTCTAACACTTTTACAATGTATCTGTCTATTTTTCAGATGTTTTCCAAAACTTCCCTATGCTTAAGATTTCTTTGATCTCCTCCTGAATAAAACACATCTGATGTATTAGAAATGACTCAAAGTTATAATTAAAGACGCAGATCCCCATGAGAAAAAGGGAGATACTACCTAAAGGGGTAGAAGATGCAAAGTTTTTTCTCCTCAAAACTTCCAAGTAAACCAGGATTTTCATGTGGAATGGTTTTATAAGATCAATACTTGGTAAAGAAATACATTAAAGTCTTTTAAAATAAGTAAGGGTGCAAAGATCAGGAGTTGATACAATCAAGTACCACACCCGACCCAGGATACCAATGGGAAAGTTACAAACTCACAGTTAGACACCACAAACAAGAGCCAAGAGGTCAGCCCTTTCCCAGCAGGTGACCACAAAGCACATATAAACAGATGCGCACAAAGGCAAAGCAAACATAAGACAGAACAGAAACATAAAAGATCCACAAAAGAAGTACCGCCTTGGAAGTCCAAAATCATGAATATTTTAATGAGTACATTTTTTTTTTCATATGAATTTTTATAAAATATATTTCGGAGTGCAACTGTAGTCAACTCTACCTTGATGACAATATATTTACCTGGTCTGATATTGTGCAACAATGTACTATAATATTTATACATGCTTAAAGTTCACCTATTCAGGGTCTGCATTATTGTCAGCGGAGCACAGTGGCTCAGTTAGTAAACTGGGATTGAAGGCCCCTCACCGCAGGCACTGCATTGTGTTCTTGAGCAAGACACTTTATCCACTGCTTAGTATTGGTGCAACCGAGGAGCGCCGTGGCTCAGTGGTTGAGTGTTGGACTGTAGATTGAGGGATTGCGTATAAGGCCCTCACCGGAGGCACTGTGTTGTGTCCTTGAGCAAGACATTTCATCCTCTGCTTAGTACTGGTTCAACCCAGCCCCAACATAACTGAAAAATTGTTGACTGGGACGTAAATAATCAAAAAAACATCCCAAAATGACTGAAGTATTGTTGAATGGGATGTAAAGCATCAACACACACAAGCGAACAAAAAGTGGCTTTATACATGCTGCATTGAGTTTTTAATTAGCAGGTCAGGATTGCTACAAGAAACATTAAGAATTTCTAGCGATAAGGCGGGCTATTTCCCTAAATACGACGTTTTTTTTTTATTTTTTTGAAATAACGAATGGAGAAACTAGGCACACTCAACAAATTCATATAGACGAGCCGTCTATGTACCCTTGCCCGCTAGTTCATATTATTAAAACAGATTTTCCTAAATGCATGCAATATATCTATACTCAGAAGAAAAAGTTTAGTCAGTATTTATGTTTTCTCATAAAATCAACAATACTGGATATAACATTGTCAAATTTTATACATGAGTTGTATTATCGTAAGTTTACATGTGCCTGTTTATTGTGTGACAAATAATGCCTCTATTAGACTGTATCAACCCAATTTCAAAATGCACGATGTGCACGTGCTGCGGTAAACCGGCAGGGTTATTTTCTCATATACTGTTCGATATTGAAAGAGAGTTGTTCTTATTGCAATAATCAGGGGAAAATTCAATGCTAGCAAGCTTAATTCGCCGTCCAGGCTATCAACAAATTACAGAAATACTGCGTTTTGACGTCTTGAAGCAGATACACGTGTTGCTGACGTAACGCGCAGTTTTGGATGCAATGAACAAACATCTATCATCTGCAAACACGTTTTCAGCGGCCTGGCAGTAAAAATGACAAGCCTCCGTTGGGGAGACCACGGGTAATGACGCCATTTTAAGTTAGGGTCATAGTGATGTCAACGTGACGTAATCGCTTCATGACCCCTTTGAAACTTCTTAAACACCTTAGTCATGCAACAGGTATGAGAATTTTCGTCTGTACTGCCAGAAATCATCTGAGGGGCGCTAGACTGATTTTTGAGTTATGAAATTTGAACTTTAATATTGACCCCTTTGTGTAATTTTCATGAATAAAATGTGTATATTTTCAGAATGTTTTGTTGAAAATGTTCACATTTGTAAGGCATTACATGAATTTTATGTTGAGTAAGGCTTTGGTCAATATTAAGACAGTCTTACCAAATCATTGCGCACATTGTCTGTACTGACTAAACGTTTTCTTCTGAGTATACTTCGTTTTGAATAGGAATTTATTTTGATCATCAACCGTGCTCGCTATTCAGTAACATGTGTAGAAAATAGACTGTTAAACTAAGGTAAACACTCGTCCTACATTTATCACGATAGAGTAAATTATATATATTTATACAGTTGATGTACAATAAAAACGACCATATTGCAAAGTGGTCTATTTTTGTCAGATGATTGATGTCTTCTTTCGCTTATACAACCCCTTTCCACCCCCCCTAGACCCAAGACGCCCTTTACACATGTTGAATATTTATATAATGACATTCAATTGTCCAAAAGGCATCTTGGGTCTAGGGGGGGAAAGCATCTAAAGAAAACTGAAAGACACCAGTTTCATCTTTTCAATGACAAACATCACAATTTTAAGTTTATTTCGTACGCATGCGCAGAAGGAATTCTGCAAAGTTTTGGAAACGAAGGGCATTTATATCCTTAATAATCTAGTACTTTTACTTTTTGAAAACCTATAATGGATTTACTAAAATTCTGGTCTAAACGACACCCAGTATAAAGACGTAAAATGAGGGGTGGGAGTAGAAAGCGCAAGTTTTTAAGGCTTTGTAAACGATGAATCGCTTTGAAACATATTTAATGCTAACTATACATATTATACTACCCAAACAGACGAAATTTAAAATCATTAGGGCTATTTGAAAATTTAGCTTTTGTAATCATGTCAACTAGGGAAAAAATACGCCTTATCGCTAGAGCTTCTTTAGTATTTTATTAAAATAAGCCCAATTATCTGATGCTTTTCTAGATGCATAATTTATTTATCACCAGCTCAAATATTTCATGACAAGGTCTGCCATTTTCTGTGGTTTCATATATAACGTTGCCTTTTTACAATACAATAAATGTTCTAATATTTTGGACATTAATTTCCTGCCAAAAAAGATCTTGACCCAGATCAGATTGCATCTGAAGAAGCAGTCTAATCAGAGTCTTCCTATTTTGCAACTCTAACAAGCATTTTGTGAAATCCAGCCCTGATAACCAACATTTTATTTGAGAAGAGAACGAGGAAAGTGTTCAGAACTTTAGAACATTTACTGTATACACTTTTTTTTCAGCTAAATGATGAGGCTGAGGTGTGGTCAGAAAAGTAAGTATAATTGTGTTGTTTGGTGTCTCTCTATAAGTTCTTACAAGTATATTGGACATAAGAAATTAATTCAATTTTCGAATGTTCATGGAATCATGAATACTTTGGGTCCCTTGCATTAGACCAGACGTATTCATGATTCCATGAACAGACCAAAAATTGTATTTATTGCTTATATTTACATTTTTATATAACTGAAATAACAAAAAAAAAAAATTACAATTTAGAAAACAAAACAGTTTTGTATTTAATATGAAATTGTATTAAGGTTTTTGTCGGAGTGTAAAACGGAAAAGGGGAACAGCCAGCATGAACACAGACAACCAATGGAGCAAACAAGAGGCTTGTTTTGCATGTGTCACTCGGTAGTGGCTGGCTGTCAATCACAACACCTTTGTCACTTCTGGCGAATGAGCTTGATGTTCAAAGTTGCACGGACAAGTGAGCATGGCAGCTGTCAATTATACTTTTGTCATTCATGAGGTTATGAACAGTTGTAAAAATCTAAAGGTTCGTTAAAGGATTGCTTCGAAAATGTTAATATTTATGATAACAAGAATATTTGTTTTTTGTCCATGATACCATCATTTGCCATGATATTTACTCCTTACCAGCTAGAGGCAAATTTTGTTATCTGCTGATAATCTTTGCAAAAAGTTTGGACCCAGATCAGGCCCAACAAATGTTGGGCCTGATCTGGATCCAAAACTGTTTGACACTCTGATGTTATTCATGAACTTTTTATTTAAAAAATCAGCAGACAGGGAAGAGACATACAAAATTACCCAGTATGCATAGAGTTAAAGCATGGGTGAAAGTTTTCAAGACTATTGCTGAATTCAGGATTTTGAGGCTGATATTTCTTTGAAAGTCAGCCACAAAATGCTGAATCAGGGAGATTATAATAGCTTATCTGATTTATTTTCAGTCTATCAAAAGACAATGGAGTATTTAAACTTGAAATTATGAATATTTAGTGGGTTTACATTACGTTTTAAGATTGGAGTTTCTAAAGTTCAGGATTTTGGAAATTTTGAACTTTCAACAATGTTAAAGGCATTAGTGGAGATAGTGGTGTGAAAATACTTCTAACAAGAATAAGTTAGAAGAATTATATATTTTTGAAAAACATGGACAAGGCAGCTGCTCTTGTGAAAAACACTTTTGAATCTATTTATACAACTCCATTTGCAGGCAAGTGTTGGATTATTCTGAAAATGACTGTCTTGAGGTGACCTATTTAATGAAAAATATTATCAGTATCCTATACATTTATGCACAAAGGAAGCTTAAAAACATAACTTTTGCTCAAATTAGACTGATATTTGTGAACATTTAACTGCCTCCAGAGAGAAATTGTATATAAATAATTATATTTACATTCTTAGTGTAGTTGCCTTAGATGAAACCAGCATTTCTGGCTGCTTGCATTTCTCAATGCAAAACATTGAAATGTCATGTGATCTAGACCGTGCCTCTAGGCGGAGTAAGGTCAACGTCAGCCAATAATGTTCCTTTGTTTATTGACATTTGTGTGACATCATTCACATATCGTCACGACGTTATGTTCATGAGTTTCGCGCCCTGGCTGTTCCTACACCTCCTTTACAAAAGAAATATTTCATTATATACAAATAACTGACGGGGTTGGGTGGAAGATAATTAAAGCTGCATACTCTGTAACTATGAACATTTTTCGAAAAAAAAAAATTTCTTTTTAAATCATTTGCAAAAGTAGAATAAAGTTATGTTGTCACAATAAATCTAATTTCTAAAGCTGAAAACTGCATGAAAAAGCGAATTATCTTATAAAAACAGGTGTATTTTCTCTTGTTTGTAATTATTTGCGTCCCTCCAATAATTCTAGACAGTAGATTTTTAACATAAATGCTGTTGTTTTGGCACTTATATATTGTTAATTATTACGAAAAAGGTAAAATGTATACCTGAATTTTAGTATTATTACAGTGTTCTTGAAAAATAGAAACATTATTTTTAAAATGAAAATATCAAAAGTTACAGATTATGCAGCTTTAAGTAAATTGGATTGACAACATAGAATATAAATATAAGGATTGAATTTCATTTTTTTAAAATGCACTGGATGATGAAAAACATAGGCTATTTTAATGTTTCTGAGAAGCACTTCATGCGTCACAGACATTAAAATAGCTAATGTTTTTCATCATCCAGTGCAAGCTTAAAATATGAATTTCAATCCTTAAATGTTTTATGTTATTTCAGAGTTAAGGAATTATCAGAACAGGTGGATCAGTCTAGTAGTGAAACAAAACGACTCCAAGAAGATGTGGCTTTCAAAGAGAGTGAATTAGAGGTATAACTCATGGCTTTAAATAAGATCATTTTCCACAAGCATTGCAACGAATGGAACTTGTAACATGAAAACTACTCAGCCCAGAATTTTCCACAAATATTGCAACATAAGCAACTTTTAACATGAAAACAACTCAGCCCAGAATTTTCCACAAATATTGCAACATAAGCAACTTGTAACATGAAAACTACTAAGCCCAGAATTGTCTACAAACGTTGCAACATATGCAACTTGTAACATGAAAACAACTCAGCCCAGAATCAAGCAGGATTTAACCTGCCATCATGTTAATGGTGAGTATTAAATAGCAAATGTAGCTGAGATGTATAATATCCAAATAGTTATATTCACGTATTGATACTTTGTCATATCCACATGTACTTTGAAAGGTTAACACAGGCCTCCAGATAAGAACGCATAATTGAAAATGATTTTTCTTATTACTCAACCAAAACATATGTTGTGGGTACTCAAAAGAACCACTGTCCTTTTGAGCACCCAAAACATATGTTTAAAGTGAAGGGATAAGTTAGGGGTCTTTCATGCAACCCAAATATCTATGTGTCTTGATCCACATCTGAATTAAGGGTGAGGTTGGCGCCGTTAAACCGGTTTAAGCCCTCCAGTAAAATATTTTACTGACCGTTCCAAGGCGGTACTTCTTTTGTGGATCTTTTATGTTTTTGTTCTGTCTTGTGTTTGCTATGTTTTGTGCGTGTCTGTTTATATGTGCTTCGTGGTCACCTGCTGGGAAAGGGCTGACCTCTTGGCTCCCGTTTGTGGTGTTTTCTGTGAGTTTGTCACTTTCCCATTGGTATCCTGGGTCAGGTGTGGTACTTGATTGTATCGATTCCTGATCTTTGCAACCTTACTTACATAGAAATAAATACACTTTTACACTCAAAAAGTTTGCGTTCATAGACCTTTGTTTATCATGAAAACTGGTACAGTCAGCAAATGGAGCTGAGATTTATATCATCCTAATAGTTTTATTCAAATATTGATACTTTGTCATAACTGCATGTACATTTAAATTTTAATGCAATGATAACTGGTACATTTAGCATATTTATATCTTCAGGTAATGCGTGATTGTTTCCTACAGTTGAAGGCATTCCAGGAAGAAGAAGAAATGAAAGAAGAGACTGGTGAGTTAACTTTATTTATTATTTCGCAGAAGATCAAATGATTTACAAGAGCAAGAAAATGAGCCATCACATGTGATTTCAAACAATGTGGCATTTTGACATGTATAAACTCAGACGAGCCTCTGTAGCTTTTTTTAAGCTTAGAAACTCCAAATGATGTTCAGTCAGTAGCTTAAAAATCATAGAATACTCAAGCGGCTAGCAAAGGCTCTGATCAGTCAGGGCGTATGCGCAGGCTGGTCTGAGCCTTTGCTGGTCACACATACCATATTGTTGGAAATCTCATGCCACGGCTGAAATGATTTATCACATGATGTCATGTGTCTGGGAGTGATATAATTTTGTGTATTAAAATTAATCAACCACTAATAGTTTTAACAGATTTAGCACTTTTTTGTCTCATCATAGTAAGCTAATTTGATTTGATTGTTTTTCTGTGATGATACATTACAATAGTTAGGAAGCATCCATGCTAAACAGTTTTTGTGTTTTGACAACAACAGAGAGTTGACCGACCTGGAGATCAGGTGTGAGATCTGCTATGTGTGCAGCTAGCCTGTTACCTGGAAGGGGGCCCACTGATGTGGATGATGCCCCTGCACCTGGATGATGATGATGATGATGATGATGATGATGATGATGATGATGATGATGATGATGATGATGATGAAGGGCAAAGGTTTGGTACCAGTAAAATGCATTTAAGCCTCATGGTGGCTTAGGCTTTTGTTCCTTCCAAGGCAGTGGTTCTGTTGTGTGTTGATTCATTGTTTATTATTGTTGCTCCCATTTTTGTGAGGGTTTTGTGCTTGATCCTTGTTTTGTTATTCAGTATTTTGTGTCCTTGTTTTGCAATCATCGTGATAGGGAAGAGAGAGAGCTGGTTGCTTTACTTTAATTGTCTTCCTGATGTCTTGTGACTGATAGTGTTCTTTGCTCTTCCTCACGGCGTGGTGGTTTGGTCTGGTTTTGTTATTGTGGTATAAATAATTTCCTGATCATACTCACTTGCTTTTTTAGTGCTATGAAATGATAGTTATAAAAACATTATGTATACATGGCTAATAATAATTTTAGCCTTTTTACGACTAATAGGGATTCAAAGTAGATTTAATGTCATATGATAAATAGAATCTAAAATTCCTGCTTCTGTATTGAATTTATATATCGTAAGTTTGTTGTGTTGTTTTGTTTTTATTTCCAGAAGACAGCACAGCAATAGCTGCAAAGTTAAAATCAATGATGGATGTCTCAAGGGTAAGTGCTCGTAGATAATTATCAACCTTTTGTAGACCAATGGACTTTTCCATGAAGTTTCAGGGTTCGAACAGGCCTGAAAAGTACTTGAATATACAGGACTGTCTTGATTAGTCCTTGAAAATAAAATTTGCCTTGAAAGTACTTGAAAACACTCAAAGACCTTGAAAAGTCCTTGAATTTTAACATTTGCAAGAGGATTTAACACTGTTTTTTGGAGGCCTAAATCAGTATAAAACTGTGGTGCCTTTATTTGGTGCAGCATATTCTGCACCAAATAAAGGCACCATAATTTTACACTGATTTTCTAAAACTAATATCTTCAGTATCTGACTCTAGCATTTCAGAAGTAGAATTTTACATGTAAATTAGTATTTTTCATACGTTTTCAGTCCTTGAAAACAGTAGGAAAGTCTTTTAGAAATCCTTGAAAAGTCCTTGAATTTTACACAAACTTGCCTGTATGAACCCTGAGTTTGATACAGTTAAGTCTGTTATATATGTTGAGGAGTCACACATTATAATTTCCAAAACTATTGTGTTTCTTGCTCTGAAAATTGATTTTGTCTTTAAGTTAGCAAACAATGCAGACCCTGATGTTATGCCACATTCTGTGGTATTTTATATGGTCTTCAGTGTTTTTGACAAAGTACCTGTCTAGGGTCCAGTCTACAAAGAGTTAATCTCTGTTAGCTTGATCAGTTTACCATTTTGTCTATAAATCTGTTCGCAAACAGTAAGCATTTAGAGAATTGGGCATCTATTTAATAGCGGTTCATGTGACCTAAGGGATTGTATATATTTATGTGACCTCAACTCTAGATTTTAAATTCCAATATACCATATACCATATAACTTGCTTACAGTAAAAATCCAGATGAGGTAGCTCCTCATGAGATGTCTTATCATAAATATCAATGACTTTTTTTTAATAAACAAACAAAATGCCATATTTACCTGTTGTCCGAAATTACCTTTTGTCCACATTTACCTGTTGGCTAAATTCACCTTCTGTCTGAGGTAACCTGTTGTCCAAATTACCTTCTGTCTGAATTAACCTGTTATCCAAATGAGCCGTTATATGTCATTTCCAACAATGTGGCATTTGACAAGTGTAGACTCAGACGAGCCTGTGCAGCCTCTTTTTAAGCTCAGAAACTCCAAATGATGTTTAGATAGTAGCTTAACACTCGTAGAATATTCAAGCTACTAGCAAAGGCTCTGATCAGACTGCGCGTATGCGCAGGCTGGTCTGAGCCTTTGCTGGTCGCACATACCATATTGTTGGAAATCTCATGTCGCATTCCGAATCACCTTTTGTCCACATTTACCTGTTGTCTAAATTCACCTTCTGTCAGAAGTAACCTGTTGTCTAAAGAATTTCTAGCGATAAGGCGAGCAATCTCCCTAAACGAGACGTTCGTTTTATTTTGTTGAAATGACGACTGGAGAAACTAGGCACATTAAACAAATATATATAGACGGGCCGTCGATGCACCATTGCCCCCGAATTTGTATATTTAAAACGGGATTTCCTTAGTGCATGTAATAACTCTACTTCTTATTGAATGGGAATTTATTTCGATCATCAACTGTACTTGTTATTCAGTAACATATATGGGAACTAGACCGTTAAACAAGGGAACCAATCGTCCTATCGCGCTATGTACAGTAAAACTATTTATACAGTTGATGTACAATAAAAATGACCATCTTGCAAAGTGGTCTATTTTTTGTCAGATATTTGATGTCTTCTTTCGCTTATACAACCCCTTTGCCCCCCTAGACCCAAGACGCCCTTTACATATGTTATGTATTTGTATAGCGACATTTAATTGTCCAAAGGGCATCTTGGGTCTAGGGGGGCAAAGCATCTAAAAACAAACTGAAAGACGCCAGTTTCATCTTTTCAATTACAAACGTCACAATTTTAAGTATATTTCGTACGCATGCGCAGAAGAAAAAACGCAAAGTTTCGAAAATGAAGGGTACTAATTTCCTTAATATTTTAGCACTTTTACTTTTTGAAAACCTGCAAAGGATTTACTAAAACTCTCGTCTAAACGGCACCCAGTCTAAAGACGTAAAATGAGGGGTGGGAGTAGAAGGTGCAAGTTTTAACGGTTTTGTAAATGATGAATCGCTTTGAAACCTATTTTGATGCTTTCTATGTAAATTTTACTACCGGAACAGACCAATTTAAAAAACATTAGAGCAATTTCAAAAGGATCATTGACGGTTTGGGCCTTATACGCCTATTTTTCTGATTCCCAGAACGCTGCTTTTGAGCTTCTAGTGTGGTGCATGTAGTATCAGTGCAATAGGTGAATCCAATGGCAAGAGCCAGCTAGCAAAATATTTTCAAAATTCCTACGCACTCGAGAGTTATCGCGGGTAGAAAGGGGAGGGGGTCTGAAATTTCATGAAAATAAAAAGTGCTTTTAAAGTTATTTCTGCACGTTTTCTTGATTTATTTGGTAGGCATGGTGATATCTATTGAACATACCATATGCAGAGTATTAAAGAATCACGATAATTGATGAAATTGTTTTAAAAACAAAATATGTTTTGTAATAAAATGATTTTCGGGAGGTAATTTAGGAGTTACCTGTACATTTTTGACTACATGTACCGTAATTAATACAAAATTGAAAGCTCAACAAAAAAATATTTTTGAAGGAATGAACGTGTCCCATTAAGCATTGGAAAGTAAAACTGATTCAAACTAGATCCTTTGAATATTACTTTTGCTTTGTCTATAGGGCAAAGCATGTTGAATGTATTTAAAGTGTCCTAATATTTATGGTATACATGAAGCATGTATATCCCTATATGAGACAATATACTGAACACTAAAGTATTTACCTGTTATAACTATTTGCATGCCATTGGATAATTTTGTCGTCTGCCAATAGCCTTTTGCGAACAGTTTGAACCCAGATGAAGACCAATAGAATGTCGGTCTTGATCTGGATCCAAACTGTTTGACACTCTGATGGTGGTCCCGGGTGGTTTATTTTTAAAAACTTAATTTTGAAGAAAGTCGACAGATGAAAATAAAAACATGAACAATTCCATAGCATGCAATAGATAAGTACAGGACGTTTGCAAAATAATGTGTCATTTAATAACAGTGAGATTTTTTCTTATGAAAAAATGCATAAAACTTTGCTCATTCTACTTTTAATCTTTAAGTACTTTATATAAAACTAGGACAGAATACAAAGCATTTTAGGAGATTGGTTCTAGAGAACTTCATTACTGTCATTAGTTTCTTATTTGGTAGAAAAGGCATTTTATGGGCTTAGGCCCTGGGTTTTGGGGCTGCTGAACATCTTTCCCCCCCTTGTGCCAGCAAGCCACTTCCATACAATGCGTAAAATATGGTAACACATAAACAGGCAAAAGCTTTTGCTGGCACACGGGGGGGAATGATATTCTAAAAAATGTTTTCAGATTCCTATATAGCTTAATGTAAAACTGATTTTTCTACCCAAAATTTTACATCTTTAAACCATTTAATATCGAAAACGGATTTTACAGCCATAAAGTAATCAGGTCAGGGTAGCTTCAAGATGAAGAAAGGGACGATTGACAAACTTTTATTTTTACTGAAAACCATAGGCATTTACCCATAGCAAGTGTCAATGATCCTTTAGGTTTTGTAATCATGTCAACTAGGGAAAATATACACCTTATCGCTAGAACTCCTTACCTTTGGTCAGAATTTATCTTTTTATCAGAATCTACCCACCTTGACATTTGCCCTGTTTTTCAGGTCGAAGCTTCATTAAAAGCAGTAGAAGAAGAAAGAATTGTTTTACATAACAAGTTCCTTATAGAGACTGAATCTAGAAAAGAAATGGAAGGTGAGTGTGTTATAAGAGCCACTCAGATCAGCTAGACAACTTGTCTTCAGTGCTTGCAATCACATTTGAGCCAGTGCATGAGATTTCCAACAATGTGGCATTTTGACATGTGTAGACTCTGACAAGTCTCTGCAGCCCCCTTTGAAGCTTAGAAACTCCAAATGGTGTTTAGTCAGTAGCTTAACAATCATAGAATACTCAAGCGACTAGCAAATGCTCTGATCAGACTGCGTGTATGTGCAGGCTGATCTGAGCCTTTGCTGGTCGCACATACCAAATTGTTGGGAATCTCATGCCACACCTCATTTTTGAATTAACAATTTTCCATGAAAGCCTTGCATTTTATCACTTTTCCCTACTCGTTTAATTAATTCAATAATACATGAGGACTCATGTTAGATCATATGGGCCTCAGCGCAAGAAAATCTGTCTTGGGGTTTGCGAACATTAAAGGTGCATACCAGCCTGAGCATTCACGCAGTCTGATCAGCACCTTTGCTATTCGCTTATTGTGAAGTATCATATCTAAACTTGCTACAAGCGAAATTTCCGATTTCTATTTAGTCTGTAGCTGAGGAGACCGGTTTGAGTCTTGCTTTGTCGGAAACCCCGAAGGCAGGTTTTGTCGTGTTGAGGCCCAATCTATTTCTGGGATTGTGATGAGGATAGATTCAGTACAGTCTATTCAACTACAGAGACTAGCTAGGGCATCAACATTATGCCTGTAGCAAATTTAGCTAATATTCTTTTCAGAAAGGGAATGCAGTGGCTCAGTGGTAGAATGCTTGACTGGAGACCAAAGGGCCGTGTTTCGAGCCTCACCGGCATCACTGCGTTGTGATCCTTGAGCAAGACACATTTATCCTAGCTTAGTACTGGTTCAACCCAGGAAGACCCGTCCCTATATAACTGAAAGATTGTTGATGAGAAGTAAAGAATCAAATCAAACAAAATTAAGGATTATAAGGCTGACTTTCCATAGAAAGCCTTATATTTTATCACTTTTTCTCTACTCGTTTAATGAATTCAATAATACATGAGCACTCATGGTAGATCATCTGGGCCTCAGCGCAAGAAAATCTGACTGGGGTTTGCAAACATCAAAGGTGCAGACCAGCCTGCGTATCTGTTCAGTCTGATCAGCACCTTTGCTATTCCCTTATTGCAAAGTATCATATCTTAACTTGCTACAAGCGAAATTTCAGTTTTCTATTTAGTCTCTGTAGCTGCGGGACTGGTTTGAGTCCTGTTTTGTTGGAAACCTTGAAGAGAGGTTTTGTCATGTCTATTCAACTATAGCAACTAGCTAGAGCATCAACATTATGCCTGTAGCAAGTCTAGCTAATATTCTTTTCAGAAAGCAAATAACATAGATGCTGATCAAACTGTGAGAATGTGCAGGCTGGTCTGCACCTTTGTTGTTCGCGTGCAGCAAAATCATGTTCTCTCATGAAGAGCTATGCTTTAAAACCTGTCATAAGCGGCCACTCAAAAATAGACCAAACAAAGGTCTTAATGGTAATGGTAGCTTAATGAAGGTCAAATGTATTGCAGAATGCTCCCCTTGGAGCATTCTGCAATACGTTTGACCTTCACTAAGCGATAATCAGTCTTGAAAAACAATTTTGGTCTTCTTTTTGAGTGGCCACTTCAGACAGGTTTTACTTGATATGAGACCTAACATTCATCATAAAAAAAGGCTGGAAGCAAAGATCCCAAAAAGCCTGTTCATCTGAGCAGGGTTGATCATATAAATAAATTGTTTAATATAAAGAAGAGCTTCATTATGTATCCCCACTGAAAGGGAGGGGGCATATTGTTTTGGGTGCAAATTCCGCTGATGTCGGTGTGACACTTTTGTACAAGATATAATAGGCTGATTGGAACTAAATTTGCAGGATATTACATTGGGACACGGGAGCGCAGTGGCTCAGTGGTAGAGCGCTTGACTCGAGACCGAAGGGCGGCGGGTTTGAGCCTCACCGGCGTCACTGCGTTGTGTCCTTGAGCAAGAACATTAATCCTAGCTTAGTACTGGTTCCACCCAGGAAGACCCGTCCCTTTATAACTGAAAGATTGTTGATAGGACGTAAAGAATCAAATCAAACAAACAAACATTGGGATACATAGGCTAAGATAAACAAAATTTTTCAGCTTACAATTGTAAATATGCTCAAAAGAACCGTCTCATTGAGACGGTTCTTTTGAGCACCCATAACATATATTTTGGTTGAGAAATAAGAAAAATAATTTTTTGATACACACTCTTAACTAAAAGACTGGGGGCATTATGAAGACTTGATTAGGTTTGGTGATCTTGGTCTAATTTTAAAGGTCACAGTGTTCAGAAATAGTTCAAATTTGAGTGTTTGCGGTGTGGGGACATCTGTTTTCTCTGAAAACAGTTATACTAGTCAACCAAGGAGTTATGGCCTTGACTTATTTTGTTTAGTTCAAATAATAAAATACCTGTTTTTAGGGTAACCTGACCCTACCATTTACTGTTGAAACCTAGAATTTTTTTCAGGTTTTCTTGAAAAGAATTTTTTTCAGGTTTTCTTGAAAAAAATAAATTTATGCATTTTGAAAGGTGAAACGCCTTTCAAAATGCATAAAATTATATATTTTTTTCTAGAATAAAAAATTATTAAAAAAAAAATATAGTGCTTACCCACTTAAAATTTTCAGACCGGTTACCTGAAACACACTTATTGTTTTATTTGGGTGGTTGGTATCATGCAATATCAGCGATGCTTTTATTTTCAGATCAAATGGAAGCAATAAAGGGTAAGATGGAATCCCATCAGACAGATAAGATGAAGGCAGAAAGACAATGTCAGGAGGCTCAAACAAAACTAGAGGTGCTGTCTAAATACTTCAAAGAGAAAGAAGCTGAATTAACAAGGTACTGGTCTATCTATACATGTATAGTTGTAATTATTTTTGTTAAATCTTAACCCACCAATATTTAGCATTTTTTAGAAATGCTCGCTTCTGGTAAAATACAGAGCCATTTACAGATCAAATTCATCCTATTGAAACTCCTTTTGATCTGTAACTTTAGCTAGATATACAGAAATTATTTTAGATTTTGAACACTTCACTTGCTATTATCAACTGAAATATTGATTATGAGATCTCTGATTCATAAGTAGCGAGTCCGATTGCAGATCCAGGGGTCGGGAGTTTGATGACATGGCCCCATACTTTCATGGAGATTGATCATGAAATAATTTCTACGGTCATTCTCCTCCTTCAGCTGATTCAAGAAGCGTTGTTGTCAGTTATTATTGAAAGTATATGCACAAAGTACTGGTTAACCCAGGAAAAAAGTGTGGTAAGGTGAGCTGACATGACCATAGCTTTAGTAAAACTTCAAATCAAACAAAAAAACAGAATAGCAAACAGTTATTTCCTGATCAGCTCCTTCACTGCTCCTGAAGGAGCAGTCTGATCAGGGTCTTTACTGATTGTAAATGCTCTTTTGTCAATATTGGCTTAGCTTGCCAAATTGATTTTTGAACATTTACCTTCATGTGGAGATCAGTGGCTAAATGTTAGACTGGGAATGGAAGGGTTGCTAGTTCAAAACTCACCAAAGTCCCTGTGTGATGTCCTTGAGCAAGACACCTTATCCACTGCTTATTACTGGGTCAACCAAGGAAGACAGGAAATATTCCTGACATGACAAAAAAATGCATGTATGTATGAATACATGCCTCATATATGTATCTTTGTCACTGCGCTGTCCAACATGCCATTAATTATGTTATGTATGTTTCCTCAAGGGCTTTTTAGCCTTTTGGACTTGTGAAATAAACTTATCTTATCTTATCATAAAGCATCAACACACAAACAAAAACAATTACATGTACTTTCAATGACTGTGTTTACATCAAAAATTGGTTAGTTTATAACCTTACACTTTTGATCCAAATCTACCCCTGAAATTCCCCTTGTATGTTCTAATCATGTTGCCTTGATCTTGTATTTGGGAGCGCAGTGGCTCAGTTGTAGAGTGCTTAACTTGAGACTGAGAGGCCTCGGGTTCGAGCATCACCGGCCTCACTGCGTTGTGGTCCTTGAGCAAGACACATTTATCCTAGCTTAGTACTTGTTCAACCCAGGAAGACCCGTCCCTGTTTAACAGAAAGATTGTTGATGGGACGTAAAAAATCAAATCAAACAAACAAAACAAACAAAATTGATCTTGTATTTCAGACAACTAGGAGAACAAGAGGTGCTTAAAAATCAGAATATTTCCAAATTACAATCTACAGGCTCAGTAACAAAACAGCTAGAAACAGAAAATGAAACCTATAGGTAGGTGGATTTAAAGGACTTTTTTCTGCATTAATTAACATGTTTAATCTATATAAAATGTGAATACAGTAAAACCTGTGTAAAACAGCCACTCTCAAAAAGACAGAAAATTGGTTTTCAAGAGCAATTATCGCTTAATGTAGGTCAAAAGTATTGTGTCAAGGGGAGCATTCTGCAATACTTTCGACCTTCATTAAACTACCATTTGAGCCAGTGCATGAGATTTCCAACAATATGGTATGTGCGACCAGCAAAGCCTCAGATCAGCCTGCGCATACGCGCGGTCTTATCAGAGCCTTTGCTAGTCGCTTGAGTATTCTATGATTGTTAAGCTACTGACTGAACACCATTTGGAGTTTCTAAGCTAAAAAGGAGGCTGCAAAGGCTCGTCCGAGTCTACACATGTCAAAATGCCACATTGTTGGAAATCTTATGCCACGGCTCATTTGTCATTAAGATTTAAGTTTTGTCTTTTTTTGAGTGGCTCTTTTACACAGGTTTTACTGTACATGGCTTCTCACAGAATAGCTTGTTAATAGGAAGGCAAGTTTGAGACCTGTCCTCCTCAGACAGTAAAAATAATGTTGAAAAGATTCAAACCAATAGACCTTGTTACCCACCACAATTATGATTTTCCTATGATAATAATACAACGCTCAAAATAAACAAATAGATGCTGTTTGATATAATATGAGTAGATTTTCATTTATTTACAATTGTGCTGTGGATAGCTAAAAGTAACACGAATAAGCTTTGTCGGCATATATATATATATATATATATATATATATATATATATATATATATATATATATATATATATATATATATATATATATATATATATATATATATATATATATATATATACACAGAGGGATATAATGAATCAACTGAGCCGATAGATGCTGTAAGTATTTTGCCTCTAGCGAGATTCAAACCCACGACCATGACAACTCAGCCTAGCACTACACCAGACATCGATGCTACCAACTGCGCCACTGAGACATCCCCAATAAAGGATGTTCAGGAAGCGCTGATATTGACGACGACTGGTGCAGTACACCTCGTATATTGGTTCCTTTTCAATGGATGGTATCTATTTAGTTCACAAATGAAATAAATATATATATATATATATGTGTGTGTACTTTTATTTCACTGTTAAAATAGCAGGAGATGTCTAAATATTTTGTACGTTACACACAGTTGTATACCTGGAAACAAGCACAGTGCAATCCCCTTTTAACACATCTCATTAACACGGGTTCAGATATAATAGTCATGTTGTGGCTCCCAAATTTTTTACCAAGGAATTTTACTTTTGAATTATAGGAAAATGACCCTTTCATGATCAATTTCCTATAATTCATTTGTAAAATTGTCCCTTTATAACACCCTTCACTTATAACAAAATACATTCCTGTGGACCCAAAATGTAGCATTATAAAGGGACTGCACTGTGCCTTTGACTGTTAAACTGGTGAAAAGACATAACCTACTTCTAGGTCACTTTGCATTGTAATTATTTCAGGCGTCAAATAGAAGACCTAAATACAGAAATAACAAAAGCTGAGAGGGACTTCAGATCACAAGTAAGTAATAAAATTAAGAAAGAACTCTGTCAAAATATTGCTGCATGAGATCATTAACCCTTAAAGAGACTAGATCTGTAACTATGAATATTTTTCAAAAAAAATATTTTCTTTTTAAATCATTTGTAAAAAATGAATTAAGTTATGTTTTCACAATAAATATGTTCAGTACAGCTGAAAGCTGCATGGAACAGTGAATTATCTAATAAAAACAGGTAATTTTTCTCTTGTTAGGAATTATTTACGTCCCTCCAACAATTCTAGACAGTTGATTTTTAACATAAATGCTGTTGTTTTGATAGATATAATTTGAGCCAGTGCATGAGATTTCCAACAATGTGGTATGTGCGACCAACAAAGCCTCAGATCAGCCTGCGCGTACGCGCAGTCTGATCAGAGCCTTTGCTAGTCGCTTGAGTATTCTATGATTGTTAAACTACTGACTGAACATCATTTGGAGTTTCTTAGCTTATAATGAGGATGCAGAGGCTCGTCCGAGTGTACACTTGTCAAAATGTGAAATTGTTGGAAATCTCATGCGGCGGCTCATTTGTTAAAATTTATGAAAATGGAAAAATGTTTAGTACCTGAATTTGAGTATTTTACTGTATTCTTGAAAAATAGATACTTTATTTCCAAAATTAGAACATCAAAAGTTACAGACTATGCAGCTTTAAAGCGTCAATCGCAACAAAAGTCATCTGCTTTTCTCGTCTGCTGAAATGTTTAAGAAGCCTCTATGACAACAGTGTGGATTCAGATCAGACTGCTCCTATATAGGTGCAGTCTGATCTGGGTCCACCCTGTTT
Organism: Loripinus fragilis; assembly: GCA_964019695.1. NCBI lineage: Eukaryota > Metazoa > Mollusca > Bivalvia > Lucinida > Lucinidae > Loripinus > Loripinus fragilis. The sequence goes on along the minus strand of OZ026514.1, from coordinate 63,336,011 downwards.
GCTTCTATACTTAAATTAGTCAGTAATGTTAGGCAATAATTTGCAGCAGACCTTCAGCAGACATCATTTTTCAGATGCATTTTTTCTTGGCGCTTTAAGGGCCAAACATTTACCAAATTATGGTAAATTTCTGAAATTTCGAAAATTTTTAATTTTCTGTTCCAACATAAAATGTGGGTTATTAAGGCTAGAATTCACAAAATGCTTGTCAGAATAGCAAATAGGGAAGACGCTGATCAGACTGCTTCTTCAGAAGTAGTTCGATCTGGGTGTGCACTGTTTGTAAAGTCCTTTTTGGCAGGCAACTAGTGTTGGACATTTTAGAACATCTACTTTAAGCACCAGTGACACAGTCATGGATAAAGCTTTGATTCATTACAATTTCGTAAATCATAGCCCTATTTTGTGATTCATTGTGACACTGGATTGATTTTTTCTGGACTGTCATAATCATTGTTAGACTGTGGAGTGTTTGGAATGCCCATAATGTCATATAGCATTGAAAAAGAAACATCCTGGCTCCACAGATTAATGGATATGGTGTTTGTTTGTTTGTTTGTGCTCAATATCCCACCAACAGCTAAGGTCATATGGGGCAAGCCATGGCTTAACTCTAAGCCCATCAGTCATGACTTTTGTCATCTGCCTCTCATCTGTTTGTTCTTAGGTGGCCTATATTGGAAACAATATGGATCCAGATCAGACTGCTCCTTTTGTAGCAGTCTGATCAGGGTTCATATTGTTAGCTTTGAGGAAACAATAGCCTGAAGTGCACTTCAATATATGCAGCAGATGTAAAAAAGCATTGTCTGCCCAGGCGCGATACTAAAGAATCAACCTGTCTGCTAAGGCTCATCACGACTGAAAAGTCAGGTTTGTGTCAATACGCAGTGTGCATAACCCGAAACACTACATTAAAACAGTAACAAACACTGAATGGCAATAAACAATCTGTTTATGGAGACATCAAGTTACCTTTAGTAGCTAAACAATAACAATGATTGGTATTACAGTATTTAGCAAAACAATGATAAGATTTTCTACACTAAAACATTTTTGGGTCGAAAAAGTGGTTTCAGTGACGTGTGATGACGCAGGTTGATAACAGGTTTGAATCAACCAATTGGGTGGATCTCATGATTAGGTGACGCATTCGGTAAACATTTATGTCACATGTACCCACAATGCTCAAATCAGACAGGTTAGTATTTGAAAAATGTTTCCCAGCGGAGACAATGGTAAAAAGGAGACAGCATTTTCAGGACAAAATTATAGTGGTAGGATAAGGGTTAAAGTCTCCTCTTCTTCTGACAGACTGGAGAAGCCCATTGATATTGTGTAATGTTTTATGTAATCACACCATGAGAAATGCTACAGGATCAAACTATTCAAGGGGCATATATTATAGGACTTTGTGGTTACTATTAAGGTGGCACCTCATGATTGCATAATTAGGACGGGTCTACCTTAGACATAGGTAAAAGCTGAATATGAGGCATGGTTTTATTAAAAAGTAACTGTATCATCTTGCGCCATTACCTCAGTATAGACGCAAAACACATTATTTAGTCCATTTAACATAAGCATTGTCTATTTAACATAAGCATAGAAGCAAACATTGTGGACCCAGATCACACTGCTCCTACAGGAGCAGTCTGATCTGGGTCCACAATGATTGTCTATGAGGCTTCAAATATGTTTATTGACGACAAAAAACATGCATTTTGTGATTATGCGCTTTAAGGGTTAATATATGTGATTTCAGTGTGTATACAGTTATGCTTTTCACGAAATGCACACACGTTTGCGCGGCCATTACAACTTTAAAAATAGAACCTGATTTCTCTTGTTTAGCAGATGAAATAGCCGAATCACTCCCAGATATGAATATTTAAGTTACTGCCTTCACAGAGAGCAAAAAGTTATATTATACCTATGCAAATGGTACAGTCCAAGATTAACTTTTTGCACACTGCATAATTAGGAATGTTGGCGGAGCTCTATTGTTTTTGGCTTGTCCGTCTGTCCGTCTGTCCGTGATCACTCTAACTCAGTCATTTTTAATTGGATTTCTTCCAAATATCATCCATGGATTGCTTCCATCAACCCCTCGTTTAAGTTCGAATATGGGTTTTGTCTGACATCAGATAAACAAGATGGCCAACAAAATAGCCGCCACTTATCAATATCCACTGTCGTGGTCACTCTAACTCAGTCTTTTTTAATCGGATTTCTTCCAAATTTTATATGTGAATTGCTTCCATCAACTTTTCATTCAAGTTCGAATATGCGTTTTGTCCGACGAACGATAACCAAGATGGCCAACAAAATGGCCGCCACCTATCAATGTCTGCTGTTGTGGTCACTCTAACTTAGTCATTTTTTATCGGATTTCTTTCAAATTTCATACATAGATTGCTTTCATCAAACACTCATTCAAGTTTGAATATGCGTTTTGTCCGACGAACGATAACCAAGATGGCCAACAAAATGGCCGCCACTTATCAATATCCACTGTCGTGGTCACTCTAACTCAGTAATTTTAATCGGATTTCTTCCAAATTTTATATTTGAATTGCTTTCATCAACCTTTCCTTCAAGTTTGAACATGTGTATTGTCCGACATCCGATAACCAAGATGGCCGACAAAATGGCCGCCACCTATTATTGTCTGCTGTCATGGTTCACTCTAACTTAGTCATTTTTTTATCGGATTTCTTTCAAATTTCATATATAGATTGCTTTCATCAAACACTCATTCAAGTTGGAATATGGGTTTTGTCTGACGAACGATAACTAAGATGGCCGACAAAATGGCCGCCGCCTATCAGTGTCGGCTGTCGTGGTCAGTCTAACTAAGTCATTTTTTATTTGATTTCTTCCAAATTTCATGTATGGATTGCTTCCATCAAACTCTTGTTCAAATTTGAATACAAGTTTAGTCCGACGAACAATAACCAAGATGGCCAACAAAATGGCCACCGCCTATCAATTTGCTTTTGTTGACAATGTACCTTAACCATTTATTACTTGATTACCTCCAAATTTCATATCAAACTCTCGGTTTGTCCGATAGCCAAGATGGCCACCAAAAATAACCAAGATGGCTGCCAAAATGGCCGCACCTATCAGTTTACACTTGTGGACACTCTAACTTAGTCATTTATCACCCAATTTCTTCCAAATTTCATATATATACTACTTTCATCAAACTATTCACGTCTGAATATGCGTTTTGTCAGAAGAATGATTATCAAGATTTTCGCCAAAACGGATATCCCCTTTTCGCTGCTGGGCATTAGGTGGGGCCCTTTGTTGGCCTCTGACTGTTCTAGTTTAGCTTGCTTTTTTGTAATCTGCTGATTTTTTTTTCAAAATAACCTTTATTAAAACATTCTTTCAGTCATATTGTCTGGCCTGATCAGGCTCTTAACTGTTTGCAAATGGTAATAAGCAGACACCAAAAGTTGCTGCTGGTGGGTAAGAGTTAGAGGAGCAAGTGACACTGTTATTCATGTTTATGTACATAGTTGGAAAAACTTAGATTATAATATCTTTGACAACTTAAGTTATAGAAAAATACCATGTTTAATCTCTTAAATAAACTCTAAATACACTCAAAATTTTTAGTTAAGTTCTTGATTTTTCAGCCGGTCTAATGGTGTAATTTCCTTTTAAACCCCTTACCTGCTAGTCAGAACTTTTGTCATTTGCTCCTCTCTTTTGCTGATAATCTTAGGTAGCCTATATTGTGAATAGTATGGATCCAGTTCAGACTGCTCCAAACCGGGCCGCGTAGCTCAGTCGGTAACGTGTCTGGCAACAGATGCGAGTCTGACTGCAGATCCAGGGGTTGCTAGTTCGATCCCGGCCCGGTCCCATACTTTCATGGAGATTGATCATGAAATAATTTCTACGGTCATTCTCCTCCCTTCCGCTGAATCATTCAAGAAGGGTTGTTGTCAGTTACAAGCGAAAGTATGTGCACGAAGTACTGGTTAACTGCTTGTTCAAGCTTGCCCAGGAAAAAGTGTGGTAAGGTCAACTGACCGTCCCGCCATGACCATAGCTGTTTTTTGGGACGTAAAGCAACAAAACAAACAAAGACTGCTCCAAGCAGTCTGAGCAGGGTTCATATTGTTTGCTTTCATGAAAAATCTAGTGTAACTTGCACTTGAATATATGCAGCAGATGTAAAAAGCAGAATTTTTTAGGACAAAAAAATAGTGGTGGAATATGAGGCAATACAGATACACTATGTGGATATGTGGATTCAGATTAGCTGGTTAGGAGGCCATTTGATTGGAATGCTCCCTGTTTTCAAAGAGGTTATAAACATCTGGAAAAGTAATGGGCACAGTCACAAAATCTATAAACTTTCCACTACGAATTCTCTTGCCTTCGTAATTTTCATGATAATATAAGTTTGTTGTTTGTCATATGAATTGAAAATTCATGTTGTCTTGCTTGAAAGATCATCACTGTGTGATCGAAGGATTGCTAGTCTGAGACTCCCTGGAGGCCCTGCGTTGTGTCCTTGAGGAAGATACCTTATCCTCTGCTTAGTACTGGTTCAACTTCAATGACATGACTAAAAAATTGTTGAATGAGGCCTAAAGCACCAACAACAAAAGATTATCACAATTACACATTTCTTGATCTATTTAACAGATAGCTGCCAATGAGAAGAAGGCTCACGAGAACTGGGTAAGTCATACTACTGTAAAACCTGTCTAAAACTGCCTCTCAAAAAGAGACAAAACAAAGGTCTTAATGACAAATAGTAGCTTAATGAAAGAGAATGCTCCCCTTGGAGCATTCTGCAATACTTTTGGTCTGTATTAAATGATAATTGGTCTTGAAAACAAAATTTTCTGTCTTTTTGAGAGTGGTCGTTTTACACAGGTTTTACTGTAATATTAACCCTTAATGCACCAATCACAACAAAAGTCGTCTGCTTTCTCATCTGCTGAAATGTTTAAGAAGCCTCTGTGGCAAACAGTGGACCCAGATCAGACTGCTCATATAGGAGCAGTCTGTTCTGGGTCAACGCTGTTTGCTTCTATACTTAATTCGTCAATAATATTAAGCAATTATTTGCAGCAGACTACTTCAGCAGACCACATTTTCGAATGCATTTTTTCTTGGCGCTTTAAGGGTTAATCTTTTCTATTATGGATACTAGTAAACAGGTACTTTGGCAAACTGTGAAGACTAATATGAAATGCCGCATAAGGCAACCCTATTCATTCTGAATAACTGTGAACAGCTACTTTGGCAAACGGTGGAAACCTATATGCAATGCTGCATAAGATGACCCTTTTCATTCTGGCTACTTTATAAAAAATCTTCAAGGACAGAAATACATCATTTATAGAAATTTTGACCAGCAACCCCTTAAATGGACACTTCCATACTTATTGTATCAATATGTATGGGATGATCCTTCTGAATGCAAAGGGTTAATGACTGTTAACACTTTCTTGATCACTGATGGTATCTTCCAATTTTATATTTATTCTTTTATAGTGATTCTTTTATAGTGATTTATTCTTTAAAGAGATCTGTAATACAATGATTTAGGGGAGAACTGTATTCAAAATTTTCATTTGGGGAGGTATATCGTCGGATATATGATCGGAAATTTAGTTTTACGGCGACGCGTAAGTGGAGCCGTAAAACGTGATTTCCGAACGTATATCCGAGGATATACCTCCCCAAATGAAAATTTTGAATATGGTTATCCCCATTCTAATGCTATTAACATTTTTCTTTCAAAATGACAGTGAAAATGTACTTTGTTGCGCCTATATGTCCAGCGGCTGCCAGCTGCATAAAACCGCCTGCCAGCTGCATATATTCACTTGTCTACCAATGAAAAGCTACGTTATGTAATGACGTCATGTCTCCGACAGTATATCGCAGGATATACTGTCGCAAATTTATGACATTATCCAATCAGATGTCGTGTTGCATTTGCAAGTGCATTAGAATTGAAAACATTTGTTATTTTGGGTAGATGTTTGGAATTACAGCCTATTATATTGATATCATGGATAAACGTTTTGTCAAACAGCGTATTGGTAATCTAGCCAGTTTCTAGGTCTCTTAGCCAATTGGTATCATAATTGATTGTTAAGCCGTGTACACCGTCTATTGGTATTATAGGTGATTGTTTGGTCAAACAGAGCATTGCTAATATAGCTGGTTTCTGGGTCTCACAGCCTTTTGGTTATGTTTATAGTCATTTGTTTGGCCACACAGTCTAATGATATTGTCTACAAACTATATATAGAGGATCTTACATGAGTGCTCATGTTTTATTGAATTTATTAAACGAGTTGGGGAAAAGAGATAAAATGCGAGGCTTGCCGAGCATTTTATCTCTTTTTCGCAACAAGTTTAATAAATTAAATAATACAAGAGCACGAATGTTAGATTCTATTTATCATATGACAAATACTTTGAAATCTCATTTCTGGCGTAAAAACGTTATGATTTTGCCATCATGTACGCAACGTTGTTATGGACGTAATAACGTTTCCCGTAAATCCATAAACCACTAGTGGTTTACAGATTTTATTGCATGGCGTTATTTCACTCCCAGACGCGACATCATATGATAAATAGTGTTATAATTTGGAAAAACAACTATTTTGATCTTTATTTCATCTTTTCACAGCTAGCCACAAGGGCAGCAGAAAGAGAATTGAAAGAATCTAAACATGAATGTGCAATGTTAAGACAAAAGTAAGTATTTTAGCCTTTTTCGTTCTGATGGATTTTCCGTAGGTATTGATACAATAAGCATGGATTTGTCCATTTTGTATTTTAAGGGGTCACAGGTCGAAAATTTCTAAATTTTAATATATTTCTGTCCCTGAAGATTGTTTTTATGTTAGCAAACAGTGCAGACCCTGATGAAATGTCACTTTAAGCAGCATTTCATCTGGCTCTTCACTGTTTTCTAAAGTACAAGGGTCAAATTTTCAGGATTTATCCTGAATTCAGGATTTTGAGGCTGACTTTCCAAAGAAAGTCAGCCTCAAAATGCTGAATTAGGGAGATCATAATAGCTTCTCTGATTAATTTTCAGATTAGCTGAACACAATCATTTAAACTAGAAATTATTTTTGTAGGCATCCTGCAAGTTTTAAAGTTGGGATTTCTAAAGTTCAGGATTTCAGAAATTTTGAAATTTAACCCATGAAAGTACCCATTTATAGGTATATATAGAATGAAAATGGTTAAATGTTTTACTAATTGCGAATGGATTGTCTGAATATTTGCTATTTCTGTTCAAGAACTTGAATACTGCAGCTGTAAGAATCACAGGTTTAGATAAACAAAAAATTTCAGCGTAAAATTGTCAATATTTTCTTACCCATCAATTTTATCATATGTTTTGGGTGCTCAAAAGAACCGTTTCATTGAACGGTTCTTTTGAGTACCCACAACGTATGTTTTGGTTGAGAAATAAGAAAATAAATTTTCATTACGCACTCTTAACTAAAGTCCTGAAGAATACTCATAAGACATTTGATCACTTCTGATTTTGGCAGTTGTAAGTACTGACCAGTTTTCAATACCTACAGTCATTAGTTAACTTTTTCTTTACTATTGGAGACTTTTGCTGTCTGAATATTTGCTATTTCTGTTCAAGAACTTGAATACTGCAGCTGTAAGAATCACAGGTTTAGATAAACAAAAAATTTCAGCGTAAAATTGTCAATATTTTCTTACCCATCAATTTTATCATATGTTTTGGGTGCTCAAAAGAACCGTTTCATTGAACGGTTCTTTTGAGTACCCACAACGTATGTTTTGGTTGAGAAATAAGAAAATAAATTTTCATTACGCACTCTTAACTAAAGTCCTGAAGAATACTCATAAGACATTTGATCACTTCTGATTTTGGCAGTTGTAAGTACTGACCAGTTTTCAATACCTACAGTCATTAGTTAACTTTTTCTTTACTATTGGAGACTTTTGCTGTCTGATGATAAGCTTGCAAACAAACTGCAACCAGATCAGGCCTAACAAATTATTGAGCCTGATCTGGATACAATTTGAAAGTGTTTGACCCTTTTAGTTAGATGTAGCATGGTAACATCAGCATGAATTAGGATCGACTGAGCACAAAATACTAAAGAACAGATGCAATAAAAGTGGAACAACGATGGACAACTTTTAAAAAAAAAAACACATATAAAATAATGCTCCACATATCTAGATGTTCTGCGTGATCGATCATTGTTGCAAAAATGCTTTTCCATAGTTACATTTTTTCTTGCAAGCATTTGCAATACAAGAAAATTGATAAAACAAATGATGTACAGTAAAACCTGTCTTAAGCGGCCACTCAAAAGAAGACCAAAAATTGGTTTTCAAGACCGATTATTGCTTCTTTGGAGCATTCTGCAATACTTCCGACCTTCATTAAGCTACCATTTGCCATTAAGACCTTTGTTTTGTCTATTTGTAAGTGGCAGCTTAAGATAGGTTTTACTTTACATATTCATGAGCATTTATTTTTCTTAATTGGGCTAAATATAATGGATTCTGATGGTTTCTGTATTCCCAATGTTGTTTTGTAAGGAGTACAGTTGTCCAGTCATGGGGACTTGCAATATGAGTACATGTTTACATGCCTACTACAATTTTCCATTACAAACCTTTTGATTTTACTTTTACTCTTCAGGTTGACAGACCTAGAAAGAAAGTTACTTCATGGTCCAACAGGGTTAATACGACCTATTACAACACGGGGAGTTCCTCCTCCAGGTATTCTATTGTAAATCTCTAAATATTAGCGGCATCAAAATTTGGTGATTTTAAAAGACTGTCATATACAGGTTGAGAGCAAATAATCTAACTAGTCATTATATCACATCCATTCACTTGTGATATGACTTTCATAGTAACATCTTCAAAACACTGGCAAAAATGTCAAAAATTCTTAGGCTTTGAGGTCACAAAACCATTTTGCTAAACATGTCATATTTACATTCAAAATATTCTTACATAAGACTGTTGAAACAGTTTTATTTTTCCTTTTAAATAATAAAATATGTAATAATCCAGATTATTGCAGTTGTAATCATCAATTTTATTTCAGGGCTGATCTACTAAATTCTATCTAATTATTTTATAATACTTTGTATGTGTAAACAGGATTATAAAGGGACACCCTTTGACAAAGAAATAATAGGAAAATGACCATTTTATGGTGACAGGTCAGTTTTCTATAATTCTGTTGTAAAATTTCATGGTAAAAAAATAGGGAACCATAACATGACCGTGTTATATCCAAATCTGTGTTATAATGAGGTATGATATTAAAGGACTTTACTTTACTAGCTTGCTGCTTTTTCAGGTGCTATAAATGGTCCAATGCCACCCCCACAGCCAGGAATGGATCGACCACCAGAGAGACCGGGATCAAGAGGGTCAGTTCCAGGGCGCATAACTCCACGGCATAGGTGCTTGCTAGTTATTAACTTACTAACCTAATTTACACTTTCACTGCCTTGTCGTCTGCTGATGTATTTTGGGAACTTCTGTGGTAAACAGTGTGGCCCCAGATTAGACTGCTCCATGGGGAGCAGTCTGATCTGAGGCCACACTGTTTGACTGATGCTTAAAATCAATTTGCTGTGAAAAATTGCAGCAGACGACATCAGCAGACAGCATTTTCGTCTGTGTTTTGGCTGCCGGTTAGTGTCAACAACATTTTAAACCTTTTTTTGTTTTAAACCTGATATATACTGTGTCAGTAAGTTTAAAGGAGTCTGAATGTGTAAAAGTATTTGCATGAATTCCTACATAGTTTTCAGCATAAGGAAGCCTATAGGACAATATACCAACCTTCTGATCTTAACAATTTAGCAATCATGTAAATTTAGGATAACATTGTTAAGGAGGTAAAAATTAGAAATGCAAATCAAGTATGTAAGAAAAGTTTTGCTGAATTATTACATACTAATTTGAGAATCATTTTAAGAAATAGTACTCTATATAACATGTTCTGTTGATTTTAGTTCAAAACTAAAAGAAAAATTCAAAGAAAACATTGCAAAATGTACATTTTAATAATTCATGCTTTTCATGATGAGAATTTCAGCTACACTTATTTTGGTAATAAACAAACAATCAGAAATGTGCTACTAACCAGCACTTAACCCTTTTCCCGCCATTCACGACAAATGTTGTCCGCTGTCTCTCATCTATTTAGATATAGTTTGGTAGGCTTTATTGTAAACAATATGGACCCAGAACAGACTTCTCTCTTAGGAGCAGTCTGATCAGGGTTCACAGTGCATGTGTTTGCTCAAGGGTAAAAGTATACTGAAGTGCATTTGGATATATGCAGCAGATGTAATAAGCAGACAACATTTTCAGGAAAAAAATATTGGCAGGATAAGGGTTAATATATCTACATATATATCACATTGCTAGTAATGTAAATTGTATCTAGTTGGTGTCTTTGGTCAAGCCATTGCTTGATAGCTCACTGCTTTAATTTGGAGCTTCAAATAATTCATTGGCGGATCCAGAGGGTGGGCAGGGGGTACGGACCCCCCCCCCCCCCTGAAAAATCACAAAAAAAGGGTTTCTTAGCAATACTGATCCCGATTCCCTGAAAAATCACAAAGCTACCAATCCAGCATTCAATGTTGGGCCATCATTGGCACGCCAGCAAAACGCCATTTAAATGGTGTTTCGCTAGCGGGCCGATGATGGCCTCGCTTTTAGTGCAAACAATATTTTGCTAACAAAATTGATCTCGGATCAGACTGCTCTCAGGGGGCAGTCTGATCAGGGCTCATATTGTTTCTTCCATGAAAAAGTCTAGTCTGAGATGCATGTGAATATATGCAGCAGACATAAAAGCAGAAACATTTTCATGTAAAAAAATAGTGGGGGGGGGGGGGGGGGGGTAGGGTTAATGTTGCCAGGATGTAGATTTATCAAGCCCGTACATGTAGAACCATTTCTGATCTTCTTTCACTACTAAGTTGGCTTTCAAAACCGATCCTAGATAATTATTATTTATATGTAAATTCATCATGTGTAACCCAGCTATGTTTTAATTCTCTTCCAAAAGAGTCCCACACAGCTTACTGTCAGATCCTACATCTACTTTGTACTCTCATAACATGTCACGTAATTTATCAAATAAAATATTGTTCAAACCAAAAGAGTCCCATAACTTTTGATCTTTTTTTGGTAAGAATTATTTTTCATTCGTGTTCTTATAATCAAGTCCTGTCAAAATACTTGTATTTATGGTAGAATATGCATGCTCTCTAGAAACTGTAAGACAATATAATCAGCAGATATGTATGTAACAATATAACACATTCACAAGTACAGGTACACAAAATTACAGTAACGCCTGTGTGAAACGGCCACTCTCAAAAAGACCAAAAAATGTTTTTCAAGACCAATGATCTCTTAAATGCAGGTCAAAAGTATTTCTGCAATACTTTCGACCTTCATTAAGCTACCAGTTGTCTTTAAGACCATTTTTTTGTCTATTTCTGAGTGGCCGTTTTACACAGATTTTACTGTACCACATAATTGATAGCTGCTATTTTTTAAAAAAACTACAGAAAATTGATATATAGCAAGGATGATGAGGAGCAGTTCCCTAATTTGCCATAGATGGCAATTAAGATTATTTTCTGAATTTTTCTGCCAAAGTGAAAATTTAATTTTTGGTAAGGAAGTTTTGATTCTTAAAAATTTAAAATGCTTATTGCCTGATTAAAAGGCACAGATAAAGAGTGCAGACCCAGAAGAGGCAGTCTGATGAGAGTCTTCAATGTTTGCTATGAATCAAAGACCTGGCCTCAAGGTTATAAAACTTTTTTCATGCTTAACTCAGCTGAGCACAAAATTTCAACTGCTCATAAAAACTATAATACCGACAAATGAAGAAGTTTCTTGCTATATGTCTCTCAGATGTTGTATGTATCATGCTAATAAATGTTAAAATGCCAACAATTGTTGGCATTTTAACATTTATGAGCAGGATAAATTTTGCGCTCAGCTGAGTTGAGCATGATAAAAGTTTTATAACCTCGGAGCCTGGTGATTGGGTTATACATGTAAAATCTTTTGATATACTCAAGTCCCACGAGTGAGACATTTGTTAAGGTCACAAGTTTTAAAATGCCAACAATTATTGGCAACTTACACTTATTGGCAATTAAAAATTGATGACCAGGACTGATGTCATTGCTATTCTGTGCGAGAAATTGCCTTATTTGTTAATATTTTGATATACATGAAGAAACCAATTTCATGCTCATTTGAGTTGAGCATGAAAAAAGTTTTTATAAACGAAATATTTAGTCGAGAACATTAAAGTGTTTTAATTCATTAAGTGCTGAATTTAAAAAAGTGTTTTAATTCATTAAGTGCTGAATTTAAAACATACAGTGAGTCAATTGATGATCTAGACCATCCAAGTATTAAACCAATTTGCTGAATGAATGAGGCAAACAAATAGTCCCAGATCAGACTGCTCCTCTTAGAGCAGTCTAATCTGGTACTATTTGTTTGCACATATTTTTCTGTCTCAGTCATATGATTTTGGCTCTCAAAGGGTTAAGATTTACAACTGACCAGTCACACACTTGTATAATATCTTAGCTTAGTTAGGCATGTAAGCTCGTGTCTCATATACACTTTGGTTTTGGTATATTATTCTATATCTCAATTAAGATAAAAGTGAATGAAACTAGAAAATTTAGAAATTAATGAGGTTAAACTACCTTTTAATGTTTTTCACATAGATTTACGAGGATAACTATAAGCAAAATGTGTCATTGATAAAAGTTTTAGAGGAGACTTAGCGCCAACTTCTAAAGGGTTCCAATCTTTTGGTTCAAGCAGGTTTTTATATACATGAATGTTGTATTTGCAATAAATCATATTCGTCCTCGTGTTCCATAAAGTTTTATGGCTTAGCTAGAATTTTGAATTATTTTATACAGCATAATCATATCGACCCCTTCCCATTTCAAAAATGAGCAAAAACTTTTCATAATGGTGTATATCATTCCCAATTTCTCAGTTCACCATTTTGGTGAAAATTTCATGAAAATCCGAACAAAAATAGCAAAGTTACAAATGCTTGAAAATTTGTTTGAAAACGTGAATGAAAACTTGTTTTCATTCACATTTAATGCAAATTTATATGAGTTTGTATGACGTGCAATTTACCCTTAAAGCGCCAATCACGACTGCAGCAGACAACAATTTTTGTGACATCTTTCCTAATTTGCAAAAAAAAAAAAAAAGGTATGATAAGCAGCAATTCTCATGAAATATGCTTTATTTGCTACTTTTGAAAAAAAAAAAAGCAAAATTTGAAATTTTTATCTGCTGCAATTTGTAGGTGGCGCTTTAAAGGTTAAAGCAACAAATGCTTTACACTGCTAATATCTTATATGGTTCTTAATTCATTTAAAATGGTGGTCCAGTTCTTTTAGACTGTATCACATTTACCCAATTGTGATGACCCCAATGCTTTTTGCCCCAAATTCAACAGGCCCCTGGCCCTGACTTCAGAAAACTAGGAAAATCCCTGATAGTTTAACCCTTTACCCCATAATAACAACTTTTGACACCTTTGAATTTTCATGTATTTGAAAATATTATGGAAAATGGAGCATTTGCTCTTTTAGAGCAAATGCTCCATTTTGCATATTATTTTCAAAAGTATTCAAAACTTAACTTAAATTTTTCTTGAATTTTTTTTCCAATGTTGTCCAAAAATAGAAAATGATGTCATGATCTAAAAATAGCCTATGGAGTTAAGGGTTAAGGCTGTGGACATCAAATATGCTGATTGGACTGCTATGGTACACAGTTGTTGTTGCATATGGCATAAAAAGATCATGATGTGGCTTGTATGTAAGACTTACTTTTATCTCATTTTTGTAATGAAGCGCTTTAAAGAGATAGAAATGAACATTAGCCGCTGATCACATTCGTTTGTAATTCAATTTTAAAACATTTACACCCTAAAGCGCCAATCATGACTGCAGCAGACGACAAATTTTTAACATTTTTCCCAATTTTTGAAAAAATAATGTATGATATTTCATGAGAATTGTCTGCCAGCAGACAATTGTGATGAAATATCATGCCTTATTTGTTATTTTTGAAAAAGCAGAAATTTGAAATTGTCGTCTGCTGCAAATGATAGGTGGCACTTTAAGGGTTAAAGAGAATGGTTGACACAATAATTTAGAGATGTTATTTGATTCCAGGGAGGATGACTATAGAGGGTCACCAAATGGTCCAGACAGACCGCTTCCACCTCCAGACAGAAGATTGCCTCCAGGCATGCCCCCTCCTGGGATGCCTCCTCCAGGGATGCCAAGACCCCCACCCCCTCACATGGATGTTCGTTCACCTCCGCCATATGGAATGAGACCACCCCCACCACCTCACGATAGAAGGTCACCACCACCTTTTGACAGATATCCTCCCCCTAGAGGTCCTAGACTCCCATATCCCCCACCTGCCCATATGATTCCTATTAGAGGTCCCCCTCCCCCACGGTTACACAGTCCACCACTGGAACCAGACGATAGACAAGGTAAGCTGACAAAATAACCCTTTGTATGCTAATGAATTCTCCCATCTAGCTTCATACAATGAGCCTGGAATGGTTCATTGTATCAAGGGGTATAATTTATCTCATATTTACACTTTTATAATGAAAAATAGGTTGATTTTATTTATGCTTAAAGATGCATAGCAATTTAAAGATTAAAGAATTTAATGGTTTTGTTTGATTGTTAAATAGAACAAAGGATTAGCCAACATGACCTCCCAAAGTGACTTGATTTGCGCTTGTTAACCAGACAAGGGCTTGCTGTCACTACTGGCAGATAAATTTGCTGGTTGAAGTGATTTACTTATGCAAGTGGGCATAGTTGGCTGTCATAACGTAGGAATGAAAAATTTAAAAAAAATACTTGCAGAAAATTGCATTTCTCTTTGTTGCATAGCTTTTTACCTTAAGCAGGCCTCCAGATAAGAGTGTATATTGGAAAATTATTTTCTTTATTTCTCATCCCAAACATGTGGGTACTCAAAAGAACCGTCTCAATGAGACAGCTCTTTTGAGCACCCAAAATACATTAATGGGTAAGAAAATAATTAAAATTTTACGCAAATAAAATTTCCTTATCTGAACCTATGCTTAAGTAAGCTTGATTTAATTCCTCAAGTGTGACGCTTATTTTACTAATTTTAATTGGCTGATTAGACATATACTGAAATAATGACAACTTTTGCTATGCTTGCAGCAAACAGTTTGGACCCATATTACTCCAGAAAAATTGTCTGACCTGATCTGTATCCAGACCGTTAGACACACTGACGGGAGTGCAGTGGCTTAGTGGTAGAGTGCTTGACTCGGGACCGAGGGGTTGCAGGTGCAAACCTCACCAGCGTCACTGTATTGTGTCCTTGAGCAAGACGCATTAATCCTTGCTTAGTACGGGTTCAACCAAGGAAGACCCATCCCAACATAACTGAAAATTGTTGACTGGGATGTAAAGAATTCTATCAAACAAACAAACACACTGATGGTATTCTTCAAAAAGAGTGTTTTTGGTGAAACAAAAATAAAAAAGCTACAGAAAATAAAAAAAAAAAAAACATGCAAAATTACCCTGCATGCAATGCATAGTTTAACTCTTTTATTTATTAGAATTTCTGAACTATTCTTTTTTCTGAGTTTTTACGGTACAATAATGTTGAATTAATAGGACTTCTGAAAAACTGGGATTTAGTTTTTATGTGATGGTAGAATTCATAGAATAAAATTCCAGAGTCTCAAGAAATCAAGATAAAAAATGTGATAGGAATGTTATTAACTAAAACTGTCTAGCTTATTAATTACTCTATAGATATATCTTGATTTTTCTTTCAGTCTTACTTGATGTTTGATATTGTAAAGTCTTGTCATAAATACCCCAATACCCTCTCAACTCTATCTCTTTGGTTGTTGTGGCTCCCTCTTTAGAAAAAAACTTAAGTATGCAGGCCTTTAGTTAGGAGTGCATAACAGAAAAATAATTTTCTTATTTCTCACTTAAAACATATGTTGTGGGTACTCAAAAGAACCATCTCAATGAGATGGTTCTTTTGAGCACCCAAAACATATGCTAAAAATTATGCGTTAGAAAATATTTACAATTTTACACTGAAATATTTTGTTTGTCTAAACCTGTGGTATGACAACAAAATGTTTTAAGTGTTATACATTCTTCTATCATAGGTTCAGATCGAAATGGTAATTTTCTTAGTCATATGTTTTGGGTGTCTCACTAACATGATTCTTTTGGGTACCCACAACATATGTTTTGGGTGCAAGATAAAATTATTCTTGAATAACTTATTTTAACAGTGCAGACCCTGGTGAAATGCTGCCTTAAGTAGCATTACATCTGGGTCTTACTGTTTGCCAAAGTACCTGATTACCAGTATCCAGATAGAAAAAGGCTAACATATTTGGGATGGGAATGGACATCCCCTATCCTGTAGCAAAGCTAAGAAGTTTAACTCAATGCATGCTAGGTAATTTTGAATGCTTTTTTTGTCACCAGCTGATTTTTTTCAGAATCAAGTTTTTCAAAAAAAAAATTGAATATCATCCGTGTCGAAACAGAATGAACCCAGATTAGGCCCAAAATTTGGGCCTTATCTGGGTCCAAACTATTTGAACAGGTTATCGGCATCTGACAAAAACATAATTACTAGTGAGTAAGAGTTAAGTTTCCCCACTTAGGTTTTCTGGGTACGCGAACAACAAAAGCGCAGACTAGCCTGCGCATCTGCGCAGACTGATCAGCGCCTTTGTAAGGCAGGTTTTGTCGCGGCGGGGCCCAAATAGCAAATTTACAATAATTTTTACCAGTAGCTTCCCTCATCTCCTAGTTTGTGATTTGTTGGCTTTCTTAGAACCTTCAGTTTGTGATAAGTAATCAAGCATGTGGGGATGGAAATCTACACCTTTAAGCTTAAGAGCACCACCTTGCAGACATCCATTTAAAATTTGGCTCTTATTTCACACTTGTTCATATTTTTAGCATTAGCAAGGCTTCACTTTTCATGCGAGTCCTCTGCCAGCATGAAATATCAAGCCTTATTTTCCATGTAAATCAATAAAGATATTACGCAATATGTTGTCTGCTACTGTTGTGATTTGCTCTTTAAGGGGATTATAGTTAAACTTTCTACCTTAAAGTTACTTTATTTCCTGCCATTGGTGTTCAAATTCAAAATCAGCAAGCTAAAATGCATTATACTGTAAATTTGGAAATTGTGCCGAGGGTTTTATTTTTGCGAAACTTTTGGGAGTTTCGCGGAAGCGGAGTTTGGCAAAAATAAAACCCTCACAAAATGGCAAAGCTTTTTTTACTGATGTAGGTAAATCATGCCAAAGCCGCAAATTTTTAACGTGGCAAATATTTCTTTTAACGCTATTCGCGAAAATAAAATTCTCACAAAAATTTCCAAATTTACAGAAATATTTCTCTTTCAAATTTACTTTCAGCAAATAAAGTATTGCATGGGGGCCTATTGATTAAATTATGAATTATTTGATTTTTCATTGATAGGAAAAGTCCAGGTCTGTGCTGATAAGTACATTTTTATTGAATGAAATCTATTATCTTTTGATATTGTGATGGTCTGTTTTAGATTTCTATGGGTGTATGCTGAAATTAACCAATTTATTTCTTTTGCTGTAAATGGCTATTATTTAACCTAAAAGCCCATTCATACTGGTCAGCATGATGTGTTGATGTAGAGTGCCATGTTTTTCTTTTTGCTTCTAATATATGAGAATGTGACATGTGATTTCAAACAATGTGGCATTTTGACAAGTGTAGACTCAGACGAGCCTGTGCAGCCTCCATTTAAGTTTAGAAACTCCAAATGATGTTCAACCAGTAGCTTAACACTCAGAGAAAATTCAAGCGACAAGCAAAGAATCTGATTAGACTGCGCGTATGCTCCGGCTGATCTGAGCCTTTGCTGGTGGCATATACCACATTGTTGGAAATCACATGTAGCAGCTCAATATTATATCATAAGGTAGCATTGCCGACAGGGAAGGGCAATTATAGCATGAATGTGAGCACTACATTTTGATATATAGGTTTCTATTTTTTCGTCAAGGCAAATGTGACACTCTGCGTCAACGCATCACATTGGTATGAAGTGCCCTTAACAGTGCATGCACTGATGGCATGTCATATCATGCTGCACATCTCATGTCAGAACTATATGCCACTATACCTTTGAGGGGGTGCAGTGTTAAAACAATCAAAAGGAATGGTTATACTGTAGTATGCTATTCTAGCATATTTGATATTTCACCTAAACTTTATTTTAGTTGATGTAATTGCCCACTAATTACTTTGAAGGCCCAGACAGTGTAGACATGTTCACTGTTAGATATTTTTCAGGAAACTAGGCTTGACATTACATGTGATCTGTTTTCCAGCAGGCAATTAATATGAAATATCAAGCCTTATTCTGTTTTTCTTTAAGCTGAAATAAAATTGAATATGTTGTCTGTGCTATTTTTTGTGCTATTTAAAGGTAAAAAACAAAATAAAAACCAGTCATGCTAACCCTTAAAGCGCCAAGAAAAAATGCATCTGAAAAATGACGTCTGCTGAAGTCGTCTGCTGCAAATAATTGCCTAACATTACTGACAAATCTAAGTATAGAAGCGAACAGGGTGGACACAGATCAGACTGCTCCTATAGGAGCAGTCTGATCTGGTTCCACACTGTTTGTCATAGCGGCTTCTTAAACATTTCAGCAGACGAGAAAGGCAGGCGACTTTTGTTGCGATTGGTGCTTTAAGGGCTAATATCAACATGCTTTGCAATTTTTACAGTAGTGTATGTTTTAAAATTTCAAACGCAATTTTACCAGTTACAAATGCCTAGTCAAACATTGCAGACCCAGATCAGACTGCCTTTGGAGAAGCAATCTGACTATGATCTTCCCTGCTTGCTATTCTGACAGGCAATTTATGAATTTGAGCCCTGAAAACCATATTATATTTGAGAACAGAAAGATGTTCAAAATTTTAGAATGCTTACTGTACATGTATGGCAAGTATGCAATGGCTGAAACAAATTCTTAAGTCAGAGTCAAGAGTGTGCATGGCAACTTTAATAGCAAACCTATGGTGAAAGATAAAATCATATTCTTTGCCCTGAAAGTGGTTTATTTTGACCTTGTATCATGACTTTTCTGTCTTTCCTTTGATTTAATCTGTTCAATAATTTCCACAAGACCCTGTCAAGGGTGGAGCTTATAATTGACTGAATAAATTAAAAGGTGATTGTTTTATTGGTCATGATACAAGTATTTTATTGTACAAATACTCGTGAATAAACAAATATTCCCTCTTGTAGCGGGAAACTTGTCTTCGACTCATCCCGCCTACAAGAGGGAATATTTGTATATACACTCGTAAAATTGTACAATAAAGCTAACTTAGCAAACAGTTTGTGCTCATAAAATGTCTGGCCTGATCAGGATTAAATCTGTTTGGTACTCTGATGGTATTCTTGCAAGATTTTTATTGAAGAAGACCATTTAAAAAAATCTGCAGTGGACAAAAGGCATGCACAATAAATAACCCAGCATGCAGAGTTAAATGCACAGTTAATATGCTTATTTTTTTGTAAGAATTTTGTCATGGAATGCTGTATTTTCATTCTTTTTTTTCTCTCAAAAGTTGAGCTTTCCAGGCATCAACAAAGAACAGTTATATTTTATGATTCCCATCAAACCTGGCCTTAATGATGTAAAACTTTATTCATGCTAAACTCAACTGAGCATGCCATTTCAACTGCCGATAAAAACTAAAATGTTGAAAATTAAAGATTTCCATTGCTTTAAAACTCAAATGCTGTATTTATCCTGCTATTAAATGTTAAAATGCCAACAATTGTTGACATTTTAACATTTATGAGCAGGATAAATTTCATGCTCAGTTGACCCATATTTAAGTTAACCTTATAAGTGCACATGCTCTTTATGGCAATCATATTGTTTTTGAATTGTGAATATATATCAGGCCAAATAAAAAAATATGTGTGGTTCAGGTTACATCGTGAAAAAAATTAGGGTAGGTAGGTAGGCAACTTTTATTTTTTTTAGAAAACTTTTTTTTTCTTGGATTGTATAGATCTGTTTTGAAATGTATTTAATAAGTCAAAGCTGCTATAAAAGAGTCCCTCTATTTCCAATACTAAAGAATGAATGCATAGAAATTTAGTTTTTTATTCATTTTGATACATTTTTTTCTGATATTTTTTTCAACTTCAAAATTTGGAGAAAAAAAGTTTAGGGTAGGGGGTAAAAATTTAGGGACGGTCGGGTATCCTGAACCACACCTATTATTTTATTTGGCCTCATCTTCTGTTTTCCAACCTGTTCGGTGGTGAAATTTCATATAGATTTAATATGGATTTATTGAGGATAAAAAAATCAATTCAGCTGATGAAGCAAAGTAATTTTATGAGTACAGGACACTTATTAGGTCAACTACAGTACACATTGGTGAAAATTCAAAATTTCCAAAATCCCGAACTTTAGAAATTCAAATTTTTAAACCTGCTAGATGCCTACAAAAATGAATAGTTTCATGTTTAAATGGCTAATTGTGTTTAATCTAAAAAAATAATCAGAGAAGCTACTATAATCTCACTAATTCAGCATTTTGAGGGGGACTTTCTATGGAAAGTCAGCCTCAAAATCCTGACCAGGATTAATCCTGAAAACCTTCACCCATAAGTACATTAACCATTGTCATGTTTATTACTTACTATGCTGGACATTACTGGGTATTCATATTTATGCCCAAACTTGAGAGGGTGGAATATTGCTTTGGTTTGTCCTTCAGTCCATTCATCACACAAACCTTGTTAGTAGAATGTTTCCTTAACTATAAGAGCTGCAACCTCTAAATTTGGATCACTGATAAAAGATGAGGAGTAGATTACCCTGATAGTACTGAAGTTATAACTTGTTTTAACAGTTTAAGAAAGAGTACCACATCAAGCCAATGTTAAGGGGCATATGTACAGCATTTCACAAACATAATTTCTAGTTAGATCAAATGGGCCTCGACGCGAGAAAACCTGTCTTTGGGGGTTTGCAAAGAACAAATGCGCAGACTGATCAGCGTCTTTGTTTTTTTTTGCTTATTGGAAGGAATCATCTCTCAGCTTGTTACAAGCAAAATTTCAATTTTCTAGCTTATCTAGGTAGCTGAGAACACTGGTTTGGGTATGACCTGGTTGGACACGACGAGGCCCAAATACAATACGAAACTGTTACATCAGCCTTTGTCTTTTACCTACTTTATTAGACATCACTCGGTTATCAGATTCATTAGTACATTTAGGGGATAAATAGAAGATCTAATATGAGTGCGAATGTTTTATTGAATTTATTAAACAAGTTGGGAAAGAGATAAAATGCGAGGCTTGCCGAGCATTTTATCTCTTTTTTTTTCGCAATGAGTTTAATAAATTCAATAATACAAGAGCATGAGTGTTAGATTCTATTTATCATATGACATTTAAGATTACACTGAAATCTCATTTCTGCCCTTAAAACGTAAAATTTTTGTCATTATGTACGCAACGTTGTTAAGGTAGTCATAACGTTTCCCAAAAGTCTGTAAACCACTAGAGGTTTATGAATTTCATTGCATGGCATGTTTTACTCCCAGATGCGATGTCATATGATAACTATATTTAATTTTTTCATTTGTGGAGGTATGTCTTTGGATGTAAGTTTGGAAATTTAATTTAACAGCAACTTGTGAGTGAAGCCATAAAATCTGATCTATCCAAAAATGTACCTCCCCAAAGTAACATCTTAACACAGGCTCTGATCAGACTTCAATTTATATTTAACCTAATAATTTCAAATGCTCATAACAACAAAAATGAAAAAAATAAAGACTTTTCTTGCTTTCAAACTCTCATATGTTGTATTTTTCATGCTAATAAATGTTAAAATGCCAACAATTGTTGGCATTTTAACATTTATGAGCAGGATAAATTTTGTGCTCAGCTGAGTTGAGCATGAAAAAAGTTTTATATCCTCGGGGCCTGGGTATGTTCAAACGCCTCTAAGTCTTTGTTGGCTGCCTTTCTGATAAATACCAAAATCCCATATTCTAATGTAACCTGTTTTGCATATTTTGCAGGCCAATCAATATCCCCCTACAACCGTCAGCCACCACCACCTCAAGGCAGTCGAGAAATAACAAGACATCAAAGTCAGGTGTGAGAGTACGGAGGAGGAGTGGGGCCTGGGACTGATGCAATCTGTGATCATCATGTGACTGTCATGTGATTTAATAAACTGATATTCATCATGTGACTCAAAGAGTTGACTGTGATGGAACAGGAAGCTGTAGCACTCAGGATTTGGTCACTCTGAATGCAATTGGGTTATAGGACCGGTCAAAGCAGGGTTCAGTTGAAGCAGCTCATGTTTTATGTGACTTATATGCTGATACAGCAAAAAGCAAAATCTACGGTAAATGTTCTATAATTTCAAACACTTTTCTCTTACTTATCTCAACTAAAATGTTGTTTATCAGGGCTGGAACTCACAAAATGCATGTCAGAATAGCAAACAGGGAAGACCCTGATCAGACTGCTTCTTCAGAAGCAGTCTGATCTGGTTCTGCACTGATTGTCTAGGCCTTTTTGTCAGGCAACTTGTGTTCAAAATTTTAGAACATTTACTGTATAGCTATTTTTAGAGAATGGATTATTTGGGCCGCGACGCAAGAAAACCTGTCTTTACAGTTTCCGATGAAGTGAGATTCAAACCAGCCTGCTCAGCTACAGAGACTAGCTAGAAACTTGAAATTTCGCTTTTGGCAAGTCTAGATATGATACTTTCCAATAAGTGAATAATAAAGGCGCTTATCTGTCTTTGCAGATGGGCAGGCTGGTCTGCGCCTTTGTTGTTCGCAAACTCCCGAAGACAGGTTTTCTGGCGTTGAGGCCCATTTATGACATGTGACAAGAAACATATAGAAGTATTCAGGAACTTAGTCAACCACATTTGTATTTCCAGAACCATGTGTGTTCATAAATGAGACGTAGCCAGCTAAAATGTACAAGTTGATGTGTGCTCCCATGGAAGACTCGGATCAGCATGTGCATCTGCATAGTCTGTTCAATCTTAGTGCTCTATGGGTAGCCAAGAGTTTAACTTTCTTTTAAGGCATATATTTCTGTCCAATAGAGGTCATAAGTGGAGTAACTGATAAGGGACAGTTTCAGTATCTCAATGGATTAAAGGGGCCCCAAGACCTACCTGTGTAAAACAAAATTTCTCTCACTTAGATATATATCAATATTTTATCAGAAAATATCTAAACACTTCATGGGACCTCTTTATTATCCCCTGGAAGGAGGTCATAATCACCTCATAAAGATTAGCCTTTGATCTGCCTGGAAAACCTTTAGGCAGTGGTACCACTTTTATTGTCTAATAATTTAGGTCTTTAAGCAGAAAACTAAGATTCTGATCAGAGTGCATGGAAGTGCAGACTGATTTGAATCTCCACTGTATCCACATGCCAGCTTGTACCCTTTGCTGGATACCGGCTCAATGAGTGATGTCATGTGATAGCATGTCTCTGGGCTTCAGGAAGGATTACTCTTCACATATACAAAGACACAATTTATGGACACGATTTATGGACAGTGTCTGTCATAGGAGTAACCAGGATGAGTTCTTTCATTTGTAAAATTTCTTTGACAGTCAAAGAGTACCTGTATACATGGCTGGTCAGGTCCCAAGGTTATAAAACTTTTTTCATGCCCAACTCAGCTACTGCTAATTAAAGCTAAAATACTGAAAAATAATGATTTTTCTTGCTGTCAAACTTATAGTTGGTGTATTTATCCTCCTAATAAATGTTAAAATGCCAACAATTGTTGGCATTTTAACATTTATGAGCAGGATAAATTTCTTACTCAGTTGAGTTGAGCATGTAGAAAGTTTTATAGCCTTGGAGCCAGGTCACTTTTAATTAGGTGTATTATTACATTCATTTTCTATATTTTGATTTAAGGCTATAACAACTCTTCCATTAGCCCTTGAGCATCATGATTTCAGCTGTTGAATGTCTCTTTTAGGGTTAATAAGTCTTGATATTTCATGTGAATTTGCTGCTCAGAAACATATTACTTTATTATACCCCCCGCAAACTTTGTTTGTAGGGGGTATACTGTTTTCACGTTGTCCGTGCGTCCGTCCGTGCGTCCGTCCGTCCGTCCGTCCGTAACGCTTTGTTTCCTTAATAACTCAAGGAGTCATTGCTGGATTTTCATCAAACCTTGCAAACATGTTTATATATGCAAGACAAATACTTTAGACAAAAAAGTAAGGGCTAGGGGCCAATTCTATTAGAGTTATTTCCCTTTGTAGTTCTAAATGGCTTTTAATATAGTGCTTTATGCTTATGCTATTATAGGCCATACACGGGCCAATCAACTCCTACCACAGCTTTTGATGGAACAATTTGATACTGTAGACACATTGAACATATGCATGAAGGAGTTTAGTTCAGAAAAAATAATTTTTGACAAAATGACAGCTGTGAGAACTTAGACAATTTTTCCCTAATAAGGTGTTTGTATATGCATAGACTGTGCCTTTATGGGCCGATCAACTCCTACCACAGCTTTTTATGGAGCAATTTGATACTTTGCCTATACAATGTAGGTAATTTATAGATTGCATATGAGATTGCATATAGAAGATTAAAGAATAATTAAATGTAAACATTCGTGTTGGTGTTGAATAATTTTTAATTTATACAATGTAGACACATTGAACATATGCATGAAGGAGTTTATAATTTTTGTTTGCACAGATTCTACTGAAATCTTCGTCTTCTTGTTCGTACTATAACTTGCCAAGTTTTTTCACTGACTCTTACTGTGCGGGGGGTATCTAATAAGCATTGCTTATTGACTTTTTTCATTTCCTACTAAAATGGGAAAATGGCAAACATGCGGATAAGCAATGTTTAGAGCATAAACTTGTGATTATTCTCTGCCACATTAGTTAAAACGTGTGTTTTGAGCGATCAAAAGAATCCTCTCATCGAGATTGTTTGTTCGAGTACCCATCACACATGTTTTGTTTTAAAAATAAGAAAGGTATTTTTTTCATTGCACTCTCTTATTTGGAGGCTTGAAATGGCTCAAAATTTGTCTTCTGCAATCATTATTATCATGATCACACTGGGTAGGGGGCAATCGAAAACATTAATACTATTGATGAACGCGGATCAAAAATAGTTAGATCAAAAATAGTTAGAAACAGAGTTTTCGATTGCCATTTGTCTAGCGATATTTGATCCGTGTTTGACCATTGTTAGAGCGTTTTTGATTGCCGCCTACCCGGTGTGATGATTGGTGCATCA
Source organism: Loripinus fragilis (assembly GCA_964019695.1). Taxonomy (NCBI): domain Eukaryota; kingdom Metazoa; phylum Mollusca; class Bivalvia; order Lucinida; family Lucinidae; genus Loripinus; species Loripinus fragilis. Next base: position 63,310,480 of record OZ026514.1, on the reverse strand, counting down.
AAAACACAGCATAGGTCGAGATAAACAAAACAAGTGGCATAAAACAATTGAGTGTAAAAATGTTAATATTTTCTTATCCACCAGTTTTAACATATGCTTTGGGTGCTCAAAAGAACCATCTCATTGAGGCGGTTCTTTTGAGTATCCACAACATAGTGTTTTGGTTGAAAAATAAGAAAAAATAATTTTTAATTACATACTCCTATCTCAAGGCCTGCAGAGTTTAAAATAAACACCAGCTGAGATATACAAAGGAATTCATCAATAAGCCCATTGCTTCCCACACTAAGAGAAATATTGGCACCCTTAAAATGGCCTACATTGAGTAATGGTTCCTTATTTTTTTTTTGTTATTATTACTGTGTTTCTGTTTATAGGATCTTAAAGTGATAACCTGTTAATGCAATCTACAAAGGAGATCAGCCTGCATAGTCCGATCAACTCCATCATTTGCTGCCTGGATAGTATGTTATATAGCTGTCTACTTGTTACACCAACAGGGTTTCTATATGTCAGGGAATTGCAATCTTTTTCAAGGTCAGGAAATTGTCAGGGAAAATGAAATTTAGCCTATCTGTCAGGGAAATGTCATTTTTTTCATTTTAAGCATGGATGAAATAAATGTTAATTCAGGGAGATATATCGTCAGATATATGGGCGGAAATCATGTTTTATGGCTCCGCTCACACATTGTCGTAAAGCTAAATTTCTGACAGTATATCCGATTATATATCTACTGGCTGGTTTTAGTTATACCACAAAAACAGATTTTCTTGTGATTTGACTAAATTATAAAGGTGTCTTATTCTGTTTGTAATTTGTATGATGTACAGAAGGAAAGTGTTATTATTTATTATCCTTGTTTTCCTCACTTATCTAAAGTACTATAAGTGCATAAATATTTCTTTAGTGTGCCATTTAATCAAGGGCTCAGTTGTGTATAAGATCATCATTTTAACACACATCCTGAGTTTTTGAAGAAATGAAAATGACACGAAAATAGTCATTTCCTATGAATGAATAGGTGTTATTCAATTATTGTGGGGGTGGGGGTGGCTTTTCCGCATTCAAATTAATATTTAATATTTGATTTTTTTTCTTTTATTTACAGACTTTGAACAAATTGGGCTATATATATTTGTCTCCTGTTTCTAATAGTGCTTTTATTTTGACTTGATTTCTTTATATTAAGAAATCGTTTTAAGTTTTTCTGGGTGACAGCAGGACAAGGGATAAAACTGTTTGCATGCTGGGTAGTTTTGCATGCTTTTTATTCAAATCATCTTGATAAACAAATTAAATTTTTCAATGCAATTCATTTCTAAACATTCACAAGCATCTCCCTACAAGCTAGCATATCTGGATCTACACTGCTAAGGTAGGCTTTCTTCTGAGATCAGTGTTCCACTGTATGAAATGGGCCTTGTGACGATAAAACCTGTCTTTGGGGCAGGGGTGTAGCTAGTCTAAAATTCAAAGTACACACATGTGGACAGACTGAATGTATGCGAAAATGGAACATATACAAACATCGTAGATCCAGATGAGACGCCGCAAAATGCAGCGTTTCATCAGGGTCTGCGCTGTTTGCCATTATAAACACACTCTTGGTAATGGTAGATTATAAAAATTGTATATGATCAGGGCCTCATTCACTTTGTGTTAATTGGTTGGTGCCTATGAGCATCATGACAAATCCTGTCAAAATTGGATTTAGAGACAAATATTGGTTCCATGCACACATTTTGTACTTATTAAACATCAAGAATCTATCAGAATCGTGATAGAATCTTCCTATATTTTGGTCCAAATGTGTACGCAAATGCGTTTTTGCGTATATGTAGCTATGCCCTAGTTCGGGGTATCTGGTCAAGTAATGGCTCATACCAGACACTAACTAGATTCTTGGAATTTTGCATGTAACGAAATTAGCAGAGAAAATAACGAGGGCACTGATCAGACTGTGCAGATACGCAGGCTGATCTGCGCCTTTGTTGTTCGCAATCCCTGAAGACAGGTTTTCTCACGATGAGGCCCAAATAATGCACAACTGAATGTATTCAGCATTGTGTATAGAATTACTGGTAGTAAAATTATTATTCGGCATATTGTATAACTTTCCTTGTTCCAGGATTTTCAAAGGACAATCCACCCATTTATTATGGAATTAGCATGCTACCATATTCAGCCTAATAAGTAGTACCCCATATGCATGGCTTTTTCAAAACCATATACCCTTTTGTAAAACAGTGTAGATTCAGATGAGCTGGCTTGAAACTGGTATAGGGTCTCAGCTAATTTGACTGAATATATAATAAACCTATAAAGTACTCATTGGGAGCTTTTAAGGAGTATGTTTTTATTTTGTCAAATATGGTATATATGCATACTGGCCCCAGGTTATAAAACTTCTTTCATGCTCAACTCAGCTGAGCATGAAATTTATCCTGCTCATAAATTTTAAAATGCCAACAATTTTGGACATTTTATTATTTATCAGCAGGATAAATACAGCATCTGAGAGTTTAAAGCGAGAAATAGCATCATTTTTCAGCATTTAGTTTTTCTGAGCATTTAAAATTTCAAAATCAGTTAGTTGAGCATGAAAAAAGTTTTATAAACTTGGGGCCTGATTGCTCTAACATTTGAATAATTGGACTACTTTAAAAGAACCTAATGAAAATGTTTTTATTTGTTAGTTAAGTGTTTGATCATTAAGGGCCAGAACATAGGATTATGGTACTCATTCCATAGGCACATGGGTGAAAGTTCAAAATTTCCAAAATCATGAACTTTTGAAACTCAAAATTTCCAAAATCCTGAACTTTTGAAACTCCAATCTTAAAACTTGCAGTATGCCAACTTAATATTCACAATTTCAATTGTATTGGTCAATTGTCATTCGACAGACTGTAAATAAATAGGAAAATCTATTATAATCTCCCTAATTCAGCATTTTGAGGCTGACTTTCTATGGAAAGTCAGCCTAAAATCCTGAATTCAGGAATAATCCTGAAAACTTTTATCCATGTAGGCATAAATTCACTCCTAAAATGTATATTTGCAGCTACCCAGTGTGGCTACAAGTCTAGCATTTTGTCTGAGCTGCCATCTACTTCTATACCATCTACTTCTATACTTTATGTATGCAAGTAGCAAAAGGCTCTGGTGAGGCTGTTCTCATGTGCTGGCTAGTTTTAGTCTCTGCTTTCCATGAGATAAGCATGGGTGAAAATCTCAAAATTTCAAAAATCCTGAACTTCAGAAATTTAAATCTAAATCTTGCATTATGCCTATAAAATAATAACAATTTCATGTTTAAATGGTCAATTGTCTTTAGATACACAATTGAGAAACCAGAAAATTTATTATAATCTGCCTAATTCAGTATTTTGAGGCTGATTGCCTCAAAATCCTGTATTCAGGATTAATCCTGAAATTTCCACCCATGTATATGAGATAAGTACCAGCATCTCATGTGCTAGCTCATTTCATTTTAGTGCAAGAATCACCCATTTTTTCAAGCATTTACATTTGCCTATTTCAGAAGTAATTGTTTGAACATAAGGCCATTGGTCCAACTTTTAAAATTTTTGTAAGGAGCAGGCCAGATAAAAATAATTTAGGCGGGAAATTAGGCCAGCATATTTTATGGCAATTGTACTTAAATCTTTCTTTGCCAGTGATAGCGACGACTAAAGTCAGATAACCTTTGCAAACAGTTTGGACCCAGATCAGGACCAACAGAATGTCGGCCCTTATCTGACTCCAAACAATTTGACACTCTTATAGTGTTCCCGAAATAATTTTTTGGAAGAAGTTCACTTTGACTCATTTTATGTAGGATGGAAGTGTATCAATATTAAGGTGTTTCTTCTTTACTAGTCAGTCTACTTCACAGAAGGAAGTAGAAATAGTTTATAATAACAAACTGTGTTACTGGACTATTTGCTTTAAATAGGAAACTGGCTAGCTCAAGTCTGTCGGTTCCAGGTCATAGCTACAGTAAAACCTGTCTTAAGCGGCCTATTAAAAATAGACAAAACAAAGGTCTTAATGCAAATGGTAGCTTAATGAAGGTCGAAAGTATTTCAGCATTCTGTAATACTTTTAACCTGCATTAAAAGATAATCGGTCTTAGATAATCGGTCTTGGAAACCAATTTTTGGTGTTTTTTTGGGTGGCAAGTTTTAAAACAGGTTTTACTGTATTTAACTAAGATTCTGAAAACAACAACCGGTGTTAACAAGATTGTTCATTTCCATATTATTATAGTAAAGCAAAGTTTTATATACAGTCAGACATAAGTTAAGCATCACCTAAATACTTTTCTAGAAAACAAAGGAAGCGTTCCAGTCATGAATATTTCTTGTTTTATTTATGAAAACAGATAAAGTGTTGACAATTTACAGCAAATTTTGATTTGATTATCATTAAGGTAAACAACTAGGCATGGTGAATACACTCTTACCCCTAAGAATGACCCTGTTGGCTACCCCATTATGGTATTTTCAAAACCCTCAGACATGTAAAATGTTATTGTATTATTGTTACAATATCAAAGACAAGTTTTGTCTGAAAATTTCAGATTCATATCTCTAAAGGAGTAAAAGTTATGGATGTGTAAAGAATGGCATGTTATATAGTGATAATGCAAAAATCACAAACTCATGATTAACTATCTCTATAACCAACATAAACCTTGAGTTCAACAGAATCAGTTTGGCACTAGTTTGAAAAATAGGTCTAGTTTATTTCGGCGTTTATTTGAATTCAAAGCAAGCACTTTGGGTTAAGCTGTGACACTTTAAGGGTATACCCCAAAATAGGGGTTGGTGTATACAGGACATTGTAGAATTCAGCAAAATGACCAAATGGCATTCTGATATGTTCAGCACACCAAGGGTAACAAAATATTACAAATTTGTTCTTCTGAAGAGATTTGTACATGAAAACATCTCTGAAATAATGTTCGGGTGATGCTCAACTTATGTCTGACTGTATATTTAAGCTTTGGATGTGATTGGGTTCCTTCATTAAGATATTTGTCTAAAATGATTTCGGTAAATATTATTTGTGCATACTTGTCTGTCTCAGCTAGTTTCTCATTTCTCAAAGCAGATTTTTCTCGTTACACAGTCCGTATTACTAATTTGCTCATTCCAATATTCGTATTTATAATCATGAATGTATAAATGGTTTGAAAATGGCTGTGTGTGTGTGCCTAGTATTTATTTGGCTACAAACAATCTCAAAAATATTTTAAGGGTTTGTTGTGGAGAGGAACAAATCCATCATTAACTCTGAGTGCCAGAACCAACTCTCTAGGACAAGAATATATGTGCAAACAAAATTGTCCCAGATCAGACTGCTCCTAGAGGGGAGCAGTCTGATCAGGGACTATTTATTTGCTTCTTTTATTGATTGATAATTAGGATGGATTGGTCCAGCTCATTAACTAGAAGATTCCATTTCAGAAGTTCAGCACTTTAATAGTTAAAGCCAAATTAATAAGGTGTTTATGGTAGTATGGATATGTTGGCTAATGTGTATGTATGTAACCATCTTGAAGTGTTTAAGCATTAACACTTCATGGTAAATCTTAGTAAAACGAATCAAAACAAAAAGTCTTCTTATATTTTGTTTCATGCCTATGTATAAAACTTCATAATAATCAGTAAATTATATCCAACCAACAGATGGCAGTATTTTTCTAACAAATTTGTGACTGTTGTATGTTAATATACTAGTGTTATCATGACTAATAACACGGGTGGGCATCAGCGGAACTACCACGAAATCGCATTAACGTAAATTTGTTCCTTCATCACATCGGAAACCTTTCCTGATAGTGGCAACGTCACGGAAAAGCCAAACAAAGGTAGGTACTCTCGCTTGTTTTGATTTTTGGTAAAAGAATGAGCTATGTAAAAATCTGGCAATGCTATTTCATGTAGATATGATTTACCTTGGTAAACAGGCCAAACGTGATGTTGAAAAAAGCTTTGCTTTGAGATGAGGACTGTAACCAAATCGAACACAGAACGGGATTTCTTAAGTTTTATGTCAAACGAAGAAAGTATGCAGATGTTTTGCCAGTTTTAGCTCCGAACAAGCGCATTTTACACATGGCATGTACATAACAGCCCTTATTCTTCCTTCGGACATAAAAAAATCAAACCAATCATGTTCTATGCAGGAATGATGCCAAAGTTTTTAGGCCCAGTAGCGCCTTCGCCATCGCGGCAGTTGTAACGTCACGCTGTAGTTTCTTCGAGTTTACCATGTCAGTACATGCTGTGCATGCAGGCACGGAGAGAACTGTGTGTAATATCTCCTAAAACACACCATATCATTTATCTATGGTAAACCGAAAGGAGCAAAAAGATTAATTATGGTATAAACCATAATCAATTATGGTATATACCATAATTGAACATAGCATATACCATAATTTAAATATACTTGAAATGTATATCATTTATCTACATGTATATATGTGTCAGTACATGAGATATATACAGGTATGTATCGCAAAAGCCTTCTTAATATGCTTATGCTGACCTAAAGTTCTGGTGAAACTTTAAAAATGCGCAAGCTAATCTGAGTCTAGGCACATGCGATAAGTGACAAAACCTCATGTTCTGATGCATATATACGTGTAGATAAATGATATACACTTCAAGTATTTACATCTGTACCGCATCTGCGCAAAAGGCTGCGCTAAAGTTGTGGGGTCTTTGAGGTGAGGATTTGGAATGGGGCAGGGGTAAGTGTGCTAATTTGTACATGGGGAGGAATGGTGGTGGTTTGGTGTGTTTCAGTAGATACTACAATATTACACACATTTCTCTCCCTGCCTGCAAGCACTGCACGTACTAACATGGTATACTCGAAAGCTAGAGCGTGATGTTACAACTACAGTGAAGGCGCTACTGCGCCTGAAAACTTTGGCATCACTCCTTCATAGAATTTGATTGGTTCGATTTTTTTACGTCCAAAGGACGGATAAGAGCTGTTATGTACATGCCATGTGTAAAATGTGCTTGTTCTGAGCTAAAACTGGCAAAACATTTGCATACTTTCTTCGTTTTGACATAAAACTGAAGAAAGCCTGTTCTGGGTTCAATTGGTTACGGTTCTCATCTAAGAACAAAGCTTTTTTAACATCGCGTTTGGCCTGTTTAGCAAGGTAAATCATATCTACATGGAATAGCATTGCCAGATTTTTACATAGTTAGCTCATTCTTTTACAAAAATCAAAACAACCAACATATGTATTTTTTTCTCTGAAGATTAATTTTGTTTTTAGAAGCAAACAGTGCAGACCCAGATCAAATGCTGTATAATGCAGCATTTTATCTGGGTCTTCACTGTTTACCAAACAAGCAGTAGGGAGTGCAGTGGCTCAGTGGTAGTGCTTGACTTGAGACCAAGGGGTCGCGAGTTCGAGCCTCACCGGCGTCACTGCATTGTGGTCCTTGAGCAAGACACATTTATCCTAGCTTAGTACTGGTTCAACCCAGGAAGACCCATCCCTGTTTAACTGAAAAAACAAGCAGTTAAGGGTAACTCCCTCAGCAGGGTGTGGAAATACAATGCCCGACTTGTCCGTCCTTATCCCATTTCATTTAGGACAAGTAAGTTTGTTTTGTTTTTGTTGCTTTACGTCCCACGTCAACAGCTATGGTCATTGCGGGACGGTCAGTTCACTTATCCACATTTTTTCCTGGGCAGGCTTGAGCAAGCGGTTAACCAGTAATTTGTGCACATACTTTCGCTTGTAACTGACAACAACCCTTCTTGAATAAATCAGCGGAAGGGAGGAGAATGACTGTTGAAATTATTTCACGATCAATCTCCACGAAAGTATGGTAGTGGGCCGGGATCGAACTCGCGACCCCTGGATCTGCAGTCAGACACGCATCTGTAGCCAGACACCTTACCGACTGCGCTACGCAGCCCGGTAGGACAAGTAAGACTTAGACATTTATTTTCACTAATTTAACTTAAAACAACTCTATACTACTACTTCACATGTAATATGGAAATCATGTAGATCCTGATCAGGTGGTTTCTGAAGAAGCCAGCTGATTTGTTACCAAATAAGGCTCCATATTCGATGTGAACCATCTGCTGGCCAATGATTCACGTGAACTATAAATCAAGGGGGATATCACAAATTCATCATCTGCTGTAGTTGTGATTAAAACTTTAAAAGGCTCAAGCCACTCTAACCTTCCCACTGCTATGAAAAAAATGCATCTAAAAATGTCATCTGGTGCATGTTAATGTTTACTTGAGGGACTTATTTTGACATACAGACAAACAGTGTGGACCCAGATCAGACGGCTCCTATAGGAGCCGTCTGACATTGGTCCACACTGTATGCTACAGAGATGTATTGGTGCAAGTTTTCAGGATTATTCCTGATTTCAGTATTTTGCGGATGACTTTCCACAGAAAGTCATCCTCAAAATGCTGAATTAAGGAGATAATATTAGCTTCTCTAAGGACAATTGACCATTTAATCTTGAAATGATGGATATTTAGTGGGCATACTGCAAGTTTTAAGATTGAAATTTCGAAAGTTCAGGGTTTGGGAAATTTTGAACTTTCACCCATGGGACCAGCAGATGACATTAAGTTGAGATTAGCAGCTGAATAGCAAAGTGAAAAAGGCTTGATGAACAACATTATCCGACTCGGGCTATCAAGTGATCTCTGAAACCGGCACAGCTCTGTTCAAGATGATCTCAATATTTTCGCTATCTCCCTGATAACAGTCAAGAACAAGCAGAAATCTTTTGTCAGCGCACTTTCTACCAGAATCGATCACAGTTCTCAAATCTCTATCTGAGATTCTACACTCTGTCTGTGACACTAGTGAGGGGAGTGGGGTACTGGAGCCACTGAGTAGGTGGAGAAATTGAGTGTCTGGCTTTAGTTGGTGTGGGCACAGTACGATTGTCTGGAGGATTATCCTGGTGTTTAATCCTAGCCACTGAATCAGGAAAAATGGCACTTGTCTTGATTCTGGAACAGAGATATGAAACCTTGAATACACATGAATGGAAGTTTTCAGGATTTTGAGGCCGACTTTCCAAAACATTAAATTAGGCAGATTATAATAACACCTTTGAGGTACTTTCAAACTATTTAAACTTGAAATTATTGATATAATAGAGGTATACTGCAAATTTAAGATTTGAATTTCTAAATTTCAGGAATTTGAAAATTTTCAACTTCAGTCGATCTTCATTTTAGATAGTTCCTACTGCCAGACCTCACAGTATGCCACATTCTTTTATGCAGTAAAAACTCAATTTGAACTTTGATACTTCAAAATCACTGTTAATTCATAGGAAATGCTGAATGTCATGATTACTTTGTATTTGTAAGCAAAATTTGACTAGAGTCCATGCTCGATAATAGTAGAGTTACGTAGCTGGTCACGTTATGGTACTTTATTCACCTGATGGGACAATTATAGGGTTTTCTTCCATACTTCTAACTGTAAATCTGTTTCGTCACTCTACTCTTATCGAGCATGGACTATACATCTGAGCCGAGAGACTTCGAAGTTTTCTAGTCTAGATTTATACAAGGGGAAGAGCTACCTCAAGGGTTACACCTACCAAAAAGTGTTTTGATTTTTTTACAATTGAAGGTCCTACAAATTAATTTTAGGTCATCCAATGACCAAATGATGCTTATCATGTCAATTACTTCCTTATGTGTGCATACACAGATATCCAGTGGGGCTAGATTTTAAAGTTTTGATGGAGCATTCATCTTCCCCCATCCTTTCTGTGTGAGTGCAGCAAAAGCCCTGGCTAGATTGTGGGTTAACTCGGGCGCATCAAAGCCTATACTTTTTCCCATACTATGAGTACTATAATCTGGTGCTGGCTCACAGTTGCAGATCAAGTGGTGTTGATTTCCAAATGCCTCTTTCCAGGGTTCCCACAGAAATTTAAAATCACAATTCAATGATTTTTCCATGATCAACAATGTAATTTCCAGGACTATTTAATGCATAGCCTCCAACCTCCCCTTTTAGAAGCATCTTAACCATGCTAAGCATAAATGTGGAATGCAGCAAAAATAATGTATTTAAATAAGCATGTTTGTAGACCATGCATGCATTTTGAAATAATTAAAACTTTAAACCACCAGTAGCCAAAAAACTAGCTGTCAGACACACAAGTTTTGTGTGTCTGACAGCTAGTTTTCTGGCTACTGGTGGTTTCATCAAATTATTTCACAAAATTTCATGATTTTTCCATGATTATTCAGTTTTTTTCAAATTCCATGACTTTTCCATACATGGAACTTTTTTTTTTCCTGATTTTCCAGGATTTCCATGATTTCTAGAGCTTGTAAGAACCCTGTCTTTCAAATGTACCTGTGTGAGGTGTACTTCTATATGGTTTTCCATCAAGTACTGAGGCAGGAAAATCCAGTTGTTTTCTAATGTTCTCCCATTGTCCATCACTGTACTTGACCGGCAGTGTGTCATCTTCCAAGGTTCCTTTCCCAATACTTGGAATCCTGTGGTCAGACTGGTAAACATCAGTGTCTAGTATCAGCTCGTTATCCATTGCTTTTCCCTGATAAATATTCATTTTTTAATGTAGTTCTAATTTATCATATGATGTCAATGTAAAACCTGTGTAAAACAGACACTCTCAAAAATACCACAAATTGGTTTTCAAGACCAATTATCGCTTAATGCAGGTCAAAAGTATTGCAGAAAGCTTTAAGGTCTAAAGATATTGAGCAGAATCAAAATTCTGACATCAATCAAGGGCTATAACTCTGTTACAAATAAGCAAAATATGGAAGATAGCAATCTCAACCTAGATCTTATAAATATAAATGCATTTACAAAATTTGGTGAAATTCTATCCATTTGTTCCCAAGATATTGAGCAGAAACAAAATTCTGTTGTCAATCAAGGGCCATAACTTTGTGAAAAATGACAGGTAAAAATCCTATTGACCTTGATCTTGTCAATATGAATGCATTTATAAAGTTTGGTAAAATTCTGACCATTTGTTCTAAAGATATCGAGCAGTAAGGAAATTCTGACATAAATCAAAGGCCATAAATCTGTTACAAATAAGTCATCAATGACGGGTAACAATCCAAACCTAGATCTTGTCAATATGAATGCATATATAAAATTGGATGAAATGCTGTCTGTTTGTTCTCAAGATATTAAGCTGATACGAAATTCTGACATAAATCAAGGGTTATTACTCTCGTTCAAATGTTCTAGAAATGATGTGTAACAACCCCAATTTGGATTTTGTCAATATAAATGCATATATAAAACTTGGTAAAAATCTGTCAGTTTGTTCTAAAGATATTGAGCGAAGCAAATTTGGGCATAAATCAAGGTCTATAACTAATACAAATGTGCAATAAATGATGTGTAACAATTCCAAGCTAGATCTCGTCAATATCAATGGATATATAAAATTTTGAGAAAATATGTCAATTTGCTTCGAGCGAAAACAAAATTTTTATGTAAATCAAGGGCCATAACTCTGGTACAAATGTGGGAAAAATGACCTGCAACAATCCCAAGCTAGATCTTGTCAATATGAATGCATATATAAAATTTGTTCTCGAGATATTGAGGGGAAACCAAATTTTGCCGTAAATCAAGGGCCATTACTCTGTTAGCACAGAAAGTTAGCTTAAAAATCCTGATTTCAAAAATAATCCTGAAAACTTTCACCCATGCTATAGGCATATGCCAAAATCCTGTGTGCTGTAACAAATGTTTCTGTTAAGAAATAAGCTTAGATACCCTCTACTCTATGGCTTTGTGTTATATAAATACCTTTTTGGAGGGTGACTTATTAGGGCTGCCAGAATCAAGAATATCTATAACATTGAGATTTTTCAACTTGACCAACACCATAACAGCTTGCACCAAGAGTTGTCTCCCTTCTCTATAGCTAAAACCTGTCAGCACTTTGTCCCAGTCTTCACTCGAAATCACCTGAATTAAGAACACTAGGGTAAAGTCGGGTAAATTCGGACAGTCGTCTAAATTCGGACAGCGACCTTGTTTCTTTTATTTTTGAATGATTGGAATAAAAATTAAATAAACTCAGCAAACAGTGAATATCCTGATGAGACGGCTCATAAGGCGCCGTCTCATCTGGATTTACACTGTTTGCAAATGTGTGTCCGAATTTACCTGATGTCCGAATTTTCCCGACTTTACCCTAGTTTAATACCTTTATGCCTAGTGAACTATATATGGTACAACAGCAAAACAGTGAAGACCCAGATGAGATGCTGTAATATGCAACATCTCATCAGGGTCTGCTCTGTTTGCCATTGCAAAAGACATAGTTTACAACTGAAGTATTTCGAATAATTCCACCAGCAACCCCTTATAATGAACAAGAGGCCCAAGTGATTTAAATTGGTCACCTGTATGAGATTGATTAACTATTGTCCCTTTACATGAGTGAAAGTCAAAAATTTCAAAAATCCTGAGCTTTAGAAAATCAGTATTTAATACTTGCATTTTGCCTCCAAAATATAAAAAAATCCAAGTTTAATGGTCAAATACCTTTAGATAAACTGTAACTAAATCAGAAAAGCTATTATTAACTGCATAATTCAACATTTTGAGGCTGACTTTCTATGGAAAACCAGCCTCAAAATCCTCAGTTCAGGAATAATCCTGAAAACTTTCACCCATGCCTTTATAACATGATTCATTAATTACATGGTCCATTGGAACCCAATTATAGCATTGCAAAGGGACTGCATTATATGACTTTGAAATACAGATGACTCTCACTAGCTTAAAGTTCACAAGATAAGAGTTTTCTCTAAGAGTCAGGAGACATAAATATTTCAATATTGTACTTGTCCTGCAGGATGAGTGACTTACAATTTTCACTCATCCTGCAAACACATGCACTTGTCCTTTAAAAGTGTATGCAATAAAGAACATAAGGGAGTAATATGTAATATGACTTCCTTGAGTTATTCTTCCTACAGGACGAATACTTTGGGAAGAATTACTCGTCCTTTCTAGATTTCACTCGTAATTACGAGCAGACAAGAGGGATTTTTGTCCCCAGAGAGTTATCATTAGTTCCGAGCCTAAATGAGTTGGTTTGTTTATACAGGATCTTACATGTCTGCTGATGTATTATTGAATTTACTAAACAAGTTTGGGAAAAAGAGATAGAATGCGAGGCTTGCCAAGCATTTTATCACTTGTTCAAAAATTTAATAAATTAAATAATGCAGGAGGATAAAAGTTATTTTGCGATATAAACATGATGCTTTAATGGCTGTCATTGCATAAAGTTACTAAATATGCAAACTACTAGTGGTATATTGATTTCAATACATGATATTATATCACACCCAGATATGACATCAAATGTAAAATAATATTTAACCAAAAAGTGATGCTTTTCCTTAATATATGTATGGTATGGGTATATAAAAGAACCGTCTCACAGAGGCGTTTTTAAGTACCAACAGTATAAATTTTAATCAGCAATAAGGAAATCCATTCCGGAATAGTAACTATGATCTGAATCCAATATTCACAAATTAATTGACTTGGGCTATCCCAGTTCACATAATATTAATTAGGCCGTGGCATAAGATTTCCGACAATGTCGTATGTGCGACAAGCAAAGGCTCAGACCAGCTTGCGCATACGCTCAGTCTGATCAGAGCCTTTGCTTGTCGCTTGAATATTCTACGACTGTTAAGCTACTGACCGAACCTCATTTGTGTTTTCTAAGCTTAAAAGGAAACTGCAAAGGCTGGTCTGAATATACACTTGTCAAAATGCTACATTGGTGGAAATCTCATTTCACCGCTCAATTTGTTTTCCAGAAGGAACATTCATATATGAGCCACAACATGAGATTTCAAACAATGTGGTTTGTGCGACCAGCAGAGCCTAAGATCAGCCTGCGCTTATTCGCAGTCTGATCAGGGCCTTTGCTAGTCGCTTGAATATTCTATGACTGTTAAGCTACTGACTGAACACCATTTGAAGTAACTAAGCTTAAAAGGAGGCTGCACACACTCGTCCAAATCTACACTTGTCAAAATGCCACATTGTTGGAAATCACATTTCACCGCTCAATTTGTTTTCCACAGGGAACAATCATATATGAGCCACGACATGAGATTTCCAACAATGTGGTATGTTGGACCAGCAAAACCTCAGATCAGCCTGCACATATGCGCAGTCTGATCAGAGCCTTTGCTAGTCGCTTGAATATTCTATGACTGTTAAGCTACTGACTGAACACCATTTGGAGTTTCTAAGCTCAAAAGGAAGCTGCACATGCTAGTCTGAGTCTACACTTGTCGAAACGCCACATGGTTGGAAATCAAGTGTCATGGCTCATGTTTTTATCACATTTTAAGTTATCAAGTTATTACTGTATTGTGGCTCTTATTCTGAACACTTCTTACCCCAAAGTCTTTCATGGTGGACCTGATCTCAGCTATACCTGTTGGTAAAGGGGGATAATTAAAATACCCTCCGACAAAGGAATCTTCAACAGCTGTTTTAGCATCATCAGATTCTGACCAGTCTAGAACAGCCTTCACTTCAGGAAGCTCTCTGACACAGGTGGCACTGTTCTTATCTAATATGGAGACCTGCAAGTTAGATACTGAATAGGAGCCTTGTCATGACAAAATCTCATGGGTGAAAATTCAAAATTTCTAAAATCCTGAACTTTCGAAATTCCAATCTTAAAACTTGCAATATGCCCACTAAATATCCACAATTTCAAGATTAAATGGTCAATTGTCCTTAGACAGACTGAAAATAAATCAGAGAAGCTAATTTAATCTCCTCATTTCAGCATTTTGAGGATGACTTTGTGTGGAAAGTCATCCTCAAATTCAGGAATAATCCTGAAAACTTTCACCCATGAAATCTGAATTTGTTGCATGTGAAGAACAAAGGCACATGCATGTGAACAGCAAAGGCACAGAACAGCCTGCTCATCCGCAGTATCCCTTGTATATGAGTAATGACACGACAAAACCAGCAAAATGAGTGTGCACCCAGCGAAAGACTCAGATCAGCCTGGGTGGATGCATCTGCCCAGTCTGATCAGAGTCTCTACTGTAATATATTATATACCTATAAATGATACATCTTTTGAACTGTCTGTTTTCTGTCTATCTGATACAGAAAGCCCGATCAACGAACTGAGGTTTTCTGATTCCATATCACTACCCTTTAAAACAAGGCTAACGTTGGTTACCTGTTTTTGCGGCAACGTTACGTGAAGTAAATTTCAAGCATGGAACCAGAGACGGAAAACATGATGACGTAGCGTCAAGAACATAATCTAATGGCAAAAGTTCCCACACTTTTTCTGGATTAAAGACCAAAACAATTTATAAAATCAGAATGTCGGAAAAAAGGTATAAAATAAACATATCATTATGATAGTAACTTGATCTGGCCTACAGTATCTCGTCTCGGGGATTAGCCCATATCAACAGATCACCCTCGACGCTTCAAGCCAGAGTAGGATATTTTGAAACTTATGCATCGTCAAGCAAAAAGGCTCAGGCACAAATGCGCAGACTTGCCAGAGCTTTCACTGCTTGTATACACAAAGTATGGCTGCAGATGAAGACTCAGACCAAAATTAGAACCAGTATCCCTGCTGGATAGATCAGCACCAACATTTGAGCCGCAACATAAGATTTCCATCAATGTGGTTTGTGTGACCAGCAAAGGCTCGGACCAGCCTGCACATACGTGCAGTCTGATCAGAGCATTTGCTAGTCTCTTGAATATTCTATGACTGTAAGGCCACTGACTGAACATCATTTGGAGCTTCTAAGCTTAAAAAGAGGCTGAACAGGCTTGTCTGAGTCTACACTTGTGAAAGTACCACATTGTTGGAAATCACTTGTCACGGCTCATTTATTGGAGGCTTTTGTGTATATCAATAAGTACCAAACTATCATGAGTTGGTCCAAATGTTTACCTGAGATTCAGCAGTTGAGGAAAGATACACATGCCTCTGTAGATGGGAGGGATGTTGAGGATCTAACCTTAGCATGACCCTCACATTTGTTAGCATCAACACTACACCTGGTCTAATGTTAAGATCCTTCATACTCTGAAATATATAGAAAAATCTCCAATTGACGATCAGAGGAATACTGAGGGTCTAACAATAGCATTACCCTCACATTTGTTAGTATCAACACTACACCTGGTCTAATGTTAAGGTCCTTCATACTCTGAAATATATAGAAAAATCTCTACTTGACCATCAGGGGAATACTGAGGATCTAACAATAGCATGACCCTCACATTTGTTAGTATCAACACTACACCTGGTCTAATGTTAAGGTCCTTCATACTCTGAAATATATAGAAAAATCTCTACTTGACCATCAGGGGAATACTGAGGATCTAACAATAGCATGACCCTCACATTTGTTAGTATCAACACTACACCTGGTCTAATGTTAAGGTCCTTCATACTCTGAAATATATAGAAAAATCTCTACTTGACCATCAGGGGAATACTGAGGATCTAACAATAGCATGACCCTCACATTTGTTACCATCAACACTACACCTGGTCTAATGTTAAGGTCCTTCATACTCTGAAATATATAGAAAAATCTCTACTTGACCATCAGGGGAATACTGAGGATCTAACAATAGCATGACCCTCACATTTGTTAGTATCAACACTACACCTGGTCTAATGTTAAGGTCCTTCATACTCTGAAATATATAGAAAAATCTCTACTTGACCATCAGGGGAATACTGAGGATCTAACAATAGCATGACCCTCACATTTGTTAGTATCAACACTACACCTGGTCTAATGTTAAGGTCCTTCATACTCTGAAATATATAGAAAAATCTCTACTTGACCATCAGGGGAATACTGAGGATCTAACAATAGCATGACCCTCACATTTGTTAGTATCAACACTACACCTGGTCTAATGTTAAGGTGCTTCATACTCTGAAATATATAGAAAAATCTCTACTTGACCATCAGGGGAATACTGAGGATCTAACAATAGCATGACCTGCACATTTGTTACCATCAACACTACACCTGGTCTAATGTTAAGGTCCTTCATACTCTGAAATATATAGAAAAATCTCTACTTGACCATCAGGGGAATACTGAGGATCTAACAATAGCATGACCCTCACATTTGTTAGTATCAACACTACACCTGGTCTAATGTTAAGGTCCTTCATACTCTGAAATATATAGAAAAATCTCTACTTGACCATCAGGGGAATACTGAGGATCTAACAATAGCATGACCCTCACATTTGTTAGTATCAACACTACACCTGGTCTAATGTTAAGGTCCTTCATACTCTGAAATATATAGAAAAATCTCTACTTGACCATCAGGGGAATACTGAGGATCTAACAATAGCATGACCCTCACATTTGTTAGTATCAACACTACACCTGGTCTAATGTTAAGGTCCTTCATACTCTGAAATATATAGAAAAATCTCTACTTGACCATCAGGGGAATACTGAGGATCTAACAATAGCATGACCCGCACATTTGTTACCATCAACACTACACCTGGTCTAATGTTAAGGTCCTTCATACTCTGAAATATATAGAAAAATCTCTACTTGACCATCAGGGGAATACTGAGGATCTAACAATAGCATGACCCTCACATTTGTTAGTATCAACACTACACCTGGTCTAATGTTAAGGTCCTTCATACTCTGAAATATATAGAAAAATCTCTACTTGACCATCAGGGGAATACTGAGGATCTAACAATAGCATGACCCTCACATTTGTTAGTATCAACACTACACCTGGTCTAATGTTAAGGTCCTTCATACTCTGAAATATATAGAAAAATCTCTACTTGACCATCAGGGGAATACTGAGGATCTAACAATAGCATGACCCGCACATTTGTTACCATCAACACTACACCTGGTCTAATGTTAAGGTCCTTCATACTCTGAAATATATAGAAAAATCTCTACTTGACCATCAGGGGAATACTGAGGATCTAACAATAGCATGACCCGCACATTTGTTACCATCAACACTACACCTGGTCTAATGTTAAGGTCCTTCATACTCTGAAATATATAGAAAAATCTCTACTTGACCATCAGGGGAATACTGAAGATCTAACAATAGCATGACCCTCACATTTGTTAGTATCAACACTACACCTGGTCTAATGTTAAGATCCTTCATACTCTGAAATATATAGAAAAATCTCTACTTGACCATCAGGGGAATACTGAGGATCTAACAATAGCATGACCCTCACATTTGTTAGTATCAACACTACACCTGGTCTAATGTTAAGATCCTTCATACTCTGAAATATATAGAAAAATCTCTACTTGACGATCAGAGGAATACTGAGGATCTAACCATAGCATGACCCTCACATTTGTTACCATCAACACTACACCTGGTCTAATTTTAAGGTGCTTCATAAGTACTCTGAAATATATAGAAAAATCTCTACTTGACCATCAGGGGAATACTGAGGATCTAACAATAGCATGACCCTCACATTTGTTAGTATCAACACTACACCTGGTCTAATGTTAAGGTCCTTCATACTCTGAAATATATAGAAAAATCTCTACTTGACCATCAGGGGAATACTGAAGATCTAACAATAGCATGACCCTCACATTTGTTAGTATCAACACTACACCTGGTCTAATGTTAAGGTCCTTCATACTCTGAAATAAATAGAAAAATCTCTACTTGACCATCAGGGGAATACTGAGGATCTAACAATAGCATGACCCTCACATTTGTTACCATCAACACTACACCTGGTCTAATGTTAAGGTGCTTCATACTCTGAAATATATAGAAAAATCTCTACTTGACCATCAGGGGAATACTGAGGATCTAACAATAGCATGACCCTCACATTTGTTAGTATCAACACTACACCTGGTCTAATGTTAAGGTCCTTCATACTCTGAAATATATAGAAAAATCTCTACTTGACCATCAGGGGAATACTGAGGATCTAACAATAGCATGACCCTCACATTTGTTAGTATCAACACTACACCTGGTCTAATGTTAAGGTCCTTCATACTCTGAAATATATAGAAAAATCTCTACTTGACCATCAGGGGAATACTGAGGATCTAACAATAGCATGACCCTCACATTTGTTACCATCAACACTACACCTGGTCTAATGTTAAGGTCCTTCATACTCTGAAATATATAGAAAAATCTCTACTTGACCATCAGGGGAATACTGAGGATCTAACAATAGCATGACCCTCACATTTGTTAGTATCAACACTACACCTGGTCTAATGTTAAGGTCCTTCATACTCTGAAATATATAGAAAAATCTCTACTTGACCATCAGGGGAATACTGAGGATCTAACAATAGCATGACCCTCACATTTGTTAGTATCAACACTACACCAGGTCTAATGTTAAGGTCCTTCATACTCTGAAATAAATAGAAAAATCTCCACTTGACAATCAGAGGAATACTTAGGGTCTAACCGTAGCATGACCCACACATTTGTTATCATCAACCCTACACCAGGTCTTACTTTAATATCCTTCATATTCTGAAATATATTTGGAAAGCATGCCCATCTGTTGGTTAGAGGGATACTGGGGTCTAACCTTAGCATGACCATCACATTTGTTAGCATAAACACTACACCTGGTCTAGTATTAAAGTCCTTCATACTTTGAAATATATCAGGAAACATATCTCTAGAATCAAAATAAATTTAGTATACAAATAACATTGAAAACAGATCTGTATTGTCTCCTCATTTCCCAACAAAATATATGCTCATATTGTCAGCAGGCCTCCAGATAAGAGTGCGTACTGGAAAACTATTTCCTTTAATTCTCATCTAAAACAAATGTTGTGGGTACTCAAAAGAACCATCTCAATGAGAGGGTTCTTTTGAGCACCCAAAATACATGTTTAAATTGATTATTGATGTTTAAGAAAATTATTACAATTATAAGCTTATAAAACTTCCTTATCTTAATCTATGTTGACAGTTCTTTTAAGCACCCACAATATATCTTTTGATATGAAATAATGAAAATAAAACGCAATGGGATAGTTTGGACGGTAAGGTAACTCTCATATCAAGTCCCTATCCTTTATTTATCATGAATTGCAGTTATCCTGCATGTAATCCTCACGAGGGGTGTGTGAATAGATAGAGCCTAACAGAGAGAGAGAGAGAGAGAGAGAGAGAGAGAGAGAGAGAGAGAGAGAGAGAGAGAGAGACAGACAGACAGACAGACAGACAGACAGACAGACAGATAGATAGATAGATAGATAGATAGATAGATAGATAGATAGATAGATAGATAGATAGATAGATAGATAGATAGATAGATAGATAGATAGATAGATAAACAGACAACTGCATAGGATTCATATTTGTTTATTTCACAAGGCTATACACATTTAACTCACACTAATGATAACACAAAAGAGTAATACTGGTATTGGAGTAACAGGCCTTTAGTATAGAGTGCATAACGAAAAATATAATTTTCCTATTTTTCAACAGAAACATATGTTGTGGGTACTCTAAAGAACTGTCTCATAGAGACGGTTCTTTTGAGCACCCGAAACATATGTTAAAAGGGATGGGTAAGAAAATATTTACAATTTTATGCTAAAAAAAATGGGTAAGAAAATATTTACAATTTTACGCTCAAAAAAATTATTTATCTAAACCTATGAGTAAACAAGAAATGATTGTATTTTATTATCATCCCTTATATTTGTCTATTTTGGGAGCAGTTAGGGAGGTGAAATGGGAGCTTCAGACTGGAACCAACCTCTGCTAACCTGTACAACTGTACAATGAATGGTTTCCTGCTGGTACCATCTTGTAGATGAATCCATCTTCTTACCCAGAATCCACCGCTGTCACAACCATACTTATCTGTCAACACAAGTCATTAAGGAATTAAGCAACAGATTGATGTACGGTAAAACCTGTCTTAAGTGGCCACTCCAAAGAAGACCAAAAATAGGTTTTCAAGACCGATAATGGCTTAATGCAGCTCAAACGTATTGCAGAATGCTCCCATGGAGCATTCTGCAGTACTTTTGACCTGCATTAAGATACCAAATGGCTTTCAGGCCTTCGGTATGTCTATTTTTGAGAGGCCGCTTAAGACAGGTTTCACTGTATCATATTTAACTGACATATTCAGACAGTCACACCTTTTAAAATCCTAACCATTTTTTTTGCCTAACATCTAATTTTGATACTTCAAGGTAGTTGTGGGGTGTCAATTAGTGTAAACCCTGATAAGAGCAGTCTTATCTGGATTAACACTGTATGCCTAGGTCTTCGTGTCTATATAAGGATAGATAAATGTTATGATAACCAGATGATATTAGAGCACTTTTAACTGCCAAATTAAGGCTCATAAAAGGATGAATGCTAATGGTTAATTTCAGTGTTTGTAAAATGTATAAAATATTGCAGTTCATTTAAAAAACATACATTCTCTATGCATTTTTTAGCCCTCTACAATAAATTGATTTGATGGTAATATTGTACATAGCAAAAGCAGCAGTGAGTCCATGCAATATTATATGATGTTGGTGCCGGTGGCATATGTCACATTCCACCATTTTATTGTTTTAATATAAAAAATTATAGGCCACTGGCTGGATATGGTTTACCTCCCCCCCCAGGGGGAATTTTGTAGACCATATTTTTCTTAAAGCCCAATGTCTTGCAAGGATTTTGCAACATGTTAGCCCTCTGACAATGGCAGCGTTAAGCTGTAACAGCCTGTTACATACGTTACCCTACAAAATATTTGATAATTAAAATTCTTTTTAAGACTTCAGAAAAGTGCAAAAGATGAGGTAAGATTACCAAATTGGTTATATTTTCTAAGTAAGCTATTACTAGGCCACAGATTTTGACATTTGAAAACAAATATATTCACCCCGGATGTAGTGTATGTTACATTTTTTAATTGAACCCCCTTTTAAATGATAAATGCATCTAATGTAGTTTGTCTTAAATTTTATTGAAACCAGTTTATGTTCATTAATTTGGTATCATATTAAAGAATTTTTAATAACCTTTTCAAAACTGCAAACATTACTTTTCTATCTTATATACTTTTTGAGTTATTAGATGTTGAACATGGTACCCCCATATCACACAAAAATGTAAAATGTAATTCTCTAGGCCTCGCCCTGGCTATAGACCCCACCTCCCCCAGGGGGAATTTCGTACATTATGATTTCTAGATACTACATTATAAAGGCCACAAAATGAAATATGTTAGCCCTCTGAGAGTGGCAGCGTTAGCGGGTAACATCATGCTACGTACGTTATCCACAAAATAACATTAAATTTTCCTGAAAATGCCTCCAACATGACATATTCAGACTTTTTTTGAAGTCTGGCACAGGTTTAAGAACTTCTTATAACACAGTTACATAATTTTAGCATTTATTTTATAAATTTCTTGAGTTTTTGCCGTTGTATATGTTACTTAGTGTTTCATATGTTATTTCCAAGTATCAGTATGGCAGTTATTGACTATACATGTATTACATCCATCAGTGAATGTAGTAAATCTATAAGGCTGCTATTCAAATGAATTAAAGTTCCTTATTATGGAGTCTTACACTATTTTACAGCCCAGGTTACATACGTTACTATCTGAATACCATTAAACGTTTAAGATATGGTCTCCAACACGACCTGCTTGTACGTATTGGCATGCTGGCACAGGTCCATGTACTTCTTTTTACTCTGGCTCATTTGCTGGGGAAGTAACTCAAAACATAAACTACCATAAATCCTCTTTTCTTTTATAGAGACATCAAATATACTTAACATAATACTCATGGAAAGTTTGTAACATACAGTGCAATATGCGGCTAACAACTTAAAAGATCAAAGATACCCCATCAGGTAGAAGTTATAGAGCAAATCTTTGTATATTATCCAAGTGTTTAAAGAATTTTTCTAAACAGCATATTAATCCTCTATCAGATTCATCTTGCAAGGATTTTGCAATATGCTAGCATTATGGTAATGGCACCATTACCTTGTAAAAGCCAATTATATATATTACCCATCAACATCTTTGATAGTTTTAAACCGGTTTAAGCCCTCCAGTAAAATATTTTACTGACCGTTCCAAGGCGGTACTTCTTTTGTGGATCTTTTATGTTTTTGTTCTGTCTTGTGTTTGCTATGTTTTGTGCGCGTCTGTTTATATGTGCTTTTTGGTCACCTGCTGGGAAAGGGCTGACCTCTTGGCTCTCGTTTGTGGTGTCTTCTGTGAGTTTGTCACTTTCCCATTGGTATCCTGGGTCAGGTGTGGTACTTGATTGTATCGATTCCTGATCTTTGCACCATTACTTACTTTTAGTAAATGACATGACATCTGAAAAGTGCAAACCATAAGGTAAGATTTACAAATTGGCTATATCATCCACATAAGCTATTTTTGCATCACAGATATGGACTTTTGAAAACAAATATTCACCCCAAAGTGTTACGTATGTTACTTTTTTTCATTATTCCTATAGAAATGATTTATGAAACTAATATAGTTTGATATTTTTTTTTAAATGTGAACGTGCTTACTAACTCATTTTGTATTAAAGTATGTTTATGTACCTTTTGGAAACTGCATATATTATTTTTCTATCTTTTATATGGTTCGAGTTGTTGAGTTCTGAACATGGTAACCCCATATCACACAAAATGTAAAATATAATTATGTGGCTCTTTTGTTAGGGTACAATCAAGTTTTCTTTCCCAGAGATACTTGATTTCCTTCCCATTTATTTTACACACATTTTGTCAATATCTGAATAGGCTCACTTGTTTTCATGGGAAAGACTTGATAGTTCAATCTCTGTATGTACATCTTAAGGACAGAAAAGCAGGGTGGAGGTAATCTCATTTTCATGCCATTTGAAATAGTAAGTATATGTGTATGGCTTTGGTACTCTTTTCAGAAACATGTCCTACTGCAGCTTATTCACTATTACATAAATAGCACATGTTAGGGCTTCATATCACCGATGAGTGCCTAGAGCAGTTCTTTATTTGTTTTCCTACCCTGCTTAGAATGTTGATGGACTAGTGGGGGAGGGGTTCTCTATCAGTTTGGTAGGAACAACCTTTCTGTGGTACTAACACATCGGCACATTGGTAGTGTCACAATCTGTTAAACAGTGTATTACTGTAGATCTCTTCCCCCATATCCTTGCCAATGTTGTTGACATTCAGAAGGTGCACCTTTTGTTTCATACACCAGTGTTGAACAAAACACCCAGGTAATGATAGTTCTCTATCAGTATATGTGTACATGGAGATGTTAGCCCTCTGAGAGTGGCAGCGTTAACATGTAACATTTGTTTCCTTCCCATTTATACTGATAGAGAACACCCCCCCCCCCCCCACTAGAAATTTAAGACTTTATAGACTGCTGCCATTTATACTGATAGAGAACCCCTCCCCCCACTTGAATGTTTCTAAGACGTTTCTGAGACTTTATAGACTGCTGCTATTTATAAGTGACAAAACCAACATGCCCTGCCTTTAGTGCCTGGTTGAATATTGGTGCCATCAGATCCTTGAAGGTGACAGTAAAAGCTATTATGCTCTGTAGTTATGGCATTAACATCAAAGTTATTTGCAGCACTACATGGCCAATCTAATGTTGGTTCAATGTGTGATTGCAAGCCATGCAGAAGTTTGGACTTGGCAGTTTTGTTGGAAATTCTATCAGGAGTTGACAGTGACCATGGTACAGGTCCCAGAAGGAACCGAAGTGTCAACTCAAGGTCAACAATATGTCCAATAGAAAGACGTCATGCTGACCAAAGATGCTCCTTTAAGCCCTTAGCTGCTGGCTGTTTATGTTTTGTAAATTGGACAATATCTTCTTGCTTGACCTCGCAAACCTCAAAACTTTATTAGCTTGTAGCATTTTATGGGGTTGTGAAAGACAGATTTTTTTAACTAAAAGTGGTTCAATGCAGTCTGCAACAGCCTTCCTGCCAATGTTATCAGCCTCAATAAGATATTAGCTATGCCAGGCTTAGCAGGAACACCGAAAGACAAAAAAGCACAGTTCTTGTCTTCAAAACTAGAACTAAAAGGATTGGTGAAGCCTGAAACTGCCTCTAGTATTCGTATTTCATTTCAGTGCATTGAAGAGTTGTTTCAATATATTGAGCTCTGATTAGATGGGTAATACACCATTCCACATGTAGTACGAAGCGTAGTTCTAGTTGCTGAAGCCTATAATACCTCTTTATTGTTTGCCTCATAGCTATCTCAAAAGCATTTCTCAAGCAAAGAACCAATGGTCGTGTCACCATAAACCCATTTTGTTTGAGAAGTTCTTTGCATCTGCGATGTGTATCAGATAAATTTATATGTGTAATCAGTTACACAGGTACATATATTGCGTATCTGTTGTGATCGTTTGCAATTAACATTGGGAACAATGCATACAGATAGAGCTGACATGCAATTCAAAGTTGTTTTCTTTGTAGCCCTAATCAGTGTGAACACCATCTGAATTATATCCATATACCCTGCCCAGAACTGAGCTGTCCATTTCTTAGATTCTCTGACAGACTTTATGCAACAACTGCTATACAGATACTCAGAATAGCTTATGTATCATTTGGTAACACACATAACAGTTAAAGCTCGGGGCATTTATTAAATGAATACTTAAAATAAGTAAACCTTGTTAGAAGAAGTACATAAACCTGTGCCAGCATGCAAATAAGCATAAACAGGGCTTGTGAGAGACATTAACTAGAATGTTTAATGCTATTTTGAAGGTAACATACATAACATGGGCCTGAAAAATAGTGAAAGCGACCATAATAAAGAACTTAAATCATTTAAGTAGCAGTCTTATAGATTAAATATATTCTGTGACAGATGTAATACAAGTATATTCAATAAATACCATACTGATACTCGGAAATAACGCAGGAAACATTAAGTAATGTATATAACGGTAATAGCTCAAGATATTTATAAAATTAATACGAAAAATATGTAACTGTGTTATAAGAAGATCATAAACCTGTGTCAGCATGCAAATATGTACGAACATGTCATGGTTGAGACATTATCAGGGACATTTAATGCTATTTTGGGGGGTAGCGTATATAACGTGATGTTACACGTTAATGCTGCTACTCTCAGAGGGCTAACATCTTTTATTTTGTGTCTTATATAATGTAGTTTCAGAAAATCATAGTGTACAAAATTCCCCCTGGGGGGGAGGGGGGTCTATAGCCAGCTCAAGGCCTATTATATATATATATATATATGTTTAAGCAATGTTTTCACACGAAAAGATGAGTAAAGACAATGAATATAAGCAATGAGCTCATTTTTTCTAAATAAAATGGTAAATAAGTATCATAAATTGAATCACTAGTCAAATTTACATGAACCCCTTCAATAAAAATTTAGAAAAATAAATTAATTGTTTAACTTTTTACCTCCTTATGACGACATGTCATCAGCCGATATCTTTTGCAAACAGTTTTGACCTAGATCAGGCCCAAAAAATGGCGGGCATGATCTTGGTCACAACCGTTTAATTATCTGATTGCATCTCTGAAAGATTTATTTTTGGAAATGTTAATTTTGAAAATATCAGCAGTTGATACAAAAGCAAGCAAATTACCCAGCATCTACACAGTTAAGTGAACATACAGCATAGGGCCAGTAAAGTGAAAAATTTTAGCGTAAAATTGCGAGTATTTTCTTATCTGTCAGTTTAAAGACGTGTTTTGGGTGCTCAAAAGAGCCCTCTGATAGAAAAATTTCTTTTGAGTACCCACAACATATGTTTTGGAAGAGAAATAAGAAAAAAAAATTTTTTAGCTATGCACTCTTATCTGGTGACCTGATACAGAAGATAACAAAGTAATGCCTACTTATCATAGACTCCCGCTCAAACCTACTGATGTAAGTTACAAGGCCAGCAATATCACAAATCACACTGTCTGGCAAGGTCCTGAAAAGTCACAAAAAATCTCTAAAACGTTTTTTACTGATTGAATTTCCAATACATTTTGATACATAGAAGATCTTACATGAGTGCTCATGTTTTATTGAATTTATTAAACAAGTTGAGGAAATGAGATAAAATGTGAGGCTTGCCGAGCATTTTATCTCTTTTTCGCATCGAGTTTCATAAATTCAATAATAAAGGAGCACGGATGTTAGATTTTATTTAACATATGACCATAAAAAATTGTAATCCTGTTTTAGGGTGAAAACGCCAAGATTTTGCCAAATATATGGGATTTGTTATGGGCGCTATTTCATAACATTACCAAAATCTGTAAACCACTAGTGTTTATTAATTTTAATGCATGGCGTTTTATCACTTGTAGATGCAATGTCATGTGATAAGAGAAAGTTTTAATTTTTCTTTATACAGTTAAATGGGTCATACTGTCATAGCGTTTTCAAATAACAAAGCATATCCTCGGTCCCTGAATTTTGTTTTTATCATTAATAGCAAACAATGCAGGCTCTGATGAGATGCAACATTCAGTGAGATGCAACATTCAGTGGCATCTCCTCTTACTGTAGTTTAAACCTTCAAATGAGACAGTTTTTTCATTTTTAAAATTTTGTAAAAACTTTACTTCACACTGCAATTTTTCATGGGCATAGAACTAGCAAAACTCTAACTAGAATTAAATTTTGGTGGCAAACGATATCAATTTTAATGCTAATCTTGTAAAATTAAATAACTTAGCTTTTGTTTGTATGTAATTACCCTTTCCGTACCCATTTTTAGTGTCGTAAGTGCAATACACATGGTATACAATCAGAAGACACACATCATTTACCAGTCCAAGGTGCAATTATGCAATTTGTATCAAAACTTTGCCGCCTTTCCTTTGATCTATGCTGTTCATTAATTTCTACAAGACCGTGTCAAAGGTGGAGCTTATAAATGACTTGAATATCTGATGAATAAATTAAAAGGTGATTGTTGTAATAGTCATGATACAAGTATTTTATTGTACAAATACTCGTGAATATACAAATATTCCCTCTTGTAGGCAAACTTGTCTTCGACTCGTCCTGCCTGCAAAAGGGCATATTTGAATATACACTTGTAAAATTGTACAATAAAGCCAACTGATATGATAGTTAACTGATAATCCTAACTTCTGAGCAAAAAATCACTCTTAACACTCACAGGGTTAAAAAAACAAGTAGCCCAATGGGCAACGATCGCTAACCCTGGAGCTAGCAAAATGTTTGGAGACACCATAATTTACGGTGCTCAAAGGCAGATAAGTCTGAACTTGAAACAGTGACCAGGAATTAATTCAAAAACATAAGATATTATGCCGGTTCTAGTTATCTGTAAATATTAAAAAGATCTGAATAAAAAATGCATTGGAAACCTGGTGAAAGTGTAGTTTTCAGATACTCAAGAGCAGCTAACTCCGTAATTCAAACTCATCCATACTTTTATGTATGTCCTGGTAACCTACAGGGATGAAGAAAATCAAATGAAAAATGAAGGTGCTAGAGTGGTCACAACATTATATAATTTTACTTTAGATGCTCAAGGGCAGCTAACTCTGTAGCTGGTGGATGGATGTGGCGGAAAATCAAACTCATTCAAACTTTTATGAGAGTCCTTGTTACCTACAAATGAGGAAGATCCATTCAAAAATGAAGGTGCTAGAGTGGTCTCAACAGATCTCCCATTGTAAGTCTATACAGATTTTTATGATGCTCAAGGGAAGTTAACTCCACAGACGAAAGTTGGTTCTACTTTAAATTAAACTCATCCAAGCTTTTATGGCTGTCCTTGTTACCTGAAAGAATGAAGAAGATCCAATAAAAAATAAAGGCGCTAGAGTGGTCACAACATTATCAATCAATTTTTAAGATGCTCAAAGGCAGCTAACTCCATAATAGGTGATGGGATCTTGACTGAATTCAAACTCATCCAAGCTTTTATGGTTGTCCTTCTTATCTGCAAGAATGAATATGATCTATTATAAAATGAAAGCACTAGAGTGGTCACAACAATTCTCCCATTATAAGTCTATGGGGATTTTTTAAGATGCTCAAGGGCAGCTAACTCCTCAGTCACAGATCTGATCTGGCCAAATTTTAAACCAATCTGGGCTTTTATAGTTAACCTTGTTACCTGCAAGAATGAAGGAGATCCAATTAAAAATGAAGGCCCTAGAGTGGTCACAACATTATCCATCAATTTTTAAGATGATCAAGGAGAGCTAACTCCATAATAGGTGATGGGATCTTGACGAAATTCAAACTCATTCAAGCTTTAATAGCTGTCCTTCTTATCTGCAAGAATAAAGAAGATCCATTAAAAATTGAAAGCACTAGAGTGGTCACAACGTTTCACCAATTATTAGTCTATGTGGATTTTTCTAGATGCTCAAGGGCAGCTAACTCATAAGTCCTTGGTCAGATCCTGCAGAATTTCAAACTCATCTAATCTTTTATCAGTGTCCTTGTTAGACGAAAGAATAAAGAAGATCCAATCAAAAGTGTAGACACTAAAGCGGTCACAACATTATCCATCAATTTTTAAGATGCTCAAGGGGAGCTAACTCCAAAATAGGTGATGCGATCTGGACAAAATTCAAACTCATCCAAGCTTTAATAGTTGTTCTTATTGTCTGCAAGAATGAAAAAGATCCATTCAAAATTGAAAGCACTAGAGTGGTCACAACATTTCTCCCATTATAAGTCTATGGGGATTTTTCCAAACGCTCAAAGGCACGTAACTCATAAGTCCCTGGTCGGATCCTGCTGAATTTCGAACCCATCCGAGATGTTATGGGTTAACTTGTTGCCTGCAAGAATGAAGATGATCCAATCAAAAATGAAGGAGCTAGAGTAGTCACAACATTATTCATTAATTTTTCTGACGCTCAAGGGCAGCTAACTCCAAAGTCAGTAATGGAATCTTGCCGAAATTCAAAATCATCCAAGCTTTAATAGTTGTCCTAATTGTATGCAAGAATGAGGAAGATCCATTCAAAATTGAAAGCACTAAAGTGGTCACACCATTTCTCCCATTATAAGTCTATGGGGATTTTTCCAAACGCTCAAGGGCATGTAACTCATAAGTCCCTGGTCGGATCCTGCTGAATTTCAAACCCATCCGAGATATTATGGGTTTACTTGTTGCCTGCAAGAATGAAGAAGATCTAATCAAAAATGAAGGCGCTAGAGTGGTCACAACATTATTCATTAATTTTTTGGATGCTCAAGGGCAGCTAACTCCTAAGTCAGTGATGGAATCTTGCCAAAATTCAAACTCATCCAAGCTTTTATGGTTGGTCTTGTTATCTGCAAGAATGAAGAAAATCCATCCAAAGATGAAGGTACTACAGTGGTCACAACATTTCTCCCATTATAAGTCTATGGGGATTTTTCCAGACGCTCAAGGGCAGCTAACTCATAAGTCCCTGGTCGGATCCTGCTGAATTTCATACCCATTTGAGATTTTATGGTTGTTCTTGTTACCTGCAAGAAAAAAGAAGAACAAATCAAAAAAGAAGGAAATGGTCACAAGATTTTCCCCATTATAACCCTATTGGAGCTATCTGTTGCCATGGAAACCAGAGTTCTGATCCGATCTGGTCAAAAACCTAATGCAAGCAATCCCCTACCCCAATGATGCTTCTGGTGAAATTTGATTATGACTGGCCAGCTGGTTTCAGAGATATTCATATTTGAAAGTGTGGATGCACGGTCCGTCCGGCTCGATACCCATACTATAAGCTCACCCTGAGCCTTCGGCTCTGGAGAGCTAATAATGAAAGCTGATAGAGTATATAAAACAGGCCCTGAGGTGATAAGACTTTTTCATACTCAACTCAGCTGAGCACTTAATTTCAAATGCTCATAAAAACTAAAATACCGACAAATAAAGAAGTTTATTGCTTTAAGTCTCTCAGATGCTGTATTTATCATGCTTATAAATTTAAAATGCTGGCAATTGTTGGCATTTTAACATTTATGAGCAGGATAAATTTTGTGCTCAGATGAGTTGAGCATGAAAGAAGTTTTACAACCTCAGGGCCTGCAGGTCAAATCCGCGTTATGACAGAACATACTGTATGTGCCAGTATAAGCAGACAGTGCATGTGTGCACAATTCTTTTTAAAAAATCAGTACCATCTTTGAAAACAGTGTAGACCAAGATCAGCTGGCTTCTGATGAAGCCAGCTGATCTTGGTCTACACTGTTTTTTCACCCAGGTGAAGCATCCATATCAATAATGGAATTGGACCATTGGACTGGCTGAAGTTGGTATTATAGCATTCACAGCTCAAAAAGAACTCAGTGCATGCTTATAAGATGGTGTATGCATTTTAGGTCAAATATCATGGTATCAATAGGGTGCCTTCGTGTAGAATCAAACAAGCAACTTCAGAAATTGATGCCCAGCCTCTAAATGTGTCTAATACGAGGGTCAGTCAAATATAACTGTGAGTTGGTTAATATCTTTTTAATTGGTCAGCAGTTTTGGCTGAAACTTAATACACATATGAAATGAACCCCTAGGCTTCATTACATATGGAAGTTGACGTCTTATCATCTTCAATGTGCTGTTGCTAGGCAACCAAAGACCGTCTCTAAGTGATGTGCTTTCGCGCTGACAACACTTCTGACTAAGCAACCATGGATTTAAAATCTTTTCAAATCTAAAACAGTATAATAACGGCCATTGCATCTCTCCAATTGAATCAAACAATGTGTAAGCAATGTTTTGTAGTAGTGTATTAGAAAATAAATACAGTACATGCAATGTTTGTTGCCTAGCAACCAAAAGTGTTGGAAATTCTATTTTTAACTAAAATACCAGATTTTGTTGCTATGGCAACCGTATTTTCTTGGGAATATTCAAGATGAGCATTCAGACGTCAAAAACAATTACTAAATACAATGAAATGGTCAAATGATATGATACTTAGTCGATAATATGGCTCTAAAATGAACCGTAACTGGTGGGTGGGGTATATTTTGAGGTGAAATTTTCAGAAAATTTAGTTAAATTTCCTTTCATTTATGTAATAAAATTATAACGCCTAAATCTCAGTTGTTGCATTTCACATAATACATTCACATACTTTATTTGCAACAAATGCACAAGTTGATGTAACTTAAATTTTATATAGCTTGCCCATGGCAACGCTATATTCTAGCGTGAACGCATGACGTTATTTCACATTCTTTGGTTGCTAAGCAACAACAATCTTTACTTTGCATGGTCTTGTATATTGCATATTTTGACGCAGGACAGTTCAATGCATGCATGTGCCAAATTTCAGTAGTGTACATTAGCCTGCATAAGAGATATGAATCAACTCTCAGTTATTTTTGTTTTACCCTCGTATATACTTAAGGACTTTGAAAATGCACCACCCAGATTACATCTTTTATTTCACAAATCCTGAGAATGTCATCGAGATAATTGTTATTGCATATCATAGTCTGACCAGCTTGTAGTGTGTCCTAGAAAATTCATGGTTGTAAATTTACTTTAAGGTATTGAAAAAGTATCCGTTTTAATACAGGGGTGGTGGATTTTGAAGGACACAAATTCAGCTGCAAGTTAACACACAATAGTTTTGATTCCTGACTCAACAGATTTGCTTCCTTAGCTTCTTTCAAGATTGCACATTCATCAGATTCAAAATGAATTGACATTTAGGTATGCTCAAAATTACACCCCTTTAAAGATACAGACAAACCCCACCCATCCTGATTACTAGTCTAGTAATAAAATTCAATGTCTTGGGCCTTTCAAAGTTTTGATTTTTTACGTCCCGTTTTGTTGGAAGAGGCTAAGGGCATACACAAATGACAGATTATGCATAAATTACGCTTGTATCACGTGTCTTTTGTATTGTGCAAGTGACGTTAACGTAATTTTTTAAGGGGTTCTTGATCACGTAACAGCAGATCTCCTGCCATGATTTACATCAAAACGTCTTTCCCACATGACTGTCAGTGTATGTAGTTAATATCAGTAATGAAAGCGTGCATAAAGGTAACTTATGGAGATGTTTCTAAAAATGAGCTATAAATTGATGTTCAAATTTTACGATTATTTTGGAAATATTGAAGTTATCAAATACTCTGAGAAATCAATCTGAAATTATTTAAAGCTATAGCTACTAGTATGGATAAAAAATCTTAACTTAGCAAAAATTAACCAAGTTCAACTTGTAAAAAGTGATAAAATATAACCCAAGTATTATACTCTAACCACATTCACATCTTTAGACCATGACTGAAACATCTGTAGTTTCAAACTTACCCAACCTGCTGTCTAGAGAGAAATTTATAGTGCAATGGTGGCACCAAGATGTTATCTGACAGAGTCCCTGGATCAATAATCCTCACTTCTGATGTCGGGTGATGGCTATTAAGATTGATATCAATATCATAAAATTCTTGGTCCCAGAGAGCGGGTCTAAACCGAGGTGTAATCTGGAATCCTTTCTTCACATTGAATTTCTTCAATAATAGCAGTGTTCCCTCTGTTATCCTGAAAGTAAAAATCATAACCCTTGTCCTGAGTACCTATAAGCACTATGTGTTCATAATTTTTCAATATGCTCACTTTTGAAAATACGGTGTAGCCTCTTTAAACACTTTTTTTTGGGTCATTATGAATTGACAGTGTATAAGTCAATCATGTTATAAAGTGGCAATTTTACAAAGGAATTGTAGTCATTTTCCTAATATTCCATTGTAAAATTCCATGGTAAAACATTTGAATGAAGCCAATTGAAATGGATCTAATCTGTATTTCATCAATGGGGTACCAGAAACACAACTATCTTTTTATTTTGCCTTAGCAAAGTCATTCTAGGTATAAGTTTTAAATCCTTTTCTCCATTTCAAATCAGAATTCAAATAAATTCAAACTATTTGCTATAGCAATCTCAAACTGATTGTACCCACTGGTATGGGATATCCATTTGTACGAAATGGGATAAAAGAATCAAACAAAGCTTGATACTGAATTGTTTGTTTTGATGCTTTACATCCAAGTCAGCAATGTTTCAGTCATGCTGGAGCAATTTTATGTCTTCCTGGCTTGAACCAATACATCTAGGAAAGGATTTATAAAGAGATTTGCTCAAGGACACAACATAGTACAGAGGGTGAGACTCGAACCAGTGACCCCATAACCAAGTCTAACCTTCTACCAGTGAGCCACTGCACTTCTCTGACAATAGAATGTGAATTGTTTGCTGGCACATGAATTCTAAATCCTCATTATTCCTTAAAATCAAGAGAGATTAGGGGATAATTGTATTCAAAATTTTCATTCGGGGAGTTATATTGTCAGATATACAGTCAGAAATTTAGTTATACAGCGACGTGCGAGCAGAGCCTTAAAACGTGATTTCTGAATGTATACCCAACGATATACCTCCCCAAGTGAAAATTTTGAATATGGTTATCACCATTCTAATGCACTTCTGCAGTCTCTTCTCAAATTGGAGCGTTGCAAATCGCATAAAGCCGCACATCATCCAATGAAATGTGACGTTATTAATGACGTCAAACTATTTCCGACAGTATATCGCCGTATATACTGTCACAAATTTTTGACGTTATCCAATCAAACGTCGTGTTACAAAGGCAAGTGTGTTAGATACATAATTTGTAGCCTGCTACAGTTGTGTTCCGCTCCTTTGTTTGGCTCTACAGCTCTTTGCCTACTGGATAATTTTTCATGCTATTTTTGTCTGCTGTTTTTTGTTTTTTTTTCAAAATAATTGGCACAACTGCACTTTACTGGTCTGTGTTTAAAAACTAGTTCCAACATTTTACAAATAATAGGGGCTTCTGCCACCATACTCCTGCAACATCGTAAGTATGTTTAAAGCATAATAGAACAGCAATATAAACAAGTTTTTAGATTCAAGCTCAGATGTAAAACTTAGTTAAAGTCAGTAGAGACGGGTAGAGTGCAGTCTAGCAAAAAAATTTCAGAATTTTTTTCAGGAATACCATCAGAGTGTCAAACTGTTTGGATCCAGATCAGGCCCGGCATTTTGTCGGGCCTGATCTGGGTCCAAACTGTTTGCAAAATTTATCAGCAGATGATGCTAATAGGCAAAATTTAAGGGTTGCCAACACTAGCCACCAGCATTTACCTGTGGTAAAATTTTGGACACATCTCATTCCAGAAGACAGCCGTACATGCTCCTGAAGCATCAGCTACCAGTATATGTGCCTGTAACAGATATAGGGCAAGAATCAATTTTAACACATATCCTGCCAAAAAAATTTGTCGTAAAAAATATCTGCTCATAACACACCAGTGAAAGTTCAAAATTTCCAAAATCCTGAATTTTTGAAACTCAAATCTTAAAACTTGAGGTATGCCCACTAAATATTCACAACTTCAAATTTAAATGGCTGATTGTCTTCAGACAGACTGTATATAAATAAGAAAACCTACTATAGTTCTTTTAATTCAGCATTTTGAGGCTGACTTTCTATGGAAAGTCAGCCTCAAAATCCTGAATATAGGATTAATCCTGAAAACTTTCACCCATGATTATTAAGGTCAGCTGCATAGCAG
This sequence comes from Loripinus fragilis, assembly GCA_964019695.1. Classification (NCBI taxonomy): domain Eukaryota; kingdom Metazoa; phylum Mollusca; class Bivalvia; order Lucinida; family Lucinidae; genus Loripinus; species Loripinus fragilis. The sequence continues at coordinate 63,274,766 of OZ026514.1, read as the reverse complement.
ACTACTTTTATAATGACCAAGGGCGGATCCAGAAGGGGAGGGGGGACAGGGGGTTCGGACCACCCTGGATAATTGCAAGTGTTTTGATTTTGTTTGTTTGTGATGATTCATTAAGTCTCAGTCAACAATTTTTCGGCCATGTTGGGACAGGTCTTCCTGGATTGAACGGATAAAAGGTCTTGCTCAAGGACATAATACATAGCCACTGGCGATGATCCAACCCTCGATCAAACATCGTCCGAGTGATCCGGCAAGTGTTAATGCAATGAAACAAACATGTGTGATCATTATTCTTGCATATTTTACCTCATTTCAACCTAAACCGCACTGAAAATGTTGCTTATATATTACAATTCCCCTTTTCTTACACTGGATTTTTTTAAACAAAATGGCGTCAGCGTCAAACTTTCGAATGTCATCACCTTGCCACAATGTCATAGATACGTGCAACGATGATTACTCAAGGCTGCAGCACTTTCCCATGTAAAGTCATGCAAACATTACGAATTCCTATGCATGAATATTAGCTTACCCATACATAGGTCCAGTTAAGCAAAAATTAGAGTGTTGAATTGCTTTTACTTTATTACCCATCAGTTATAACATATTTTAGGCACCCACAACATATGTTTTGGTTGACAAACAAAGTAACTCTTTAGTGTTTCCCCCAGCCCCCAAAAAGGGCATGGTAAAGTTTCCAGGAAAAGGGCACATTAAGCGCGTGATAACATGCCAAGAGGGCACTTTTGAACCCGCGGCGACAGGCTAAGGGGGCATTTTTAATGCGCGGCGACAGGCTAAGAGGGCGCTTTTAAGCAGAAGTTGGAAATTTATTATGATATTGCCAAATAAAAAGGTATGTACATTAGCATGACGCAGCTGTTATCTGTCCTTTTTAAATGCAAACTACACTTCTTAATATTTGACTAATTTTAGTATTTTCAGAATAGCAGTTTCTTGACACCTATTTATGAGCACACATTTTTTTTAATTCTTAAAATTTATCAGAATCACATGATTATGGAAATCATTTTTTTTTTCGTTAATAGCCTAGATCACTTCCTAAGTTTTTAACCAGACTGCCTTTCTTTCCAGTATTTGTTTGTACCTTAAAATTGTTCAGTGGTTCAAATTCACACTTGCTTATTGGGGTATTGTCACCAAAGTGATGTGTCAAAATTGCCTCAGGGAATTAGTGACCATTGTAATAGGATTAACACTGAGTAAAATATTGTAACAGCAGGTGTCTTCCTTGCTACTTCAGGCTTCAAACTGAAAAAAACTGTAACTTCCTTAGTTTTTGTCAGATTCTCATGATTTTTTTACCAAAATGTAGGCCATTTTATGTAGTTTGAGAAAAGGGGCATCGCGCTGGGAAAAAGGGCATGGCGCTAGAGAAAAGGGGCATGGCGCGGCGCCATGCTAAAACTGGCTAGGGGAAACACTACTCTTTCAATCACACACTCTTACCTGTAAGTCTTACACTTAGGTAAGTTAACCCTTAAAGCGCCAATCGCAACAAAAGTTGTCTGCTTTTCTCGTCTGCTGAAATGTTAAAGAAGCCTCTATGGCAAACAGTGTGGACCCAGATCAGACTGCTCCTATAGGAGCAGTCTGTTCTGGGTCCTCGCTGTTTTCTTCTTTACTTAATTTGTCAGTAGTGTTAGGCAATTATTTGCAGCAGACGACTTCAGCAGACGACATTTTCAGATGCTTTTTTTTCTTGGCGCTTTAAGGGTTAAATTGCACTAGTCCACTTGTACATCTTATAATATTAGGGGGAGAGGGGCGGCTATTTGTCGGAATACTCAGAGATAATATAGTATCTATCCCTCACCTGAAAGGGCCACTTGTCACTCTTGTTAGGTTTGGCATAGTGTATCATGCGTGATTTCACAATCACTCTCACCAAAACTGCAGGATTAGTTCCTCGAATGGAGTTCCACTTCTTGGCAAGGTCACGTACACAGTATAAATCTTGTTCTCTTGTGTCCCCAAGGCTTTGAGCAACACTTTCTGCAAGAAACTTGATTTTATATCAACTTTACACTTTATGCACAAATAAATTCTTCCTTCTGGTTTGATACATTGAACTTGGGATGGTCCATTGTATATATAAATTTATAAATTATAAGGGTCACAAGTTGACATTTCCAAATAAAAACTGTTTTTTTTTTCTCCTCTGAAGATTGCTTCTGTCTAATAGGGATATTCCAGGAAAAAGGGTGACCAAGCATAGGGCTAGTTAAGCAATTTTTTTCAGCGTAAAATTGCAATCATTTACTTATCTGTCAGTTTAAACATGTGTTTTAGGTGCTCAAAAGAATCGTCTCATTGAGACAGTTCTTTTGAGTACCCACAAAATATGTTTTGGTTGAGAAATAAAAAAAAAGTTCAGTTATGCACTCTTATCTGGGGGTCTGACTAAGGGTGGAAGGCAACTTAAAAATAAATTCCTAGGGTGGGGGTTCAATGTTGATTTTTGTACTGTAGTGGAGCCATTTTAATTAAGGACCTCTGACGGTGGTAATGGGAATCACAGTGTATCGCTGCCTATAATTTTGATAAAAATTTAAGTCGATCAAATGCTTCCATCTTCATATATAAGATCGGGGGGGGGGGGGGGGGGGGGGGGGGGGGGGGGGGGGGGGGGGGGGGGGGGGGGAGAATGATATCCCACAGCCCAAAAATGTGACGTCTGGGTGAGCCCGAACATTGAATTTTTGGTGTGCTCTCCTGAAAATCTTTTTTTCCAGTATAATGAAATAATTAATGTATTTCCAGGTTATAAGTGACCCCCGTTTTTCTTTTTTTAAACAGCTTTAAATTGAACTTAGAAGAACGGCACTTAGCATGTGGATTTAAATGCACACCGCGTAACTAAAACTTATTTTTGGGAGACACCTTTATTTGTAACTGAAGCCCCAGTCCCCTGTACAAAAGAATAACTTAGTTGTTTTTTCCTGTGAATATACCTATGTGTACCCCAATAAATACACGTGGTATATTTGCATTGCTATGATGATATGTACTAGCCTACAGGACTATCTATATCCGATGATTCAAAGAAAATCTATTTCGCAAACCTCACTCGTCATCATTTTGACTCACACACGCACGCACACACGCAATTGTAAAAGTCTATAGGGGTCCTAGACCGTGCCCTATTGAAAGCAGGCACATATAAGGCTTAAGCATGAAACATGCATGTACATTTCAATTCATTGACTCTTTTTGCCCACGAGGTAATTTGTCATGATTTTGTCGTCTGCTGACATTTTTTTTCAAAATCAGTTTGTTCCTTGTCGTTGCTTTTTCTAAATGATCTTTCAGGAATATCAGTAGAGTGCTAAGCAGTTTGGATCCAGATCATGTCCGACGTTTTGTCGGGCCTGATCTGGGTCTAAATTGTTTGCAAAGGTAATCAGCGGACGACACTAGTAAGTAAAGAGTTTATGACGACAATTCAAGTTTAGAGAGTTGACGAGAAATAGCGAATTAGGGATATACATTAAACTTAAAGAGCATCAACTATTTGCCTGCTAAAGCTATTTCGCTGAACTGCTTACTTGTTTTACCCAAGGCAAATTAAGGTAAAATGTTGGGCATTATCTGGATCCATACTGTTTGATAACCTACTTGTATTCCTGAAAGACATATTTTTAGGAAACAAAGATCTCGAAAGGAAATTCAGCCATTGTTTAAGATTCAGACAATACTGTTACTTGGATCGTTTTTTTTTAACTCAGGCCATTTTAATGCATCGCTCTTTAGATGTACAGTGAAGTTTATGAGTCAGTATAAGCAGTGAATCATAGCTTAATGCACGAAGATTGTGCCAGTTAAGCAAATTTTAGCGTGAAGTTGCGATTGTTTTTATCTGTTTAAACACGTGTTTTGGGTGCTCAAAAGAACCATATCATCGAGACGGTTGTTTTGAGTACACACAACATATTTTTTGGTTGAGAAATAGGACAAATAATTCTCTGTTACGCACTCTTATCTGTGGGACTGGCGAATTACCTCCACTGACCTGCATAAACCATGTTTTATTAATATCGCTAGGTTCACTTGGGGACTAATTCAAAGAAGAGCAGCAAAAACACACCAAATTTCCATCTAATTCCAGCCTATACAAAAACTCATATTTATGTGGAAAAAATAAATTCAATTACACGGTATGTATCTAAATTCATTTCTCTAATTAATTTTTCAATTAAAATCACCATTAAAGAATAATTAGCAAAAAACAGGGGTCACTAATGTCCTGGAAACACTATAGTACAAGTAAGCTTCCTTTTCATAACCCAATAGTCATGAAATATTACAACGTTTTAGCATATTTTTCTTTAGACTATGAAAATTGTCCTTTAACTAAATTCAGTTGGTAGATTATTTTGCACATAAACTGTATCTATTCAATACACATAAACTACATGGCCATTGACTAGGTGTACTTTACACATGGATGAATGGTTATAGTACATTGCTGCAAAAAATTGCACCAGGTAAATACATTGTCATCAAGATTGAATTTGTAATACAGTTGCTCTTCAAAATATTTCTTAACAAATCAGATAGAAAAAACAACAACAAAAAAAACATTAAAATGCTCACGATTTTAGACTTTAAAATACCTTCACTGTGATTTGTAATCGAGTATTGATGATATAATACCCTTACACGTGAAAATAATTGATTTCTAAATGTTTTGGTGAAGTCAAATTTTGCAACCCCTCCCCCCTATGGTAGCGTCTCCTGTTTTGTTGTAGGGATCTGCGAGTCTAATTATAACCCTAATTCGTTCCTAATACATCAAGCATCCTATTCAAAAGTATACCAGTGATATCTTATGCATAGGAAAGTTTTGGGAAGCATCTGAAAAATAGGCAGACACCCTATCAAAGTGTCAGAGGTCCTTTAAATTTCTAGGTGGTGCCCCTGAAAAAGTTGTGTCCCCCCCCCCCCCCCCCCTATTACATTTTTTCCTGGAATAGCCCTTACCAAATAGTGTAGACCCTAATGAAATGCTGCACCATGCATTATTTCATCAAGGTCTTCACTGGTTGCCAAAGTATGCATTTACATGTAGGAGTCACTAGTTTACAAAGGGTTAAAACCAACTGACAATGGCAGAGTTCATACAGGCAAGTTGGTGTAAAATTCAAGGACTTCGAAAAGAATTTCCGTTTTCTAGGACTGAAAACTTATGAAAAATACTGATTTACACATTAAAATTCTACTTCTGAAATTCTAGAGTCCATTACTAACAAGACAAATTTGACGAATTTATATCCCCCGACAAAGGGTTATTTGAGAGAAACATGTAAATCACAAAACATAAATCCCATTTATCTAACCCTTAGTTCACCCTCAGTATTATTCAGATCAAACACCTGTCAAGTATGTTTTAGTGCTTAGTTTTATAAAAAAAATATACTTACATCTGCACAATTTCTATATCTGACCTTTTAACACAACCCCAGAGGTCAAGGGTGTGTGCAAATTCTAAGTGTTACCTTGCATGTAGGTCTACACTTCTTCCACTTTAATTTGATATGCAACATGACCACTTTTAGAAAAGAAAAATAAAATGACCTTTTGACCCCACCCCAGGGGCTGTTGATGTGTGTAATGACAGCATGTTTGCTTTCATGGTGCTCTGTGCTCAATTCCCTTTAATTTGATATGCAACAAGACTACTTTCAGAAAAAGATATAGTTTGACCTTTTGACCCCACCCCCTGGGTCGAGGGTGTGTCTGTGGGCAAAATGTTTGCTACCATGTTGTTGTCAGCGTCGTCAGCTTTAATTTGGTATGCAACATGACTACTTTCAGAAAAAGATATAGTTTAACCTTTTGACCCCATCCCCTGGGTCAAGGGTGTGTCTATGGGCAAAATATTTGCTACCATGTTGCTGCCAGCGTCGTCAGCTTTAATTTGATATGCAACATGACCATATTCTGAAAAAGTTTAATTTTGACCTCGGCCCCACCCCCTTAGTCCACCCAACAGGCTCAAACCCAGACCTTCAAACTGAAATCCCGCTTAATATGTTTCATATCTATTGCTGCTCTGCCTGTATGCAAAATTTCAGCAAAAAATATTAACAATTGCCTTAGTTATTGCAAAATTTAAATATTTGACCTTTGACCCCTTAGGTGGGGTCAAAGGGGGTGGGTTAAAACTTTGAAACTGCCATGCTTATCCACAGGCACTTGGCAATCATGGTCTAATAGTGAGAAGTTGTTAAATATAATAGCTTTGATGAAATGTGAAGATCATCACACAAAAAGCTAATATAGGTTTTGCCTTATAATTGCCTATACTAAAACAAGGGCAATAACTCAAGTGTTAAGGGATCAATTTTGACCAAACTTATTGGATATCGAGAGTCTATGGTACTTATCATTTGTACAAAGAATGAATCAAATCTGAGCAATAGGTACTGAGATATGGTTCTGGACGGACAAAAAGTGTGGACGGACGATGCCAAAACTATATCCCGCCAACTTCGTCGGGGGATAAAAATATTAGTTTTAGAAAATCAGTGTAAAATTATGGTGCCTTTATTTGGTGCAGCATATGCTTCACCAAATAAAGGAACCACAATTTTATACTGATTTAGGCCTCCAAAAACATGGATCCTCTTGCAAATGGTAAAATTCACGGACTTTTCAAGGCCTTTGATAGGTTTTCAAGTGCTTTTCAAGACAAATTTAATTTTCAAGGACTTTTAAAGACAGTCTTGTATATTCAAGTACTTTTCAAGCCTGTGGGAACCCTAAATAGCCATCCCTTGAACAAACTTGGTAGAGGACCATTTGATGATGCTACATACAAAATATCAAGGCTATATATCGGCCGTGTGGTTTTAGAGAAGATTTTTAAAGTTTCATTTGAATAACCTATTTTTTACCTATTTAACTTAGGATATTTACCTTAGGCAATAGACTGGAACCTTCGGCCTGATCCATCATTCAACACAGGCACTGGAAACACCTGCCATACAGGGTATCAAAGTTAAACAAATAGGTCAAACAAAAAATGGAGTGAGTAGATGGGGGGTGAATCTGTAAGTGCACGTTCAATTATTGATTATCCACACAAAATATATAATAATCAGCAAAGATGGGGACAGGTAAAAATTTTACTGATTCTAAATTAAAAATCTCCCAACTTTATGCTTTATGACACTTAAATTCCTCATCCAATAGGACCCAGGGCTCATCCCCAAAAAGGACAAAAATCACTTGATAAATACACAATGATTACCTGTGTTTCCTGTTGCAGTCAATAGATTACCTGTGTTTCCTGTTGCAGTCAATAACTCCATACTAGACCATAGACTGACAAAATATCCTCTGCTTGGTGAGAGTGGAACATTCTCCCTCTCATGTGCACTGCAATTTGGACTCCATGAAAGGAAAAAAATCCCAGGATTTATACACAATGATTACCTGTGTTCCCTGTTGCTGTCAATAACTCCATACTAGACCATAGACTGACAAAGTATGCTCTGCTTGATGAGAGTGGAACATTCTCCCTCTCATGTGCACTGCAATTTGGACTCCATGAAAGGAAAAAATCCCAGGATTTATACACAATGATTACCTGTGTTCCCTGTTGCAGTCAATAACTCCATACTAGACCATAGACTGACAAAGTATGCTCTGCTTGATGAGAGTGGAACATTCTCCCTCTCATGTGCACTGCAATTTGGACTCCATGAAAGGAAAAAATCCCAGGATTTATACACAATGATTACCTGTGTTCCCTGTTGCAGTCAATAACTCCATACTAGACCATAGACTGACAAAGTATGCTCTGCTTGATGAGAGTGGTACATTCTCCCTCTCATGTGCACTGCAATTTGGACTCCATGAAAGGAAAAAATCCCAGGATTTATACACAATGATTACCTGTGTTCCCTGTTGCAGTCAATAACTCCATACTAGACCATAGACTGACAAAGTATGCTCTGCTTGATGAGAGTGGAACATTCTCTCCCTCATGTACACTGCAATTTGGACTCCATGAAAGGAAAAAATCCCAGGATTTATACACAATGATTACCTGTGTTCCCTGGTGCAGTCAATAACTCCATACTAGACCATAGACTGACAAAGTATCCTCTGCTTGATGAGAGTGGAACATTCTCTCCCTCACGTACACTGCAATCTGGACTCCATGACAGGGCTGTGATATAAAACAAACCATTGCTTCTATTAATCAGTACACTCTTTCCTTGCTAGTGGCAACTTTTGTCTTCTGTTGATAACCTTTGCAAACCGTTCTGTCGGTCCTGATCTGGATTCAAACTGTTTGACACTATGAAAGTGTTCCTGAAAGATATCAGGGATTTTCCTAAGCCTGATTTGGGGTCGAATATTGGCCCCTTCCCAATTAAAAAATGAGCAAAAACTTCCCAAAATGGTGTATATCATTCCCAATTTCTCAGTTCTACAGTTTGGTGAAAATTTCATGAAAATCTGAACAAAAATAGCAAAGTTACAGATCCATGAAAATTTGCATAAAATGTGAATGAAAATATGTTTTCATTCACATTTTTAAGCAATTTTTCATGAGTTTTATGAAGGGTAATCAAAGCAACAAATATGTTACAGCTTTATACTGTTAATTTCAATCTATTTAAAATGGCAGTCCAGTATCAATTCTTCCCAATTTTGATGGTCCAAATGCTTTTTCCGCGAATTCAACAGGCCCCTGGTCCCAATTTCAGAACAGTAGGAAAATCCCTGGATATTTTGGCAAAAAATTATTTTGAAAAAAGTCAGCAGAAAACCAAGAAATTACCCTGCATGCAAAAGGTTAAGCAGGGCTTTAGTTAAGAGCGTGTAACAAAAAATAATTCGCTTATTTCTCTAACAAAACATACGTTGTGGGTACTCAAAAGAACCGTCTCAATGAGACGGTTCTTTTGAGCACCCAAAACAAGTTAAAAATGATGGGTAAGAAAATATTTATAATTTTATGCTGAAAATGTTTGTTAATCTAAACCTGTGTTAAATATTTGAATGGTGAGATGGCAAAACCAATAAAATGAGAATACACCCTGCGAAGACTCAGATCAGCATGGGTATTTGTTTTAAATAGTTTGAAGTTGATCAGTCTTCATTCTGCGGTCAATGGGTACCTAAGGACTCTAGCTTTCTTTCTGTCGACATTACTAGTGAAGACTGACCAGACTGGGTAGCTGTCCAGGCTAATCTGAGTCTTTAATGGACACACAGCCATTTCATTGGTTTTGTCACGTCCTGGCTCATCTAACGATGCACCAACCAAATATTCATGGGTGTAAATCAAAAATTTCCAAATTCCTTCAGAATTTCAGAAATATTAAAACTAGCAGTTTGCCTATGAAATAATAAATATTTCAAGTGTCTTCCAACTCTTTAGATTATCTGAAAAAACTCCTGACCTTCATCATCATCATCATCATCATCATCATCATCATCATCATCATCATCATCATCATCATCATCATCATCATCGTCATCATCATCATCATCATCATCATCATCATCATCATCATCATCATCATATCATAATCGGATTTTTGATTAATGTGCAGGTGCATCATCCACATCAGTGGGCCCTCTTCCAGGTAACTAGCTGCACACATAGCAGATCTCACACCTGATCTCCAGGTGCTCCTTTCTTAAGGGTCAACTGTCGTGAGCTTCTACACACAGCAGTCTTTCTCCCACAGTTTCTTCCATGTTAGCTTGGGCCTCCCTGCCCCCCGCCTGCAATCAATCTGTATATCACATGCACCCACCCATCTATCTATCTATCACAAGGAAAATAACAATTTATGGTCTTCCATACCTAATGCATTTCAGACTGAAGCACACATTTATTTTTTTTTTGCCATAACAGATTCATGGATTCCCAGATTTGGGACTCCTACTTGAAACTTCCTGAAAATGGGACTCCTAAATTTTGGATGGGACTCCTATTCTTGACAGAGGAGGACTCCCAGACTCCTGTTTTCAAAATCTAAGAGAGAACCCTGCATTCAGTATTTTGAGAAAAGTATGTTGTCAGTGATTTTATTTTGCTTATTTTACAGCTGAATACAGGCTGCTTCCCGATCCAAAACAGGCCTGTATTTTCCCAACTATGGAGAATTCTTTCCCCACCTGAGGATTTTTTGGGGATTTATTCCCAAATTCAAAAGGAACAGACTGTATCCCAAAAAAGGCAATAAAATCACCGGTTGTAAAACCGAAACTAGTTGGGAAATTAATAAATAAAAAAAAGGACTTGAAGTTTGATCTCTATACCTGTTTTTTGTATTTTGAGGCATATTTTTGCAATAGTCAACACATATTATTTTGGCCTTACAATTTAATCTCGGCCTATGATTTACAAATGTCATATTTATTTTTCCTAGGCCTGATTTGGGCCGAATATCAGCCCCTTCCCAATTAAAAACATTGCAAAAACTTCCCAATATGGTATGTATATCGATCTCGATTTCTGAAGTTCTACATTTTGGAGAAAATTTCATGAAAATCCAACCAAAATAGCAAAGTTACAGATGCATGAAAATTTGCATAAAAATGTGAATGAAATGTTTTCATTCACATTTTTATGCAAATTTTCATGCCTTTTTATGAAGGTCAATTAAAGCAACAAGTGCTTTACACTGCTAATTTCTTATAAGCTTTTTAATCCATTTAAAAATTTAAAATGGCGGTCCAGTTCTATTAGACTGCATCAAATTTTCCCAATTTTGATGATCCAAATGCTTTTTCCCCAATTCAACAGACCCCTGGCCCCGACTTCAGAATGGTAGGAAAATCCCTGATAATAATTCCATTGTTGTGGGTGTACAACTGAAGACAGCTACCTTTCAACTCCTGTTCAGTCACTTTCTTCAGTCCAGTCACTCTGACTTCTTGTATGATGATAATACTACTGCCTGACAGATCTGTTTCGTCATAGTGTAACATGCACTTGGTGATTACAATGGTACTGCCAACCTGTAACTGTAACAGGACTTTAGTTAAGAGTGTGTAACAAAAATTTAACTTTCTTATTTCTCAACCAAAACATATGTTGTTGGTACTCAAAAGAACCATCTCAATGAGACGGTCCTTTTGAGCACCCAAAACATATGTTTAAGTTGATGGGTAAGAAAATATTTACAATTTTACGCTGAAAATTTTTGTTTATCTAAACCTGTGTGTAAACATAGATCAAGATCACCAACTTTCTGAGGTAAAAAATGTGATTACATGTATCTCCTTATATGTCAATTTAAACATATATTTATTATATGACGTTACTGTTATTCAGTCGGCTAAAACACAGTATTGGTGCTGATAAGTGTCTCACTAGGCAAAAAATAAAACACTCGATAAGATAATATATTATCATTTAATACATAGCTTTTTACACATCTTACCTAAAACTAGTCTTTGTTTTTGAAAATAATCCTTCATATAATTTTTTTTTTATACTTTTACTTCTGCCTGTAAATAGGTTACGGACACTACACCTAAGGTATAACATGCAAGATAAGAGCAAAAATATAAATATCTGCAGCTCTTTTTCTCTGAAACAACGATGGGAGAGACTGGTTAGCATTATGAGACGCCAAACAAAGAAGATAAAGGCTTAAATATGCAAAATTTAAGCATATCTTTACGACAACCATTGGCTGAATTTGTCATAAATTGCCCTCTATCAGATTGCATCTCTTAACTTTTACCAGAAGTATATCTCAATGCTTAAAATCATTTTCTGAATACAGTAAACCATACTTTAGGACATCAAAGTAGTTACAGTAGTCCAAAAGGTCAACTATCAAAAAAATATTCTTTGTCAAAAGGCACTTAAATCTGGTCCAATGTTCCATGTAGTTTCTGTAACTTTTTCTGATGTTAATTTCTCATATATTCCAATGGTCACGACAATGAAACTTTGTCTATATGATATTAATGTTGAATGACATAAAAGAGTAAAAGGAAGTTATTCTCAGATTGAAAATCTTCAAGTTTCACTTCATGAAATGTCACGGTTACAGACACTACAAAAATTTACCTTTTTGTTCCTGACAGAAATGTTCTATGGTGCGAAGCATTAGACTAACCTGGAATGCAAACTGTATATTTTGGAAACCACACTGAACCCAAGTTCTAAGTAGCCACTTTTCAATTTCATTTTTTCTGACTAAGACCGTTGTGATAATGAAATGAATTTTTGCCCAAGTATGTACACTGTAATGGATTAAAGTTAAGCGGTGTTTTGGAAGAGTTTTCTATTTCTTCACGATTTTTTGGTTCAAAAATGCAAAATTCAACTATTTTAAGAAAATAATCGTTTTGAGTGCAGTTTTTATCGAATACAAGTGCAGGTGATTGCAAACCTGACTAGTCAACTTGAAAAACACCAAACACTTGACATTTTGCTTATGACAGATTTGTTATGAATTTTTAAAAATTGATAGCTTTCCGAATTTTTTATGATTTTCGGAAATCATCAGCTGCACATACTAAAATCATTGTATGTGTTTTATTTTATGTTAATATGTTTGACAAAACACCATGCAACTTGATGAGCCCATTTTCTAACGATATTTTTTACTAATTTGGTATCCTTTTTCGATTTTAACATGAAACTTTAAAAATCATTTAAATGGCATTTGTTAAAGATTCATTTTAAATTTTATACAGAACAGTGACGCCAATTCATAATGAAGAACCCCTCAAAATTGCACTGCTGTGCCGCAGATAATAAAGCGTACAGTCTTTGCACTGCTTTTTGAACACCATGCTATCCCGTGTACACCTTGCTATCAATGCGCGGATCCAGGATTTTTCGTCAGGAGGGGGTCCGGGTCAATCTGACAAAAAAGCCCTGACAACGTTTTTTAGTCCTCAGCTTATTTTACTGAAGTCAAATGGTTAATTTCGAAGAAAACTATCATTTTTCAAGGTTCCAGAGGGGGTCTAACATTTTCCATGGGGGGGGGGTCCAACTTTTTCCAGGGGGGTTCAATAGCTTATACCCTATAGAAACCCATATAACTAGTGGTTTTCCAGGGGGGTCTGGACCCCCTGACCCCCCTTTGGATCCGCACTTGCTATCTCGACCAGCGGGAGATAGCTTTTTTCCGCTAAGTCGTCGTTGGGTGGTATTATTCATATTTATTTAAATTTTGATAGACCATGATTCGGTAAGCAAACAGTGGTGTCAGGCGACCCCACGTGCGGATCCAGAGGGGGGTAGGGGGTCCGGACCCCCCTCCCCCTGGAATATCATAAGTTATATGGGTTTCTTTGGACACCCCCACCCCCTGGAAGAAGTTGGTCCCCCTCCTCCCCTCTGTAATAAAACCATTGGATCCACTCTGTAAACTGTTAAATAAGTTGATGAATAAAAAAAAACATTGTCCAGACTGTTTTCTGGCCGTCGGGCCTCGAACCCCCCCCCCCCCCCCCCCCCCCCCCCCCCCCCCGCCTGACAAAAATTCCTGGATCCGCGCATGAACCCTGTTCGACTTGTTCATAACGCCTGGACCACTGTTTAATGTGTAATGTACATTTTCTTGCGTCAAGGCCATCATCACGTGCGACCCCAAACTTTAAAACAACACGTGGCCGGAATTGATGTGCGCGGTCTCTTTGACTTAAAAGGGATCATGCTGTCTTTGCCCTTGGCGCCAGCTGATATAATTAGCAGACGTTTTGTGAATTGACCAGGCCCAGCAAAAAAAAAATAAACAAAATGTGAATTCAAACCGTTTGAAACTCTGATATGGGCAGAGACAGCGGGGGCAGGGGGTCCGGACCTTCCCTTGAAAATCATAAGTTGCCATTTGTTTCGTAGAAGAAAAACTGGTACGAACCTCCCTCGAGAAGCAATTCGACCCCCCCCCCCCCCCGGTTGGAATTGTCTTGATCCGCGAACGCATGTCTGACAGAAATTTTATTTTTTGCATGTAGCAGGTTTAGCTATCATACTTTCTAGAGATAATTGGTAGAACTGCGCAGGTGCGCTGGCTGATCTGCGCCTTTGTTGTTTGCATACATAAAAGTTTCTCGCGGAATTGGGTAAAAAAGCTAAGTTGCAAATTTAAATGTACACGGACGGTAAACGAGAGGCTTTTTGACCAATTTTTCTTATCTGAAAGCAGTTGCGGTGTTAGTTAGACAGACACCTTCACCTACATTCCTTGTATGTGAGCATTTATGCCCCTGGCAAGACTGTGCGGATGTGCAGGCTCGTCTGAGCCTTCGCGGGTTGCATGTGCGAGAGGTACCATAATCTCATGAACTGGCTCGTTTCATAGACAGCCCAATGTAAAGCATGATGCAGAAGTATGCATCAATCACTTTTCATCTTGGTTTGTGCGTCTGTACGTACGTGTGATGATCCACAGGAATCATTTAATGTGTAAGACCCATAATACAATTTCATGAGGACGCCGCGCTAGGCTCATCAGTGTCGTCTTTGTTTGATAAAAAGTTCCATCGGATATACAATGTATATATTCATTTTATTACGCTTATTGCGTGCGCGTTTTGGTGAAACTTAGAAATGAAATTGATGCACGCACATTTAAAGCAGTCTAGATTCTTCATCCACTCCAAAACTTTGAGTTACCCGACGAGATTGCACAAACCTGAGCCTTCGCTGATAATATTTGTGATAAACACCAGCCGATATGGTTTCATCATGCTCGGATCCAGTGATTCAAAAAAGACGCTTGGGCATATTTATGACACAGAAAGACCAGAAAGGCTCAATGATCACAGACACGTAGGACACTGTGTACATGTATTTGATTTTTGTCATGACTGGACAAAATATCTCCGCGATTTGCATCAGTCCGACGTTCATTGAACCTAGCGTTTATCATTGAATAAAAGTTTGGCATGCATCAATGCTGGATGCACGCGCATTTATAAGCGACACTGACGATCGCACTGACAGGCGAAATGCTCTGCTCTCCTGTTCTGCTGATATGTTTGTTAACTGACGTGCTCGACGAAAAACGAAAGCATCGTAGACAAACATACTGATTTACCAAATGAACGGAAAAAACGTTGTGTACGAACTATTAAAATTACAAATAGGAAAAATGACCACTGTACGAACTAATACATGACATTTTGAGCTGACCGGCCATGAATAATTTATGGTGTACGAACTATTCGAGTGTACGAACTAATACAAGATTTACCGTATATCACAGCTGTTATAAACATTTTTTCACACTAATTAAAATATAAATGGATAACGTATCTGAAAAACAGTTTATATCACACCAAAAAGTGTGACTTTTTGAAATGATGGTGCCTTTACTTGGACCTCGTCTGTGCAAGGTCTACCTGTCATTTTGAAATGAAATAAATTGTAGAGTCTCGACAAAGCCTTGGACCTTTTTATAGAATTCAATTTTTGTGAGAGCGATTTTTAATGTTTGAACGGGAGCCAAAATTGTATGGTGACTACTTATAACTTCGGTTCAGTGTATAGTCTTTAATGATATAATGGAAATTAATTTTACTTAAATTAACACATGTCTTGTATAATCATGGGTATAGTACAGTGTATTAGTGTCGGTCTTGCAGTTTTTATCAAAAACACTATCTTTAGGAATTTGAGTAGCAAATCCACAATTTTTGACCAATTTCTTAAATTCAAATTGCAAAATGGATACGATAAGAGCCTTTATAAGATGCAAACAGTTCTGTATCAATATTTAAATAGGAAACATGAATTATTTGGACTTTAAATGATTCAATTTTCAAAATGAGATTGCATAACGCTTATAAATGGCCATTTTGGGAGCACATTATAGACCATATCTCAAAATCGGGCAATGTTAGCAGCTTGAAATTTTTGGGCAAACACGATCTGACAATGCCTTTCTTCATAACTCTTATAAAGTGTTCCTTTCTGGCACAGTTTTTCTGTAGCATAGATATAACATAAAAAAAATTAAATCAGCACCAATACCGTGTTTTAGCCGAGTGGATAACGTCATGTCATAAATTATGTTATGACCACACATTACATAACACTTTCGGTGAGAACAAGTAATGTCATGACAACGTCCGTTACAATAATGCAAAATTTCATTGAAATTAACAATCTTTAAAGGCGATAAAATCGCATTTAAAGTCATATGATAAACAGAATATTACTCGTCCCATTTCATATTACATTTATTAAACTCACCAAAGGCTGGTTTAATAAATATCATATGAATTGATCACTCGTGTAAGATCCTCTATATATGTTTTGCGGTGTTCAAAAGAACTGATGCTCAAAAGTGAAGTTTATTTTGTGTATCCACAGCAAATGTTTTAGTCAAGATATCCAGGGTTCATACAGGCAAGTTTGCGTTAAATTCAAGGACTTTTCAACTATTTCAAAATGCCTCCTATGATTTTCAAGGACTACAAGTTAATGAAACATTCCGATAAAATTCTACCTCTGAAATGCTAGACTGAGATATAAAGAGTTTAGAACTACAAAATTAGCATGGAAAAGCTACATGCTATTATTTGGCACAATAATTTTAGCTGATTTAGGTCTCTGTTTACAGTGTTAAGTCTTACAGAAATAGTAAAATTAAAGGACTTTTCAAGACCTAAGAGTGATTTCCAAACTTTTACTTTTCAAGGCCAGGGCTCTCAATCAGCAAAACTCATTCCAAATGCCAAAAAGTTTGTTTTTCCCCAATTCCAGACGAAAAATTCCCAATTTTACCAAGCCTACTTGGTTCCAAAAACTACAGATGTATCAGTTGAAAAATCCATTAAAACAGTTAGAAAACATATAAAAGTGTGCAGATTATTAACTTTTTAATCCTTCAACAACGTCCGACTTCCTTTCTGAAGGATCTATTGTTTGCGCGCATTGTGGTGTTTAGTATTTGTAACAGTTTTTCAGAATACACGAGTCACTTCCTTTACTGGTATAATACGGGAGCCAATCAAGATCAATGTGAGTGTGTTCTGTCCGTTCAAGTGGCTAATTTTGCAGCGGTAAACTGCATACCAATTCAAGTTTTGCTTAAACATAAATAAAAATATTCATTGCTAGCATTTGAAGCGAAGTTGTGAAGAATTAATGACGATTCAGTCGCTTTTTTTCTCGTCCGTACCCGGTTTGAATTCTGCCGATTACTTTCGGTCATTACTTTTGTGCTTTGTACTATAGTAGTGTACAGTTGTAGTGTTTTGTGGGACATCGAAAAGTGGAACATCTTATGATTAAGTTATATATCAATCACTCATACAAACTTTCAGAAAATAGTAAAATTCAAGCATTTTTCATGTTCTTAAGAGTGATTCTCTATCACTTTTCAATGAAGATTTAATTTTCAAGGGCTTTTCAAGAAAGCCTTTCATATTTATCCGTGTCCTCCTGAAACTGGATTTATCCTTTTTTTAAAAACAAACAAACACTGTAGATCCAGATCAGCTGGCTTCTGACAAAGTCAGCTGATCAGGATCAACACTGTTTTCGACTCTGCTTTTAAATACAAACTTATAAGTGGAATGCTGTAGGTTTGGGGAGGAATGTATTACATAAAAAGGCACCAAGACAAGTGTTAAAACACTTTCAAGAATGTGGTATGATGCTAACTGGATTTATCCTTTTTTGAAAACACTGTATATCCAGATCAGCTGGCTTCTGACGAAGCCATCTGATCAGGATCTACACTGTTTTCCACTCTGCTTGTAAATACATACTATTAACTGGAATGCTGCTGGTTTACAGGATGAAAATTGGGGAGGAGTGTAATATATAAAAGAAATACTGTATTCAGCGTGACAGGTGTTAAAAAGCACTTTTCAAGCCTGTGCAAAATCCTGAGTATGATGCTTACCGCTTGTCTCTGCACAAGTTTGTTTAGATCTGAATGTAGAAGCACCTTGACTTTATGGTTGTTATCAGCAACAGTAATCTGTATCATATCAAGAGCTTCACCGGCATGGCCCCCAGTTTGGGATTCATGCTTTGGGTCTCTAAGATACCTCTGTATGGCAATAACCTGTAAAAGGCAAAGCAACATTTAACTCATTCAGAGCTCTCACTAACTGCTGATTAGCAGTCCTGAACTCCCATTTTATGAAGGATGCTATATTCTCTTGTATGGTGGGACTTCCACTTTTTGACAAAGAGGGCTCTGGGGTTCCTGTTTCCAAAATCCTAGTGAGAGCTCTGTGACCATTTAAGCCAGATGGAATTTCTCTCGCTTAACAAATCTTGGGGCCAAAGATACCTTACCTGTTACCTCTGTTTTCCTCATGGAAACTAGTGACAGGACATGCTCAAGTTGACCACAGGAAGTATTTCAATATTCTCTTTTACATTGACTACCACCGTTGGTCAATTTGAAAGTTTACAGAGCGTGACAATTAGACTAGTTGTTGGGTGGTATTTTTTTTTACTATTTTCAAATTTTAATACCAGCTTCTATAAGAAAAATGTGTAGAACCTGATCAGACACCACATTCTGTGGTGTCTGATCAGGGTCTGCACTGTTTGTCTTTGTCCCATAAAAAGAATGCTAGGGTTAAACCCAAGTTTTATTTATGCATATCAAACTAACTTTATCCCTATCCTGGAAATATATTTTTGTCCTGAAAATGTTGTCTGCTTTTATGTCTGTTGCAGATGCAGGGCCTTTTCTCCCTATCACCAGGGGCCGAATATAGGCCCCATTCCCAATCCAAAATATCCTCCTTTTTTCCCAATTTCCAAAAAAAAACCTCTGAAGCTAAAAAAAATCCTACCAGGGGGCGAATTCAATTGAAAAATAGCCACAGAATTGCTCTCTGAGCCATGTAACTTTGACATTAGTGATAGTGTACATGTAATAAGATAATACATTGATTTAACTCTTCATTTACACATGAATAAAATCATCATGATCATGCACATGTTTAAGTGCTTTTTTTTTACTGTTTAACAGTTTACACTTCTAAAAAATTCCCAAAATAACCCAAAATGCCGCATATTTTTTTCCCAATTCAAGCCAGGGGCCTTTTCCCAAAATAGCTGGAAAAGGCCCTGAGATGCACTTCAGACTTATTTCTGCATGATTATAAATTTACTAATATATAAATACCAGAATTCTTGACATTTTTCTTGGTGTTGAAAGTTTGGCGATTGCCTTAGAATAATGTCGACATGACTAGACTTTAGAATCTGTCCGCATCTATTTGTCTGCATGGTTCACTATTGCGCATGAACATACAATGTCAGGGACCAAGCTAGGGGGCGAAATAGGCGCCCTAGGGGCCGAAATTTCGCCCTAAATGGGACCCAGGGAGAAGTGGGAGTCGCCCTAAAAAAAAAAAAAATTTTTTTTTTTTTTTAGGGAGACTCATTTTCAAGCTGTGGTGACATTATCTGACAATCTACTACCACTGCATCGTGTTTCTCCTTCCATTAAATGGCAATTGTATACTGTGTAATGGCTAATTTACTTCTAAATTGACAGAAAATGCCTTAATTATGCGCTATAACTTCTCCCTATCTGACTGTCACTTCTCCCTAATTTTCCTGCAAGGAGAAGTCACTTCCCCCTTAAATTCTGGGCCAGCTTGGTCCCTGAATGTACAGTGCTTGGAAGTAAAATTGCAAGAATTAAGTTCTATAATCAATGATTATGATGTTTAGGGTCAAGTCAAGGTTAGGGTATTGCGCAGTAGCAACAATAATCATAGCACTGTGCGAGGGGTATCTAATAAGCATTGCAGATTGACTTTTTTCATTTGATTTATCCAAACCTCCCCCCCCCCAAAAAAAAAACAAAAAACAAAAAAACTATACAGCCCAAATAGTCAGGGGCGATCGGGACTCCCGTGCGAATTTGATGCCGATTTATGGTGACCTATACCAAATCAAACTTTAGGGGATAACTAATGAAAATCACCTGGTCACCCATCTGGGTTTCACGTCTGGACGTCATTATGACGTCATCAAAATAGCGTATATTATATCAGTGCAATTTAAACGGTATGTCCATTGTAATATATGGGGATCAGGACTTTCTTGCATTGTGTGTGCCAATTTCAGTCGAAATGCACCAAATTAAATCTTAGGGGGTAAATAATTAAAATTAACATGTCGCCAATATTGTCTTCGCATCGGAACAAAAAGATGACGTCATTGAAATGACGCCTAATATGTAAATACCACATATATATGCATTTTGTCCATTTCCAACGCTTTGAAATATTCCTTTAATGAACTGGTAGCCTTATCATGACTGAATGCAAACTCTTTTAAATCAAAACATACAAAATATATTCAGATAGGGTGAAGTCAGTTCGAGGGTGGGACGTAAATGCCGTCACGATTTACGAATAAAAAGACAGTGGAGTCAATGAAAAACAAACAGAGTTTTTGATTATAAACGGAGTAAATATAATCTCTTATGCTTATATATATATAAAGATGTACTACGACCTCTGACCAATAACCTTTGGGTCTTTCTATTTCAAACGATTGATGCAGAATATGTAAAATGAGCCAGTCCAGCTAGAACATATGTGCATGTCAAAGCTTTTATAGTAAATGTAAATAAATGCCTGAAACTCTTTTTTCAAGAACAACATATCAATATCGTAAATAGAGTCATGCTTCAAAGATTTTGGTTTATCTGTAGCTACTTATCCTACACCCAAATAAAAGATAGCAGTAATAATCATTTGCATACACTATCAATCAAACTCATTATAGTCCGATTTTGACCACTGAAGGATCAAAAGTTAGAAGAGTCTACTTAATAGTTCATGATATGGAAACAAGGATAAACCCCTCTAGAAGTTACCCATTGTACTTCGACAGCACGGGCAATAGAAAACTGTTACAATCTGATTTATCTTTCGCGTTCTACTTGGTAGAATCGTCTTCAAAGGTCAAAATCGGACATTAAGGCATTCTTGTTGATACGGCTAAAGAAATATCTGAATCCACATGAAAATAGTTGTTCAAAAGTTATAAGCATATTGATCACTGGCAATAGTTTACACGAGTCCTCTTCTGCTCCACAGCAACACAAATCAGTACAATATTAATGGTTTGCTTTGTACTTACACCGAGATATTTTGCATACAGACATGCTGCAACCACATTTTATCAGCTGCAGAGGGGTTTCGGGGGCAGGAGGCAACATGAGCGGATCCAGGAATTTTGTCAGTTTTATTTAGTCCCCAGCTTATTTTACAGTTTAAAGAGGGGTTCCAATGGTTTTATTGCTGAGAAAACTATACTTATACTTTACAAAGGATCCAGATTCGGTCCATTATTTTCCGGGGGCGAAGGGGGGGGGGGGTGTCCAACTTTTTCCAGGGTGGGGGGGGGGGGGGGGGGTGTCCAAATGCTAATTTCTATAGAAACCCATATACGTACTTGTTATTTTCCAGGGGGAGTGTCCGGGCCCCCTATCCCCCTCTGGATCCGCACATGGGCAATGTCATCATAACGGGACAATATTTATCACAGTCCAGCCTCTAACCATAATTGTCAGACATTGATTTGTCAGGATTAATGATAGGTGAGGTTTTTCAAATGATTCACTGATACTGCGCACGTTTGACACCTCCGAGAAACACAGCTCTTGGAAATGGTAGTTCTTGCAATTCAGCTTTTTTTCCCAAAACATCCACCACCTCAACGCAGTGAGTCGAACAATATCGGTGACTGGCTTATGCAAAGTAAGAAATACGGCAAAGATCAGGAATCGATAAATCAAGTACCACACCTGACCCAGGATACCAATGGGAAAGTAACAAACTCTTAGTTAGACATCACAAACGAGAGCCAAGAGGTCCGGACAATTTACAAATATATTACTCTAGTGCATCCGCAGGGCACTGAGCCGAGGTGAAAGAATGCTTCGTGGATAGAGTCTCCAGCATAGCTAAATGCCTGCCAATATGATTTCTTGCTCTTTCCTGACATTGAACTAGTTAATACCAGCACCTGAAAGTGCATGGAATTCGATCAGAGCCCTGGTTGTGGCATCATGGCACATTTACAACTTTAATAAGTGTTCTGATCTTAGAAACTTGATGATAATTATATGCGCAAGACTGTTTAAGAATATGTAAAATATCAACACTCTGCAATAGTTTTATATGTGTTTTATTTATGCGGCGAAAACAAAATTTGCTCCTCTGCAAAACTGGGGTAGGGTTGTGCATTAGTTCATATAAGACAAAATATTTAAGTTAGAATAGCAAACTTTGGTTTTGTATTCGTCAATTGAGTATATGTTTGTTAAACCTAATCTAAAACGGTTTGAAACCAACTCAGATCAGTCGTTAAACTAAATGACGATAGCCAAAATTACATCTTTTAGATTATAATTAAGTTCATGTAACGCACATAAAACAACATGTAGCCGTATTAATGTTAAACAGCTGTCATATGGAGTAAAGACATCCAGTTATTTGCAGACTATTAGAATGTTCATTGATTAGCTAGTTTTAATGTCTACTTTCTGTACCTCAAACTTTCAATTTTCTTATTCTCAAATTGATAAAATACCAGCACCTGAAAGTGCATGGAATTCGATCAGAGCCCTGGTTGTGGCATCATGGCACATTTACAACTTTAATAAGTGTTCTGATCTTAGAAACTTGATGATAATTATATGCGCAAGACTGTTTAAGAATATGTAAAATATCAACACTCTGCAATAGTTTTATATGTGTTTTATTTATGCGGCGAAAACAAAATTTGCTCCTCTGCAAAACTGGGGTAGGGTTGTGCATTAGTTCATATAAGACAAAATATTTAAGTTAGAATAGCAAACTTTGGTTTTGTATTCGTCAATTGAGTATATGTTTGTTAAACCTTATCTAAAACGGTTTGAAACCAACTCAGATCAGTCGTTAAACTAAATGACGATAGCCAAAATTACATCTTTTAGATTATAATTAAGTTCATGTAACGCACATAATACAACATGTAGCCGTATTAATGTTAAACAGCTGTCATATGGAGTAAATGCCTGCCAATATGATTTCTTGCTCTTTCCTGACATTGAACTAGTTAATACCAGCACCTGAAAGTGCATGGAATTCGATCAGAGCCCTGGTTGTGGCATCATGGCACATTTACAACTTTAATAAGTGTTCTGATCTTAGAAACTTGATGATAATTATATGCGCAAGACTGTTTAAGAATATGTAAAATATCAACACTCTGCAATAGTTTTATATGTGTTTTATTTATGCGGCGAAAACAAAATTTGCTCCTCTGCAAAACTGGGGTAGGGTTGTGCATTAGTTCATATAAGACAAAATATTTAAGTTAGAATAGCAAACTTTGGTTTTGTATTCGTCAATTGAGTATATGTTTGTTAAACCTAATCTAAAACGGTTTGAAACCAACTCAGATCAGTCGTTAAACTAACGCACATAATACAACATGTAGCCGTATTAATGTTAAACAGCTGTCATATGGAGTAAAGACATCCAGTTATTTGCAGACTATTAGAATGTTCATTGATTAGCTAGTTTTAATGTCTACTTTCTGTACCTCAAACTTTCAATTTTCTTATTCTCAAATTGATAAAAGAACATATGTAACAAGCTGATACAGGCTAACACGCATGCTTACAGTGGGCAAACATCTCCTATTCGACGCACCTTGAAACGGTACATACGATAGAATATGTCTAAAAGGGTTTGCTATGGAGCAGGTCATTACTCAGCTTGCTTGATGATTATTCTGGTTTTTATGATATGAGGAGGACAATTATTTTACCAGAGAAGCAGAAATAATATTCGATATTGTACATGTATATGACTTGGATAAGGATTGATTTAGAATATTTACATTAGAAAGGGACATTTACTAAATTGTACTGTTCAAATGTGAAAATATTATTTCCTATGTTCCTCTAGGATGTATCTTTATTTTAAAATTAATCATATTAAGAAATATTGAAAACAAATATTCACAACATCTGTAACAAAGGTGCAGGGGCTTAATAATCATCAATACCTTAGATTTAGGCAGAGGCTAGAGACTTTAGCTAGGGATACATGCTAATATATTAATTTTTTCCTGAAATATCATTTCTTACATCAAGTCAATGTCCTTGCTCATTTATTATGGCATGTAACATATGTTACAGCCTTTAACAAGTGATTCAATCTTGTTGTTTAACCTGCAAAATCTATAATTCTTTATAATATGAGCAAGACAATCCCAAAAATGCAAGATATCCAACAGCAGCAGATGTTTCACATATTACTTAAATGATGCCTACCAATTTCGGCTCCTTAAAATTTGGCGTAGCCTTTGGGTTGTTATTGCTCGTATAAGACACTTTATCTAAAGTATAAAAGCAAACTTTGGATTTTCTCTAACCCAAATGAGTTTGTTAGCATAAAATAATCAAAACATTTTCGAAAATGCACATATCAGCTAAAAAGTAAATGATATTGGTCACAATTTTCATGTTTAAAGGATAATCTAATTAAAGTAACGCACATTACAGCACAGGAAGATGTAATTTTGCTCCAAAAGAATTTATATGTAGCTAAAGTAGTCAATATGCAGACCATATGAGTAATTTAAATAATTAGCCTTCTTTCCATAGCTGAAACTTTAATTTTCTTTTTTTTATTTTAATTTAATATGGTAACATATGTAACAGGCTGTCAGAGACTAACGCCCTGGCGAACATAGTGCAAACATCTATTAAAAGACGCAGCTTGAAATCCTCTTTTAGATATGATAAGTTTGCGAAATTCCCGAGTGGTTGCAATAACATTCTCAGCCATCTGTCTAAAGGTGGCCCGATAAGCTGGGTATTTATAGGAAATCTATGGTATTTTGCATGCAAAATACTGTTATCGAGAAATAATTCATTGTCAAAGTCAGGTAAAGCATTGATGTAACCATCATATGACTAAAATAATTGATATTATGTTTAAAAAAAGCGTTCGTGGTGGATAAATATGACCATACCAACACAAACCATAGCTTTTATTAACGAGCAATTTCTCATATTGGTCGCCATATTTATGACGTCATAACTAGCCTCAGACGCGGATTTGAGATGGGTGACCACCTTTAAATGAAAGGTAAGACTCCATTGAAGGTTTTGATATAGGTCACCATAAATCGGCACACAATTCGCACGGGACCTATTTTTTGTCCCTAAGGGCCCTGACTAAAATGTTAAAAGGTATAACTATAGAATATGTCCGCCATAATTTGTTTGGTTCATTCAGTGACCTATATAAGAGTGACTAGAAACTCCAATAAAATACCAATACTGAACTCAAATAACACTGTCGTGTATCTTACACAGGTTAATGAGGGAAACTCGATATCATTTATCTACACTATTGGCTTTTACCGCTGTTTTGGAATACACAGCGTAATTTCTCTATTGTTTACCTAAACTTTTAACACCTTTATAAACACCAAAATTATATAATGACGATAATTATGAATCATTGGACATCTTAGTTAATGAATATTGATAAATCGAGACACAGATATAGCCATGTTTGAAGCTTTAGTCGTCAGAGTGAAAGAGGTATTTTTGAAGCCATTTTTGCCGATTTCCGCAACTTTCTTAAAATCGGCTGATATTTACACGGTCATAACTCAATCAGATTAGTTTTTACATTGCAGAAACAAAGCATTTAGCAATACATCATATTTGTTTTTTCGATTGTTATTAACAATATTTACCAATAAGCGATATTTTTGACGAAGTACGCTCTTTAAAGTACCTATAAATGCAGCGGTCTCACAAGCTGCATCGCCATTTTGCGTGTGTACGATAAAAAGCGCACCAGGCGTTAGTCACGTGACACATGCCACGACATACCTATATGGCTGAAAAATGAAGTGTCCAGTCACTCTAATATTATAGGTCACTGGTTCATTGGGCAAATGTGCTTGAACATAGATTACATGGAAGTAATGTAAAATGTTTGACATCTATTATGATGGTTAGGGTTAGGTTAGGGTATTGCTTGGTAGCTGTCATATTCAATCTAGCTACTGAAAGAATGGGTCAGATGAGTGGCGGACATATTCTATAGTCGCTCCAAAATTTATAAAATGAAATGTTATTCAAACACAGTTTCACATCTGGGCTGTAATTTTTTTTTGTTGACATCACTGCGTCTTTCACCTGTGGCCAGATATCCCTAGCTACCCATAATTCATAGTGCTCAATGTGAGAGTTGTTGATGAGGTTTCGTCTGGTCTCGCGAGAATGGCTCCTGAATGCAAACGTTGCACCCGAACATCCGAAGAAATGCAAATGCCGCGATAAATGAGATACCGCGATAAAGAAGGACCGGCAATTTCGATATTTTTACACTATATGGCCAACTGGAACGATAAGATCGACTAGTTTATAGATAAATGCTCACATAAAATTCGCTCGTCTCGATGGAAGAATTACTCAATGATGATTTATGAATAAATGATCGAAAGTTTGACACTTTTTCACATTTCGTATTCACCGCCATCACTGTATACGTCTGTCGTGCAAATTGCTGATAACTAGTCGCATAATGACCGTGGTTGGGAAGTGCACCGACAAGACAATTCACCGACAGTTTACCGCCAGAATTAGAGACAGTTCTTTCTTTCTTTCTTTCTTTCTATCTATCATACTGGCTTTGCTCATACTTGAGCATTACGCTAGTGCTAAATTTGACATTTTGATAAAAAAGGTTTAAATAAGGGGTGCCCTAAACACCTCTGTGGACTGGATATTGGCAGGGATGTATATATACTTGGTAATATAACGTCCATGATATTGGCCACAGAAGGAGACAGACTATTCCAATGTGAAAAAGTAATTCTTTAGGGCATCACTGTATGTCTGGTGTCTTCAGAGCTGGTGTCTGTTATGTTGAGCAGTATGTGATGACCTGGTAGTTTCAAACCGTGAGCAGGGGTCATATACTTGTCTTTTAAATAGACAAGTTGCTCTACAATGAATCTTGTGAAAGAGAAGCAAGGAGGACCGGTCCCTCCGGGCCTCAAGAGGTGGTCATTCAAGCTCACCAAACATTTCGCCGACACTACTCGTGTGTCCGACACATTTATTTATTATTTGCCGGAGCATTGCGCACGAAAGTCTATTCGGAACAAGCTGTTTATCGAACAAGTTATACATACAATAGCCTGGTTGCATGGATACACTAAATTACTGAAAGAAAAGTAAGTGAGAATGTTGGGCCCATAACGTTTCATTCTGATGGGGTTTCCCATAAATGTTTGATACAATAAACACGGTAAGGAGCCGCTGTGGTATAGTGCTTAAACCACATGCCCTGAAAACCAGGGATTGCAGGTTTGATTCCCGGCTTCTCCAGTCTGTCAGATGAGACTTAAAGCCGTGGCCCAGTCCCCATATAACCTTAGCTGTTGGTGAGTCGCTAAACACGAACATCTTATGAGGCACCTCATCTGGATCATCACTGTTTGACTTAGTACATATTTGCCGGTATCCAGAATGAAAATGGTTAATAAAAACAGCCCTGATCAGACTGGATTTGCGCATGTGCTGTTTGTTTGCAAAATTGCATGACTTAACGCTTTGTCTGCTGGAAACCCATAAACGTGTACATGTAATTTGGCAAACAGTGAAGATTAAAACATCATTCAGGGACAGAAATACACCATAATTCAGAAAAGTATACACGTGACCCTTTAAGAACATAATTGGCTGTCCCATACTTAGTGTATCAATATGTATGGGAAAATCCATCAGCATACAAAGAGCTAGAGTACTAAATGTATGGGCGTTGAAGCCACACCAAATCAAATTGAAAATTCATAGTGCAAATATGATTAAGCATTTGTTTTTTTTTCTAAAAAGCGTACCGCGCTTATAAAAGACTGGGTAATTCAAGAAAGCAAACTCCTTTTAAAAAGAGTTTATATTTTAAACAATGTAACCGGTGTTAAATTTCCGGCGTTACAGCTATTTTCTTTTCGATGGAATTTTTCTTTATTGTTAAAATTCACGAGTTTTAAGTAATTTGATTCGGATGCCATCTGGATAGATATCAACACCTGAGCAAACATGCTTGAAAATTAGCTTACGAATGCTGCTCACCATTGCTATGACCGCAAAAAATCTGTAGGCGTTAGTAAGCATTAGCGGGCGTGTCGTGGTATTACAAAGATAAACATTCTTCTAAAATCCACAAGGACTGTTTGCAGAAATTTGCTGGCATTCATCTTGATGTTTCCGTATACACTGTACGAATGCACAAACTATATAAAACTAAAAACTAGAAATAAATAAATAAAAAGACAATTGGTTTATATTTGCGTTAGCGTTTAATTCTTACCATAATGATAGATGTTTATACTTGTTCATTTGTTACTTCCATCATTGGCGGATCTAAAGTAGGGATAGGTAATAGGGGTCCGGACCCACTGGAAAATCACAAGTGGTTATAGGTTTCCTTAACAAATCCGGTACGGACCCCATTAAGAAGCAATCAGGACACTCCCTGACGGAATTTTCAGGATCCGCGCATATCCCTGTAATATAGTTTCAAGCTTATATTTCATAGGTCTAGATAAGGAAATTTTATTTGCGTAAAATTTTAATTATTTTCTTACCCAATAATTTCAACATGTGTTTTGGGTGCTCAAAAGAACCGTCTCATTGAGACGGTTCTTTGAGTACCCACAACATATGTTTTGGATGAGAAATAAAGATAATAATTTTCCAATACGCACTATTATCTGGAGGCATGCAAGTTATTGGTCCATTGAACCGAACAATTTGTTGCGAACAGATTCTAAAGTCTAGCTAGAGTGTTGCGTATCTTTGTCACCAGAAAGAGTTTTCTCGCTAACTGATCACAGACGGAGAGACAGACGGAAAGAAATGTCACAACCGTAGACCACAGACCAACCGATGGCACTGCAAGGATGAGACACAGAACACAGACAGCCACACGACAAAAAGAACATAATTAAATTCGTGCTACTAAACTATACCCATGTTTAGATATTTCAATAATTGCATACAGTTTGTTTTTTGCATGAACTATCCATTTATGAATTGGAATAGATATGTCTTTACAATCTCATATCGCTCCTTAGCGACAGAAGGTGCTATGTGCACTTTTCATACTTTTGAGAAAAACACGTTTAAAGATTTGCAGGCTCCTGAAAAATCAGGCTTGCAATATAAATGTTTAGTGTTGATATTGAGAATAGTGTATGAGTGTAGTTTCAAATGAAACTAGTTTAAAAACAATTTAGTTTAGATATAATGAGTTATTCCCCCTTTTTGGAGATGACTCTTTTTACCGTACGGCAAATTCTCAATTCTTTGGGATAAAAAAGTGTCATATGTCACATAGCACATTTTGTAACAAATTGAATTTCAGTCATGTGTTGATTGAAAAAGTGCAATTTTTTGTCAAAACTAAGTTATATTATATCTTTAAAGAAAAAGGTGCTATCTGTCAAATGGTACCTTTTGTCACCAAATAAGGTAGTGTCCTAATCATTTTGGTTAAATCAAAAGGTGTTATTAATTTTGTTAGTTTTGTGAGAATGTGACATCTGCATATATGAATGTGAAATCTGTAAATACGAATATATCCGTCTCTATGTAAATATATGACATTTCAATGTAAGATTATGACATTATATATATAAGAATGTGACATTTCTATGTAAAAATGTGACACATCTATGTGAGAATGTGCAGCTATCTCTATATAAAGATACACTATCTTTATGTACGAATGTGGCATCTCTGTCAAGAAATGTGACATATCTTTTTAAAATGTTATGCCTTTATGTAAAAATGAAACACATCTATGTAAAAATACGACAGCCCTGTGTATAAACTAGACATCTTTATGTAAGAAAGTGACATCACTATTTACCACATTACATCTCTATGTAAGAATGTTAATCTCTGGGTGAGAATGCAACATCTCTATTAAGAACATAAAGCCCTCTTTATAAGAATGTGACACCTTAATGTAATAATGTAAATGTAAATGCAAAACAGTAAATGAGTATGATCAGGAAATACCACAATCACTAACTGCAGAAAACCCATACCAACCTTCTCCTCCGCGCTGTCTGAAGAGTTCAATTTCTATTAGCTTTCTGGAATGCTTTGTTGTATTACATGCTATTTCCAAGCGTCCAGTTAGTCTCTGCAGTTTTCCAAGCCAGCATACAATCTAGATGTTATATGCTTACTGGATTGCAAGTAGCATTGGACCACCTCTGGCCACAAACCAATGGTTCATACTGTAGTACACCTAGGTGATGAATTCAGATTAGTTATACAAATGTGCGGCACTAGACAGTCTGGAAATCAGAATTTGGTAAATAATTCAAAAATCAAAAAGGACCTTGGTGTGCGTTTATGCAAGTATGTGTGCTTATTAGCTCATATACGGTAACCACAGAATCAGTCCGATATGTTTATACCATCTGCTTGTTCTCTCATCTTGAAAGCAACAAAACATTAGTACAATATAGACCATCTGCGTATTTATATAAACTAGAGTTAGGTATTGTTCACAAATAAAATGGTAAAAAGTGCCAACGTCACGTCGGCTTGCTTTCAAATATAATGCTCTGTAAGGATAAAGTGTTGAGTTTCACACCTTTTGTTAGATATGCTTAGGTCCAGATAAATAAACTTTGATCAAATTTTGTAAAATTTTCATTATATTCCTGTCCAACAATTTAAACAGTTGCTTTGGGTACTCAAAAGAACCGTCTCATTGAGACGGTTCTTTTGAGTATCCACAGCATATGTGTTGGGCGAGAAATAAGGAAGCTATTTTTAATTACTCATTCTTATCTAAATGCCTTGATATGCATGGTTATTTTTATGCAAATCAAAAGAACATATAATACCAGTGCAATCTTTGCCTGGATCCAAGTTCGTCTGAGCCAACAAAGAACCCAGTCACAGCTTAACGCATTCTACATAAGTGAAGAACCATTTTACAGACCAGAAGTGTTGTATTTTACTCAAACATGTGGAGGCAATGCAGCAATAATCTTGATACAAAGGTAAAGCAAATTTGTGTTGTCTAAACCAGTCAAGTTTGCAAAAATACGTAAGCACACAGCTGTTTAAATCCATTGTCAAATGAGAACAAATCTATGTTTAAATCATATTCTAACACTGATCGCCTACTTGGTTTTGTGTTCCAATAACCAATATAGATAAGTTTCAGCAAAATCACGGACGCATACATCCGTGGAAAAATCGATGACTATGCGTGGCACAACATTTTAAGTGGTTACAGAGAATTGCTCTTAAATATGTATGACTTTGATCTTTGACTTCAAGGTCATATTAGCGATCTGACCTCTGTATAAGTGTTTTACTGTCGGTCAGTCGTAAGAGGTCAGATCACTAATATGACATTTAAGTCAAAGGTCAAAGTCATAATACATTGTAGCTTTACAAAAAATCTCTCTAGGACTTGTAATGCAAAATCATCTTTCAGTTTTGACCTAGGGTGTTCTTACTTAGTTCAATGATTGTCCATGGTGTGTAGGTTACAAAATCTTCATATCATTTCATGACCCTGGAGTCATAGGCCATGGTCGAATATGTATAAAACCTGCCTGACTACTCATAACGCCAATTCCTCTTTCTTCTTTGTTGGAGGGTGTTCATACTAAACACAATGATTTGCTTATGGCGCGTAGATTACAACAAGTGTTTTAGATTACCAAAAATATTTCATGATCAATCTCCACGGATCGGAATCCAACTCACGACCACTGGATCAGCAATCGGACTCGCTACCGATTGCGCTACGGGCCTGCGTTAAGGTCACGTTTACTCAAGATCTATTCACTCAAGATCCGTAAAACGGATTTCTATCAGAGTATAGATATTACCTTGAAGTAAAACTAAAGGTCAACTATACTGAAAATCTGCCTGCTGATCGGATGCAACCCGTCTTTTATTTTTTGGACAAGGATGTTCACTTTTGGCACAATAATTATCCATGATATGTTGATTACAATGAAAGTTCCAGATAATTGCTATGGCATTGGAGTCTAAGGTTAAGGTGAAATAGATTTTTGCAGTTTTTAATCACCTATATATACATATTCACCACACGAAGAAACAGGCTGAAAACATCCTTAGTTCATGTAGTTTTCTGTTTTTGAAAATACTGTTTCATTTCATATTGCAGTGTATTTCAGTACCCTATCTGGAAAGCGGCTTGTGTGGATTAGGATTAGCACTTGACAGCTGAAATTTTACATATACTTAGCCAAGAAGCATACCTGTTTAAAAAATTAATTATAATTTATGCAAATATAAAACTTTTGGATTTATCGGCCTGTTTTCATTACATACTGAACCCCCTCGTAAGTGCGAAAAGCTCGCGCGCTGGCTTGCTAACTTCACCCTCGTAAGTTTCTAACATTGTTAAATCATCTGCTGATAACCCTTGCAAACAGTTTGGACCCGGATCAGGACCGACAGCTCGTCGTTCCAGATCTGGACCCGAACCATTCGACACTTTAATAGTGTTCGTGAAATATTTTTTTTGAAATAACTAAATTTTAAAAAAAGTCTGCAGACGACAACAAAGCATGAAAACATACCAGCATGAAAGCGAGTTATATAACGATACTGATAGAAATAATCTTATTGTTTCATTTCAGAGGAGCCAGGCTATTAAGATGTGGTTGGGACTTGTTATTGTGCTTCTCTCTCCCATATCAATGGAAACGGATAGAACAGCTGACACACTCATATTTGTTAATCGTACCCTACAGTCCTATTGTCCTAACATGAACTTCTGTCACAGGAATGCTACACAGCAACTGGAATACCTTGATGACAAACAGGGACCTTGTTGTACTCCATGTTCATGCGACGATGAATGTGTGGAATTCGAAAACTGTTGTCCAGATAAAGATATTACTCACATACAGAAATCGCCTATAAATTGCAAGGACAATGAAGTAAAGCGAAGTGAATCATCACGGAGCCAATCTCAATTTCAATTTCGTGTTATAGACAAATGTCCTATTGGGGAGAGAAATGCAACGCTGAATAAGAAATGCTCAGGTGAGAACCGAACAGAACTTTATGATTACATATGGGTGTCCAATAATGAAAGTGGCAGGATATTTCAAAATCACTACTGTGCACGTTGCCATGGAGATGACCAAACTGAGATGTGGAATGTCAAAACTCGATGTAAGCACACATTTCCATTCAGCATACAATCGTTCGCTGACATGTTGTTAAATGACCCTTATTGTGACATCATCAACGTGATGCCAGATCATCTCGCGAGTGTCACGTGGAACTATTTCTGTTTTGACTATGGCCAATCAAAATGTGAGAAATATTCGACCAACCAAACTATAGTAGACGCCTGTGTCAAGTATGTACTGCCTCTTATCACGGATGGGCACGTATTTAGAAATATATTTTGCTTTTTGTGTCTTGATTTAGAAGATTGGTCTGGGATTTGTAATATTGATGTCATGAAGATATTAATAAGGACGGAATCGGCATTTAGTTTGCTGCTGGATTTCAAGACCTTCATCGATGATGGAACTGACAATTTACAATGTGACACTGACAAAATACTAGATCGCAGATCGGTATGTATATTTGGGGTAGTGCTAGAGATAAAATAATTGAACCGCGACATGAGCTTGACAACAATGTGGCATGTGCGACCAGCAAAGCCCCAGACCGGCCTGTGCATACGCACAGTCTGATCAGAGCCTTTGCTAGTCACTTTGATATTCTATGACCCTTAAGCTACTGACTGAACACCATATGGAGTTCCTAGGCTTAAAAAGAGGCTGCAAAGGCTCGTCTGAGTCTACGCTTGTCAAAATGCCACATTGTTGGAAATCACATGTCGCGGCTCATTATTTCATTTACTGATTGCATATACGCAAATGCATGCCTCTAATGAACGCCCATGCCTCGATGTTATAAAACTGGAGTACAGTCTCAGACTCAAAATAAAGCGCATTGATAGGCTGCTTGCGGACACGTGTCCGCAAGCAGCAAATCATTGCGCTTTATTTTGAGTCTGAGAATGAAGTCAAGTTTTATAATCTCGGGGCCATATGGGCTTATCCAGCAAAGCTAGAGGTCAAAAGTTTCGTCGGAGCATACTTTGTGTATGCAAACAGCGAAGGTTCTGACGTCTTGGCATATAAGCACATTTGTCTGAGCCTTCCTTGCTCGCTGATGCGATCAGTGTACCTCAATATTAAAGCTTAAAGATCTAGATGCCAACCTAAATATAGCATCCCCTCTTTTTTCAAAAAGGTAGCAATGATAAAAGTTTAGATCTGTATGTACAATACTATTTTTTTTTTACTTATAAGTGTATTTAGATACTTGTATTTGAAAATTTGGTCTACTAAACTGAAATTGAATAAGGAAATATCTAGAGCGTCGCTTCTAGACTGTTAATTTGCATCTGCCCTAATTGGAAAGCTAGAATTGACATAAGAACGAGAAAGCATAATATTTATAAACACCATAATCCTTAGTACTGTCATGCCAACCAAGAGTGACAGTGACGTTATACTTTGTTTACAATTGCTAAGTAAAATGCTGACGTGTACACTTCATTTTAGCTATCACAAATCGATAGATCATTTGTGTATTAATCCTATCCTGCAGATAGGATTAATACACAAGTGATCTATCGAATCCAAGTCCCTGATAACTTCGTAAACAAAACATGACGTCACTGTCACTCTTGGTTGGCAGGACAGTAGTTCTGTCAATATTGATGGGATAACAAAGGGATGAAGATCAAAGTGTTGACGACAGAGCTGGGCGAAGCTTGTTCTCAGAGGTGACTAACTGTAGCAACCGGCCAGTAACCCATTTAGCATACAATAGCGGGCCATTATTGGTCCTCCAACGATACGCCATACAAATGGCGTTTTGCTGGTGGGCCAATAGCGGCCCGAGATTATATGCAGGCTGTTACATGTAAGCATTATCCTTGGTGACGAATTTGTAAAATTGCTTTGCTATTGCATATAATAAACAAGCATGAAAACCAATAAAGTATAGACAAAAAACTAGGTAATGACGTATCGATTGACTAATGCTTATGAAGAAAGTTTGTTCCGCAATTCATCATAGCATTTCAAATCATTCAAAAAAAAAAACTGATGCTGAAATAATTGCATTTCTATGAACCTGTTCTTGCCCGTGATTTGGTTTATGTTAAGACGCTAGTCCATGTAGAGTTTCGCCACTGCATGGCAATTACCCCATTTTGCTCCTCGCCCCCAAATAATTCAATGGGGGTTCTGGTTTTTGCAGACCATATTCGTGGCAAAGTATTTGATTAAATATCACATTGTTTTTATATTTTCAAGTTTTGCCACTATAATGAATATCATTGCTATCTGTGTACTTTTTACAGATCATAATATAAATCTGATTAGACGTCAACTATACAATTTCTAGTCTTTCCTATCATTTTTAACTTTGAGTAGTATTGGTCACATGAAGCAATTTGATATACAAATGTTCTGTTCTGTTTTGCGCACTCTCATATGAGCCAGTGCATGGTATTTCCAACAATGTGGTATGTGCGACCAGCAAAGCCTCAGATCAGCCTGCGCATACGCGCAGTCTGATCAGAGCCTTTGCTTGTCGCTTGAATATTCTATGAGTGTTAAGCTACTGTCTGAACATCATTTGGAGTTTCTAAGCTTAAAAGGAGGCTGTACAGACTCGTCCGAGTCTACACTTGTCAAAATGCTGCATTGTTGGAAATCACGTGTCACGTGGTTCAACTTCTCTCATTTCAGAATCAGTGCTTGAAACTACGGTGTCCTTGGGGAATGACTGCATTCAAAGGGGAATGCAAGATGTTCATGCTACCTTCATCCAGTATTACGGTGGCTGTAAGCTATTACCTTAGGGTACAATGGGAGAATACTGTAATAGACGGCAACAACTCGATGTCAGATGTGGTTCAGCTAAGAAACGAAGTCCTGTCAACATTCCTGAAACATCTCAAGTATCGTAAATACAAGTGTGTTATGTGTATCTATAATTTCTACATGATGCCAACCAATAGTTCAATTCCCCTGGCTGACTTTGTATTTTTAGGCAAGATAAAAACAACAGAAACATGCACAATGTACACATTGTTTGACCTCCTCTCAGAAGTAGTTGGCAAAAAGCTAAATGTCAAGTTTACAGGAGTTTCTCCTATGACAGTTATCTTACATGTTTCGTTGATTCCGGAAGATGAAGAGTCTTACTACCAGAATTATATCCCAGGCGCTTTAACTGTTGGAAGTGAAGCAAGACCTTGCACAGTAGGCTATATAAACATGCGATATGTAATTACATGTTCACAAGTGGAGATAACCCAATCGGTGATAAACTCAATTACAGATGATAACCTGAAAGGAAACCTTGGTTTACTGTTTAATAAAACGGTGAGAGATGGACAAGACGATAATGCAGTTATGTATATGTGCATTGATGAATACTTTCAGATGGCAGTCGGTAATGCTGTTCGCATCGATAGCCTCCAATCTTCTAGTCTTATTTCTGTCATGGCTATCCTTTTGTTGTTTATGTATCACATTTGAACGTCACCATGAGGATCTTAATTGGGGGTTTGCTGACAACAGCGTAGCCAGAACGATAAAGTACGCACATCAAAGGGTGACTAGTGAAACTAGCAGAAATTCTCCTCAATTGCGTCCGTTTTAAAAAATATCTTTATTTAGAATAGCATTTACACGCATACGAAAAAACGTACAGGAGGGTATGGCAATGGCCGAGACTGCTGTCCCTTTAAAGGTAGTGACGTTGCTGTTGTTGGTTATTTTTTTGGCCGTTGTTCAAATTGTGTTTGTTCTTGGATTCGATATATACAGCAATACCTGTGTAAAACGGCCACTCTCAAAAGGACAGAAAATTGGTATTCAAGACCAATTATTGCTTAATGCAGGTCAAAAGTATTGCAGAATGCTCGAGGGGAGCATTCTGCAATACTTTTGACCTTCATTAAGCTACCATTGTCATAAAGATCTTTGTTTTGCCTGTTTTTGAGTGGCCGTTTTCATACTATATAATTTGAGAATGTGTGGACGAATTGCTTAAAGAGACTAAGTCTGCAACTATGAACATTTTTCGAAAAAATTATTTTCTTTTTAAATCATTTGTAAAAGTAGATTTAAGCTATGTTTTCACAATAAAAATGTTCAGTACAGCTGAAAACTGCATGGAAAAGTGAATTATCTTATCAAATAGGTGTTTATTTCTCTTGTTGGTAATTATTTGCGTCCCTCCAATAATTCTAGACCGTTGAATTTTAACATAAATGCAGTTGTTTTGATAGTGATAACTTGTTAAGATTTACGAAAATAGTAAAATGTTTACCTGAATTTGAGTATTTTTACTGTGTTCTTGAAAAATAGAAACATTATTTTTAAAATTAGAAGATCAAAAGTTACAGACTATGCAGCTTTAAAAGTATTAACTCACAAGTAAAAGTCACAAAATCACGCAGTGGCGCCATTTGCATTATGTGACTTGATGACCGTTCAGGGGACGTTAGTACACATCTTGTGAATTATTAACATTTCACCAGTTATCATTTTAAACAAATGAAAAAAATCACTCTGTAATTTGAATTCAGTTTTTATGACGTATACAGCAAAATGTACATATTATTTGTTCGGATGATCTTCAAACAGCTAATGGAATTTTAATACTCGTCGCATACGTGAACAATGACGGCTTTGACAACTCTGTTTCGTTGCTGCTCAAGGAAGGAATATATCAAAAGGCTCTTGCCGTCCACTGCGGCTCAACTAGTTTTTTTTCTCTGACTATCAGTGCGTTAAGAATCATTTTTATAATTATTAAAATATATTAAAAGTATATTTTATTGTTTCTCTGTGATAATATATTGCAAAAGTAAAGACGCACGTGCACCTGGCACCGAGGTTATGATACTTTTTGTTGCTCAACTCAACTGAGTATGGTATATCAACTCCTTATATAAACTTAATTACTGTAAAATAATGCTTTTTTCTTGCTTCAGAACTCGCAGATGCTGTATTTACCATGCTTAAAATGTTAAAATGCCTACAATTGTTGGCATTAAAACATTTATGCGCATGATAAATTTCAGACTCAGTTGAGTTGAGCATCAGAAAGGTTTTAAAACCTCAGGGACAGCTGAGCGAAATTTGTGTATTCTTAAACAACAGCCAAATCTAGGGTGAATATTTAGACAGTAATATATATTCAAAGTAAGTAAGGGTGCAAAGATCAGAAATCGATACAATCAAGTACCGCACCTGACCCAGGATACCAATGGGAAAGTGACAAACCAACAGTAAGACACCACAAACGAGAACCAAGAGGTCAACCCTCTCCCATGGCGGCCTCTGCTGCTATCCGGTGCGAAGCGTTGATTCTGTTGTTGTTTATTCGTTGTTTGTTGTTGCTCTAATTGTATGTTGGGGTTTTGATGCTAGGTCTCTGTTTTGTGGTGTTATTTGTAATGTCCTTTCTAGTTCTGCAACCTATAGGTTTCTGCTGCTATCTGGTGTAAGGCGGTGATTCTGTTGTTGTTTATTCGTTGATTGTTGTTGCTTCAATTGTGTGTCGGGGTTTTGATGCCGGGTCTTTGTTTTGTGGTGTTATTTGTAATGTAATTTCTTGTTCTGCAACCTATAGGCCTCTGCTGCTATCCGGTGTAAGGCGGTGATTCTGTTGTTGTTTATTCGTTGTTTGTTGTTGCTTCAATTGTGTGTCGGGGTTTTGATGCCGGGTCTTTGTTTTGTGGTGTTATTTGTAATGTAATTTCTTGTTCTGCAACCTATAGGCCTCTGCTGCTATCCGGTGCGAAGCGTTGATTCTGTTGTTGTTTATTCGTTGTTTGTTGTTGCTTCAATTGTGTGTCGGGGTTTTGATGCCGGGTCTTTGTTTTGTGGTGTTATTTGTAATGTAATTTCTTGTTCTGCAACCTATAGGCCTCTGCTGCTATCCGGTGCGAAGCGTTGATTCTGTTGTTGTTTATTCGTTGTTTGTTGTTGCTCTAATTGTATGTTGGGGTTTTGATGCTAGGTCTCTGTTTGGTGGTGTTATTTGTAATGTCCTTTCTAGTTCTGCAACCAACAGGTTTCTGCTGCTATCTGGTGTAAGGCGGTGATTCTGTTGTTGTTTATTCGTTGTTTGTTGTTGCTTCAATTGTGTGTCGGGGTTTTGATGCTAGGTCTTTGTTTTGTGGTGTTATTTGTAATGTCCTTTCTAGTTCTGCAACCATCTTGCTGAGGAAGAGAGAGAGCTGATTACTTTGCATTAATAGTGTGTGTTGCTGAGGAAGAGAGAGAGCTGATTGCTTTGCATTAATAGTGTGTGTGGTGAGGCTGTCGGTGTTCTGTGTCTCTTTCTCGCGGTACTGTGGATTGTTGGTGGTATGTGATTGTGTCCTACTCTGGTTTTACTAACTTTTTTGATTTTTTTTATCCATTCCAATAATATTAGGCGGGTACATTTAGCCTAATATTTCCCTTGACCTATAACTAATTCCTTGAAATATGTTATCAACAGTTTTAGTATCAGGAGGGTGTCTTGTTTCATAGGAAAAAAGTCCTAAAAATCCAAGGGAAAATGGTACTTTTTCTTTGGGGGAGGGGGGGGGTGCAGAAAAATGCGAAAAATGAAGAAAAATTGCTGAAAACAGGAAAATATATCATGTTACTGATACCCTGGTATACAATTTGACCTACCTTGCTACCCCAGGGCAAGTCTTCGTTCATTGGACCGCATGCTTGTGCCCCAAAAATTGTCCCCACTAATAGATTTATTCTGGCTTCATTTAAATGCATGGTTTCCATGACAACCCATAATGCTATTCTCCTGAATGGGGGTGTATCTACAAAATCAATCATATCTCAGCTACCTCTCAGTCTAGACTACTAACCTTGAAACAAAATTAAAGCTTAGACACAGTAGAAGGGGAGCCAGAGATGCAAAAAATGGAAAAAAAAGTGGCCGAAAAGTAGCAGAATTTTAGACTATATCCTGTGTTAGTATGATGTTTCAGAAATGTGAAAACAGATATTGCACAAATTTTAAGTCTTGCAAAAGACGTTTTTTTATGGGGTAACCATAGCTACCCTCGTGCAGGCTTCATGTAGTAGGCTATTCGCTACATTACTGAAAAGAAAAGTGATTTAGAGCTCATAGGTCACGTTTCCTACTATCTACATATTGCTTAACAGTAACTTAATTAAACACACCAAACTGACAATAAGTTTAGATGACTTATGCTTACGTAGTTGTTATATACGTTACTTACATTCAACATATTACTATTGTTTACTTGGCCATGGGCTGCCAAAAGACTTGTGGAGGGAGATTTTTGTACATTAAGATTTTCTTAGCTACTTTATATATTATAAAATGTCTGTTAGCTTTTGATGAACATGTGCATTTACCATACGATAGCCAAGTCCAATACGTTACCTTTAGATAATAAGGAAACTCCTAGTACAGTGTTATTATCATTTGAATCGTTTTCTTACATATCGTTATGATTGATATTTTAATAAGATGAAGCTTAATAGCATAATAATAATATTAGTTAAGGCACCTGTAAGTTCTTTTATATACGTTACTTTCTTTTAAAACAATATTTTTGTGTAATGGTATGTGTATATGCGTTCAATCAGCTAGCAGGTGAAAATGAAATTATTGACTACCATCTTGGTGCTCAAAATTAAATTGGAAATATTGTATTTTTAAACACTTATTATGAATGAGATGCAACATCAACAAAATCATATTTGGTTTTAAGGGAAAAACTTGAAAATAAAGCACATATGTGTCATTAAGTATATGCTTTAAGAATCAGGTAAAAGGGATAATTGATACCTATTTATTATTCATAGCTAAATTGTTTCAAAAAACTTAGATGATTCTTTAAAATATGTGCCACTACCATGTATTTGCTTCTTTTTATGCATTAAATGGCGTTAAATGACATATACAAGATATTTTCTTTCGCCGCCAACGGCTCAATGAATAAATAAAAAGCACGCAGTAACATAGTCAGATCCACCACACATTGTAAAAGCCATCAAATATATGCATTTATAAACCGTTATTCGTTACACCAGCTATATTTAAAACAATAAGCCACAAAATATACCTTAAAACTCTAAAAAAATGTAAGATATTCCAAGCATAAGTCCAAATCAAGAAGTGAAATATTAAAGCTACATTCACCAGTGTCATATGAAACAAAACTGAAGTTTGTGGAAATCGTGATGATTTCTGTCTCTGATTTAGCACCCGCCTTAGCTATTCTTGGGGTTATAATACTTTAGTATCTACAGCATGTCCGCTTTGGAAAAAGTGTATTATGTATATTGGTAATGTATATAAAAATCAATAAAGCTCATTATTTTAATCATTGTGTTGCCCGGTTCTACACATTTGTGAAACAATGAAACAGGACATCATTTATTCTAAATTACCATTTAAATACTTTAGAAACAGACACATGTCTGTTAATAAGTTGGAAAAGCTCCCCTGCATTGTTAGAATTGTAGACATTTCTAAATGATTAGACTTCAATAATCAGGACCTTGAGCAAACAACTTTCTAGAATAGGACTTAATTGATCATATATTCCAGAATGTTTGCAGACGTTTGCTTTTTACCTATATAGCTTATCAGCATACGTGATTGAATCTGCTTTAATGTTTGTTTTATTCAGCAGGACACTATTTATTTTTTACACTCACAATAAGTACTCATAACAACCGTCATCCAGTCATTAAAACAAACTAATTCATTCCCATAAAATATGTACCAACTTGTTAAACGATGCTATATTTATGGTATATTGATAGTTCATGTCATAGAAACAAAATCCATACTTATGCTGCTTTCAAAGAATACTTTCAGATAGTATACTCAACTAATGCTATGCTGTATCGTACTAACATATAGTGCAATTGGCAATAGAGACAATGTTATCACTATCTGAGATGTATCATGATACTTTTACAAAACTAAAGAACTAAAATTTCTTATGCAGAAGATTGATAAAAAAAGAGCGACAGATAAGTTAAACATGCATACATACTATTTGTTAAGTTTATGCATACTTTCTTTACATAGCATTTAACTCTATTATTTGTGTAAGTAATGATACTAACTATTGTGCTTTCTCTATTGTCCATATAATTATTATTTTATTAGCACAGTAGATAATTTAATGTATGCCTTTTTGTTTCTATACCCTGATGGATTAACAAATCATCTATTATTTGACGCACATAAAAGGAATCAACTGACAGGATACCCGCAACAGTTTGTTGAAAATGGGGTCCAATGACTGCTATGGTATTATGATAAAACTTAACATCAGCTAATTGCTAAAACTAAGTTTGATCTTGTGACTGCTATTTTTACTCTAAGATATTGCTATTCCTATCAACATTCTGGTTAATGTAAATAATCTTTTAAACGGTAATTTTAATGTGTCCTAGTTAAATTTGGCTTAAACATTTTCTCTCTGTTGAAATTTTATAAATTAATTTGGTATCGTATATTACAACTGAAGAAATTTAGATTTCTTCGATATGATCACTGCCTTGCCATGTAAAACACATCCTTATGGATGATTTCTCCAATTTCAACGGCAATATTTTATTTTGAATAACTCATTCCATTTAAAATTTGCATTGCTTTGACAAATTATTTGTAGTGTTAAGTTAAAAGGACTATCAGTTTCATTAATCAAACAATGAAAGCCATGTTAAAAATGAGCTGAAATTAAAGTTCATAGCTAGGATAAATTCAAAAGTCACCTGATGAGTTTTATTATATGCATAAATAGATGTGGCTTAAACAATTTACATAAAAGAGCCACTTTCTTAAAGAATAAATGATAACAAACACTTATGTTTCCTTAAATTTAATGTAACGTTAACAACATTTTATTCTATATATTCATAAAGGAGTGATGCTGTCTAGATTTCCAGCAAAAGTCTTCTTTCTTTAAGTGAACATGACTAGGAGATGTCACAATCACAGACTCCTGACTGACCCACTGCTTCTTAAAGAAGGGACATGGAACACGGATATATACAACAAAATTAAAGCGAAGCAACCAGCTCTCTTCCTTGTCAAGATGATTGCTGGACTAGAAACAAGTTAGAAAACAAAGGTCCGATACAAAACTCCCACAACTAATAGGAACAACAACAAACAAAGTTTCCAACATCCACGCATCGTTTCAGAAATTCTTAGATATTTTATCATAAAGGAAACTCATTTGAGAGAACAGATATGTTATTTACTGTTTTATATATTGTGATGAGTGTGAACAAGTTCGACACAATGCTTTGGCTGCTTCTAAATAGCTTATTAGATTGTTTTGTTCAATTAAAAGATAAAATGTGCAAATATCTAAATTTGTTTTAGGTTTTCAGGCTCAGTTGTAAACGGAAAACGGTTGAGACAAATATATATTCATGCTATATTTCGTTTATTTATAGTTATATATTTTACTTTATCAAATCTGACTGAACAAGCTTAAGGGAATGTATCCTAGTTGAGATGTTGCATCAGACTTATCATTTTGTAAGTTTATAGATTGCATAACAAAACAAAGAAAAATTAGCAAACAATGTGTTTTGTTTTAAGTCAAGAAGTATACCATTTCTTAAAAGAAAAATTTATAACCATATACACAGTCTCCTAATTAGTACTTATAACTTCTTCATTTGGAACAAAATTGCTTATTTTATGCCTATCAAACACAGCCCCATCCCCTTTTAATGAAATAAACTTTCCAGTGATGTATACTGAACTACTAAAGAAACCTGACACTTTTACTTGCTTCAAGCTCGTAAATAACAAATTATATAGCTAAGCCGATATGCTTATTTAAATAACGAGACATCAAAAAATTTTCTTCGAAAAAATATATTTGTCAAATATAGAACATGACGTCAGGACGTCAAAAATACCGTTTTAATCACTTTTGCTTCAGGAGTGTATGTATAGGTAGTTTTTGAAAACCTTTTTCACGTATGCAAGGCCAATACCAGTACAGACAAAAGTGCATTTTAAAAAATTGCAATTTCTTGCTGTGACGTTTTATATGGGGCTTTTAAGTTTAAGCTTTCGATGTTGTCTAAACGCAGTGTTGTTTTCCTTTGTTAAACCAATTTCTAGAAACTGAAATGACTTGGAGTCAACCAATCATTGTAAGAGAATGCATTTTCAACAATCAGAACTTATGTTTCGCGTCACGTTAAAGAGTAAAAGCGGAATAAACCAAATTTAACGTCAATTAAGAAACAAAGTACACTATGGATACTAACCGTATTTTCTTTGTCAACGTATGCCACCGTTTAGTGTGTACTGTCTACTTTGTTATAGTGCCAATTGGCTACACGGTACTTTTATCGCGTATGAATTTCAAGCTTTGCAGTATACACATATCAGCATGTAATTGTTACCCTTGACG
This sequence comes from Loripinus fragilis, assembly GCA_964019695.1. Lineage (NCBI taxonomy): Eukaryota > Metazoa > Mollusca > Bivalvia > Lucinida > Lucinidae > Loripinus > Loripinus fragilis. The sequence goes on along the minus strand of OZ026514.1, from coordinate 63,230,204 downwards.
TCGCTAAATGGAAGTAGGCGGCAGCTACGGGGTTCAAAAGGACTGAAACATTGTCAAAATGCATTCCAAACATCATACAAAGTGAAAAATGTTGATAATGTGGCAGTGCCTTTTAAAAGCTCATAAAACGCTGGTGACGTAAAGTTGACGCTAAGCAAATGAAAATAGGCTTTTGGGTCGAGCAATGTATGCATGTTTATTTGAATGCCCAGAAGATGTCAATGAAATAACAAAGAATCACACCAAAGCGCTTTCTGGTGAATTTTGCGTGATTTATTTGTTCTTGCAAAGTTTGATTTTATGGGTTACGTGACATTTTGAAAGCTGACGTCTAGAATTAGATAATCTTTTCAAATAATCTCAATGCATCTTAGTCTACCTTTGTTCATCTTCACGCAATGGATAGATAAGTGTGCATCGTATACATTTACTACCAAAAAATTGGCTCACAGTATATGTCAGGTTTCTTTAGTAGTTAAGTATATAATTTAAGCTATTAAGCAATATTTGATTGTCATGAACTTTGTTTTATACGTTACATATTGAAAATCGAACAAAAAAACTGATATTTTACCTCAGAAATGTTGTTAAGTATTACTTTGAAGTCGGTGATATCAAAACAATTATCATAAGGTGTTTAAAAGCTAACAGAAAAAATTGCATGCTTATTTTCAAACTTAATAGGTTCTAAACTTATTTATTTTTTTTTCTATGGCCATCTAATTAAACAGCTTATAACTGACAAAGTATTTATGTAAGAACGTATCTGTTTGCAGTTTTAAAATGTTCAGTTAACGCTCTTCTAAATACATGTCATACTGAAGTTAAACACATTTTGAAAATTTTGTGAAATGAGACTTTTAACAAAATATCAATAATTTTATGGGTAAAGTTGAAAATGTAACGTAAATGACATTATAATGGACCCAAACAACTTTTAAAAAACATCAATGTGTGTAAAGAATAGTATGTTCTTACATATTGCATAAATGTTTTGTTCATTTTAATATTTCAACTTCTACCTAAATAGACTTAATCACATATTTTTTTTCTAAAGAAAATGAGGGATAACGTATTAAACACACTGTGACAGGTATATTTGCAAGACTTAAGTTGAGTGCAATATCTGGTTTCATACTGCCTATACTATGTACTAAAGGATAAAACAATTGAAAATTCTGCTAAAAAAGGGGGCATACCTAAATGCTTTTTTTTGACATTTTGAACCCTGGCTCCTCTACTATAGGCCTTTCATCACTTGGTCAGATATACGAATTTGAATATTCATGAATATAACTAAGAAATTTAAAATGTGGGAAAATCGTAAAAAAGACCCGTAAATTAACTGATTTCCGCCCCAAAACGTCATTGAGTATATTTTTTGTTGTTATATCATAAATGATAGAATTTTACAAGTCATTTCATCTGGTGGTCCTATATGTAAATTATCTCGTTTGCATATTCATGAATATTTATGAAAAAATGAAACGTGACAGGAAAATCATTGGAAAGTAAAATGTAAGCAATGACCAAAATACTCAGTACATAGCACTTATCTTTTTGCCAAACACCAGTCATAGTTAAATCAGCGGTAGGGGAAGGATGTGCCGCACCCATGCGTTGAACCCACGTCCTCCTGATCTCCAGTTGAACTTACATCAGACTAAGACACAGGGCCTTGCATATGTTTATCATTAGAATTATAAGCTTGAAATAAGTACATAAAAGTAATTACCATCTGAGAATAAATGAAAGTAAAATATGGTTGTGCAAAAATAGAAAAGCATTATGTGAAATCATATAGTAATATACCACTTTCCTGATCACCCATTTTATTCTTCTCCGACTCCTAAATGAGCTAAGAAGGTGCTAGTCGTATGTTCGAATACTGACCAGATTTACACGAGCCTTGTGATAAAACCAGTCTTTGAGGTTCCGTTTATACTCACATCGACCGGCTCTGCTTAATGAACTACACAGAACCAAACCAGAATAACAATATACAGATGTTAAACTATTTATGCACCGACTAGCGAAGAAGCTGATCAGACAGCTGCGAGATGTGCAGCCTGATCTGCATCTTTATTGCTCACACAGGCATAAAGCAGGGTTTTTCACAATCTGTTCCACATATTCTTTGGTGTTGGGTGGACCACAACATTAAACCATACGAATCTTGCAAATTTGCAAAACAGAGAATCGTCTTACGTTTGTCGCTAGCTGATAATTGGTTGTTTAATTAATGCCGTGCGAACGAGTCACGTACTGTCGGTTCTTGAGACGACCCCTCTACATATAACCATCAAAACCTCAAACATCCAAAGTAAACTGTCGTACGAAATTTAACTTTAGATGTCCAGTAATATGGAACACTACGTTAACAAGAATAAAACAACATAATTGGCAGTATACACCTCGTCGCTTCAGTGCTATAGTGTTCCCATGTACCATTGCACAAGTTTTGAGAAAAATCAGTTTGAAAATTTTAGCATCCTGATTTTTGATGCCTTATTTATCACAGACATTTGATTCATACCAGAGGGTAAAAATGTATACATACAGTGTAAATGACCTTGGTTTGAAGAAATTTTTACAGTAATATGGAATTTACAGGCATTTTACAGTATGCAGATAGAACATTTTGCCCTAAAAATCGCGCCCTGCGTTCAGTGCTATAGTGTTCTATATTTTCCTACAGCTTATTATTCTGGTTATGGAGTCAATTTATAACCTTGTCTGAACAGATATGATTATTTGTACCTAAAAGTAGCAGATTTAGTTATTTATTTGGCATAACAGTAACAAAGAGCACAGATTATGCCATTAATATTTATGCAATGGAGGCAATCTATTTATACCGTTAATTTTTCTGTCAATGGGGTCAATTTGTATAATATTATAGACTGATCTGATTATTTGGATTTAAAAGTAGCAGATTTAACCATTGATCTGTTATAACATCGACTTACTTCAATTAAAGCTGTTTAGATATGTGTAAGGGAGGTAATGTGTTTCTACAGCTTATTATTCTGTCCATGGATCAATTGGTGCTATATTTTTAACTGATCCGATTGTTTAGACCTAAAAGTACCTGATATAGCCATTAGTTCGTCATAATTTAAATTATGTAAGGAAGGTAACTGCAATTTTTAGCAATTTCTCCAAGGGAAGTGAATCTATGTAGATAGAACAGTTTGACACTGAACTCATCCAGTCACGTGACATAATCAACATTGGTCATTGGATGAAAATCACTTAGAACACTATAGCACTGAACGAAATTGTCTTTTTGAAGATAGAACAGAAACGCACAGCGATTTTAAGCATACTGGGAGGAGATAGGCAAATGAAACCTTCACCAATAGATAGAACATTTGATCGCCTTTCCAACGGTATGCATAACTCATTTTAGACCAAAATGCCACTTAGAACACCATAGCACTGAAGCAACGACCTGCATATTAACAAGCTTTAAATATGTTCTTAAAAAGGGTATCTTTTGGAAGCAAAGAACGCACCAAGGAACTGAAACTAGAGTGTGCATATTTTCTGTGCCAGGCTAGCTAGTTTCGGCCACTTAGGCCTCACTTTATTTGGCTTGTAATGATAAAAATGCCTTTTTGTTTTACTTCTGAACAACCTAAACGATATACTTTGTGGGCATGTCAGAAAATATGTGATGCTCTCCATTATCTTTTGGACGATATATTTATAAGATTTGGCTCGAAATTATACAGATACATTGTAGGTATTACAATGGGTACTAATTGTGCTCCTCTTGTTGCAGATTTGTTTTTGTTTTGTTATGAGAGAGATGTCATGTTGTGTTTGTCAGACAATAATCAAACTGATATTATTGAAGCTTTAACTCCACTTCCAGATATTTAGATGGCTTACTTTATATTGATAATCCTTATTTTGAACAAATGGTAGGTCAGATATATCTTACTGAACATCAGTTAAATAAGGCGAATCCTTCTAACACTGAATCTCCATTTTGGACTTGAACTTGTCCATAACAAATGGCATAGTTTCGTCTTAGAACTATGTTAAATGGTAAAATTACTATTTCAAAACTAAAATCATACCGATTTTAATTTTGAAATACTAAATTTCCCATTTCTTGATGGAGATGTTCCTCGCTCCCCTTCCTATGCCGTATATTTCTCAGCTTATTCGTTTTGCAATAGTGTGCTCTAATGTTGGTGAATTCAACAACTGAAACCTATTTTTGACTGCGAAGTTATTAAAACAAGGTTATAGATATCATAAAATTCGAAAACCATTTTCTAAAGTCTACCCCAGACACTCAGAGTTAATTGTTAAATACAACATTGGGTTAAATTTCTTCTGCAACAGGGCATATCTAAACCTATATTTTGTGGTGATTTAGTTCATAAATTCAAAGGAATTGTTGGAAACCCTAATTTTAGTGATCAATTCAAAAATATTATCTAACGTTATATAAAGATAAGATATGACTTGGATGTCACGCGACGGTCTGCATGCCTGGTTTAAAAATCCAATCACAATTTATAGCTATGGTTTCCTCTTTAATTGCACGACGGTGGGTCAGACCTCAGACTCTATGAAGGCTCTGACGTAAAACTTGAATTGTTGGGTTTGTCCCTGATGCTTATCTGTAGCATGGCCAAACCGTGGCTCAACAAAGTTTTCTTAAGCTCTGACTATCTGTGAGTCGTGAACCCTTTTCTTTGTTTCATCATAGTGCGTTGATTTGATTAGTGTGTTTCTCAATGATGATGAATAGCAATAGTTAGAAGGCCTCCATGCGAGCTGAACATTTTTTGAACTTCAACAGCTGCAGAGTCTAGGGCGAAGATTTGGTACAGTAACAGTAAAAAAAACATTTAAGCCCCCCCCCCCCCGCGTGGCTTAGGCTGTTGTCTGTTCTAAGGCGGTGGTTCTGTTGTTGTTGATTTGTTGTTTATTGTAACTCCCATTCTGGGAGTCTGTAATTGTTCTATGATTTGTAGTGAGTTACTTTATGTCCATTATAGTTTTGCAATCATCTTGATGGGGAAGAGAGAGCTGGTTGCTTTGTTTGTTTCCTAGTATCTTGTGATTGCTTTATAGCTCTCTTTTTCATGGTGCCATGTGTTTGTCTGCAGTTTGTGATTGTGGTATTTCCTGATCATATTCCCTTACTGATTTTACAATAACATAAATTTGCTTCATTGTTACCGTATTTTTTTCCTAATTAGTGACAATAAATTGTAGAAGCCAAGCCTATTTTAATTGTATCAAAATGACGCCCTCTTATAGCAAAACATCAGGTGTTCGTTTATAAGTTTGCTTGAGTGCATATATATGATAAAATACCACTCATGAGCAGTTTTCATCAATCTGCTAGAAACTAAGGAACTTGTTGTAAGGTAAGATGCTTGAAATGATATGAGCCGTGACATGTGATTTCCAACAATGTGGCATTTTGACAAGTGTAGACTCAGACGAGCCTCTGCAGCCTCCTTTTAAGCTTAGAGAATCCAAAAGGTGTTCAGTCAGTAGCTTTACAATCATAGAATACTCAAGCGACTAGCAAAGGCTCTGATCAGACTGCGCGAATGCGCAGGCTGATCTGAGGCTTTGCTGGTCGCACATACCACATTGTTGGAAATCTCATGCACTGGCTCATATTATGTCTGTTTTTCTTTTTCTCATTTAAATATCTTTATTCCAGGCAGTATTATATTAATTCTTTTTGTTACATGTAATATAAATTGGAATACAGAAAATAATGTTCTTTCGCATGACATCGCGTCTGGGAGTGATATAACGCCTTGCGAAAAAATTGATAAACCACTAGTTGTTTACAGATTTGGCAACAAAATGTAATGACAACTATTACAAATTTGCGTTAAAACGGCAAAATCTTGACGTTTTCGCGCAAAAAAATGCGATTGTAAGTAATTTTGATGTCATGTGATAAATAAAATCTAACATTCGCGCTTCTGTATTATTGAATACATTACACTCGCTGCGAAAAAAGCGATATAATGCTTGGCAAGCCTAACATTTTAACATTTTATTACTTCCCCCAACTAATTAAACAAATTCAATAAAACGTTAGGACTCATGTAAGATCCTCTATATCTTGATCAGAGAAGTTCATAGTAAGCCTTTAATAACTCCTTTCGACTCTTTAATTAAATCAAAGCTCAACATTGTCTCCGCATGCTCGATATTCTGAATATCGACTTTTCTGCTATGGCACATCACCTACAAAAACAAGTAATGAGGATATCCCCTCCCCCCTCAAGGACAGCTCGTCGTTCTAGATCTGGACTGGCCGAACCGTTTGACACTTTAAAGACATGTGCGGCTAATTCCCATGCTCATGATTTCTGCGTCGGGAAACAGGGAACGTTGTCTATGTCAAGTCTTTTCGACCATTTACGAATTAGGATCAATTCAGTTCTCAGATACTCTTATATCAGATGGATATTTCCACATTTTCTTGCCAAACAAGTTACCAAGTTAAGCTTTAAAAAAAGCTTAGAACCATCGCATAGCGTATTAAAGCTACTGAGAGAACCTTTTTAGTGTTTTAATTTTACATTTGCTGAAACCGCTCTTTTTCAATTTTTCATGCATTTCAAACTCTGAGTATTTTTGTTTTAGTTAACTATTTGTATGTACTTAGTTCTTAATAGGCGATCCATTGGAAGCAAATAAAACACAAGTTATATGCATATTCCATTAAGACTCTATTCATGCAAACACTGAATAGTTTTAGAGTTCATCCCCCCCCCAAGCAGACATTTTAGCAGTATGTATCCATATTTCTCAATCTAAGTCTTATTAACGGGGAATAAAACCTTGGGGCATATTGAAACTGATCCATCTAAATTTGAGAATTTCGTCACACTTAGCTGAGAATATCTGAAGGCTTCATGTCTCCAGGGTTAGTTAAAAAAAGCTTAGAACTATCGTAAAGCGCATTATTGTAACTAGTCAACAATTTTAATTATTTTAATTTTGCATTTTCTATAGCCACTATTTTTCAGTTTTTATCATGCATTACAAGCTCGGGAGTTTTTTGTTTAAGTATTTGTATGAGTATACTAAGTTATTAATAGGTAAAGCAAATATACTTAAGGAATAAAGATACGTAACAGATGAAAAACTATCTTTTGCGTAGTCATATGAAGTTTTGATTAAATTTCTTTTAGAATGTGCTTACTGACTATTAATGACATGTGATGACATGCGAAAACGTCACTAAGGATAAAATTAACGCCACAAGAGGAAAACATTTAAAACGTAAAAATGTGACGTGGACGTCAGAACGAAGATCATCAAACCCAATCTTCTTTATGATTTGTTACATGGCGTCGACTCCGCAATGTGCAAACAAAGAAAGCATCGCACCATGCTGAAATGTCAGTCAAATATTGCTTCAAAACCAGCTCCTGGAATGCAAGGATGCACAATGACAAAGAATAAGCATTTACCGTCACTTAAAGCCGTCGAGTTGGGGTCGTTAGCGCATTATGGGATCTATCGAACCATAAGATATGCTTTGCCCGCAAAAGTTACCTTACCATGCTTACAGAACCCGTAAAATTGTGTCAGCGAAACGTTACATTGCCGTATGTCATTGTGAACACAGCATAAATTTGCAAATGAAAACAACCTGTTATACGCAAGAAGTGAGCATTAAACTTGCTAGCTGCAACCAAAACTTTGTTACTTGGCCATTTCCTTATCAGAAAAAAGCGTAAATATTATGGTGGTTTAAATAGAGGATCTTAAATGAGTGTTTATGTTTTATTGAATTTATGAAACAAGTTGGGGAAAAGAGATAAAATGCGAGGCTTGCCGAGCATTTTATCTCTTTTTCGCAACGAGTTTAATAAGTTCAATAATACAAGAGCACGAATGTTAGATTCTATTTATCATATGACAAATACTTTGAAATCTCATTTCTGGCGTAAAAACGTTATAATTTTGTCATTATGCAATTAACGTTGTTTTGGACGTCATAACGTTTCCCGTAAATCTATACACCACTAGTTGTTTATCGATTTTTGTGCATAGCGTTATTTCACTCCCAGATGCGACATCATATGATAAAGTGCAGAATAAGGAATTTTGACGTCATAATACACATTTAATTGACGTCTAACTTTCCAAAGTCATAATTCTTGCAGTAAATGTGCATTATTGAGTAAAGATCAATAAACTCAATAGGAATAGAATTTCACCGTTTTTTATGTAATATTTGGTCTTGATGCTATTGACGTTAAAACGTAAGATTGCAAGCTGATCATTTCCTGGATTCCCAAATGTATCCGAATGGTTTTGTACATAACAAACCGGTTTTTGATAGAAATTTGACTTTTATTGATCCCGTTTCACATTTTTCTACCGGTGGTCAGGATGATTACGCGCATGCCAGCCGGCATACGTAATCGACGTAGTGTCTTAACCTACTGTAATGTGACGGATACATGCTGTTTTTATAAAACAACACAATCTGCACAACCGACTTGCATTACATTTTATGTTTACAATGAATTGAAGTTATCGTTGAGTTTCTTTATTCCTTAAGTATAAAATACATGGAAAGTGAATATACCAGGCTGGGTTTATTGACTATTCGTGACACGCTAAATAGTGCAAGAGTTCACAAACACCCCCTCCCACACCCCCTTTGCAACCGGTATCTTAAAGAAAATGACCAGGTTTCTGCCGAATTTACCATTAATTTATTGAAGACGTTTTAATGGGAACGTTTTGACCAATTCGGGGACGTTTAGATTTGGAGGCCCGTTTTGACTTGGGGACGTTTTGAAGTACACACAGATTGAAGGCAGAACCGGAAGTACACCGCTGTGGGAAGTTTGATTTCGTCACATCCGAATTTAAAAGAAGCTGAGAATATCCGAATTAGCTCCATTGGGGAATTTGGATTCCGGCTCAGAGGAGACCTCTATACGCCCTTTCATTTTCAGAAGCAAGCTGGTATCCATGGAAGACTACTAAGATAATTAGTATGAGGGTCTGGATGGGGTATAATGATTAGTGAATAATGGCCCTTTTTATAATGAATAGTGAGTAATGAGCCAAAAAATAATGAATAATCCTATTTTTTTTATGAATTGAAGAAAAAATTAATGAATAGTGACTAATCAGATTTCTTTGCCACCTTCCTTACTTTTATTGAATAATTGGTCTTATTTTAATGAATAACCCAAAATTTGAATGAGATGAATAATGGACCAATTTTTTTAATGAATAGTGAATACCAGACCCCCCATCCAGACCCTCTAGTATGGTGACCCCCATTTTTGTTATTTTTTCTAAAAGCTAAAATTATAGTCAATGTAATAAAAACAAACACAAGATTTTCAAAGTCAGAATTTTTAATATCTAATTTACCATCATATTTTTTTGTGAATTATCAAAGTATATCATGCAGTATTTTGTCACGACTTGGGATAACAGATCATAACAAATACATTTTTAAAGAGCTTGAGGTCATGAAAAAATAATTAACATTAAAACAAAGAAGCCCGCTGGCGATTACAACTATTTTAGTTAAATATTAAGGAATTCGGTTATGTTCAGAAAATTGGTCAAATGCCAAAAACTTCCATATGAGATTATGAAAAATTGAGCATGGTGGCATATCCTTTTTTCCATAAATTGACAGTACATGAAAAAAACAAACTGTATGCAAAGTATTGAAAGATTTCAATTTTGGAAGTATTAAGTAGCATATGTCCCAAATAGTGATCCTGAAATATCTTTATTGAAATAACTAAATATGAAAAAAAGTCTACAGACGACAACAAAGCATGCATGAAAGCGAGTTATAACGATACTTAAAGAATGATCTTATCGTTTCATTTCAGAGGAGCCAGGCTATTAAGATGTGGTTGGGACTTGTTATTGTGCTTCTCTCTCCCATATCAATGGAAACGGATAGAACAGCTGACACACTCATATTTGTTAATCGTACCCTACAGTCCTATTGTCCTTACATGAACTTCTGTCACAGGAATGCTACACAGGGTCCAGTGTATCTTGAGGCTGATCAAGGACCTTGTTGTACTCCATGTTCGTGCGACGATGAATGTGTGGAATTCGATAACTGTTGTCCGGATAAAGATATTACACACATACGTGTACATACATCGCCTTTGATTTGTAAGAGTATTGAGGTAAAGAAAAATGCCATAGTAGAGGGGCCAGGTCCATCACTTCAATTTCGTGTTGTAGACAAATGTGCAACTGGGGAGAAAAATGAAACCCTGATTAAGAAATGCTCAGATGAAAACCGAACAGAACTTTATGATTACATATGGGTATCCGATACAGAGAGTGGCAGGGTATTTCAAAATCACTATTGCGCACGTTGTCACGGAATAGAACGATTTGAGATGTGGAATGTCAAAACATATTGTATGCACATATTTCCAACTAGCATTCAATCGTTCACTGACATGTTATTAAATAACCCCAGGTGCAATATCATCAACGTGGTGCCAGATCATCTAGCAAGTGTCACTCGGAAGTATGTCTGTGTAGATTTGGGACAATCAGACTGCGAAGAAGTAACAGCAAACCAAACTTTATTAGACGCCTGCGCCAGATATGCACTGCCTTTTATAATGCCTGTTTCCGGACATTTATATAGAAACGTCTTCTGTCTGTTATGTATAGATCGACTTGATTCAGCGAATGGGACGGATATTTGTTATATTGACGACGAAAGCCATGATTTCAGAACACAAACCGGATTAGGCTTCTTGTTGAATTTTAAGAACCCGGATGAAGACAGCATTGACACTTTACAATGTGACACGGACGCAATTCTAGACATCAAATCGGTATGTACAAACTCACATCGGGTAGGCGGCAATCGAAAACGCTCTTAACAATCGGCAAAAGCGGGACAAAAATCGTTTGAAACAGTGTTTTCGATTGCCATGTGCCGCCATTTGCGCAACAAATGGCAATCGAAAACACTGATTCTATAAAAATCGTTAGAAACAGTGTTTTCGATTGCCATTTGTCGCCATTTGGGCGACAAATGGCAATCTAAAACACTGTTTCTAACGATTTTTGGCCTACTTTCGTCGATAGTATTAACATTTTCGATTGCCACCTACCCGGTGTGTTAATTGCAAAATAATATCGTTCAAATAATACCGGTATCCAGCACAATGTACACCTTGGCATGTTCAGCGAAGATTCGAAACAGTCTACGCATCCGCCCAGTCTTATAAGAATCTAAGTTTTCCACCAGAAGAAAAAATAAACTCTTAACTGTCCATAGGGTGCAATTGAAGACTCTGATCAGACTGCGCGGATGCGCATGCTGATCTGAGTCTTCGATGTGGGCACATGCCAACTTATAGCATTTTTCTGGACATGTGCTCAAATGGCTTCAAATCTGCGTGAGTATGTACAAATCGGAACTACTCATCGGCTCAATTTTAGAATCTGATTTTACGGAATTGACCGAGAGAGTTTCAAATGTACAGTACTAGGTACGTATTGCATATGCGTAAATCATTCTTTATATCATGCATGTGCAGCTATTTAGTTGGGCTGTATAACTATATATTGCTGTACGATGCTGTCCGATTAACTTGTGCACCTAAACATTGATTGACGATTTAGATAACAATACAAGCCCCACCGTCAGATCAAATGAAAAGTGTCCTGTTAATTTGAACATCTAAGACATATAAGTACCAAAACTATTAAGAAAAGATGGAAAATATTTCTTGAAATCCAACATATATGCACTTTCCACCATGGTTTGCCCCCTCGCTATACAAGCCTCTGTATGGTCCGACTAAAGTGCATTTTAGACCAATTACTAGAAATCGACCACTATTTGATGGCTACGCATATACATTCAAAGTTTGACATAGCGCCAATGCAGACAATGTAATTCGAATTTGAGCCAATCAATTGTTGGCGAGCAACGAAGGCAGCCATTAGAGCAATAATAGGAGTGGGGTTTGTTAGGACCCACAATTGGTTATGGTTGCTGTCTAGGAGCTGTTGTTGCTGTTGGTTCGTTGTTTGTCGTCTTTCTGTTGCTGTTTGTTCGTTGTGTGCCGTGGTTTTGTTGCTGTTGGGTCGTTGTTTGTCGTGTTTCTGTTGCTGTTGGCTCGTTGTGTCTCGTGGTTTTGTTGATGTTGGTTCACTGTTAGTCTTGTGTCTGTTGTTGTTGGTTCGTTGTTTGTTGTTGTTCAGTACTTAATTGTTGGTTCTTTGTTTGTTGTGGTACTGTTGTTGTTGGTTTGTTGCTGCTGGTTCGTCTTTGCTTATCGCATATACAAGCAACAAAGAAAGAATTTAAGGCGACGTTTGTAGTTAGGTTAGTGGGGTCTGTTTCTGCCCGACATTCGCTGCGACTGCTCTCAGTTCTATGAGCCACGGTTCTGCATTGTCTAAGCCGGAAAGCATTTTTCAAACACTAACCTGTCTGATTTGAGCATTGTGGGTGCATGTGACATATTTATTTACCGATAGCGTCATCAAATCATGGTTGATTCAAACTTGTTATCAATCTGCGCCATCACGCGTCACTGAAACCACTTTTTTGACCCAAAAATGTTTGAGTGATGAAAATCTTATCATTGTTTCGCTAAATACTGTAATACCAATCATTGTTATTGTTTAGCTACCAAAGTTTACTTGATGTCTCCACAAACAGATTATTTATAGCCATACAGTGCTTGTTACTTTCTAACGTAGTATTTCGGGTAATGCACACAGCGTATTGACACAAACCCGACTTTTAAGTCGTGATGTGCCTTAGCAGACAGGTCTATTCTTTTGTATCGCGCCTGCGCAGACAATGACGGTTCTGTTATTATTGGCTCGTTGTTTGACATGCTCCAGTTGTTTGTGGAGTAGCTCTTTGTGTCCTTTCTGGTTTTGCAGTTACAGTAAAACTTTTCTAAAAAGTCTTGTGAACCTTCAAAAAAACTTTTTTTAAACTCCTATTAATTGAAAAGCCAGTAATGAGAGAATTAGAATGCCAAAAGCCCCATCAAAAATTCAAAATAGTTTCAAAGTTATAAAGTTCTCAAAATTTAATTAGATGAAAATATGCGAGAGGCTCATATGATGTCATTTGAGCTTTTTGAAATATCAAGTTTAATATATATTTCATTTATTATAATATTAATTAATATCTTATTTGCTGAAAATGATTAAATATGATAAAATACAACATTTGCATATAAATGCTAAATTGTGCTGTTTTTAATTGCTTTGAAATCGCATTACATAAAATATGACATTTTGAAAAAATATCTCGAAACAATAATGTGGGCAATTTGCATAATTTTAAAACTCGCATAACTTTTGACTCGGTTGGAATTTTAAGATGGGGTTTTCAGCATTTTGATTTTCTCATCACTGTCATTTAAATCATGAAGAGTTTCAAAAATGTTTTTGAAGATTCACAAGACCTTTAAGCGGCCACTCAAAAAGAAGACAAAAATTGGTTTTCAAAACCGATTATCGCTTAATGCAGGTCCAAAGTATGGGAGCATTCTGCATTACTTTTGACCTTCATTAAGCTACCATTTGTCATAAAGATTTTTGTTTTGTCTATTATTGAGTGGCCGATAAAGACATGTTTTAATGTATCCCCAGGGGTGGGGGGGGGAAGGGGTGACTCGCATTTTTTCGTCATACGTAGGCTCGGGCCCTGCATCTACCGTTCAACCCCCCCCCCCAACAAACAAAAAAAAAACACACAAAAAAAAAAAACAAATATCAGGTATCAGGAATTTCAAGAACCCCAAAAATACTTGAAATTTTACCAACCCCAAAAAATATACCACATTCTGTACCTTGGCCTTAAGAAAAGACCCTAAAATGCATAGAAATGACACCTAAATATAGTCCATATTAATTTTTCTGAACACCCCAAAAAATAATGAAATTCAAAATTTTGAACCCAAAAAAATGACCCGAGCCCACGTATGTATGAAAATATCAGAGTACCCTCCTGGGACTGTATCTCGTTGAGGAAGAGAGAGCTGGTTGCTATACCTCTATTGTATTCCTGCTTTAATGTTTGTCTCTGTGTCTGTATTCTTGTGGCTCTTCTTCGTGGCACCATAGGTTAATCCGACCTGCGATTGAGGTATTTCCTGGCCAAATTCACCGCATCAGAAATCAGTGCTCGTATATTGCATATAAGGGCAGGGACGTATATATTGGTAAAGTATACATCCGTGATAAGGGACACAGATGGTCAGGCCAAAAAAGCAACGAGCTCAGCGAATACCACAATCGCACATAGCAGATCAACCTACGGTACCATGAGAAAGGGCCACAGAACACTGACTGTCACAAGACATAAGGGAGTAAAGCAACCAGCTAACTTTTCCCTAACATGATAATTGCAAAATGTGCCAGACATTACCTAATAACAAATCAAGGGTCAAAACACAGAACCCCCACAAGCAATGGGAGCAACAAAAAACAGTAAACAATAACAACAACGGAAACACCGCCTTAGAACGGACAGCTGCGTGAGCCACAGGTGTATGTTTTGTTGTCTTATCTGTTCATTGCGGCCTAGTTGTCACCTGCTGGGAATGGGTTGGCCGCTTGGCTCTCTTGTGTGTGATGTTTTCTTGTGTTTTTGTCACTTTCCCTTGTGGTGTCCTGGATCAGGTGTGGTACTTGATTGTATCGATTCCTGATATTTGTCCTCTTCCTTACTTTAAATGCAGTTTACTGGTACCAAATCCTTACCCGTGATCCTGTTGTTGTTTAAAAAAACCCATAAAAAACTGTTTAGCTAGCATGGAGGCTTAACAATGTGTTCTGCCTGTAGCCCTACTAGATAGCTATTTATACGTTTAATGAACGAGGCGACCAAAATCTCGCAATCAGGCTCATTTTTCAAGCCTATTATTGTTGTCTGCTGTAAACGTTTGCAAATAGTTTGGATCCAGATCAGGCCCGACTAAATGTCGGGCCTGATCTGGACCCAAATCATTTGACACCCTGATGGTATTCCTGAAGGTTCTTTTTGAAAAAGTTATTTTGAAAAAAAAAAAAAAAAAAAAAAAAAAAAAACAGCAGACGACAGCAAACCATAAAAATACCCAGCATGCAAATATTGTCGTGCCAACCAAGAGTGACAGTGATGTCATCTTTTGTTTAAAATTGCTAAATCAAACATAAACTTGTACACACCATTTTAGCTAGCGCGAATCGATAGATCACTTGTGTATTCTGTGGATAGGATTAATACTCAAGTGATTTATCGATTACAAGTCCCTGATTACTTAGACTGGCTCCTGTCCATAAAACAATTTTTCATCAATGTGTGATATCATAAACTTGTAGCTAGCTAGTTTTATGGACAGGAGCCAGTCTACTGATTACTTTGTAAACAAAACATGTCGTCATTGTCACTCTTGGCTGGCAGGACAGTAGTTACTCTCATTTCAGAATCAGTGCCTGAAACTAAGGTGTCCATGGGGAATGACACCAGTGAAAGGGGAATGCACGACGTTCATGCTACCAGCGTCAACTATTAAGGTTGCTGTTAACTATTACCTCAGGGTTCAATGGGAAGATACTGACGTAGACGACAACAGCTCGCTGTCAGATGTGATTCAGCTTAGAAACGAAGTCCTGTCAACATTTCTGAAACGTCTCAAGTATCGAAAACACAAATGTTTGATGTGTTTATGTAACTTTAATATGATGCCACCGAATGGTTCAATAGCATTAGCTGACTTCGTATTTGTCGGTGAGATACAGACAACAGACTCATGCCCAATGGACACGTTGTTTGACATCCTTTCAGGGATAGTTGGCGAACAAATCATTGTAAAATATACCGGAGCTTCTACTTTGAAAGTTAGCTTACATGTGTCCTTGATTTCAGATGATGACTACTACAGCAAAGTTGGTTTAACTCCTGGCTTTGTAGATATCGAATCGTATGCAAAGTTTTGCGCAGGTGGTCAGTTTAACCTGCGATATATAATTCCCTGTCCCCAAGTAGAGATCACTAAATCAGTGATAAAGTCAATAACTGATAAAAGCGTGAAAGAAACCCTTGAGTCACTGTTTAATGAAACAATGACAGTTGGGGGCGGAGATGGTGAAGCTATGTTTATGTGTGTTGAAGATTACTTCAAGTTGATGAATGCAATCAGCAGTGCTGGTCATCTGGATAGCGCTATTGATGCTATCACAATGCTTATATATGTCATGGGCGTAACCAGAATACTTTAAACTTTAATATAGGCCCTTATTTCAAAACCTGATAGAGCTTTCATTAAACACACACTATTTTAGCCAGTGTATTACGACTACGCATGCTTGAATTTTCAATAACTTTTAAAAGAGTGAACGGATTCAAACAAAATTTGGTACCATAATTCAAAATTACTCCCACGTGGAATTACTGTAATTTCCAAGAATTCCATACAGCCATGTGGTAAGGAGGTTTATTAGTGCCAGAATTGAATGGACACCCCTCGTAGATAATTTTATTTCGCAAAAGTTCAATTGGCGCATGATATGTGTAATCGTGTCACTGATGAAGAGAGGTAGCTGTTTGTTCTACATGAATTGTATTCATTGTTTATACATGTATGTGCTTGTCTCATTCGGGAAAGGCCGCCACAATTCGAGAATCGAATCATGGCTCGGGTGTATGTAAGGAGCATTACGCGTAGTACTATGTACCAAAACGCTCCATTTTGTTAGCCGGAACTGGCGAATGGAAAATTAGTTCTGTAGCATGTGGGTTCAGCTCCATTAAAATCGATTATTCTGATTATCCGAAAAGTTTAATCATCAGAATGAGATGAAGTTTAAGTGTTTAAACTTCAAATTAAACCGTTTGTTTTGCTGCAATCACACCTGTAAATGTGTTAACATGGTTTCTGTAACGTCAGCGTCACGTTATATAACGTCAGCGTCACGTTATCACCCGCGTTATCAAAGTAGATTCTCGATGTAAATCCGTGGTCTGATTCCACGTAATTTCGCGGAATTGGCTGAGGCAGTTCCGATTGCAACGAAAGACTACTGAAAGGAGCAGTGATTATAATCAATTGGGACCCTTTCTATAAATGGGACTTCTCTTAAAGGAAAGAATTTGCTCCCTCGAAATTTTATCCTGTAAAAGCACTCCTTGTGATTGAAAAATCCTGATTTCACTTTACGTTATTTTACTTGAATAAATACACTGCTCGTTACGCACGTGTGTAACTGCGTCATTTAGGGTCTATGTCTATGTATTAAAATATGTTCCACATGTAAAAATCGTCGAGAGAAATGTGATTTTGATGATAGATAGATACGAGGGGCGTTCATTTAATTATAGCACTGGAGTTCTGCAAGGCGCATAATAAGACGTATACATATTTCGTTTATTTCAACCGGTGCTAGTGTGTTCCCCATTAACAAAAATCAGTTTCTGGTCTTACAATCCAGGCTCTAAACGCAGATAAGTAAACTTTGTTGGGCCCACCCTGTAGACACTGAAAAATGGCACTGCACAGAGCACTCTGAGGCTCATAGATCATTCGACGTCTGGTGAGATTGGATTTCAGTGAAGTAAACAGGAAATAGTCACATGGACTCGATTCTGGTGAATAAGGCGGATTGGGGAGCTGTACCACTGTTCCTGTGTCCAGGCCTCGAGGTTATAAAACTTGAGTACGTTCTCAAACTCAAAATAAAGCGCAATGATTTGCTGCTTGCGGACACGTGTCCGCAAGCAGCCAATCATTGCGCTTAATTTTGAGTCTGAGATTGAAGTCAAGTTTTATAACCTCGAGGCCAGGAAATCATTAACGTGTGGGCACCTGTATAGTCATGAATGATAATAATAATAATAATAATAATAATAATAATAATAATAATAATAATAATAATAATGATAATAATAATAAAAAAAATAATAATAATAATATCAGTTACAGGTTTGCTTTTCTAATGTGTGTTTTTTTTTCAATTTTAAAAGCACTTTGTTCTTATAGAACTTACCTGTAACCGTTTGAGCTTTGGGACTAAAACTTGAACAATTGACCAATCAAAATTCAAAAACAAGGCATATGGCATATCCCGCGCTTTTTGTTCGTTTCCGAGGACAGGCCTAGCTTGGTCTTTGCACAGTCACTGCTTATTATTGACATGTATCTTGGTGTCAAATTTATATATCAAGATTCCATCAATTGTAAATAGATATGGTTATTAAGATTTGTCACAATTTGGGAGCATTTTAGAAAAATAAATGGGTATTTTCATACAAATAGCCTTTTTGTTCTTTTGTCAAGCGACGGGGGTTCCACCGAGCACAAAACTTTCTTAGTTTTAACTGTGGAGTCAAAATCTTATGAGCTTATCCCGATAATATGCCAACACTATTAGCAATATTTTTCACAGTAAGTTTGACATCTCGTTTAATCAGGCCTGCCACAGCAGCAATATTAGCATTGGTATGAACAGTTGTGGACTGACCAGGACGGGAACCATCTTTGATCTTATATTTTTGTGTTCACCTGAAAACTAACGTTTTGAACACTGCAGATATTGTATGTATCTGACACATTTCATTATATGTCTATGAACCTAAAATGTTAACTTTAACACGACCTTTAATATAGCCCTTATTTCAAAACCTGATAGAGTTTTCATTAAACACACACTATCTTAGCCAATGTCTTTCGACTGCGCATGCTTGAATTTTCAATAACTTTTAAAAGAGTGAACGGATTTAAACAAAACTTGGTACCATTGCTGGAAACTACTCCCACGTGAAATTTACACAATTTTCAAGCATTTCATACAGCCACGTGGTAAGGAGGCTCATTAGTGCCAGGATTAAATGAACGCCCCTCGTAGAAACTTTTATTTCCCAAAAGGTCAATTGGCCTATGATGTATTAAATCGTGTCACTGATGAAGAGAGGTAGCTGTTTGTTCTACATGAATTATATTCTTGGTATTTACATGTATGTTCTTGTCTGTCTCTTCCTCACATCCCTTGTTATGGGTGGTCTGTAATCTGTGATTGTGACCTTTCCTTGTCGTGCATACATGCCGCCATGTCCCCTTACATTGTCTGGCCCCTAACAGTGCGCACTAGCCCAAGTGACTATGCCACATTTAATCAGATAAAATCGTTTTTTTTAATATCAGAGGCCACGAGGTTATAAATCTTGAGTTCATTCTCAAACTCAAAATAAAGCGCTATGATTGGCTGCTTGCAAACACGTGTCTGCAAGCAGCCAATCATTGCGCTTTATTTTGATTATGAGACTGTACTCAAGTTTTATAACCTCGGGGCAGGTTGCTCATGGAAAGAGAAAAACAGCACGTGGTTTTCTATTTATGCTTTCATTGCTGAGCAGAGGTGGATTTTGGCAAAAAAATGGCAAATGTTGTTACAAAATTTCTGACCCTAATTTAAAATGATTCTGACAACAACAGAATCTAGGGCGAAGATTTGGTACCAGTAAAATG
This sequence comes from Loripinus fragilis, assembly GCA_964019695.1. Lineage (NCBI taxonomy): Eukaryota > Metazoa > Mollusca > Bivalvia > Lucinida > Lucinidae > Loripinus > Loripinus fragilis. The sequence goes on along the minus strand of OZ026514.1, from coordinate 63,210,696 downwards.
CATTTAAGCCCCCCCCCCCCCCCGGTGGCTTAGGCTGCTGTCCGTTCTAAGGCGGTGGTTCTGTTGTTGTTGACGTTTTGTTTATTGTTACTCCCATTGTGGGAGTCTGTAATTGTTCTATGTTTTGTTGTACGTTACTTTATGTCCATTTTAGTATTGCAATCATCTTGATGGGGAAGAGAGAGCTGATTGCTTTGCTTAATTTGTCTTCCTGGTGTCTTGTGATGGTTGAGCGGCTCTTCCTCGCGGTGCCACAGGGTTGTCTGCAGTTTGTGATTGTGGTATTTCCTGATCATACTCATTTACTATTTTTAAATTATTTACTTTGAATCAAGGTTTTAATGAAGTAAATTGTTGAGGACAACCTGGTGTTAATTTCCCTGGTAATTTTTGTAAAAGTAATTCATTAATGAGAAGTTATTGAAAACTTTACGGGAGGGGACTTTTTGGTGATCCTAAAACAGGGGGTAGTGCACTTCAAATTAAAGTTGCTAGATATTGGGAAATATTTTTAATTTTGAACTCTGTGTAAACAATGTAAAATGATTACTTTATTTGTTCAAGTTTGTTGCTTTCTTATCATATCCAACAGAATACTAAATAGTGCAATGTTAGGGACTTTTAACTTACCCGTTTTGCGACAGGCTAAGGTTTAAATCTAATGAATTGACCAGAAAATCCTACAATTACAGACCAAAATGTGTCATCTACAATATCTAGCTGGAAAGGAAATACAAACACATCAGAACTTAACAAGAGCCCATTTCACACATAGGAGCAAGAGAATATAAAGATCTAGCACCACTAGGCCCATCAGAGACTATTACATGCTCGGATCACGACAGTACTGTCACGAAAGATGCAACTGTACAGAGCATACCAAAACAGCATATAGTGAAGACCCAAACCAAAACACAACATGAATGGAATCCAAAAGAACATTTGGGTAATTAGAGGAACTCGAAAAAGCTCGGGAGACTGGAAATTGGCTGGTCAACCAGTTAAGATCATAAACTCTGAACACAATCTCCGAATGAAAGCTGCTAAAAGAAAGCTGAGAAAATCAATTTGCCAGTGTGAAACAAAGAGAGGGATACGAAAAATAAGAAAGATCATGGACAATGAAAATATTGACTCATTCCATGCCCTCGTATGACTCAAACGAAAATCGACAAACTCCCAAGCTACAGGCCTCTGTGTGGATGGTACTTCTTTTGATTCTTCAGAAACAATATGCGCAGGTTGGCAGAAGGATTTTGAAGACCTCTCAACTCGAAATTAAGCGGATACTTTTGACTATCAATACCAAGACCGAGTAACTGCTGATGTTATAGATATTGAAGAGATCTGACGCCTGAAAAACCAAAATATCAAACCAGCCTCCTTTGAAGAAGTAAAAATGTAATGAAAAAAAGAACCCTTTAAAACAAGAAAGCCGCCAACTCCTTCGGGTTAACCAGTGAACATATGAGCCCCGACATGAGTTTCCCAACAATGTGGTATGTGCGATCAGCAAAGCCTCAGATCAGCCTGCGCATACGTGAAGTCTAATCAGAGTCTTTGCTAGTCGCTTGAATATTACATGTGTATATGACTGTTAAGCTACTGACTGATCGGCATTTGGAGTTTCTAAGTTGAAAGGAGGCTGCACAGGCTCGTCTGAGTCTACATTTGTCAAAACGCCACATTGTTGGAAATCACATGTCACTACTCATTTGCCAGTGACGGTTATGACGTTGAACTTGGTGGCGTGGAATTTTATCTTCCATAGTACCTCCCAGAATCCCATGGTGGTGAGATCGTCTTGCACTTTCTCTGCACTTTGGGATTTACTATGGCCAGGTATACTATGGTGTCATCAGCAAATAGTCTAACGACTGAGTTCAAGCCCTCTGGTAGGTCGTTGATATAGTAGACGAATGATCCTGGCTCAAGGACTGAGCCTTGTGGCACGCCTGATTCCACATTAAATGGTTCAGAACGCTCGCTATCAATGACGACACACTGGGTCCTTGGCTAACCAACTCTCAATCCAGCTGTAAATCTTTCTTTGGATACCATAGTGATGCAATTTGTGTATCAGGACACTATGGCAGACTTTAAAGCTCCAGTTACACATTCCCGATTTTGGGCCAAGGCATAGCTATGGTTCACCCCGATTTGTCAACTCGGGATACATCGGCATGATTCTTAGTAGCACCGTTGCGCCGTCGTGATGCACAAATATGGGGAATATTTTACGCGATTAAATAGTTTCTATAGTATATGTTTCAACTAGAACAATAATCCTGGACGTAACTTTTTACCAATCTAATAAGTATGTGTTATTCTGTCTGAAGCAATACACTCCGACCGTTAAATTTATAACATGAAACTGGTACCTATTTGAAATCAACTATAACTGACAAGAATACAGTAAGACTATTATGGAGTCCAGTATGTAAAGCCATTATGATAACGATTTATCAAGTCGTTCAGTTTAGAACTTATTTCTTCTAACTTGAGTACTCGAAAAGAGTATGTTTATACATTGGCGACTTTTTTTCATTGCATGCCGCTCAAGCAATTAAATAGAATAGTGATACACTTCAATCCGGTTTCGGTTTTCTTAACCGTTGTGACCAAAGACTTTTCATTGAAACTGGAACCAAACTTAAACCGGGAAGTCAGCCATGTTTGTCTATTTATATAAATAAAGGAGGGACTTGTCGAAAGGAGTCGTAGCAAAACCAATGTTTGCTGCATTACGCCCTTTGATATTTTTGTTGTAGGTTACATTTATAAGCGTCCCTTTGCTGCTTTGTGCTATTTTACGGCACATGCATTTATTTTGATTATATAAACTGACTGCAGTGGCGTAGACGTATGACTCATCCAAAAGGCTTGTCCGAAATAGCTCAAACAGCAAAGCCGATATAAAAACACGTCGGTAAAATTGGTTTCTGTTAGCGTAAAGATCGTGCATTACTGTAACACGCCCCAAAGTCAAAACGCCCTAAACTGACAAACCGTTCGAAATGAGCCTCGTCCTTATGTGATTTTTATCTACATTATAATGATATGACATGAATTTAGGCACTGCCTTATGACGAGTATAAAACAGTTTTATGCACCGAAAGGGGGGCATTTAGTAATCACACTGTCTTTCGTAGGTGCCCTTAGGGTCTGAGTGTTCACATCTTGCCTGGAGCACATCTCCTATATTATTTGCTCACACCAAGGTACGAATCCATAATTCATGAGTGTCACATACTGTTTTGGGGGCTTGTCCACTGGCCTCAGTTCTAGAATAACCATGCTGGGAACATATCTCCTATATATTCGAGGTAGAAATCCCTAAAATTTCGTGTGTCTATTGGGGTGGCAGAATGTTGCGTACTATTTAGGGGTTTCCTTAACCTTGATCTTTCTCTTACCTCAGTTCTATGACAATCGTATCTGGAGCAAATCTCCTTTACTAGTTGACATAGAAATCCCAAATTTGATTGGGGACGTGGAATGTTACATGCTGTTTTATGTAAATGTGACCTTGAACCTTTTCTTATATTTACTGCACTAGGTCACAACTAACCATTATGGCAGATTAAATCGGGCCTCAGTTTTGGAAAATCATGTTTGGAGCATATCTCCAAAATTCTTTGAAGTAACAATCCCAAATTTGGTTTGCAGGTATATCTTGAGCCAGCTGTTTCCGGGCCACTTGACCTTGGCCTCTGGCTGCAGTTCTAGAAAAGTCGAGTCCGGAGCCTTCTTCAAATGGCTGCACGAGTGCTTCTTAGTTTTATGACCCTGGAAGAATTATGTATTTATATACAAAGGAAATATGTCAAGCAGTTATTTAATTTGACACCAGTGTTGATCAAAGATGATCTACAGTCGCAGTTAAATTGTTTTTGAACCATCAATTGGAATAAACAACTGTAAAAGTTCTAAAACTAATAGTACATTATCACAGGGCAATTTAGATTTGTTACAATGAATCACATGTACAGCCTGTCTTCAGGTGATATGAGTCGCAGACATTCACATGAAGCAATGTTTGCAAAGTCAATGTGTTCATATAACTGTGTACAGAGGGAATCTATGGCAAGTGGAGACCGTCCTGGTCAAGATATGAGAAGCATGGTGCCTGCATATGCTAACAATAAGGAATGTTTTGCGATTTTTTGATGATATATTATGTATGTACTGCACAACAAAAGTTTAGCACGGACAAATAAAAGTTTTGTTTTTTATATGAGCAAATGGCTTAAAGTTATAAAATATCTGCTAAAATGATAGTTTGATATGTGATAAAGTTGAAGAAAGCAATTGGTGTACTTTAATTGGATTTCTACTGCGTCGTTCATTACTTTAAGCACGAGAGGGGTCAAACGTGTTTCAACTGCATTATTGGCTATAAAATTGATACAGCATCGGTTTATAAAGTCCTTTGTTTTTCGGCTTGGTCGAATCAACCGTTCTGAAAAAATAAAGGTTGTTCCCATTGAGCATTTGAAGCAAAAGTTGAGTCTTGATAACAACTAACGTCGTTGTTATAATGACGTTTACAAGTAAAAAAAAACAGTACTTTTTTCGTTGTGTAGGCATGCTTAATTGAAAGGGATTTTGTGTTTAAGAGGATGCCAAAAGAGAGACAGTTAAGGGTAAGGCACGTATATAAAATTTTGTCCCTGGGTATTTGATTCATGAAAAAGTGACGTTTATCTAAAGTTGAGGCCAAATGTAGGCGGTATCGCTATCTAATGAAGACGTGTTCAAAGGATCAACTGACTTAAATGATCCGAGTGCTTGTGCCACTCTAGCATGAAAAAGATTACTTGACCGCTTGATTCAGTTCGCTGAAAAGTCAAGACGTGGAAACATACCATTTTAACGTCATAATAGAACGGTAAAACGTGGCATAAACAGGTATCAAATGTTGATGTTTTTGACTTTTTCATCATTAAGAACCATTTGCTTTACAGAATCAAAAGTTCAAATTTCCAAAGTAGACGTGTATCCTTTACATGCCCATGACACCAAATTTAACGTTTATCTACTGACGCCTAACCAGAAAACCTTTTGTCTGTCGGACACAAAAACACGTAAATTTCAAGATCCCCATACATGTTGATAACATCAAATAAAATTTTTCATGTTCATTCAAAGTGGGGCATCATATTAAAATCCGTGCTAAACTTTAGTTGAGCAGTATACATACATTTGAAAGCAATCAACTAGGCAAGCCCCCCTTTTAAAAGGGAAACACCTTTATCTCACCTTACACCCAATATCGTAATGATAAAACCTTACGAAAACAGTGCCTTTAAAATAAAAAAAAACTACATGGCGTAAAAGCCATTGTTCCTTATGGCTGGACCCCAAACGGATACTTTGGCAAACATGGAAGACCCTGGAAATGGCGCAAAACGCGGCATTTCACAAAGACCTGCACTGTTTAATAATATAAATACAATATTAATGGACCGAAGCACATAATTATTTGTAAATTTATACATGTGACCCCTTAAAATATACATTTGAAAGCTTTTGATTTGATCAACCAGTACACACTGGGCAAACTGGATGACCATATGCTGAGATAATGTGATCCAACGTAATTTGCAATTACAGCTGACCCGTGGTGCTCCATTTCACAATTTATGTATTCTGCTCCTCTCGTCTGTTTATTGTCTAAGGTACCTTATATTGCAAACAATATAGAACCAGATCAGACTGCTCCATTGGGAGCAGTCTGATCAGGTTCATATTGCTTGTTTCCTTGATAAATTCTAGTCAGACATGCACTTGAATATATGCAGCAGACTTAAAAAAGCAGACAGCTTTTTTCAGCAGAACAAGGGTAAATCATCTTAAGTTTTTTTAGGTATTTTATACAACATATTATACAAATGGTTTTATGCACGAACATTAAAATCACTTCGAAACACAATTGTAGGTATCTCAAATATATGTCAACGAAGGGCTCTAGAAAGATGGCTCACACCCGTGTATACCCGCCAGAGGCTTTGCATCCATACCGACTCGATTCGTAGGTGTAGACAAACACTTTGCCTTAGCTCTGCTTGCTTTATTTACATTGTCAAACTACCATTCTTCGCACTCAACTTGAATATATTAAGCAAAACTTGATCTCATAGAGGTCAAATGTTATTCCTTTTTAATGTTTTGCAACCTACTGTTGACTAGGTTACTGTAGTCTGAATGTGCAAATAAGAAGATTTGCAAAGTTTGCCTGAAGTTGGACGTGTAAGTACCACTTTTTGTTTGTTTGTTGTTGTTATGTTTTGAGGTTTTTGTTTTCTTTTCTTTTCTTTATACAAGATCTGAACATATTGTACACTTTTTGTCTTTTTATTGAAATTTTTTTAAAGATATACTCTAGAAACGAAGCCTTGAGTGTCATTGAATTTATATAAATTTAGAAAAAATGAAATGAATTTGTACGGAGTTGGTCAGGTACAAAAATGTCAATGAACCACATACACTCAGTGGCAATAAGTGAGTTCCCAAAACGACATACATTGTTTAATTTGCAAAAGTTTAAGTACATTTAAAATATGGATAATTAGAAATGAGAAATGCAGATTATCTGAGATTTTAAACATATCACCATTGGCTATTTTTCAACTTAATGATGCTAGATTATTATAGAAATAATACCACCTAGAGATCCTGGGTGTTATTCATTTCGACCGCCCCTGATTTCTGAAGTACTTAGTAAATTTGGAAAGGGCTGACCTCTTGGCTCTCGTTTGTGGTGTCTAACTGTGAGTTTGTCACTTTCCCATTTGTATCCTGGGACTGATGTGGTACTTGATTGTATCGATTCCCGATCTTTGCATCCTTACTAAGTTTGATTATCGGAGTAGTTATGTATGTGCTGCGTGGCGGCCCTAAAAAGTCCCCCCACACTAAGTCTTTCATTTAATGCTCTTATTATTCCAATCCTCAGGATTGTGTGTACAATCCCCTTCCATTATTCCTATCCCTGGATATTCTCTATGTCTTGTACCGCATTTAAGATCACTAGATGAACGATTTTCATACCCCGTTGTGTAACTTCTGCTTTCTGTATCACTGTGAACTTGTATCAGCCATTTGGATTATCGCTTGCATTTGATATTCCTTCCTTCCTTTGCTTTTAAGGACGCATATTAATACTGACTTGTCATTTTAATAACCGGTGTGTCGATTATTTGTCCTGGGATGGTACTTACCCATACAACTTTTATGATAAGAACTAAATTAGCAAAATTACATATATCTCCCATCAGTTTATATGCGGCGTCCTCTGTTCTTATTCCTAGTTCTGTTAACAATTTTGGGACATGCTGCCTACCATTAGGTTATCTCCTCTTGGGTCACCTATTATCAGGAAGCATACTAAACTATTTAAGGCATTCAAAAGGCGCGGAATGTATCCTAATGTTTCTAAGTGCAATGCCAAGAGGTGTGTCTGCTGCACACATTTATGTACTAAACTTCCATTACAATATCTGTAAACGCCATTTCAAAAATATTAGTCATTCACCAAGTAAAATTGTAATCCAGGCGGTTGAAAAAATTATATATGATCCAATTCATAAACTAGATTAAAAAATATAAAGATACATGAAACTGAACTAAAATGGACTAAATTTTTGCAATCACCTTTTCCTTTAGGCTTTAATGATAATATACACCATGAAGGTAATATTTCCAAAATGCCAGATGTTGATTTTTTTCTTCTTTTGGAATGTAAAAAACGTAAAAGTAGATCTCATGGTTAACGTAAAATGGTAACATTTAGCGCAATATTTGTACTGAAAAACGCATAAATACTTCTTTAAAGGATCTTTCTATAGCTTTAAAGAATCATGATCAGCATGGCTTACTTTGATTTTTGAGTTCCTTGCCTATCTTAGTTTTACATAATTTAGAGTAAGAGTCTAATAAACTTTATAATAGAGCAAGCAAATTATATAAAGCAGCACTTCTTACAAGGTATTATGTTCAACATTTCCTTAGTACTTATATCGATTCTACGGTCAACCAAAAACTACATTTTATCCAAAATTCCATTCATTAACAAAGGTATGGAGTTTATTGATTTACATAGTATCTTTAAGGATAATTTAGTGATTTCATCTATTCCAAATTCTGAAACTCCTATCATTTGTTATAAACATAACAAACCAGTTAGGTCTACTATATTTTGTTTGATTTGATTCTTAACGTCCCATCAACAATCTTTCAGTTAGACAGGGACGGGTCTTCCTCGGTTGAACCAGTACTAAGCTATAATCAATGTGTCTTGCTCAAGGACCACAACGCATAACAAGGAAATTCAAAACCATGTTTGTTAAATCAGTAACTGTGTGTATATATATATAGGTGATTGTAAATGATTACAAATAAAATATCAAGACCAAAAAAAAAAAGGACCACAATGCAGTGACGCCGGAACCCTCGGTCCCTCGGTATTGAGTCAAGCACTCTACCACTGAGCCACTGCGCTCCCTCTACTATATTTAACTTTAATAAAATTGTAACTGATATAAATATAGATTCCATTACTCCTGACTCCTGAGATTGTCAAAATTCTAATTAGTTATATCCCCCTGCAGGGCATGTGATTACAAGTAATCTAAATGTCATTCCTGACGCTAGAGCTCGCAATATTATTTCATTTCTTAAGGTCCTAAATATAGATTTACCTCTAAAATTGATTTCCCTAAATGGCGTAGAAATATTGCTGCTTCTTTAAGTGACTTTAGTAATCGTTGGTGTAAATGGGAAAAAGTTGAACCTGGTGCCTTGAAGGAATGGAAGATTAACATTTTTAAAGTTATTGATACGTGTATTTCATTTTAATCTCGTTATACACATCTATTACCCCCAAAACCTTAACCTTCTTTTCGTCATTTTAAACGAGGTATCCAGGATTTTCATATGAACTATGTTTTGGTTCCAGCAGATAAAGCTGCTAACAATGTTTTAGTTGCTTGACGATTGTATTATATTAATACTCTTGAGCGTAAGCTTGTTCACACAAATGCCTATAAACTGCAGCCTTTTTTTGAGTGAGAGGGTGATTGTCGATGGGTATAGTTCTCATACTGCCCTACATTTCGGGGTCAAAGCTAAAGAAAACCAAGACAGGGTTCCTACGTTGTACTGGTTACCTAAACTCCATAAAAACCTTATAAAGCTAGATTTATCGCTAATTCTAGTTCTTGTACGACAACAGAACTTTCTAAACTGTTAACCTCGTGTCTTACAGCTGTTAAAACATGTTATCAAGTACTGTGAAAAGGTATATGAGAGGTCCAGTAAAAATATATTTTGGTCTTTTAAAAATTCAGGTGAAATTTTAGATAAACTTATAGGTAGAGATTTGAATGGGACCAATTTGTCTACTTATAATTTTTCTACTATTTACACTACTTTACCTCATAGTTTAATTAAAGATAAACTTATTGATCTTTTCAAAGAACCGTCCAGAGAGAATGCTCTCCTTACCTTGCATGTAACGACAGTAACACATTTTTAACTTAGCAAAAACCTAAAAAATCATGCATGGTCGTGTAAAAATGTATGTGATGCGCTGATCTTTTTGTTGGACAACATTTTTATTCGATTTGGCACCAAGCTGTATAGACAAGTAGTTGGGATTCCTATTGTGCTCCACTGGTTGCCGATTTATTTCTGTTTTGTTATGAGAGGGACTTTATGATGTCTCTTTCTGATGATAAGCAGGCTGATGTTATTTATGCTTTTAACACTACATCCAGATATTTGGACGATATTTTAAACATTAATAATGTTTATTTTGACAATATGGTAAGTCAAATATACCTTATAGAGCTTCAACTTAACAAACCCAAAACCTCTGATACCAAAGCCGCATTTTAGACGTGCATTTGTCAATTTATAATGATATTGTTTCTACCAAAATTTATGATAAACGTGACGAATTTGATTTTGAAATTGTCAATTTCCCATTTTAGATGGTGATGGTCCTCGCTCTACATCCTATGGAGTCTATATCTCTCAACTCATTCGTTTTGCTAGAGCATCTAGCCATGTTACTGACTTCAACACTTGCAATAAATTCTTAACTCAGAAACTTCTTAAACAAGGCTATCGGTATCATAAACTTCGCAAAACCTTTTCTAAATTTTATTGACTGTACTATGATTTGATTCCAAGTTGGACTTGAATCTCTTTTGCGCCAAGATATATTCTTTTTGGACAAAATAAGGGGGTCTTTGGGCCCTGGGCGCTCACTTGATAAGTCTTGTTTAGAAAGTTAAGGGGTATCATTATACCTTCAAACAATCTAAGATTTATAAGCACGATAAATACATCACTTGATAGTTTGAAAGCAAGAAAAGTCTTTATTTTCAACGTTTTTGTTTTTATAAGCAGTTGAAATTTTATGCTCAGTTGAGTTGAGCTTGAAAAAGTTTTTTATAACCTCTGTATCCTCTGGCTCATATAGATATGTACATAAGGATGCTCTGTGTATATTGGACACCCCTCGTACGTATGTCGAGTATCTGTGTCAAATGTAAGGTAATCACCCTCGCTACCTTTAACCTATTCGGACTTGCCTACCATTTCGAATTTTAGGGCTGCTAGGTGGTAATTTTCATTTTTATTCAAATTAAATTTTAATAGAACATTTTATAAGCAAACAGTGGAGACCCTGATCAGACACCGCGTTGTGCGGTGTCTGATCTATGTCTTCACTGTTTGCATTTGTCCCACAAAAAGGACGCTAGGCTTATATGGGTTAAGGGTATTCTAGTGGTTGCGGGTCGGTAAATTGACGACAGTTTTACACAAATATGTTTAAACAAACAGTGCATGACTTTTACAATCATTTGCAACATAAGAAGCTGACATACATAAACAGTACAGGGTAAAAGTATTTTTGTTTTGCAGTCAACATTTTGTTTTGTTTTGTTGCTAGTAAAGTTATTTTGTATGGATGTTCGTGCCATGACGATGTGTGTTTGGTAACCCAACACAGTAAAAGTGTAACTGAGTTGCCACCCCTTTTGGCGTAGTCTTGCACCTACTTTCCCAAAGCCATCAGTTCTCCAACGATAAATGTTAAACATTTTTGCCTGTTATTGTTGTAGTTATTCTTCAGATAAATACATTTAAACAGAACATTTAACAGTTCTCCACTGATAAACGGTAAAAAAAATTCTACCTGCTACTGGTGTAGTTGATCTTCAGATAAATACAATCAAAAAGATGATTTTACTGTTCTCCACTGATAAACGGTTCAACATTTCTACCTATTATTATTGTAAGTATTCTTCAGACAAATACAATTTAACAGAACATTTTTATACAATTAAGGCTATACCAATAGCAGTGGCAGTTCAACTGTCTCCAAATTTGGTGTTAGCCCTTAAAGCGCCAAGAAAAAAAATGCATATATAAATGTCGTCCGCTGAAGTCGTCTGCTGCAAATAAGTACCTAGCATTACTGACAAATAAAGTATAGAAGCAAACAGCATGGACCCAGAGCAGTCTGATCTGTATCCACCCTGTTTGCCATAGAGGCTTCTTAAACATTCCAGCAGACGAGAAAAGCAGACGACTTTTGTTGCGATTGGCGTAATAAGGGTTAAGTTATGCTTACTTTTTACACTATATAATAATGATCGACCCGAGAAATATTGCAAGATTCCCTTTATCCAAACTTCATTTTTCTTTTCATAACAATAAAAGGCTCATTGAAATTCGTTTTAAGCCCCGTTTTTCTCGCAAATGACAAATGAGCCGCTGAAATGTTGGTTGACAGTGTGGTTCCACAGCAACACGAAGTTGAAGATGTTGAACAGGTACACTATGAAAAAAAGCAAATATATTGACTTTGAATGAAATATTTTTTCGCTTAAAGAAATAAGCTCGTTTATACGAGTTTTAATTCCCTTTAAAACTATATTCTAATTTTATTGTTTAAATTTCTTTTCTGAAATTCTCGTTTTAACTTCTTTTCTTGTTTGTTAAAGTTCCTTAATAAACCAAAAGAGATAATTAGTCGTTTAAACGATATGTATTTCAGCCAATGAGATACAGGAATTATGTTGAACAAACGGTGATTATTGGCTTAATTCCCTATTCTGTTTTCTGGTTTAAAATTCCATTCTTATTTGATCGTTTAAATTTCTTTTCTAATTTCTCGTTATAATTGTCTCGTTTATAAAAGAACGAGAACGGGGTTCCGTACGTTTAAGTGTAGTACATGTATTAATTTTCTGTATTTTGTTTGAAATATCATTTCGTTTAATGGTAGTTCGTTTTATAGGAATCCTATATGCAACCGGGCTTGCAACGTACTAAAGCTAAACATGACAAACAGGATAAAATGGGACCTTTGTCGAAGCGAGCAACAATCACACAGACCAGCCGGGGCACACGGGCAGTCTGATCAGCACTTTTGTTATTTGCTATCTGTAATGTATAGTAGTTCAACTAATAGTCTAGCTTGTCTCTGTAGCTGAGCAGACTGGTTTGAGTCTTAGCTTGTCGAACATCCCATAGACAGGTTTCCTCGCATCGAGACCCATATCATACGAAATTGCTCCATATTTTCTTTCAATATAAAACATTAACCCTTAATGCGCCAATCTCAACAAAAGTCGTCTGCTTTTCTCGTCTGCTGAAATGTTTAAGAAGCCTCTATGGCAAACAGTGTGGGCCCAGATCAGACTGCTCCTATAGGAACAGTCTGTTCTGGGTCCACGCTGTTTGCTTCTATACTTAATTCGTCAGTAATGTTATGCAATTATTTGCAGCAGACGACTTCAGCAGACGACATTTTAGATGCATTTTTTCTTGGCGCTTTAAGGGTTAATTTTTAAACCGGGTAGTCTCTTTCAGTTTCTCCTATATAAATATAAATATACAAGAGGAAAATGGCGAACCAGACGAGAAATATAGTCATACTTTGTGCTGCTATAAGTGTAGTCATGTTTGGAATGGGAGTAATAATCGGATACTTTAATGGTGAAACAGCCACAACCGGGAACAGATCATCAGACAAAGATGACATTACTTCTAGTCCAGGCTCCTGTTCAAACAGAAAATGGTCAGAAAAGGAAAGAACGTAAGTAGAAATGTTATTTAATGTCATTTTCCACAGTTTGCAGATGGGTTGGGAACTTAAGTGCTGACGTGGGGTCTGTTACAAGTGCTCCTAGATCTGGTAGATCTAAATCTGCAAGTAATCCAGAGAGTGTTAAAAAATAAAAGTTTTGTAAATTCAGACGCATGATAATTGCCAAAGGGATCACAAGTGTGTAAAAGGTTATTCATGTCATACTTTACAACTAAGGGACTAACAATCTAGGCCCATACCCTATACCTATAGGCATATCAATGAATGCAAGGTTTTACAAGAAAAAAAGTTCTAAGAAAGCATATAAAATTCTACCAGAAACGTCCTCTGTGGTATTTATTTGTTACATGACACTGCCTCAAGACACAAGGCCGGAAGTCAGACATCGTTTCTGAAAGAACAGGCTATCTATGTTCTAAAAATATTCCACCATATATTCTCCTGATCTATTTCCCCAGTACTTCTTTCTCTTCCCTTGGTTCAAGAAAAATCTTGCTGGCAGAAAATACACCTCCCATCAAAAGTTAGGTATCGCCATATTTGACCTCCTAAGAGGTTTGCCTGAAAACGACTTTGAGAAAGCCTTCAAGGAGTGGATTAAAATATTGAAACGTTGTGTATCTGTGAAAGAAGAGTACTTTGAAGGTTTTAAATAAACAAAAATGCAATCCGACCTTCAGTTGCCCTTTAACATCATTGGTTGCATTATTTTTGATCCCGCCTTCGCAGTGTATGCATTCCCATCAGTTTTCTTGAATCAATGGTAGTAAACTTGGCTGGACACTGGTTAAAACTCAGATTACAAATCAAAGTTGCTATCGGCACTGAGAGCTTTCCGTTCTAATAGGACTTTTTGGTTACTGTAAAAGGCGGCACCTCATGAATGCGTAATTAGAACTGGTCTACCTTAGGCATAGGTACAAGCTGAAAATGAGGCGTGGTTTTATTCAAAAGTTACTGTATCATCTTGCGACATTACCTCAGTTTTGACCCAAAACACATTAGTTCGTCATTTAAATGCCAGCAAAATAACTACACCTGAAAATATCTATTTAATATAAGCACAGAGGCAAACATTATGGACCCAGATCAGACTCTGGGTCCACACCGTTTGTTTATGGGGCTTCAAATATTTTAGTGGACGACTAAAACATACAGTTTGTGATTATGCTCTTTAAGGGGTTAATAAATGTCAGTTCAGTGTGTATACGGTTAGGATTATCATGAAATGCACGCACGTTTGCGCAGCCCAAACAACTTCTTCACCAAATTAAGTTTTTAATGAATATTGTAATCATGTCAACTAGGGGGACAATACGCCTTGTTTAGCAGATGAAATAGTCGAACCACGCCCAAATATGAATATTAAATCTACCGCCTTTACGGAGAGCAAAACGTTATACTTGTATACTTAACCCTTTTCTTACCGGTGGATTTTCCCATGCATGTTGATAAAATAAAGAAAGCATGGAATTTCCCCCTTTGTATTTTTGATAACAGGTAGACATTTTCTTAATTATGATGCATTTCTGTCATTAAGATTTTTTTTAAACTTTGCAAACAGTGCATGGTGCAGCATTTCATCTGGGTCTTCACTGTTTGCAACAAAACCTGATACTTCATCAGGGTCTGCTCTGTTTGCAAAGATAAAACAATCTCTAGGGACGGACATATCGTATTTTATAAAAAAATGAATGACCGATAACCCGGTCAATTCGATAGTTATTGTATCAATTCGTATGGGATAGTCCATATAATCCACCAGAAGGGTTAATATCATATTATGTTATGTGATAAAAGTTTTCAGAGCATTAAAACCCCTGTTCTTATTTATATATTTTCAGACACAAACTTTCGATGGCAAGTGCTGCACGTGCGAAAACATTGACTTCAACCAGCCAACTACACGAGTACATAAGTTCGGGCAGACCTGATCTGAAAATATTGGATTCTACCCATCTCCCAGTAAAAGATGGCGCACCAAACTTCCTACAACATTATGAAGAGTTTGTATCATTACTTGACTACTTTAGCTCGCTAAAATAAAATGACGTGCTGATTTTAATTTGCATCTATATGTCTATCCATCCTTCCGTTCGCCCATATTTGAATGGGATGTACTCTGTAGACAAATGAACGCAGGTGCTTTGTAATAGTTATACCATGGGTTGTCCGCCTGTACGTGGAGATAATCCACGAGCTTTAGCGAGTGGATTATCTTACGTACAGGTGGCAGACATGGTATAACTAACTTATACCACCTACATCAGTGTAGACCTTGCACATCAGGAGATAGTGCATGCTAAAGTTGGTAAGGGTGGTATAAACGTATATGGCTACTGCTGACTTACAATGTTTATAAATTGCGATTAAAATTTAGCCACATAAATGATCATAAATATACGAGAGGAGTTAAATAAGTTCGTAGACCTCGGGGTTGGAATATGGTTTCAACATTATTTTCGATATAATCCCCATTTTTCTTCAATGCATTTGGCCCAGTTTTCTTTTAAACAGTAAATGCCTTTGGAAATAAAAGTCGTCTGTTTGGTCCCTAAACCAAACCTCTGTAGCAGCCTTGAGCCATCATCGTCCCTAAATCTCGTTCCATGCAAACAGACAATAATCATTTGGGGTCAAAATAGTCGGGGAACCAAGGTAGAAAAAATGCTAACCCTTGCGCCCGAAAGGTAAACAGCTGGATTTTGCATGGTTGCAAAGGGAATTCTATGTTGTATCTGAAACCACTGTATAGCAGACTCGATCGACTTGCATAACGCCAGAGCAGTCAACTTTCTACGGAAGCCCAGCAAGAACATGTCAAAACATTATTTTTCAAAATGTTATACATTTTTATCAAAAAAGTTCAGGATTGAAAAATATGGAGTTTAAATAATAATACAACATCGGTGTTGTCCTCAGAGGCAGTGGTGGTCATCTAAGAATACTGCTTATTGATTTTTGTAAAGCATGTAGATTAGGGCACCCCCATTTTAAAATTAAATTTATAGATTTATTTTCTTTATATCTCATTAAAACTGCATTTATTGCCCAAAAATGTATTTGATAATTACTTATATATCGCTTGGAAGCATATCTCGTAAAAATTGTGAGCTTACTTATTCACTTTTGTCCTCCCGCTGAAGTGGTTTGAATTGCACATTTTTTACATGAATAAATAAATTTTTAATTGAATCTGTTTAAACACTGCATACAATTAGACAGACGTTTGGGACATAATTTAAGACAATTTATTTTATTTTCTATGGCAAACTAGAAAAGGGTGACTGAAAAGTAAAAATATGAAACAACGATAATTTGATACTTAGTAATTTAGTCCATGCCAGCTGGTGCGTAGTTAAATATCAGGACATCTTAAGAGTAGTTTAACACATAAATGAAATTTATCAAGGTTTAAAGGAAGTTTATCTTCCATATTTACAGCAGCTTTGAAAAGAATGCCGTTGTAGGGACCAAGGGGATTTTTATCTACTGAAAACAATAATTTCATTTAACAGTGGTAAAATAAATATGAAAAAAACTCGTATAACTATTATCATATCACCATGAAAACCCTGTCTGTCCCCGTCTGAGATGCAGAAATGTAACCGCATAGTAATGGTAAAGACAAAAATGTCCATAAGAAGATTATTTTGGTGCACAAATGACTGCCCATACTTTTAAATGCATTTGATAGTGTATTATTGTATTACCGAACAGTCAAACGGCTATTCATACCCATCCTCCAGATAAGAGTGCGTAATGGAAAATTAGTTTGTTATTTCTCAACCAAAACATATGTTGTGGGTACTTAAATGGATCTATTAAATGAGACGGTTCTTTTGAAGGCCAAAAGCACATTCTTTAACTTATTTATAAGGAAAACATCACAATTTCTATGCTATGAAAGGTTGCTTAACATGACCTATGTGGCATACAAAAAAATGCATTTTTCCGCGAAATGCAATTCTGGTCACATTGCTATGCAGTGGTTTCATATCAAGCACTATTTAGACTATCAGTATACAAAATTCCAGCCGTATACCTTTCGGGTGCAAAAATGCGTGCTTTTGCACGATACGCGACTTTGGTTCCCCAACTAGAAAGTAAGTGAGTATTATCAGGAAGTACCCTAATCACACACTGCAGACCTACCCCCAGCACCGTCAAGTCTGGACTTTATGGCGGGTGATTTAACTGCTCGGTCTTGAACTAACGAATAGCCGCTTGCGCAACTCTTGTACACAGGGGCATAATCATACAAAAGAAGGACACAAGCGGGTAGCTTTCCCCTTCGTTTTTCTTTAATTGTTTGTTTGGTTGCATTTTCACGTCCATGTTAACAATTTTCAGCTATGTGGGGACGGGTCTTCTGGGTTGAACCAGTACTTAACAAAGTTTAATGTGTCTTGTACAAGAACACAACGGAGTGACGTCGATGATACTTCGCCGCAGCGAGGCCCATATTATAATATATTTCAAGCGGCTGTATAAATGTCAAAATCAGCATTGCCTTTATATGACATTTGTTGTAGATCTCATATTCCAAACGCCCATTTCTTCGATGGCTGGCAATGTGTAAACGGTTCAGATCTTAATCCCTTGTATGTTCCTAAAGATTGTTTCGAAGACTATGTGAAGAGCCTTGGTATCAGCGCAGACACACATATAGTGTTGTACGACAATTTAGGCAAATCCATCCCTGCATTTCAGAACTGGGCAGCTTTCAGGACCCTCTGGCTATTTCGGGTACGTACATGTATCATAATAATAATTGGGCCTCGACGTGAGAAAATCTGTCTTCGGGGGTTTGTGAACAACACGGGCGCAGACCAGCCTGCGCATCTGCGCAGTCTGATCAGCGCCTTTGTTGTTCGCTTTCTGGAAAGTAATATATGTAAACTTACTACAAGTGAAATTTCAACTTTCTCTCTAGTCTCTGTAGCTGAGGAGATTGATTTGAAATTCGCTTTGTCGGAAACCCCGAAGACAGGCTTTGTCGCGGCGGGGCCAAATTATAACACAAGATTTTTGATACTCATCGCATTTGCGCAAAAACTACTACTGCACGCCCATGCTGCCGTATTCCAGCAGTGGTAAATGTGCGTGTGCGAGCAGTGAAAACTCGGGGGGGGGGGGGGGGCGCAACCTTTCATGAGCCCTCAGTGCTCGACAAGGCGTTTTAGACACATCTGGGCATATGCGCTAAGTACCACAAGCATCGTCTTTGTTGCCAGTACGTGGGGCATTTGGAAAGTTCTTAGCATGGCATCATAACTTCACAATACGTCGATAAAATGCTATCAAATAATACATTTTTGGAATCTAGAATTCAACGACTACTTGATGGTTTAATTTTTGTCGAAAAAGGATTCGGCGTGCACGTGCAACGCATGCTTAAAATGAGTACGGTTTATACACTGGCTGAAAATTTAGGCAAAATCTTGGTAAAAAAATGAAGGAAAATCGGGGACCTTATTTACGATCATGGTTTGACAAATTAACGATTCGGTGCTAACTTATTTTTTATTTAAATATATTATGTGATCACTGCTTGCACGACTTACACCTTTACGTTCGGAAAATGTTGACTAATAGAGAAATAGTAAACTTTCAAAAATGGGACTTTTTTCGATTTTTCTTTATACTTTTACTATCAGTTATGTCACTACAGGAGCACGAAAAATGCCTATTGAGTATATGTTTTGCTTTATTTGTAATGAACAATGCATACACATTATTTCGTCGCGCAAAAAATGTGGCTTGTTTGGTTCTGTATTCAAGAAAATTATTCCTAATAACACTACTCCTACTTTTCAAGAAGTGGGTGGGGTAATTTAACCCCTCACATTTTGTCGATGGCATAAGAACTTCTCATGGTATCGCGTTAACCTTCACATAATTGATTGATTTCTACTCTCAATGCATTTTTAATTTTTTGTTTGCCACCGTTTTCAATTTAAATGAACCAGAACGTCAACTCATAGCTGAACTTACTCTACCCCATGAGAAGATTATAAGAGTTATCTTCCCATTGTTCTGGTTTACAAAATTTCTTTTGGTTTCAATACAAAAAGCATAAAGCGTGCTTGACAAAAATACCAACGCACAGCCTTTTTAAACTAATGTCGGTTATATATTTTCAAAATATGTGCTTTGTGACATGCGATTTTTAGTAAAAAAATTACCGCATTGCTTTGCTTTCTAGACGGTTTTGGTATTGCTGTTCCAGTATTTAGTTATTAGAAACATCCAACTCCGTCATCAATTGTACAATAACTGTACCAGATTGTGGCCTACCAAATGGTACAACATTATCTAATTTCATGAACTATTGTTAATGTTCTGCACACTTTTCAAAAAGTAAAATGTTATATTTTCTACTGATTTTTTGCATTTTCCAGTATACAAACACTACATGTATTCACAATAATATTTTTCGTGTCTGCATTATAATATCCTCATGAAATTTGTGCCATAATATAGAAGAAAGATAGCTCTTTAAAATGATACCAAACATGATAGGGTTTGTAAATCGGTTACTGAGATAAAAGACCATGCTAAGAACTTTCCAAATGCCCCTCGTATATCATATATGTGTGTATGTCACTTGTGACAGGTGACGTACACACATATATGATTTACTGAGTAGGAAAAACAAGAGTACAAGTGGCCCTGATTTGCTCACCTGAGTTAAGTTGTTTCTTAGGTAAAGGTGTGCTTACTATTGCATGGAAAAATGAATTAGGGTAGGCAGGTACTTTCTCTGGTGAGCTAAAAACCGCATCTTCCTCGTACCCACAGTCCTGTACATACAGTTATCTTAATCACAGTCAATCTTAAGATATATTAAATCATATAAAGACTATATTTGTCTGTGACAAATTGTAAAATTAAGTTTATCACATACATGTATCAACGCGCGCGTCTGGGAGTGAATTAACGCCATGCAATAAAATCGACAAACCACTAGTGGTTTACAGATTTTCGGGAAAATTATGAAATGACGCTTTTAACGTCAGGCATATGGCAAAACCCTAACGTTTTATGCCAAGAATAGGAATTCAAAAAACTTTAAATGTCATATGATAGATAGAATCTAACATTCGTGCTCCTGTATTATTGAATTTATTAAACTCGTTGCGAAAAAGAGATAAAATGCTCAGCAAGCCTCGCATTTTATCTCTTTTCCCCAACTCGTTAATAAATTCAATAAAACATGAGCACTTCTTGTAAGATACTCAATATCTGCAACAAGGGGAGCACTAAAAAGATCATCTATATATGCAACAAGAGGAGCACTCATGCAAGATCATCTTTATCGGAAACAAGCGGAGCACTCATGTAAAATCATCAATACCTGCAACAAGGGGAGCACTCATGTAAGATCCTCTATATCTGCAACGAGGGGAGCATCATGTAAGATCCTCTATGTAGCCACTCTCTTTACAATTTATTGATACCACACCGTGTATAAAACTGGCATTATGTTAAACAGTTATTACCCTATCCTATAAATTAGACTGAGACCAACAAGCTGTGTTGTAAGGGTGCCATTATTTTGAATCCATTATGCCCTTGCCTGGGATTAAACTTTTTTCTGATTTGTTGGAGCAGACTTTGGATTCTGAGCTATAGATACAAATCTCTCCACATACATGTACATGTAGTATGCATACAGCAATGTTAACAATAAAAAGGGTATGTATTGCTAATTCTTTTCATACATTCTGGGTGAGGGTGTATGGCTTTTATTTATATTCGGAAAATAATTCTGCAAATTACAGCCACGTCAATATATCTCACAACTACATGTAAACCAAAACAAATACAAACAAACAAAATTTATATTTGCAATTGTCTCTTTTTTTCATATGGAAAAAGGTGAGCTTTATAAGTGTCAGTTTCATATGAACTAGTTCCAATAAGTAATATCCTTTCATTCTGTTGTCAGTTCTATGGTCACAGAAATGTTACGGTTCTCGACGGAGGCTTCCCGAAATGGATCAAAGATGGATACAGTAATTCAACAGAAATTCCACAAGTCCAGGTAAAACTGATGTTTGACCTTGGGGGGGGGGGGGGGGGTAACTACCTATATAAGACATAGTACAGATGTGCGTGCCGAATAGCCCCCTTTTTCAGCACTGCCAGGTATACGATAAGCCCCCTTTTTCTAAGAAAAAGGATATGACTGACCCTGTCATTTAATAGATCATCACTTTCTTTTAAATGGTTTTCAAATGGCTTCAGTACTTTCAGTCAGTAGACGACAACCTAATTTAGTTAAGTACTGAAATATGACAAGCTTTTTTTTATAGCTTATACTTGTATGATACGAGCTGTTGAATGATAGCATCCCCGAGTATACTGTGCTGTCACATTTAGGATCAATCCTTACATTTTTTGTATGCTAGGTAATTGTTCAATTTTTTGTTATCGTCTGCTGAGTTTTTTTTCAAAAATCGACTTAAAGACATAGAAATTTGAGCAATAATAGTGGTACCACTCATCATGAATCTCTCCAGGGGTCATACTGGGCAGATAAAAAGGACGGTCATAATGAGGCGATTTTGACTTCCCTACAAGGCAATAAAGTGGTCCCATGAAGGGATTAGGTAATTAATGATAAAATATTGATCTTTATCTTAGTGAAAGAAATTTTGTTGTATACAGGTAATTCCCCACTTGAGGCCCCTTTAATTTTGCGAGATATTGAAACTGCCCTTATCAGTTAATCCTTTAATGATCTCTATTGGACAGTAATAAATGCCTTTAAAAGACTTTCTAGAACACTTAGTCTATCAAAACGTCAAACGAATTATATCCAGACATAACTGACGTTCTGACGGTCCTATTTGGTGTCAAAACGATATGCAAAGGTTTTAGTCGTCAGTAGCAAGGCAATAGTTACAGGAATGTAATGTTTACTTAGTAAAAGCAGAACAAGGGATCTGAAAGACACTACTTGGGATTTCTTCTATAATACAATATTTTCTCAAAACATTGCAAATCTCCCTTAACAGTATACACAGCAGTAAGTGAATATAAGGATCATACCAGTTTGCAAAGCATTTATATTTGCCAGATCCCATAAAAAGTCTTTAAACACGAAGACACAAGGCTGAGTGTTCAAGCATTGTCCGAGGGACCTAGCAAGTGTTAAAGCTATGGAATAAACGTATGTATGCGTTCGTTATGTTGCATAGTTCGCCTGATGAAAAGCACCCTTTTAAACATCATTTTGCTCACACTTATATACGTACCTTTCAACTTACATTTAAAGTGTGTCTGATATAAACAGGTTATATGGACTATATGGTCGAGGTGTGCCTCTAGGTCATATTGGCACTGCGGTAGCCAATAAAGATCTACTATCCAGTGCCAATATGACCTAGAAGCACACCTCGACCATATCATAACCTTTTCAATACATCCGGTATAATATATAACGTTTCTATCACCTCTGTTTTTTATACCTGGTGCGCCAGTGAGACAGAAAACTGGAAATAGCAACAACAGAGCACGTCACATAGATACACGACGTCATAAGAAAAACACTGTTTACCTTGACGACCTTACGAGGCTCTCAGGCTGTATCATTGTGGTATTTCGCCAGGCTTAAACCGTCAATACACAACTTTGTATTCCAAAAAGCTATTTTATCTGAAGAGCTGACAGGACTAACAATCCAGAACATCTTGACAACACCACTGTAAGCTACTTTACCGGCCCCAGGGCTACTGGCTTTTGTCGAGATATTCTGTTGGCTTTGCGTCTGTTACCAAAAACAGACTTTTATATGTTCCTTATTTTCCTGTCCCATTCTTTATTCTACTGTCTCTTTTATGACCCCAAACTTGCGTAAAATACCACGGAAAACAGGCTGATATCGATTCTAAAAACAAATTAGCCATATCGAAATATCAAATTGAAAAGTGTCTGCTATACGTCATCACCATGAGACAGTGCCTAAAATCCATATTGCTGCCTCAATATGGATTTTTGGTATCGTCATGTGACTGCGCCATATGGATTCAGTCAAACGGGAAATATTATTGAGTGCTAACTGCGATTTTACTACTCAGTAGTTTTTAGAATCGTTATTGGCCCCTTGGGCCGATATGGCTAACCCAGTGCCAATATGACATAGAGACACACCTTGGCCATATAAGAACATGTACGTGTTCCCTGCTATGTCATAACCCTTAAATCGTATTTCTTTCTTTTGCCAGCCAGCGACTACATTTGAAGTTAACTTTGATAGCAGCAAGATAATTGACTATGATACTATGCTACAAACTGTAGTCACAGAGCACGCGCAGGTCATAGATTCTAGAATGCCAGAGCATTTGGATATTTTAGCTGGTAAGATATTCTACATGAATCAACTTAAGGAACATTTTATATACATCTCGAATGCTAAAGCTAAGTACATAATGCACGTGTTAATGTTTCTAGAAAAGAGGGAAAACTGTCAAGGTATCTATGAGGTCATTCTATTATTCATCCTGGGGTGTCAATACGCCACTCGCACTAACATATCCACGTTTACAGTTTATGTTCTGACATCGATACAATGCAGGGAAATACAGGACCCCTTAAAAATTGAAGGAAAATTACTCGATTAAAAAGCTTTAATCTTTGATCACAATCACAGACCAGAGCAACCCACGACACCGCCATTTAAATAGCGTTTTGCTGGCGGGCCGATGTTGACCTAATCAATTAGACGGTTCTTTTGAGCACCCAAAACACATGTTTTGGCAAGTAAATAATTACAAATTAAGCTAATAAATGTTCTTATCTGGACCTATGTTGAATAGTGCTTATTCTCTGATTCCAGTGTTTCCAATTTTTTTTCGATTTTGCGAGTATTTCGAAAAATCAGAGTTTGAATTTTTCAAGACTTTACTGCATATTTTTCAGGTGAAACAAATGGTGGGTATATTCCTTGTGCCTTTTTCTTACCGTTCGTCAGCTTCTTCACAGCCGAGGGAACAGTGAGACCAAGCCATCACTTATTCCAACGTAAGTTTGTTAATCGTTTATTTTGGCAAAATAGTGAAATCTGCGTTGTAATATTCGTGCATAATATTTTAAAAATAGTTGTTCTCGGCTTATAACATAGACTTATAAAGTCTGATGAGATATGCTATTTATTCATATAGATGTGTTTTTTTATTTTTAATATTAATGTTTTTTTTTTTTATCTAAATCTATTCTTCCTCTCAAATACTTTTTTCTTCTTCTGCTATCTCAGATGATTCAGCCAGCATAAATTAAAATTCTTGACTAGAATGTAAGCATAATTAAGATAAGATGTGGAATGGTAGTGGTTGGTATGGATTCATAGAGAAATCTCAATATGTAGGGCTGCTATCAGTCTACTTATAACAGTGTGATTGATGATGTAGCCACGATGAGTCGACAATGTTATTCAGTTGAACGATTTAGGCATAGTGTCATTGGATTGACTAAATATACTGTTGCTACATTTTGGTCACAAATGTAGTACTGTGCACAACCCATAACATACTCAGTGTTCGATGCGTATATAATATGCACGTGTATTATGTCAAATAAGGCAATTAACTTGAAGTTCGTGTAAGTATACCACAGTTACTTATTAACAGCGTATTTACCATCCCCATGCAAAATTTCAGATCAAGTATAATCTGTACTCAAAAGCACTGTTCTAAGTGATACGGATAAAACAAAACAATATATTACTTGACTTTTCGCTTACTGTAAAGGCGGCAATATTAATATCTGGGTGTGATCCGGCTATTTCATCTGCTAAGGAAGGGAAATAAGGTTTTATTTATAATTTGGTAAAGAGTTAATAAGCTTTTTGAGCCGCGCAAACGTGCGTGCATTTCATGAAAATCCTAACCGTATACACACTGAACTCACATGTATTAACCCTTAAAGCGCATAGTCACAAAATGTATGTTTTTTGTTGTCCACTAAACTATTTGAAGCCTCATAGATAAACAGTGTGAACCCAGATCAGACTGCTCCTGTAGGAGCAGTCTGATCTGGGTCCTCAGTGTTTGCCTCCTTGCTTATGTTAAATAGCCATTTTCAGATGCAGTTATTTTGCTGGCGTTTTATGGACTAAATAATGACGGAGGTGGCGGCACAAGATGATACTGTTACTTTTGAATAAAACTACGCCTCCTTTTCAGCTTTTACCTATGCCTATGGTTGACTAGTCCTAATTACGCATTCATGAGGCGCCGCCTTTACAGTAAGCGAAAAGTCAAGTAATATTTATGAAAATCATTCTTTTTTAGTGATCACTACAGCCAGGGTGGATTTGGAAAAGCCAATGGTCGCAATGTGTAATCAAGGATTCGCCGCATCTTCATTAGCAGGGCTCATGCAGATCTTGGGTGTGGACATACCCGTCTACCATGTAAGCCTTAACACCAGTTTCGTTTGTTTTAACCATATTATATACAGTCAGACATAAGTTAAGCATCGGCCCAATAGTTTCCTTGAAAAACAAAGGAAGCTTTCCAGTCATAAATAGTTTCTTGTTTAATTTAT
This sequence comes from Loripinus fragilis, assembly GCA_964019695.1. Lineage (NCBI taxonomy): Eukaryota > Metazoa > Mollusca > Bivalvia > Lucinida > Lucinidae > Loripinus > Loripinus fragilis. The sequence goes on along the minus strand of OZ026514.1, from coordinate 63,185,012 downwards.
TAGAATAGATCAATTGGTGACAATTTACAACTAATCTGGATTAGATTAGCATTGAGGTAAACAATTAGGCATGGAAAATGAACACTTATCCCTAAAACTGTCCCTATTTTCTACCCCATTATGGTATTTTCAAAACGCTTAGACATGTAAAGTGTTAGTGTCATATTGTTACAATATCAAAGACAAGTTCTGTCTGAAAATCTCAGATTCATATCTCTAAAAGAATAAAAGTTATGGATGTGTAAATAATGGCATGTTATATAGTGATAATGCAAAAATTAAAAACACGTAATTAACTTTCTCTATGATCCTCTATAACTGACATATAACCTAGAGTTCGACAACATCAATTTTGCACTATTTTGGAAAATACGTCTAGATTATTTTTGCGTTTATTTGAATTCAAAGTAAGCACTTTGGGTTAAGCTGTGATACTTTTTAAGGGTATACCCCCAAAATAGGGGTTGGTGTATACAGGACACCGTAGAAATTTAGCAAAATGACCAAATGGCATTCTGATATGTCTAGCAGACCAAGAAAAGACTAGGGCAATAAAATGTTACAAACTGGTTGTTCTTCTGAAGAAATTTGTACACAAAAAAACGTCTCTGAAATAATGTCTGGGTGATGCTTAACTTATGGCTGACCGTATATATGAGCCGCAACATGTGATTTCCAACGTTGTGGCATTTTGACAAGTGTAGACTTAGACGAGCCTGTGAAGCATCCTGTTAAGCTTTGAAACTCCAAATGATGTTCAGTCAGTAGCTTAACACTCATTGAATATACAAACGACTAGCAAAGGCTCTGATCAGACTGCGCGTATGCGCAGGCTGGTCTGAGCCTTTGCTGGTCGCACATACCACATTGTTGGAAATCTCATGCACTGGCTTATATATATTATATCAGAAATCGCATCAATTAACATTTAAAAGAACCACACTTTTTACTTCTGATTTAACAGTCCTCCAGATTACCAAATATTTTTGACGTAAAATTGTTAATATTTTCTTATCCATCAGTTTAAACATTTGGTCGTGAATTTTTTTTATAGATATAATGCATTTTAAAGGTTCCAATCTGTAAATATTTGAATCAAGTTTTCAATGTTATCAGTCATTGCATAGAATATTATGATACTAACATACATGTTGCATGGTCTGATAAACCAGACTACAAATGCATCAGTTTAACCTACTTTGTCGTCTGTGGATCTTTTTTTTATATCAACTTTTCTTGAAATAATATGAGCCAGTGCATGAGATTTCCAACAATGTGGTATGTGCGACCAGCAAAGCCTCAGATCAGCCTGCGCATACGCGCAGTCTGATCAGAGCCTTTGCTAGTCGCTTGAGTATTCTATGATTGTTAAGCTACTGACTGAACATCATAAGGAGTTTCTAAGCTTAAATGGAGGCTGAAGAGGCTCGTCCGAGTCTACACTTGTCAAAATGTCACATTGTTGGAAATCTCATGCCGCGGCTCATTATGTTTGCAAAGGCTAACAACAAAATACCAAAATGACACTATTGTGGAAGTATTGAAGTATTTGTGGGCACATTGAATAAATAGAGGGTCTAACATGAGTGCTCATGTTTTATTAAATTTATTAAACGAGTTGGGGAAAAGAGATAAAATGCGAGGCTTGCCGAGCATTTTATCTCTTTTTGCAACGAGTTTAATAAATTCAATAATACAAGAGCACGAATGTTAGATTCTATTTATCATATGACATAAAGATTACTTTGAAATCTCATTTCTGCCGTAAATTAATATAAGATTACAAAGTGTATATCACTGAGTAGTTTTAATAATTCATATCAAAAGCTGCAACATGTATGTTACTATCATAATACTATGCACTGCAATGAAAGAAAACACTGAAAACTTTATTTACACATTTACAGTTTTGGCCCTGTCGAATGCATTAAACTAATAAAATAATTCATGACCATTTGAAATGATATTTAGTGTCACGTAAAACCTATCCACACGTACCTGCATGCATTAGAAGTGATTACATTCTGATTTCGCTTTTTTCTGTAATTTGACCAATTCAACTACGAAGCTCCTCTGTTTTTTGACCCTTTGAAATTTAGTTGCATTATGATAAAGTGGCAGAGCAAGTAAAACATTGCAAAAAAGGGGGCTTTATATTTAAAACCTCCATCGTATTACAAAATATAGCACAAATGTCATTTTGAAAAGAAAAATACTCTAAAATATGTCGTTTTTTATCATATGGTGCTGTTCACCTTGAAGGGTTTGTTTGTGTAAGTTCCTTGTTTTGTTTTGCAGTGCTGTTCTAGATTTGCAATCATCTCACTAGGAAAGAGAGAGCTGGTTGCTTTACCTTTGTTGTGTTTTGGATGTCATATTGGTGTTATCGTTCTTTAACTCTTCCTTACGGTGTCATATGTTGTTCTGTAGTGTGTAATTGTGTAATTGTGGCGTTTTCTGGTCATTTTCACTTACTGTTGAGGTGCATATAAATATGTGAACATATAAAACTAAGCCAAAGTATACTATACAAATAAGTTGAATTGTTTTGTATGAGTGAGCCTATCCTCATCAGATCTCAAGTTTCATTTGCTGTCATAAAGATACAAGCGCTGAACATCAGACAAGAATTTCCATTTAAAAAAAACGCAGCGGCTATGCTAATGTGACGTTCAATTTTAAACTTAGCGGGTAATGTGGGTATTTCTGATCATTGGGGGAAATAAAAAACTGTTTGGTCACTGAAAACCAACAAAGCAAATGCTGCAATTTTCGTGAACCACATTCAATTTGACAAGTTAAACTGTTTAATGCCTTCCAGCACCTTCAGCAAAACAGTGTCGAATGAAACATCTTCCTGGCTATAGAGCACGAGCGGAAAGATTAAATCTAACGTCACCGTTATCTCACAAATGCGTCGCACCATTTTCCAGCGAATTAAGGTTTTAATCGACCATAAGATGATGAGTTACATTGTAAGTCTATGACATTTTTGTAAACTGAGTCTCTGTTGAATTGAAACACCAATTAACATAAGAAGTTTAACCATCATTGATGGCAGCTGATTTTTACAGCATGAAATCTCTATCACATCTGTCACATAGCCAAAAGTTTTTATAGGCGCATGATGCATGAGGAAGATGTAAGACCACCAAACAAAAAATCACATGCTTATTATTTTAGTATTACTTACAATTGATGTGAATTTTGCTTACTGGTCCCACCTGCAAATCTTGCTCTCCACAAATGCCTATTTAAAGGATGGCGCTTTTAAATTCATGGGTTCATTTGCCTAAGATCCTGTTCTCGTCATTGCAATTGAAATTTTTGATATTGCACAAAGATGGGCACATAAAGATGTGAAGTATAAGAAATTGCTAGACTTATTGTGCATAGTATAAATAGAACAACACATACCGCAAAAAAACACTTAGTCCTCCTTAGAGTATGATGCCCTTCAAATACAAAACTTCATAGTAAGAATGAAAACGTGGGTTACTAGCCACCCAGCAAAACGCAAACTGAAAAGTTGGAAAATCTCTGCCCAATTTTAGAATCAAACCTCTGATGTATGTAAGGTGTAGTATTATGTATAAAAAAGCTGTGTTTTGTCAGCTGGTACTGGCGTAAGGAATATTGGTTAGGTAGCAAGTGGGATCAGCCCTGTTAAACTCGATTATTATTTTTTATTTCTGAAGGAGCTTTATCAACAGGTTAAAAACATCTTTCAATTTTCCATAAAATATTGTTATAACATTTTCCTTTCAATGACGTTTATCATGAAATGCTGTAATCGTTTGTTTTGCTGCATTCAACATGTTATTGTGTTGGCATGGTTTTTGTGACGACACTTCACGCTAACATTTTAGACCATCTTTCTTTCTTTCTTTCTTTCTTTAACTACTGGCTAGATCGCATGCGATCATTACGCCAGGGAGTGCGGATTTTGAATTTTGAAGAAAATCTTTCCGCTGTGTTTTGACTAATTGATGATGGCCCTAAACTCCTCAGTTGTCTGGGAATTGATGCACATCCAAGGTATGATTTCACTAAATTGGCTAAGGCAGTTCCAAATGGTCATTTGAATAGCGTTTCATATGTGGGATGTTGTATGTTGACTGGATTGTTTATCTCGTATAGCAAACCCCAAATTCACTGGATGCATTTCCTTATCATATTGACCCTTTGTATTCTGATGGACTTTCTCATAGGAATAAATGTTATAAAGATGAGATTGTCTAATGTATATTTTAAGGGGTCACAGATCAGAATTTCCTTGTTATTATGTATTTAAGTCATTGAATATTGTTTCACCTCAGCAAAAAGTGTAGACCCTGATGAAATGCAGCATTGTGCTGCATTTCATCTGGATATTCACTATTTGCAAAAGTACTTGTATAGGGGTTTCCTGAATACAAACGAGTATTCTTGTCATAATAGATTCAGAGCTTGATTTGTTTATGTATTTTAGGGCTCATGGCAAGAATGGGTTGTGAAGGCGGATGAAAAATATAAGATGAGGATTCTACCTCTCGAGACCGATTGAGCTATCTGCCTAATACCTACCTACTACATGTACCTACCTATCAACTACCAACTACAAGCCTGCAGATGAACATTCAAACATTTCATTGTTCTGTAAAAAATATTAATTTTGATTGTTGTAAGAATAATGTTAAACAGTGGTCTAATATACTCGGGGAAGTTTTAACCTCATGCGCGGATCGATAGGGGGATAGTGGTCGGGACGCCCCCCACCCCTTCTGGAAAAAGTTAGATCCCGCCTGGAAAATGTTGGATCCCCTCTGAAACCTTGGAAAATTGTAGTTATTTTTTAAATAAACCATTGATAAACACGGTAAAACTGTAAATTGAGTTGAGGACTAAAAAACGTTGTCATTGCTGTTTTCTGGCAGCTGGGTCTGAATCCCCCTGGCAAAAATTCCTGGATCCGCGCATGAACCTTGAAGAATAAATGACCATATCAGTGTTTAACAACCTCCGACCAAGTCTTAATACCCTGACCATTGCTAACATTTTTCTTGTCAGTTAATTATTTACTCTTTTGTAGTTTAATGAATTCTACAATACAAATTAATAAAAAAAAAACACTTAAGTATGGGATAGCAGGGCTATTTCTGGTCCAGAATATGGATATGTCATGAACATTGGCCAATGGCACATTTCCGATTCATTTGCATGCAAAAATCAAGATTTTGATGGGCTATTGAAATTTTGATGGGCCATTTGGAAAAAAAGATGAGCCCAAGAAACCTTTATAACCACCTTACTGCAAAATAAAAAACCGATTTTAATAGCTTATGGATGAGGCCCAGCCAAAACTGAAATCAAAATTAGTCTATCACTCTCATAAAGTAGTTCGGGGCCATCCCAGAAATATCCCTGGTATAGTCTTCACAGGTATGAGTTTCTAAATAACGATGTGTGTTCTGCCCCTGAAAGCTGTTTTAACCATAGTGAGCAGTACCGACCCTGTAGATGAAATGCATTATTATGTTGCATTTCATCTAGGTCTGGACTATATGCCAAAGTACCCATTTAGAGGTTTCCAGTACACAAAGGGTTAAGCTAGTATTCAGACATCAACTTTGGACGGGCTATATGTCTAAATACTACATTTCATCTAGGTCTGAATCCCACATTTCATCTAGGTCTGGACTATTTGTCAAAGTACCCATTTAGGGGTTTCCAGTACACAAAGGGTTAAGCTAGTAATCAGACATATAGCCCGTCCAAAGTTGATGTCAGCATGGATGGAGTTAAGAAACTATCTAATCTTTTCATCTAGGTCTGGACTATTTGTCAAAGTACCCATTTAGGGGTTTCCAGTACACAAAGGGTTAAGCTAGTAATCAGACATATGGCCCGTCCAAAGTTGATGTCAGCAGGGTGGAGTTAAGAAACTATCTAATCTTTTCGCGGTGTATACTACCGCGTGAAACATACAAAAATGAAATAATCAATCCTGTGCAAATTCATACAGGTTTTATAGTTTGTACATGGCAGTAAAGTAGAACTACCTTCTGCTAGTTAAGAAGGTTAGGCCTATTTCAAAGACGGACCCAGAAAGTTCCGCCAGGGAGGTCCTGACAACAATTTTTAAGTCATCAACATATTTCACAGAGGGCCGTACGAACCTCCCACGAGATGCAATTGGACCCAAGGGGTCCAATTGCTTCTCGAGGGAGGTCCGTATTCTTGTTTCTGAGGAATCATATAACCACTTTTGATTATGAAGGGAGGGGTTCAGACCTCCATCCAGAAGCAATCGGGTCCAATTGGCTCTCGAGGGAGATCATTATTCTCTTAACCACTTGTGGAATCATATAACCACTTTTGATTATGCAGGGAGGGGTTCAGACCCCCTGTATTACCTCTGGATCCGTCCATGTATTTTCTAAATATGTTGTCACCTCAATTTTAAAAGTATTAGTTACACGCTTCTGCATCTATACTTCATACTTGTATAGAAGGATAAATATATTACTTGTCTTTTCGCTTGCTGTAAAGGCGGCGCCTCATGAATGCCTAATTAGGACTAGTCAACCTTAGACATAGGTAAAAGCTGAAAAGGAGGCGTGGTTTTAGGCAAAAGTAACTGTATCATCTTGTGCCACCACCTCCGTCATTTTTTAGTCCTTAAAACGCCAGCAAAATAACTGCATCTGAAAATGTTGATTTAACATAAGCAGGGAGGCAAACATTGTGGACCCAGATCAGACTGCTCCTACAGGAGAATCTGATCTAGGTCCACACTGTTTATCTATGAGGCTTCAAATAGTTTAGTGGACGACGCAAAACATACATTTTGTGATTATGCGCTTTAAGGGTTAATAAATGTGAGTTCAGTGTGTATACGGTAAGGATTTTCATGAAATGCACGCACGTTTGCGCGGCTCAAAAAGCTTATTAACTCATTACCGAATTATAAATAAAACCTGATTTCCCTTCCTTAGCAGATAAAATAGCCTAACCACACCCAGATATGAATATTAAAGTTGCCGCCTTTACAGTAAACAGAAAGTCAAGTAATACTCCCATAATGAATACCAGCGAGAATAGTTTTAGACTGTAATTTATTGCAGAAAAATCACAATGTAGGCGGGAAATGCAGCCTGTGGTTTGAAAGTTCAAAGTTTGTTTTAGCTGTACCAAAGCTGACAGGTCTCTATATTGGTATGAACTTTTAAATGTATTTTAATTAAAATTGAGTCGCCTTTACATTATAAAGAATTGAGTCGACGCATTGATAAAAAATGAAAAATCTTGAAAAATGTTGAATGCGCACACAGCACGCTGAAAACCCCGACGAATGAGATCAACGTGTTGTGCGTACTCTCTGCATGCGCTCTGCGAATAGTTAGCGTATCTAAATGTGCAGTTATATAAACGAGACTGAAATCAAACCTCGAGTTCTTTCCTTTATTCTCCTAATTAGGTTCGGCTGTGCTGCCTTTTTAAGCATTTTGTAAGCGATCAAAGAACATATCTACATATATACATGTACAAAATGGCTTTAGACATGTATTTTATTAAAGGACACAACCTAATGGGGACTGCAAGTTACCATTCGGGCACTAAATGTCCAAGAGGCTCACTAGTGCGCAAGTATGTCCCAGATATAGCATGTTTAATCTACCTACTCTTAATGTTTTATGGCTCAATTGCAAAACATTGCATTCGACAAAACCAGCTTTGTAAGTCTCCGTGCAGTTTACTTTCATTCTTGATGCGTTCAAAAGTCTACAATTTGGTTGAACGAATACTACCGTTGAGCTAACGGACCATTGTCGTACTGCGAACGAATTGCGTTCAGTAACGGGCTCGAGCCGATAGTGTTCTGCGGACGAACAAACCTTTTGCATTGCGTATTGACAATTCGTTGGCGAACACACTGAGCCAATTCGTTATACTTTAGGGTAAAGGCGGCTTTAACAAATGTATTTTATTTTCCTTGCGAAACTATATATATTTACTTAGTATATCTTTAACCACCAATGACATATTGGATATAATGTTTAAACAGATGATTGTATATCAAGATTCTACTTATCTGAACATGTATTGAATATTTTGTATCAAAGATTCACCACTTAGTAAACTAAAATAACATTTCAATAATTTGCTTATTTTAGCTTTTTGCTTTCCCCAAAGTAGCCAGGTAAGAATTATGTGGATGCAGAGGGACCACAAGCACCTCCAAACTAATCTAATGCACATTGATGAAGTACAGTGGCGGATCCAGAGTGGGTTCGCTTGAACCCACCTTCCTGTCCACCGTTTTTAAATATCCGGTGAAAATGAAATGATTTGGTCTCGGTTACCAAATAATTTCATTTACATGGGATATTTAAGAAAAATGAAATAAAATCAGCAAAGCAAACCCCCCACAAACTTATACATATGAACCACCTTCACAGAAATCCTGGATCCGCCCATGAAATACTATTTCACAAGTCGTTTATGACAGTGACCTAAGGAAAGTTCTGAAACTGTTATAACTTTCAATAACAGTCAGATCTACTGATAATTTAAAACTAGTATCAGTACATATTATGACCTTACTGCCAGCTTATCTTGCCCCCACCCACCTGGGTATCAAAGTAAAATTATTTTGCCTATACTACTTATTATGAACTATCTGAATGTGAAGATGTATCAATAATAAACATAATTCAAGTCAAATTCAGCTGTTTTCTTTGTCGGATTGTTGGGTGGGGGGTAAGCTATCCAGGCCAGTTTACCTTTACCCCCACCCACCTGGGTATCAAAGTAAAATTATTGTGCCTATACTACTTATTTAAAAATATCTGAATGTGAAGATGTATCAATCATAAACATAATTCAAGTAAAATTCAGCTGTTTTCTTTGTCAGATTGTTCTGTATGCTTAGTTGTTGGGGTGGGGGGGGGGGGTGGGGGGGTAAGCTGTCCAGGCCAGTTTATCTTGCCCCCCACCCACCTGGGTATCAAAGTAAAATTATTTTGCTAAGTTTTCTCATTTTAAACTATCTGAATGTGAAGATGTATCAATAATAAACATAATTCAAGTCAAATTCAGCTGTTTGCTTTGTCGGATTGTTCTGTATGCTTAGATGCGGGGGTGGGGGTAAGCTGTCCAGGCCAGTTTATCTTGCCCCCCCACCCACCTGGGTATCAAAGTAAAATTATTGTGCCTATACTACTTATTTAAAAATATCCGAATGTGAAGATGTATCAATAATTAACATAATTCAAGTTAAATTCAGCTGTATTCTTTGTCAGATTGTTTTGTATGCTTAGTTGTTGGGGTAGGGGGTAAGCTGTCCAGGCCAGTTTATCTTGCCCCCCACCCACCTGGGTATCAAAGTAAAATTATATTGCTAAGTTTTCTCATTTATAACTATCTACATGTTAAGATGTATCAATAATGAACATAATTCAAGTCTAATTCAGCTGTTTTCTTTGTCGGATCGTTCTGTATGCTTAGTTGCAGGGGTGGGGGTAAGCTGTCCAGGCCAGCTTATCTTGCCCCCACCCACCTGGGTATCAAAGTAAAGTTACTTTGCCTATACTACTTATTTTGAACTATCTGAATGTGAAGATGTATCAATAATAAACATAATTTAAGTCAAATTCAGCTGTTTTCTTTGTCGGATTGTTCTGTTTGCTTAGTTGCAGGGGTGGGGGTAATGCCACCATTTCACCAAGGATTGTTTTGTCCGATCGACCCGATTTGGACCAGATTGTCCCCGATCAATCAATTTTTGGATCCGCCCGATTGTCGTCCTGAATCGCCTACTATTGTCTCCCCCTTTTTAGCCAGATTGAGTCCCGACTATATTAACGCATCAAATCGAAGCCGTAATCACTTTCTGGCCACCGATGGAAGATCATGTACCAATAAACAGTGCTGTGCTGTGTTTTGCTCTAAAATCCGTTCTGCCAGAACACAGTAAAATGTTATTACATAATAGGAAATATGCGGGGTAGGAGGCCAAGAGAAAATATTCCAAAAAAGCTCAAAGCATTGCTTCGAGAAAAAAGAAAACGTTTGCGAGCTTTAAAGGACTTTAATTTGTGTTTGGTTACAGCACGTTTATTGAGAAACCTGTGCACTGTTTATTATATTTGGTTTATAATTCTCAGGTATCAGTATTATATAATTTGTAGATTTATTAAAAGTCATAATAATTTTGGTGAACCATAGAGCTATATCTTGCTGTTGTATTTAGGAAATATCAATTCTTTTTTAGACCTTACGCACGATCACCGACAGACTGAGCTGCGGAAGGTATACGAAAGCTCCCGAGGGTAGAAGAGAGCTCCAGAGGGTACACGAAAGCTCCAGAGGGCAGGCGAGACAAGGCGACCTTCAGAGGACCCTCGGACGACCAAGACGACCAGCGGCCGACGGGTTTTGATTGGCTACTGTTTTTGAACATGTTTAAAAACAGTAGCCGATCACTTTTTCGGTACACGACTCTCGTAGGACTGAGGCGATTGCGCCAGACCTTTCCAGACCTTCCCAGGTGATTGCCCGTGATTGCCCGCAAGTTCCCGATTGTTTCGCAGATATGCGGCCAATCAACCGAAAATATTTATCAGGTACTATCGGGACCAAAAAAATCCTTGGTGAAATGGGGGTATAAGCTGTATAGCACATCAATTTTACTTTGATACCCAGGTGGGTGGGGGCAAGATAAACTGGCCTGGACAGCTTACCCCCACCCCTGCAACTAAGTATACGGGACAATCCGACAAAGAAAACAGCTGAATTTCACTTGAATAATGTTTAAAATTGATACATCTTCACAATCAGATAGATTAAAATAAGTAGAATAAGCAAAATGATTTTACTTTGATACCAAAGTGGGTGGAGGCAAGATAAACTGGCCTGGACAGCTTACCCCCCACCCCTGCAACTAAGTATACGGAACAATCCGACAAAGAAAACAGCTGAATTTCACTTGAGTTATGTTTCAAATTGATACATCTTCACAATCAGATAGATTAAAATAAGTAGAATTAGCACAATGATTTTACTTTGATACCCAAGTGGGTTGGGGGCAAGATAAACTGGCCTAGACAGCTTACCCCCAACCCCTACAACTAAGCATACGGAACAAACTGACAAAGAAAACAGCTGAATTTGACTTAAATTATGTTTATAATTGATACATCATCACATTCAGATAGTTTAAAATGAGAAAACTTAGCAAAATAATTTTACTTTGATACTCAGGTGGGTGGTTTGTTTGTTTGATTTGATTCTTAACGTCCCATCAACAATATTTCAGTTATAAAGGGACGGGTCTTCCTGGGTTGAAACAATACTAACCTTGGATTAATGTTCTTGCTCAAGGACACAACGCAGTGACGTCAGTGATGCTCGAACCCGTCGCCCTTCGGTCTCGAGTCAAGCACTCTACCACTGAGCCACTGCGCTCCCCCCAGGTGGATGGGGGGCAAGATAAACTGGGGGCAAGATAAACTGGCCTGGACAGCTTACCCCCCACCCCTACAACTAAGCATACAGAACAATCCAACAAAGAAAACAGCTGAATTTCACGTGAACTATGTTTAAAATTGATACATCTTCACAATCAGATAGATTAAAATAAGAAGAATTAGCACAATGATTTTACTTTGATACCCAAGTGGGTGGGGGGCAAGATAAACTGGCCTGGACAGCTTACCCCCCACCCCTGCAACTAAGTATAAGGAACAATCTGACAAAGAAAACAGCTGAATTTCACTTGAATTATGTTTAAAATTGATACACCTTCACAATCAAGTAGTATTAGCAATATAATTTTACTTTGATATCCAAGTGGGTGGGGGGGGGGGGGCAAGATAAACTGGCCTGGACAGCTTACCCCACCCCCCACCCCTACAACTAAGCATACAGAACAATCTGACAAAGAAAACAGCTGAATTTTACTTGAATTATGTTTATAATTGATACATCATCACAATCAGATAGTTTAAAATAAGAAAACTTAGCAAAATAATTTTACTTTGATATCCAAGTGGGTGGGGGGTGGGGGCAAGATAAACTGGCCTGGACAGCTTACCCCCCCCCCCCACCCCTACAACTAAGCATACAGAACAATCTGACAAAGAAAACAGCTGAATTTTACTTGAATTATGTTTATAGTTGATACATCATCACAATCAGATAGTTTAAAATGAGAAAACTTAGCAAAAAAATTTTACTTTGATACCCAGGTGGGTGGGGGGCAAGATAAACTGGCCTGGACAGCTTACCCCCCCCCCCCACCCCTACAACTAAGCATACAGAACAATCCGAAAAAAAACAAACAGCTGAAATTCACTTGAATTATGTTTGAAATTGATACATCTTCACAATCAGATAGATTAAATTAAGTAGAATTTGCACAATGATTTTACTTTGATACCCAAGTTGGTGGGGAGCAAGATAAACTGGCCTGGACAGCTTACCCCCCACCCCTACAACTAAGCATACAGAACAATCTGACAAAAAACAGCTGAATTTGACTTGAGTTATGTTTATTATTGATACATCTTCACATTCAGATAGTTTAAAATGAGAAAACTTAGCAAAATAATTTTACTTTGATACCCAGGTGGGTGGGGGGCTAGATAAACTGGCCTTGACAGCTTACCCCCACCCCAACAACTAAGCATACAGAACAATCTGACAAAGAAAACAGCTGAATATGACTTGAATTATGTTTATAATTCATAAATCATCACATTCAGATAGTTTAAAATGAGAAAACTTAGCAAAATAATTTTACTTTGATACTCAGGTGGGTGGGGGTCAAGATAAACTGGCCTGGACAGCTTACCCCCTCCCCCCCCCCCCCCCCCCCCCGCAACTCAGCATACAGAACAATCTGACAAAGAAAACAGCTGAATGTTACTTGAATTATGTTGAAAATTGATACATCTTCACAATCAGATAGATTTAAATAAGTAGAATTAGCACAATGATTTTACTTTGATACCCAGGTGGGTGGGGGGCAAGATAAACTGGGCTGGACAGCTTACCCCCCCCCCCCCCCCACCTCTGCAACTAAGTATACGGAACAATCTGACATAGAAAACAGCTGAGTTTCACTTGAATTATGTTTAAAATTGATACATCTTTACAATCAGATAGTTTAAAATAAGTAGCATTAGCAAAATAATTAAGCTTAAAATCACTTAATCTTGATATATTAATTCAAGATGATGTTAAAGTTTTACCAATATTAACCCCACAGGCACCAATTACTCACTTTATGACTTATGGAGGATCTGAATTCATTAAAATGATACAGAAAAATAACCAAACAACATGTATACATTTTTACTTGTGTTGGGCGGGGGCAAGATAAACCGGCCTGGACAGCTCCCCCCCCCCCCCCCCCCCCCCGGGTGAAGATAACCAGGGTGGGGGGCAAGATATCCCCTGGGGGCAAGCTGTCCAGGGGATAAGATAAACTAGGACACCGGATTCTCCTTATGTATTAGTAATTAAAATAGTGTTTTCAGAGGAAAACTATGTCCCCCAACGGCAATTTTAGTCAGCAATTATGCTTATTGCTCTTTATTGTGTCACAATGATCCATCAATTATTTCGAGGGATGGCATGCACAAACACAATTTTGGTCAAACTTTGAAATTACAAAGTGCTTACTGTGAATATAAGGCCAAGACCATTTAATCTAATTAACTCTTTTCTGTCTCCAAACAATGTATCTATGCAAGTTTGGTGCAGAAAACCCCACTGGTTAAGAAGACAGAGCTCAGAAAAAGCCTGAATTTGCAGTTTTTTTAAGGATGATGACCTTGAAATGAGGTGACCTTGAAAATTAGGTCAAGGTCATCAAAATCATATCAACTCTACATTTTGGCACAATGACACAATACATTAAGCTTAGCTTGAATACATTGTTCAATTCAAGAGATATCATCAAAAACCCTAATTTGGTAGAAATTTGACATTTAAAAGTGCTGGCGTGACCTTGAAAACAAGGTCAGGTCAATCAAAGTCTTATCAACTCTTAACCATCTCCTAACAATATATCTATGCGAGTTTGGTTAATATTGAACCACCAGTTTGGAAGATTGTCTGTGGAAATGGCTGATTTATACTGTCTTTATAGGAGGGTGACCTTGAAAATAATGTCAAATTCACCAAAATCTATTCAACTATTTCCATTCTTCTAACAAAGTACCTCTGCAAGTTTGGTCAAAATCCCTCCACTGGTTCTAAGTATAGCACAGGGAAACCCTACTTTTGACATTCAGAGTGCCGGTGTGACCTTGAAAATTAGGCCAAGATCACCAAAACCCAATCAACCCTTTTTCGTGTACCAACAATGTATGCAAGTTTGGTCAAAATCCATCAACTAGTTCAGAAGATAACGCATGGAAACCATATTTTGGACTTTTCAAAGTGCCCCTGTGACCTTGAAAATAAGGTCTAGGGCACCAAAATCTAATCAACTCTTAACCTCTTTCCAACAATGTATCTACGTGAATTTGGTTGAAATTCATTTACTGGTTCAGCAGATAATGCACGGAAACCATATTTTGGACATTTCAAAGTACCGCTTTGACCTTTAAAATTAGGTCAAGGTCACTAAATTTAAAACCATGGAAACAGTGGTCGCAGAAGTAGGTTTTACATTTGTGTTTGTTTCGATCATAGAGTAGTCTGTTCAAGTTTAAATTGTTCTATGTTTTGTTGTACGTTACTTTGTGTCCATTCTAGTTTTGCAATCATCTTAATGAGGAACATGTTTGCTCACCCCAAATCATTAACAATGACATTAATGATAACTATTAAAGTAAAGCAAACAGCTCTCTCTCTCTCTCTCTCTCTCTCTTCCCCAGCAAGATCATTAAATACTGCACAAAAATGTAAAGGGAAGGTTCCGAGCATTTAATTTCATAATACTGTAAAACATACTTTCCCATATCGTATGTTAATGATCGTACTCTCAAATGATGTGGTAAACAGTGCAGACCATTTGGCTGTGATTTTTGCATCCAACCAAGTTTTTTTTCTGTCTCTTTATATTTCTTAGATCTGACGGTTTACTGCATGTTTTAAAAGGTGCTGGTAACAATTTCTGTGCCATTGCCCCGGATGTAGACCAGTCATAATAACTATTCATGAGACGCAGCCTATATAGTGACCCAAGAGCACAATCATACAATATGATTAAAAGTTTGTGTATATATACTTAAGAAATAAAGATACGCAACAGATGAAAATACATTTTTTGCCTAGTTATATGATGTTTTGATTAAATCTATTTTTAAATATGCTTACTGACTATTAATGGCATGTGTGTAAAAGCGAAAACGTTGCTTTTTTCGAAAAAAAATAACGCCACAATATGAAGTAAAAATGTGACGTGGACGTCAGAACGAAGATCATGAAACCTAATTTTCTTCAGATTTGTTACATGGTGTCGACTCCTCAATGTGCAAACAAAGAATGCATCGTATCATGCTGAAATATCTGTCAACTATTGCCTCAAAACCAGCTACTGGAATGCAAGGATACACAATGACGAAGAATAGGCATTTAACGTCACTTAAAGCCGCTGAGTTTAGGTCGTTAGTGCATTACAGAATTTATAAAACCTAAAGATAACAGGACATGCTTTGCTCGCAAAAGTTATTTTCGATAACCCGCAGGATTGTGTCAGCAGGACGTTTACATTGACGTTAGTCAAACTGATCACAGCATAATGCAAACGAAAATAACCTGTTTTATGCGGAGAGTAAGCAATAAACTTGCTAATTGTAACCAAAACTTTGCCATTCTCTCATCTGAAAAATTCGTAAACATTATGGTGCCCTTAAAGTGCATAATAATGAATTTTGACGTCATAATACACACTTGATTGACGTCTAACATTCTACAATATTTACATTCTCAGTGTAGTTCCCTTAGATGAAACCAACATTTTTGCTGCTTGAAATTTTCATGCAAAACATTGAAATGTCATATGATCTGGACCGCACCTCTAGGCGGAGTAACGTCAACGTCAGCCGAAAATGTTCTTTGTTCATCGAAATTTGCATTACGTCATTCACGTATCGCAACGACGTTATGTTTACGAGTTTCGTTCCCTGGCTGTTCCAACACCTCCGTTACAAATGAAACATTTCATCTTACATGGATAACTGACTGGGTTGGGTGGAAGATAATTCAGTAACTTTGATTGATCATATTGAATGTAAATATAAGGATTGAAATTCATATTTTACGTTTGCACTGGATGATGAAAAACATTAGCTATTTTAATGTTTCTGAAAAGCCCTTCAGGTTTCACAGACATTAAAAAAGCTAATGTTTATCGTCATCCAGTGCAAGCTTAAAATATGAATTTCAATCTTTAAGTAATAATTCTTGCAATAAATGTGCATTTATTGAATAAAACTCAAGAGGAATAGAATTTTATTGCTTTTGATAAAACGCAATATTTGGGCGTGGCGTTAATGGCCTTAAGCGTTTGAAATCATAACGTAAGGTTGCAAGCTGATCATTTCCTGGGTCCCAAAATTTAATCTAAAGGTTTTGTTGACAACAAACCGGGTTATGATGGGAAAATGACCTTTATTGACCGTGTTTCTCAGTTTTCTACTGGGGGTCAGGTTGATTACGCGCATGCTAGCTGGCATACGTAATCGACGTAGTGGCTTAACCTACTGTAATGTGACGGATACATGCTGTTTTATGAGATAATACTATACTGCTCAACAAAAGTTTAGCACGGATTTTAATATGATGCCCCACTTTGAAAAAGCATGAAACATTTTATTTGATGTTATCAACATGTATGTGGATCTTAAAATTTACGTTTTTTCGTGTCCGCCAGACAAAAGGTAATCTGGTTAGGCGTCAGTGGATTGACGTTAAATTTGATGTCATGGGCATGTAAAGTGTACACTTCTACAGCGGAAATAAAAACTTTTGATTCTAATGTAAAGAAAAAGGTTCTTACTGATGAAAAACGTTCAAAACATCTAAGTTTGATACCCGTTTATGCCACGTTTTATCGTTCCATTATGACGTTAAAATGGTATTTTTCCACTTCTTGACGTTTTAGCGAACTGAATCAAGCTGTCAAGTAATCTTTTTGATACTAGAATGGCACAAGCACCCGGATCATTTATATAGGTTGATCCTTTGAAAACGTCTCCTTTAGATAGCGTTACTGCCTACATTTAGCCTCAACTTCAGATTAACGTCACTTTTTTATCAATCAAATACCCAGGAACAAAATTTTATAAACATGCCTTACTCTTAATTATCTCTCTTTTGGCATCCTCTTAAACACGAAAATCCTTTCAATTAAGCATGCCTACACAACGAAAACGGTACTGTTTTTGACTTGTAAACGTCATTATAACAACGACGTTAGTTGTTGTCAAGACTCAAGTTTTCTTTAAATGCTCAAAGGAGGCGACCTTTATTTTTCTGGATTGACTGATTCGAACAGGGCTGGAAAACAAAGGATTTTATAAACCGATGCTGTATCAATTTTGTATTGCCAATAATGCAGTTGAAACACGTTTTTGACCCCTCTCTTGTTTAAAGTAATGAACGACGCAGTAGAAATCCAATTAAAGTACACCAATTGCTTTCCTCGACTTTATCGAATATGAAACCATCATATCAGCAGATATTTTATAGCTTTAAGCTATTTGCTCAAATAAAAATCATTTTTTATTTATCCGTGTTAAACTTTTGTTGAGCAGTATATTTACACAGCCGACTTGCATTACATTTGAACTAGTGCATGAATTTTCAAAAATGTGGTACATGTGTATGTGCGACCAGCAAAGCCTCAGATCAGCCTGCGCATACGCGCAGTCTGATCAGAGCCTTTGCTAGTCGCTTTTTTAAGCTACTGACTGAACACCATTTGGGGTTTCTAAGCTTAAAAGGAGACTGCAGAGACTCGTACGAGTCAACACTTGTCAAAATGTCAAATTGTTGGAAATCTAATGCCGCGGCTCATTTTATGTTTACGATGAAATGAAGTGATAGTTGCGTTGCTTTATTCCTTAAGTATACTTAACCTTGAAAATAACATCTCTTTTACACATGTGCATCTACCTAGTGGGACTTGATGTCCTGACCCTTCATCTACCTCCCTTCTCAGTGTATTCGAGCAGCCTTAGCATTCGCTCCTCACATTTATGATAAATACCAAAAACTCACGTTCCTTTACAAACTCAAAAAATTGAGCCACGACATGTTATTTCCAACAATGTGGCATTTCGACAAGTGTAGACTCGGACGAGCCTTTGCAGCCTCCTGTTAAGCTTAGAAACTCCAAATGATGTTCAGTCAGAAGCTTAACACTGCTAGAATATGCAAGCGACTAGCGTCGGCTCTGATCAGACTGCGCGTATGCGCAGGCTGATCTGAGGCTTTGCTGGCCGCACATACCACATTGTTGGAAATCACATGCCACGGCTCAAATGTCTTTCTGATACAGGGCCTGGGTGTGTTAATTAATAAATATAATTGGGCCTCGTCGCGAGAAAACCTGTCTTCGGGGTGTCCGAAAAAGCGAGTTTCAAACCAGTCTCCTTAGCTACAAAGACTAGCTAGAAAATTGAAATTTCACTTGCAGCAAGTTTACATATCATACTTTCTGAAAAGCGAAATACAATGGCGCTGACCAGACTGCGCGGATGCGCAGACTGGTCTGCGCCTGTGTTGTTAGCAAACCCCCGAAAACAGGTTTTCTCGCATCGAGGCCCATATTATGTTTGTTCTCTCTTTTTGCATGGTTGAAAAGATTACTACGCGGAAACAATAAAATAATGATTCATTGGAAGATGGTTTTATGCATGACTATGTTTTGATCCTATACTGAAGTAAGTGTTACCTTCATGATTAATATGATTTGATATTTATTTACCAAAATTTGAAAACCGTCGTTTTGATGATATGAAGTTTAATAGACAAATATAAAATGAACGTTAACGGAGTAGAATCAAAAACACGCAAACGGGATCACCGTTCGGCAATTGGCAATACAAATATGAAAGAGGAATTGAAGTTCAAGAAAGGTGAGTTCTAAAACACAGTTTACTTAATAATAATAATAATAATGATAATAATAATGAGCCACGACATGTGATTTCCAACAATGTGGCATTTTGACAAGTGCAGACTCAGCCGAGCCTGTGCAGCCTCCTTTTAAGCTTAGAAACTCTAAAAGATGTTCGGTCAGTAGCTTAATATTCATTGAATAATCGAGCGACTAGCAAAGACTTTGATCAGACTGCGTGTATGCGCAGGCTGGTCTGAGCCTGTGCTGGTCGCACATGCCCGAGTGTTGGAAATTCCATGTCGTGGCTCAAGAGAAACAGTGCAATATAATCCGAATGCACTTTGTCATGCTCACATGCTCAAATGCAAGCCGTTAACAGCACCAAGTTGTCCTTTCCATTGCAATTCTTCGGATTTGAGGCCCATTCACATTTATGAGATGCAATGACGCAATTCGGCCAGTAAAATATATTAGAGACCCAATCCCCACCCTGGTGGCTTGGGTGCGGTTCTATTGTTGTTGGTTCATTATTTGTTGTTGCTCGCATTGTCTGGGACGCCGTGATAGGTCCTTTTCCGCGAAAAATATCAAGATTTGCCTGCGATCTCACGGCGCTCTGAGAATTTGAACAACTCCGTGCAAACGCAGTGGAAATGCGACTTGGTTTGACAGGTAATAATTTCAAAATGTTTACATGGAGAATAACTATTTCGAACAACGTATCAGAAGAATAATTTAAATACCCATTTTTTTCTAAGCTCAACAATGGATTTAACTAATATATGGTAAGTGTGTGTGTGTGGAAGGGGGGGGGGGAGGAGCACTGTTCCTAAAATTGACTTGGCACCATACCTTTTCCTGTCCAAGGTGCAAACTTCGAATATTGCTGTTGAATTTCAAGTCATAAAACCTCATCATTTCCAAACCTACGAAGGTTTTGGTATATATTAGGTATAATGGAAGGTACTCATCCATGATTTTGTTTAACAAGATCCCCACCTCTGGCTTTGACCTAAAAGTCAAGGCCATGAACTTCAGAATTTCCATGTAATATTTCCCTTCAAAAGTTTTCAAGACCTCATTATTTCGGGACCCTACGATGAGTTTGATTTTTATACGGTTTGGTGGTAGTATTACTTGGCATTACTCCCGCCCCTGCACATGACTTGAAGTCAAGGCCATGGTTTTTGAATTTTTGTGTGTATTGATTTTCCACTATTAGTGTAGGCCCCTGTGTCGAAATTTGGGCTCCCGTGTGCATTTTTTGGTAAAAGTGATTCTTATCGATTTTCAACTAGAGAAATATATGAAGTGTAAGGAAAAAGATGTTTACAATTTTTTCTTGCAGTTTTAACGTCACAGTGACGTCACAAAATGGGTTACCGTCTTTTCACTTGCATCAAAGATCTTATATGTGGTGGGGTTATTTACACACCTAAAATAATCTTCCTTTTTATGTTTGTTGCATTAAATGGTTAAAAACGTCTATAGAAATACCATAATGAAAATTTGATTCAATATGGACTTCAATTTTACATCACATTGACGTCGATTTGACGTCAATGTGCTAGAAAAACACATTGTGTACAAAGAAAAATAATTCTGGAAATTCACATGTGCCTTGCGACTAAAATCAGATCTTAGCATAACTGTATGTTCCTGACTTAGCTTTTTGAAACAAGTTAGCTCTCTGATGGTTGAGGCGTTCAGCTGCTACAGCGTGTTAACTACGTTACCCTACATTTTTTTAAAAAAATAAATGTAATCAAGGTTGTTAAGGTAATACTTGAATTGTTTAAATTGGACAAGCATTCACGTATCATACATGAACATTTTATTCCTTACATATATTCATGTTTATAAAGGTTATATGGACCAAATATAATGTTATTTATGTTACATTTTAAACCACTCCATTTGAAATCACTGTAATTTTGTTAAATAATTTTCTTTGATAAGCTTTTCAGTTAACTTTCTGGTTTTAAATACACCTTCCTAAAGACAAGTAATGGACCATTATATAGCTGCTAACAGTTCGTTTGTATCACAAATACTTAAAGAGTTATAAATTGTTAGATATGACGACCCTGAACAAAAAGTTCTTTCTTTAATTCAGCATAAAATTCAATTGGAAAATCTTTAAACACCCAATATATACAAATAAATCTTTTTAACAAAATCTAATAAGTATTTTTAAAATCATGTTTTGTTTTACATTTGTATCAGACCATAATACAGACTAGTTAAAAGAATACTTTGTTCAGTCAAAGAACATGTACAGTTATCTGAATAGCTCTTTGAAACTGTCAGATATTGTACGTGGTCTCTTCTGTCAACAACCATATTATAACTTATTTTCATTATACAAACTCATCATCATCATTTCTTTTATTTTATCATACAAATTTTTACTATTTCCATCTTCATCATGTTTAGTTTAATACCGCTTGACGCTAATGACCCACAAGGGTTGATGCGTCGTTAAGCACCAAACAAACAAACAAACAAACAAACACCCAATATGGACATTCTGTTGATAAGCAAGAGTGAAAAGTCATGCTTAACTTCGTTTCCAGTGTAAATTATTAGTTTTGTTTTTGTTTGTACAGCATCATGTAACGTATATTACACCTTTCAAGACTGCATATTCATTGCTTTATTCCGTATATTATACGTCATAGGATACTTTATTTCATCTCAAAACTGACTGTACTTGTTAAATAGATATCAAGATACTAGTCTGTCTGAAAAAAAGGATTTATCAGTTTGCATTTATGTTCCTACTAATTATCCATGCACATTTACATTTGGAAAATAGTATATATTTGAACTTTTTACATCTTCAAAGAAATGATTTTCCCAAAATTATAGATTTTAAAATTCATAAACAAAGGAAATAATAGCCCTCAAGTAACAGCACTTAGAAGGATATATTTCAATTTTCTGTCAAATTGTTAAAATAACATAACATAACTGTACAATATATATTATATTGCCATATGTTTATCCAAATTGTTAACAAAGACGATATACGTATAATTGAGCCAGAAAAGCTAATATATTATGTTAAGTTTAGAGTTTTGTAATATTTTTCTGAAGAATTCTAAGTTTAATTGAGCTACTTCTTTTCAGTTATTTAAAGTGTCTGTAATAAGTTATTGTTTAAAGTGACTGTCTCAAAATCAATTTGTATCCTGACTTTTAGATGTGTATGCATATGTTAACGCATTATAGAAGCTTTGAAATTAATTTTAGTTTATATACAGTATAGCTTTCGTTGTGCAATCAACAAAACTGTCCATCACATTAAGTAAGTACCTTGGATCACTTTGCTCAACCAATAATATCTAAAAAACTGTTTTATTAGTGAGAAACATGCATTTCCCTGGCAATAGAGAAAGTTGGTTATAGTGGTGAGCTTTACTTTAAGGCAATATGGTCGTATGCAAGCAAATAGGTCAGCTGTTACAACGAAACCAATTCAATAAAGACTTTTCAGCTAAAATTGTGTCTGGCCACATTCAAGTTATTGTAAAGTAGATTTTACAATGGTTTTTAGAATACTGGATAGAAATGTGAAATATTAAAAAAAATGTAGCCAAGAGATTAGATCTGATTTAGTTATAGCAATAAATGTTTATATACCTGATGATAATTTCCACTAAACAGAACGTTGGCAGAACAGTACAGGAACCTCGCAAACATGATAAATGTAATCATTAATAACAATGTTTTACATGTATATGTGTACTTAAGATAAGAATGAGTTGTTAACTTGTAAGGACACAGATTCAAAAGGAGCATACACAATGCTTACTGCATAGCATTAAATGACAATCTTCTCAGTATCAACATTGTCACCAGTGATAGTCGCACATTCAAAGTTTAAAAAAATGTGCATGAACTTAGGCATACCTAGTTTGCGATGTATACTTTTATTCAGTTATCTCTAAAAGAAATCATTTCATTTAAATGTACAGGATATCATTATAAATCTCAGAGATTGATTTAGCAGTGTCTTATTGTCAATTGTGTAATATGCGTGTATGGTATAGTTTACGAAATGTTGAATGCTATATTCCACATATGTTCTTTGACAGTAGCACAAGTATAAACCACGTTGCTTTTAGATAAAAAAAATATTTTTAGACACTTTTACTGTATTTCATAGATAACTATTTGGACAAGCAAATGCAGTGAATAATCACTCTTGATGATGCAGAGGGGCTAGCGTTCTAAAATGTGGTCATCAACCACCATACTACTTTGTGTATACCAGCAGTGAAGGCTCTGGCAAGTCTACCTACACATATGCACAGGCTCACCTGGGCCTTCATTGCTCAACACTGCGACAAGTACCAAAATTAAATCGGCTTATTCCTTTGATCTGTTCTTTCGTTACTAGTACATCTATTTTGCTTAATTTGAACTATGCAAAGATTATTATTGGGTTGCAATTTTGTATCAACGATAATGTTCACATTTGACATGCAACAAAATTCCACTGTAAGACTAATGGGTCTAACTGATAGAATAATGCAAAACAAATAGTTTATTAAAAGCAATAATTTGTTGTGAGTCAGCTATTTTAGTAATGGCTACAATATACATTAATAGTAACAATACCTGGGGGCTTTTCTGAGTGATTAACATATATCTTTCAAACGTATGACTAAGATGAACCATTAGAGCAAATATTGGTATGCCCAAATGCTTCACTATAGTTTAGAACCAGACAGAACAGATGATAAGTGTAATATGTCCTTAAAATGCTCTTGTTATGCAATTTACAATCTTAAATGGTATTCTTTTGTCGCCAAACTGGATATCGTTCTGATATAAAGCAGTTTTAACTATAGGGATCATACCTTTGGGCAAAAATCGTTAAGTTTTTAAATCATTTCAGTTTATTTTTTTCAAAAGACACGGATAAAGGACTGTTTAAAATTCTCAATTCCTGATTTTGATATATGCTTGAATTGACCTACACTCACAAATTCAGAAAAGGTTTTTATTCCTTAATGGTATCAGCACAGTTGTGGTAGCTAAAATACGATACAATATAACATAACAATGTTTATAAACTACACAATAAGTTAACATATTAATGTAGTATAACAACAACAATACTTTTCCTGAGGAGCATCTAGCATTTCTTCTGACTTTATATGTGTCTTTTATATATCATTTCACGTATAAAAGAGGCAAATATATCAGTGTCAATGAGATGATATATATCATTTAATAAAAATTGAGAAAATAAAATGCTGTTTACATATTTAATAAATCGCTAAGACATTAAAAATCGTTGTATGTGAATAAAGTTCAAATTTTATTCTTTTATTCATCCATGCGTTGTTGGTATTTTCTTTTAATGACAATTAATGGCAGTTAAATGGCAATGCATGTCCTACTAGCAGTGTAAACTTAAATAGTGTTACTTTGTAATTTAAAAATGTATTTAAAAGAAAGTAACGTAAAAGTCACAGTAATAACAGATCCTTCTACTTTGATAACATCATATTGCTAGTCATCTGTTTGCAATTAAAAGGTTATATTGTCATGTAAGAAAAAGGAGTAATTAGATAAGATTTCCAATTATTTTACAGTAACGTAGAAATTTTTGCTATTGCGTGGTATCGCCCCAGCCGCTTAAGAGTTAATAAACATTAATTTGTGGTTTGTAGAATGTGGTTTTAGAAAGTTATCGTGTACAAAACTCCCCTAGAAGGTAAATTGGTAGTCCAATGTCTAGTGACAATAATGCATTACATTGTTATACATTTAAAGTAACATATATAACTGTAACATCATAGCGGTGTATTGTTTAAATGCATACCGACTGTTCCCTTCATTTAAAAATGTTTTAATGCAAACAGCATGTCGATAAATAATAGATCGGTATAACTTGGTTTTTGAAACATAGGATTTGAAACTATAATAGGGTAACGTAGTTAACATGCCTGCCAAAATATAGGTCAGAGAGCTAATGTATGCCATTTTGCATATTATATAATATTGTTTAAGAAAATTATAGTGAACAATATTTTCCCTGCTGTGTGCAGAGGAGGGTCTAGCTATTTGAGCTTTCACTATCGCAGACTTTTCATTTTGGTACTGACGTCACTTTTCCATGTACAGACATCATTTTGACGTTAATGTAACCTCTTTAAAATCCAGAGTCAGGGTCTGTGCTCCAAATTCAACATGTCGCCAGTAAAATTACCACGACTGATCGAACAGTTTATGTTTATGCCTGCTGGAATTCATAACACTCCACTATCAAGCCTTAAATAAGCTAAACATGGGTACGTCACTTTGTGACGTCACTGTGACGTTAAAACGCCAAAGAAAAATTGTAAACATCTTTTTTCTTAACCAGAATACATTTTTCTACAAGAAAATGTATTTTTGACACTTTTACCAAAAAATGCACACGGAATTACACAGCGGCCTACACTATATTTGTAGTTATAGTAATTGATTTTTTATCAATTCTGTTAATGCCAACTATAACATGACTATATCCCATTTTTAAAGGCCAAGCCGTTTCTCCCAATTCGTATAATAATTTCAATGATACCATCCACGTGTACATTTAAGATCATATATTTCGTGAAAGGTGTTTACCGTAAAAAATATTAAGTTATTATAGTGGCTTGATTGAGAAATTAACATAAATCTGATCATGACCGAGTTCTATATTTAATAATGTACGTAATTATAGATGGTTTGTACCAACTAGTGAAGGGGTTTGCATCCAACTGTAACCAGATACGCGTCTTATACATTAAGCGGTTCATCTGTGAAACGAACGCTATTACGGAACCTTGTCTGCGTTGCTGTGGTGGTGGTGGGTCAAACTTCGCAAAAAATGCACATTTTCAAAAATGCACATTTTGTTGTTGCAAAGTATCACAAAAATGCAAATGAACACAAATATAGAGGAAACAAATGTTGGAAGAAACGATACTTTTTAAAGAAAAACTTAATGAAACCATAATACTTAGTAACGAACAACAGATCTCATTTGGAATCCTAAGGTACCTGATTTTAAAGTTACTTTAAATTTATTATTATTTCTGTTGTGACATTTCCTCCCTATGCTACATTACAAATTAATACACAGTATAACCTGTGCAAAACGGCCACTCTCAAAAAGACCAACAATTGGTTTTCAAGACCAATTATCGCTTAATGCAGGTCAAAAGTACTACAGAATGCTCCATGGGAGCATTCTGCAATACTTTCGACCTTCATTAAGCTACCATTTGTCATCAAGATCTTTGTTTTGTCTATTTTTGAGTGGCCGTTTTACACAGGTTTTACTGTACTGCTTTTCGAATATGTTTATTATACCCTTTGTAGACCAGAAACCCCTCAACAGGTACTTTAACATATAGTGAAGACACAGCTGAAATACCTCATAATGCGACATTTCATCAGGGTCTGCACTATTTGCGAGGACAAAATCGATCTTCAAAGAAAGAAATATAATATTTTGGGGAAATTATAATCTTACTTGACTAACTTGACTTACTCGACGTCGACATCTTTCTAAGCTAGGTAGGTCCTTCGATGCTTTTCTTAATTGTTTTCCCTGTCTGGTAGTTAACATGTGTCCCGTCAATATGCATAATGGACCATCCTGGCTTAATTTACGGATTTCAACGTTCTTAAATTTAATGGCTAATTTCTCTAATTCCAAATTGTCCATTTATTGGTTATTTGTAATGGTTAACCGTTCTTGTCCCAACCAATTTTCGCTTTTTCTTGTCGTCCTCGGGCAGTCCAATATTCGTTATTAGTGACAATGCCTTAACAACTAAACACAGTTCTGTTTATTTTAGATTGGTGTTGCGGAGGTACATATAAGCTTTACACGTGGATTATGTGCATCTTTTTCACAACCTGCTTATCTTTTTAATCTTTAGATACCGTTGTGAGGAACAAGGCCGACAGCATAGGGAGCAAAACCAGAAACATTATCATAATTTGTGTTTTTATAAGTATTGGTCTGTTTGGAGTTGGACTAGTTGTTGGATATATTAATGGCGAAACAGCTGCTAAGAGACACAGTTCAACAGCCATAAACAACAGCAGTGCAGGATCATGCTCAGACCCGAAGTGGTCAGAAAAAGAAACAAGGTAAGTTATGATGGAGCTTATAAGGGTTAACTATATAGGTATACATGTACTTCTGTTAAACATTATGAGATTTTCCGTCCAGTTTGAACAATGAAAATTGTCAGACTAATACCTGTATACTCTCCTGTCTCGCTATGAAGATGATCCCGGCGATTTTATCGAGCGAGTTGTAACCCAAGATGAGGATGTCTGTAAAAATATGGTAACAGCCGACTTACATGTACCCGAATCCATGACGCCACGCCACGTGTTTCGTTGTTTTTAATATGCAAAGTAAAATGTGGTACATGCAGTTTTTCGGGGTCTGGGGATGCAAATATAAGGTGGTATGTTGATACTTAGGAAACGACTACCCGTTAAAATTTTACAACTCGACTGTTCTGTAAATGTGTAATAACACATCTCCTAAAATGACGTAGCTTATTTTCTAATTCCGCTTTTTATTGAGTAACCAAGTTGAGAATATTTAAATTTTACTTAAATTTGTCCCTGAATGTGGCCTCCATCTATACATACACTGCAGAGCCATTTATGATTTTAATTAAGAAATTAATTTCGTGAAAGGTTGAACGCATGGGTGCAGTGCCAATCGGCAGCGAGTAATACATGCATTGATGGCGGATAACTAAACACACTCATAAAAAGTATGAAAGATGGCAAAGATCAGGAATCGATACAATCAAGTACCACACCTGACCCAGGATACCACATGGGAAAGTGACAAAACACAATAAACATCACAAACGAGAGCCAAGAGGCCAGCCTATTCCCAGCAGGTGACCACAAGGCAGCAATAAACAGACGCGAAAGCATGACAAACCCACTCATAAAAAGTATGAAAGATGGCAAAGATCAGGAATCGATACAATCAAGTACCACACCTGACCCAGGATACCACATGGGAAAGTGACAAAACACAATAAACATCACAAACGAGAGCCAAGAGGCCAGCCTATTCCCAGCAGGTGACCACAAGGCAGCAATAAACAGACGCGAAAGCATGACAAACCCACGACATAAATAACACAAATGATCCACAAAAGAAGTACCGCCTTGGAACGGTCTGCAAAATATTTTACTAGAGGACTTAAACCGGTTTCACGACGTCAACCTCGCCCTTAGTTCAGATGTGGATCAAGACACATAGATGTTTGGTTTGCATGAAGGATCCCTAACCTCTGAACAACGAGACAGATGCCAATATTTGATACATAATTGTGTTATTTAACAACTGGCGACGATTTGTAATATTTTGATTGTGTCAATTCACAAGGAATGTGTTTATAAACTATAAGTGAACTGATTGTATCATTATAAGTTAGGAAAATAGATCGAAAAATGTAAGTGAATTATCATTATATGAGTCGCAACATGAGATTTCCAACAATGTGGTATGTGCGATTAACAAGGCTCAGACCAGCCTGCGCATATGCGCAGTCTGATCAGAGCCTTTGCTAGTCGCTTGAATGTTACATGAATGTTAAGCTACTGACCGAAAAGCATTTCGCGTTTCTATGCTTAAAAGGAGGCTGCACAGGCTCGTCTGAATCTACACTTGTCAAAATGCCACATTTTTTGGAAATCATCGGTCGTGGCTCAATTATGTAAATGACGTGTAAGTCGAAAATGGGCTTGTCGCGAAAATTGGTTTTGTTACAAACGAACAAAAAGTGGCGGATCACCCTGTGCATCGGACCGGTTTCATCAGTTCCCCTGTTTTTCACTCTCTATAAAGTATAATACCTTACAATATGCAAAAATGAAACTCTAGATAGGCTCTGTAATTAGTCTGCTTATTTGAGCCGTACCTGAGCTAATCTATCTTTGACCTTGCTAACGGAAAGAACACCCATTCACATGTATAAATGTACAGGTAATCCGCTCAAAAATGACTTTTTTCCATTTCGCTCAAATGTCCATTTTTGCCGCTCAAATGTCCATTTTTGCCGCTCAAACGTCCATTTTTAACCGCTCAATTGTCCTCTCAATCCGCCCAAATGTCCTTCGCCGGCTCATAAATGTTAAATGTCAATAATTGTCAATAACATGTATAAGAAAGATAGATCCATCTACTCAGAGTGTTAAAGCAACTTTATTTTCAGCGTTTTAATTTTTATGATCAATTAAAATTTTATGATCAATTTAATTATTACTTCATTTTTTGTACAATATTTAAATTGAATTGTGCTTGAAAATGGTTTTATATCATTGGGGCTTGGTCACAAACTCTAGATATTGATTGCTACAATGAGCCTTTTTCTCTGAGGACAACGACCTAGTTATTTGAGAACATGCATATACGGCTACACGTACATGTAGCATATGTGTCAAGTTCCCGTGCCACATGAATGCATTACAGGGGCGGAAAGAGATGTACTTGATCGCTTTAGTTTTAGAAGACATTCAATGGTCATCTTTTTAATAAGTCAAATGATTTAAGAATGATGAACTTTGGTTATTCTTAAGTCGGTTAGATTATATTCACGGCGTCAAAAAATAAGCGACGCCTAAATATTTTCCTAGAAAAAGCAGCGAAGCTTTCTAAATATGAATTTATGCTTATTACGAGGGTCATTTGGAAAGTTCTTAGCATGGCATCATAACTCCACAATGCGTTGATAAAATGCTATCAAATAATACATTTTGGAAACTAGAATTCAACGGCTACGTTATGGTTTATTTTTTGTCGAAAAAGGACTTGGCATGCACGTGCAGCGCATGCTCCAAATGATTAAAGGTTTATATACTGGCGGAAATTTTAAGCAAAATACTTGGAAAAAAGAGAAGGAAAATTTGGGACCTTAGTTGCGATCATGATTTGACAAGTTAACGATTTTGTGCCGACGTATTTTTTTAATAAAATATATTATGCGATCACTGCTTGCACGACTAACACCTTTACATTCCGAAACTGTTGACTAATGTGTTTCCAGAGTTTAAGTGACCCCCGTTTTTCTTTTTTTTAAACAGCTTTAAATTGAACCTAGAAGAACGGCACTTAGCATGTGGATTTAAGTGCACACCGCGTAACTAAAACTTATTTTTGGGAGACGCCCTTATTTGTAAATGAAGCCCAAATCCCCTGTACAAAAGAATAACTTAGTTGTTTTTCCCTATAAATATACCCATGTGTACCCCTATAGATACACGTGGTATATTTACATTGCTATGATGATATATACTAGCCTACAGGACTATCTATCTATCTATATCCGCTGATTCAACGAAAATCTATTCCGCAAATCTCACTCGTCATCACTTTGACACACACACACACACACACACACACACACACACACACACACACACACACACACACACACACACACACACACGCTATTGTAAAAGTCTATATGGGTCCTAGACCGTACTGTATTGAAAGCAGGCAAATATAAGGCTTAAGCATGAAACCTGCAAGTACATGTAGCACCTTCCATTTTAATTCATCGACTCTTTTTGCCTACGAGGTAATTTGCCATTGGTTTTGTCGTCTGCTGATATTTTTTCAAAATCAGTTTTCGTTGTTGTTGTTTTCTAAAAAAAATCGGTAATATCAGTAGAGTGTCAAGCAGTTTGGATCCAGATCATGCCCGTTGGGTCTGATCTGGGTCTAAATTGTTTACAAAGGTTATCAGCAGACGACACTAGTAAGTACAGAGTTCAAGCAAATTAGAGAGTTGACGAGAAATAGCGAATCGAGGATATACATTAAACTTCAAGAGCATCAAATATTTGCCTTCTTAAGATATTTCGCTGATAAACTTTGTCAACAGCGGAAGCCAAGTTCAGGCTAAGATGTTGGGCTTTATCTGGATCCATACTGTTTGAAAACGGTTTTAGATGTATAGTGATATTTATAAATCAGTATAAGCAGTGAAGCATAGCCTAATACGCGAAGATTGGTCCAGTTAAGTAATTTTAGCGTGAAGCTGCGACTGTCTTCATCAGTTTAAACACGCGTTTTGGGTGCTCAAAAGGACCATATCATCGAGACGGTTTTTTTGCGTACACACCAAATATGTTTTGCAAATATTTTGTGGTTGAGAAATAGGAAAAATAATTTTCTGTTGCGCACTCTTATCTGTAGAACTGACGAATTACCTCCACTGACCCGTATAAGCCATGTTTTATTTATATCGTTAGGTTCACTTGGGGACTGATTCAAAGAGGAGCAGCAAAAACACACAAAAAATCCATCTAATCCCAGCCTATACAAAAACTCACATTTATGTGAAAAAAATTAATTCAATTACGCGGTCTATATCTAAATTCATTTCTCTAATTTATTTTTCAATTAAAATCACCATTAAAGAATAATTAGCAAAATACGGGGGTCACTTAAGTCCTGGAAACACTTTAATAGAGAAATCGTAAACTTTCAAAAATGGGACTTTTTTCGATCTTTCTGTATACTTTTACTATAAATTGTGTCACTACAGGAGCACCAAAAAAGCCTATTGAGTATATTTTGTGCTTTATTTATAGCCAACAATGCATAACAATTATTTCGTTGCGCAAAATGTGTGGCTTTATTAGTTCTGTATTCAAGACAATTATTCCTAATAGCACTACCCCTAGTTTTCAAGAAATGGGTGGAGTAACTCAACCCAGCATATTTTGTCGATGGCATAAGAACTTCTCGTGGTATCGCGTTAACCATCAAAAATATGATTGATTTCTACTCTCAAGGTATTTTTACTTTTTTGTTTGCTACTGTTTTCAATTGAAATGAACCAGAACGTTAACTCAGAACTATAGTCCTGTCGCAATAATAAGAAACGCGAAAATCTGGAATATTATTTTATTACTTACATTTTTTCCGAACATAAAGCTCAAATCTGGATTTAGATTATCCTGCAGTGTCAGAAGAAAATTGTTTGAAGAATCTACTACCACTGCCCTGACCCCTAATCTCTTGGGAATTTCGACATTTTTAGGCTTTCTGAAAAGCGGGGGGAATTTAAACGGTGTAACAGCCATGTGACGGCCTATATATCTGTACTTAAATTTCTACAGGTGAGTGTCAAAAGCATCACACATTTTAAAATCGTGAGTATTTTGTACATAACAGTTTTATTTTTAAGCGCTGCAATTCAGTTGATAGTATCGATTCAATCAGCGTAGACACAGATCCAACTGATCTAATACGACCAGTTTGATCCGGGTAAATACTGTTTGCTATATTTGTAAGGTCATTTTCTGCTCAAACAGCGTGATGTGGCTATTATGGACATTTTATAAAACAACCTTTACAGTGGTAACCGGCCTAAGCATTATCAACTACATATATTATCTTATAGTCAACCATTCATTTTGTGTATTAATCAATTTGAGCTGTTTACATACATTCTTTTAATGGTAACACTCAAGACAAGTGTCAAATAAGTGGAATAAAATGCAAAAATCTACCATCATAATTATTAGAGCAAAAATTACCAGGCAATATATTTTGTCAAAATACTACCTGAAATGATTCAAGATTATTGAATGCTCAATGTGATATAAATTGAAAAAGTACATCTAAACACTTTTATTCGCGATTCTAATTTATGCAGCAGTACTTTATATGTACGATACACTTTATGCTATACTGAACAAAGGTGAAAACGCTACACTACAATATTTTATATTTTGTGAGAACGTATTGAACCAAAAGTATTTACTAAAACTTAACAATGTTTTTCAGACATCCTGCAAGTGATTTGTCGAAACTCCGCCAATTTGTCTCTTTTG
This sequence comes from Loripinus fragilis, assembly GCA_964019695.1. Taxonomy (NCBI): domain Eukaryota; kingdom Metazoa; phylum Mollusca; class Bivalvia; order Lucinida; family Lucinidae; genus Loripinus; species Loripinus fragilis. The sequence goes on along the minus strand of OZ026514.1, from coordinate 63,152,068 downwards.
TCTCTTTTGATGTTTGTGTATGTTCCTTTTTGTGTTTAAAGCTTTATTCACTGAATTTTGCAATTGCGCATGCGCAAAAAAGATGTTTATGCTTATCAGAATTCGTCATACTTGTATCGCATAAATACACAAGAAAACTGTCTTATCACTTGAAACAAGCTCAGAAATCAATTTCGAGTTTATCAGATTTGTAAATAAAATTGTAAAATGTCTCTCTTTTGCAAAAACAAATAGGGAATATCAAATATTTGGTAATCTTCGATTTATCACGATTTTCGAAAACTTTTTTTCTTTTGCCAAACCAGATAGACCTATAAGCACAATGTTCCTACCATTTCTCGACCAGTAATGTGCTCAGACTAAGATGCAAAAGCACATTGATTTTCCTATGGAGATGTCATTGATAAAATTTCAAGCTTGACCAATTTGATGAAAACCCCGCTTTCTAAGGTTGCTTTTCTAAAAGATCAAAACACATTTCTGGTTGCCACATGTCTAAGACTACCATTTCGTTCATTCGGATCTGGTTGGCAGTGGATTTCTGAAGGCCTTAACGGTGTGAGATTTCTTTTCAAGTTTGTAACCTGAAAAATTGGATCCCTGTCTAATTCAAATGACTTTCATGTGTTTCCTCGTGACAACATCCGTAAACCTATAACTTTATGCATAACCCAGTCTTGGAACATTCAGATAAACTTTCATTTGCTTTAATGGCTTGCATTATTTTGCATATAAATGGCAAACAATTCTTGTGTAGCGTTTTCACTTTTGTTCAGTATACAATCACTGACCTGAAACGACATTGAATGATTTAGTCAACCGTTGCATATTATTAACAAACTGGGTCAGTTTATGTCCATTCTACCAACAGTAGTACTCCCCCGTTGAAAAGAACCAAAAATATGCCAAAATCCCATCTAATTACAGAAAAACCCAGCAAAAACATCAGGTTGAAATTTTTTTTAAAAAAAATACTGCAGCTTTTTCTACCCGCCTATCGAAAAGTTCAAGAGCAAATAACGTGAAAAGATGCACTTAAAGTCGATTTTTCGCGTTTCTTATTAATGAGGCAGTACTTTAAACTCATTCTGCCCATGGGCAGGTTTTAAGAGTTATTTTCCTTTGTTCTGGTTTACATTTGTTTTGTTTCAGTACAAAGAGCATAAAGTGTGCTTGACAAAAATACAACTTAAGGCATTTTTAACTACTGTCGGCTATAAATTTTGAAAATATGTGCATTGTGACATACGATTTTTAGACGAAAAAAATAGGCACTTTGCTTTGCTTTCTAAACAGTTTTGGTATTTCTTTTCAGGTATTTATTTATTAGAACATCCAACTCGGTCATCAATTATATAATCACTGAACCAGATTGTGGCCTACCAAATGGTACGAAATTATCTAATTCCATGAGCTATTCTTAATGTGCTGAACACTTTTCCAAAGGTTAAAAGTTATAATTTGCACTGAAATTTTGCGTTTTCCAGTATACAAACAGTACATGTACTCGCAATAATATTTTTCGTTTTTGCATCATAATATTCTCATGAAATTTGTATTTTAACAAAGCGAAAAAATAGCTCTTTAAAATGATACCAAACACGATAGGGTTGGTATATTAGATACTGAGATAAAAGACAATGCTAAGAACTTTCCAAATGCCCCTCGTATATTTATGAAATTAGACCAAGTATTAACAATTTTTGATTCGATTAGCATTAAGGTTAACGACTAGGCATTACAAATGCACACTTACCCCTTAAATGGTCCTATTCACTGTCCCATTGTTGCTTTTTTCATACCGCTAAGTCTTTGGAAGAAAATCCTACATGGGAACCTTTGCTGAAAAAAAATGGGCGGGTTGTGCTTAACTTTTGACGCTGTGTTTATATATATATATTTTTTTTTTAAAAAAAAAAAGAGCTGTTTTTGTATTATTAACAAAGCTCTTTAAGCATAATCGGTTATCAAACGCCCGATTAAACATTACGAGACCTATATGGGAAAAAGCTCTTATCACAAGTGAGGTTTTAGTTTTTTTGTGTGTTTAACATCCCACTAACAGCTAAGGTCATATGGAAACCAAGCCACAGCTCATCCGACAGACTTAAATCTCGGGGTGCTTAGTGAATTTCAATTTAATGACAGCAGGCTTCTAGATAAGAGTACGTGCTAGAACGGAAAATGATTTTTCTTATAAATTTTCTAAACCAAAATATATGTTATGGGAAGTCAAAAGAACTGTTATGGCTACTCAAAAGAACCGCCTCAATGAGACGGTTCTTTTGAGCGCACAAAACAGTGGTAACACATGTTTGAATTTATAGATAAGAGCAAAAGGTACGATTTAACACTCAAAAAATTCCTTATCTAGACCTATGGATGTCACACATAAACATCACACCTGTAAAGCGGAAATCGAAAATGCTCACGACTAGGTAGGGTATAAAAGCTTTAGAAATAGCGATATTATATATACAGGTAATTAAATATCAGGGCTCTAGACCTAAAGGTTTCAAACAAGAGGATTTTTTTATGTTTTCAATATGTAAGTCAATGTAAACTCTGTTACCTTTGACCACAGAACCACAATTTGAACAAACTTGGTAGAGTACCACTAGGTGATGTTGCATACCAAATATCCTAATTTTGGGCATTCTGTTTTCTGGCAAGAATATGTTTTATGTTTTCTCTATATAACCTATTCATAGAGCACGATCTGGCAAATTATAGGTCGCTCATTAAGGTGGAATCCCTCGCCGTCTGTACAATAGGATTATGATTTATCAATAGAAAGCTTTTAACTGTACATTAAAAAAAACACTGAAAATACTTTTCAAAACAGGGATAGTGACTCTTTGTTAGGCTTCGATGAGAAACACCCTCATTCAAAGAACCATAGAATTTAAAATAAGCAAACGTTTGTTGGGTGGAAAGAAATGCAAACAAATTCAAAAAATTTCATTTTTTAAACAGTAAGGTAGTATACAGTGAGCCACTTTAGTTACGCACCACTTTTTAAGGGCCCACATTTTTTCACAAAAATGCTGGAATCGAACATCCTCTATGATAATTTACTTATTGACATTTTATCTGTTTGATGACATCGAAAAAAATATCGGGATCACTCATGTGAATCATTCTGCTACGCCAAAGGCAATTTTGACAAAAGTGCACGACTGCATGTGTAATCTGAACGTCTATATTTTCTATTTGTGTTTTGCGCTAGGCATTATCCATAATGATCATTGTGACAGAAAAACACCAAAAACAATTATTTTATTCAAGTAAACCCCTTTTTTCGGTCGTTGAAATCAGTAAAACTGTTACTGTTTGAAGAAATGCTGGTTTTGACGTCATATTAATGTCAGTTACAATAATCAAACAGATTTTCCTCCGTAAATTGTCTTGTTATGAGTCACTTGTTGACATTGAAGTATCGAAACACTAAAACATCTTATCATTGACACGTCTTATAGCCTTGGTAGAAGTGACGTCATCACTAACGTCAACACCGTGACGCCAATAAATCCATTATTTTTTTACGAAAATAAATAGCGGATACATGGCTGTTTAAAATAAAATTATAAAAGTGTTTTGATAACTGGTATACTAAGAATCATACGAAAATTTATCTGACTTTAAAAAAAGTACTAAAATCAACTTTTTTCAAACCTTGGCCAGCTGGGAACCAAACTAGTAAAACGTTATTTTTTTTATAAAGTTAACAAACACATTCCAGCCTTTGATTTTGCCAAGAATAAATTGGTTCTTATCGCTGGCATAGCAGAAATTCGACCCTGAAAAAAGTGCAATGTGATCTGAGTTTCGTTCGAAATAATGCAATGTGAAATGGTGTTTTGAGGGTAGTGCCCTTCAAGATCCATTTTTTCATTTGTTTCTAATCTGATCACAATAAAATTTCAATGGCTAATGCAACTATAGATGCGCTTTACGCTGGTAGTCTCAGATTAAAAATATTCTATTTCTTTTTTGAATAATTTTACATTTTATAAGTGGTGCGTAACTAAAGTGGCTCACTGTATTTAACCAAATAAGCTATTTATTAAAACCGTAAGGCCTATTTTAATGTATATGAATAAAGCTTTGTTTGTTTTGTTGTTTTACGCCCCAAGTCAACAGCTATGGTCATGGCGGGACAGTCAGCTCATTTAACCACATTTTTTGCTGGGCAAGCTTGAACAAGCATTTAACCAGCACTTCGTGCACATACTTTCGCTTGTAACTGACAACAAAGTAAGTAAGGTTGCAAAGATCAGGAATCGATACAATCAAGTACCACACCTGACCCAGGATACCAATGGGAAAGTGACAAACTCACAGAAGACACCACAAACGAGAGCCAAGAGGTCAGCCCTTTCCCAGCAGGTGACCACGAAGCACATATAAACAGACGCGCACAAAACATAGCAAACACAAGACAGAACAAAAACATAAAAGATCCACAAAAGAAGTACCGCCTTGGAACGGTCAGTAAAATATTTTACTGGAGGGCTTAAACCGGTTTAACGGCGCCAACCTCACCCTTAATTCAGATGTGGATCAAGACACATAGATATTTGGTTTGCATGAAAGACCCCTAACTTATCAATGCATCATCTCCTAAAACATTTAAATCAAGATATAACAAGGAGATAAAGCAAGGATAAGGACTCAACAGTAAATTAAACTGAATACCGGAGCAAAAGAAATCCAACAGGTAAACCCCGGTGGGCCCGACAAACAGCCAAAGCATCAGGCCCCTACCATCTCATCAATAGATAAGTCTTTAAGTCGGAACCATCATAGAGTCTGAAGTCCGACCCACCGGCGTGCAATTAAAGAGGAAAGCAAAGTTGCCAACTGTGATTGGGTTGACTACCAAGCATGCAGTCTGTTGCAATACATTAATGTTATAGCCAATCTTTCTATAATGGGAAATTATTTTAATGAACTGCGCTGAAAAATTATTAGAGCCAACAATCTTCTTCAACTTATACACCAAGTCACCATAGAAATCAGGTTCCGAAAGTCCTTGGCGCAAGAGAGATTTAAGTCCAACTTGGAATTTAGAAATCAAATCAAAGTATCGTCTATAAAATTTTGAAAATGTTTTACGAAGTTTATGATACCGATAGCCCTGTTTAAGAAGTTTCTGAGTTAACAATTTATTGCGAGTGTTGAAGTCAGTAACATAGCTAGATGCTCTAGCAAAACGAATGAGTTGTGAGATATAGACTCCATAGGATGTAGAACGAGGAACATCACCATCTAAAAATGGGAAATTGACAATTTCAAAATCAAAGTCGTCACGTTTATCATAAATTTTGGTAGAAACAATACCATTAGAAATTGACAAATGCAAGTCTAAAAATGCGGCTTCGGTATCAGAGGCATTGGCTTTATTAAGTTGGAGCTCTGAAGGGTATATTTGTATTTTCAAAATAAACATTATTAATATTTAAAATATCGTCCAAATATCTGGAAGTAGTATTAAACGCATCAATAACATCAGCCTGCTTATCATCAGAAAGAGACATCATAAAGTCCCTTTCATAACAAAACAGGAATAAATCTGCAACCAGGGGAGCACAATTAGTGCCCATAGGAATCCCAACCACTTGTCTATAGAGCTTGGTGCCAAATCGAATAAAAATGTTGTCCAACAAAAAGGTCAGCGCATCACATACATTTTGACACGACCATGCATGATATTTTTTAGGTTTTTCTGAAGTAAAAAATGCATTTCTGTCACTACATGCAAGGTAAGGAGAGCCTTCTCTCTGGAAGGTTCTTTCAATAAGATCAATACGTTTATCTTTAATTAAATTATGAGGTAAAGTAGTGTAAAGAGTAGAAAAATCATAAGTAGACAAACTGGTCGCATTGAAATCTCTAGCTTTAAGTTTATCTAAAATTTCACCTGAATTTTTAATCGACCAAAATAGGTTTTTACCGGATCTCTCATATACTTTTTCACAATATTTGATAACATGTTTTTTAACAGCTGTAAGACACGAGGTTAACAATTTAGAAAGTTCTGTTGTCGTACAAGAACTAGAATTTGCAATAAATCTTGCTTTATATGGTTTTTTTATGGAGTTTAGGTAACCAGTACAACGTAGGAACTTTGTCTTGATTTTCTTTAGCTTTGACACCAAAATGTAGGGCTGTATGACAACCATGCCCATCAACAATCACCCTTTCACTTAAAGAAGGCTGCAGTTTATAGGCATTAGTGTCAACAAGCTCACGTTTAAGAGTATTAATATAATACAATCGTCATACAACTACAACATTGTTAGCAGCTTTATCTGCTGGAACCAAAACATAGTTCATATGAAAATCCTGGATACCTCGTTTAAGATGACGAAAAGAAGATTTAGGTTCTTGATAGATTCAGCGGAAGGGAAGAGAAGTATATGAATGTAGCATCTGCAAAATGTAAGTACCTGATTTATAATTTGATATCATTATTTAGTACCATGATGACATTTATTTTAATATATTGTCCTCATTCTACACAGATTGCCAGTGCATATGTTTTAAATGCATTCAAAATCTAAAGTGGTCTTATATCGATCAGCTGATTAAAGCAATTGTAGGTTTTGCCTTTTGGCATTATCAGCAGCATGTAGTTTGTGCACCAACCAGGCCTCGAAGTTATAAAACTTGAGTACAGTCTCAAGCTCCAAATAAAGTGCAAAGATCAGCTGCTTGCGGACACGTGTCCGCAAGCAGCCAATCATTGTGCTTTATTTTGAGTCTGAGAATGAACTCAAGTTTTATAACCTTGAGGCCTGGTGTGTAGATGACAAGAAATGTTTCAAATTACTAATAAGACCTTGGAGTCAAAGGTCAAGGTCACATATAGTCAAAATCTATAATACGGCTTGTAACCTGAGCTCCGTTTTCATATATATAACAGAGGGTGTTCAAATATGGCACAATGATTTTCTTACAACATACTCGTACGTTTCTGATCACCGATATGCCATTGGAGTTAAAGAACAAGGTCAAATATTATGGCTTGTTACGCAAACTTTTCTTTCATTTTCATACTAAGCACAATTATTGTTTATGTGTGTGTATTATAAAGAACGATACAGATCATCGCTTTGACCCCAGAGTCAAAAGTTACAGTGTCATTTATGTCCCTTTTTTAACAATGCAAGGCGAGGGAATTTGAGTTGGCTTCATCAACATTCCAACTTTATTTTACTTTTCAGGCGGAGGCTTGCCTTGTCGAATACTACAAGGGCTGAAACACTTGTCTCGACGGATGAACTACAGGATTATATTAATTCAGGAAGAAATGGCCTGCGAGTATTAGATACTACACACCTGCCATCGAGGGACACTACACAATCCTTCAGACAACAATATGAGGAGTTTGTATCATCTTATTGACATTCTTGTTAAATATTTTCTCTACACAATTATTTCAATAGCATATAAACATTTGGTTAGAGGCACTGATAGTCATCCATAACCAATTATCAGGGAAACTAACAAATGTTCTGTCTAATGAAAAGTACCATAATATGCGTAAGTGGGTCTATAAAGGTAACCTCACTGTACCGACATATCACGAGCTGGGTCACAACACTTTAGGCATGAATCCGAAACACGATAATGCTTGGAAATTGCCTTACCATGCTAGCATTCCTCATACCACAGTTAGTTTGAAAGTCTCAAAACGTGTAACAATTATCTCGTACTACATGTACATGCATTTACGTTAGGTCTCACATACAAAACACTCTCTTCTTTGATGGCTGGCAGAGTGTGAAGGATGCCAGTCTGTAACTTAAAAAACATTTTATTGTATTTTGGAAAATATAGGTCTAACATACCATATTTTCTCTTCTTAAATGTCTGGCAGTGTGTGAAGGATGCCAGTCTGTAACTTATAACAATTATAATTGTACTATTTACATCAGGTCTCACATATCACAATTTGCTCTTCTAAATGTCTGACAGTGTGTGAAGGATTCCATTCTGTAACTTGTAACAACTCGTAATGTGCTTTTTACATATATGTCTCACTTACCAAATTTGCTATTATTTGATGTCTGGCAGTGTGTGAACGATTCATTCCAGTTTGTGACTTATACCAATTATACTGCACTATTTCTATCAGATCTCACATACCAACATCTCCCATCTTTAATGTATGGCAGTGTGTGAAGGATGCCAATCTGTGAGTTATAACAATTAATCTGTACTATTTACATCAGATCTAACATACCAACATCCCTCTTCTTATATGTCTGGCAGTGTGTGAAGGATATCAATCTGTGACTTATAATAATTATACTGTACTATTCATATTAGGTATCACATTAAGTAAGGGTGCAAAGATCAGGAATCGATACATACCAACTTCTCCCTTATTTAATGTCAGGTATTGTGTGAAGGATGTCAATCTGCGATTACGATTATACTGTACTATTTACATCAGGTATCTTATACCAATTTCTACCTTATTTAATGTGTGGCATGCCAGTCTGTGACTTATAACAATTATAATGTACTATTTACATATAGGTCTCACATATCAACATCTCCCATCTTAATGTCTGGCAGTGAGTGATGGACAATCTGTAACTTATGACAATTATAATTGCACTAATTACATCATTTCTCACATACCAACTTCTCTATTCTTAATGTCTGACAATGTGTGAAGGATGCCAATCTGTAACTTGTAACAATTATAATTGTACTGTTTGCATATATAGGGCTCACTCACCATCTTCTCCCTTCTTTAATGTCTGGCAGTGTGTGAAGGATTCCAGTCTGTTACTTATAACAATAATTTTATACTATTTATATCAGGTCTCACATACCAACTTCTCTCTTCTTAAATGTCTTGCAGTGTGTGAAGGATGCCAGTCTGTGACTTGTAATATCCCAAAAGGGTCTAAGCACTTCTGGTTGTAGAATTAAATAAACAACTTCTGATGTATGATATATGTATTCAGATGATAACAATGTAACTATGTGTAACTAACGTCATAAGCAATGTAACGTCATTTGGGTAACAATAAGGATATTACATATCTCCTTTTCATTCAAAAGAAAGTCAATTTACAATTAAATGTGAAGATTTCAAATAATGCTTCTATGAAAATATTACGCATGATATGCAGTTAAACAAAATAAAACAATTTTCAAAAGCGTATGTAACCCAAACAATGCGTCCCATTTTCTTTAAATGATTACATCATACAAGTTCTTTTTTATCTGGTGATCTGATTTCGTCCAGACAATTTGTGTTGGTGTGCCTTTTCCAACGTTGACCATTTATGTGTTTTCTCAAATTACAAGGCTCTCATCATCGTTTTTTAGCATTGTATCTGGCAACTCCTTTGGCACTATGTATAGGTATCTTATGTGGCTCTGTCTTTGCCTCTTCTTTGGCAATACCTCTATACCTCTCAGTCTATGTCAATATCTCTATACCTCGTCTATGGCAATATCTCTAAGCCTCCTCAATGACAATATATTTATGCCTCTTCTATGGCAATATCTCTATGTCTCTTCTATGGCAATATCTCTATGCCTCTTCTATGGCAATTTCTCTATGCCTCCTCTATGGCAATATCTCTATGCCTCTTCCATGGCAATATATCTATGCCTCTTCTATGGCAAATCTCTATGTCTCTTTTATGGCAATATCTATATGCCTCTTCTATGGCAATTTCTCTATGCCTTCTCTATGGCAATATCTCTATGCCTCTTCTATGACGATATCTCTTTGCCTCTTCTATGGCAATATCTCTATGCCTCTTCTATGGCAATGTCTTTATGCCTCTTCTATGACAATACCTTTTATTTCTCTTCTATGGCTATATATCGTTGCTGCTATGAGCAATATCCATCTGCTTCTTCGAAATATATCCTTTTGCTTCTGTGAGCAATCTTCTCTGGAAATATCTCTGCTTCTGCGATCAATGTATTTTGCTTCTGCGAGCAATATCTCTTTGCTTATGCAAGCAATGTCTCTATATATCTCTTTGCTTCTGCGAGCAATATCTCTTTGCTTCTGCGAGCAATATTATTCAACAACTTTCTTCTGCAGGTGCCAAAGTTTCTATCTATCTGGTTTTTTTAAATAACTTCAGGATAATAAAGTTCTACTTATCCGCTTATGGTTATCTCCTCTTTTATTCTGCTAATCTTACTGCTTATTCTCCTTTCATGTCTTCTTTCTTTTTTTGAGAATTTCTTAACTCCCCTTTTCCTCTTCCTTTACTGCTCTTTTTCATCCTCGTCGCCATTGTAATATCCCAAAAGGGTCTAAGCCCTTCTGGTTGTAGAATTAAATAAACATTTTCTGATGTATGATATATGTATTCAGATGATAACAATGTAACTATGTGTAACTAACGTCATAAGCGATGTAACGTCATTTGGGTAACAATAAGGATATTACATGACTTATAACAATTAAACTGTACTATTTACATCAGGTCCCACATACCAACGTCTCTCATCTTTGATGTCTGGCAGTGTGTGAAGGATGCCAGTCTGTAACACTTAGCAATTATAGCTGTTCTATTTACATATAGGTCTCACATACCAACTTCTCCCTTCTTTGATGTCTGGGAGTGTGTGAAGGATGCCAATCTGTGACTTTAAACAATTATATTGTACTATTTACATCAGGTCCCACATACCCACTTCTCTCTTCTTTGATGTCTGACAGTGTGTGAAGGATGCCAGTCTGTGACTTATAACAATTATACTGTACTATTTACACCAGGTCCCACATACCCACTTCTCTCTTCTTTGATGTCTGGCAGTGTGTGAAGGATGCCAGTCTGTGACTTGTAACAAATTTTATTGTACTTTAGGTCTCAAATACCCACTTCTCTCTTATTTAATGTCTGGCAGTGTGTGAAGGATGCCAGTCTGTAACTTGTGACAAATTTTATTGTACTTTAGGTCTCAAATACCCACTTCTCTCTTATTTAATGTCTGGCAGTGTGTGAAGGATGCCAGTCTGTAACTTGTGACAAATTTTATTGTACTTTAGGTCTCAAATACCCACTTCTCTCTTATTTAATGTCTGGCAGTGTGTGAAGGATGCCAGTCTGTAACTTGTGACAAATTTTATTGTACTTTAGGTCTCACATACCCACTTCTCTCTTCTTTGATGTCTGGCAGTGTGTGAAGGATGCCAGTCTGTAACTTGTAACAAATTTTATTGTACTTTAGGTCTCACATACCCACTTCTCTCTACTTTGATGTCTAGCAGTGTGTAAAGGATGCCAGTCTGTAACTTGTGACAAATTTTATTGTACTTTAGGTCTCACATACCCACTTCTCTCTTCTTTGATGTCTGGCAGTGTGTGAAGGATGCCAGTCTGTAACTTGTAACATATTTTATTGTACTTTAGGTCTCACATACCCACTTCTCTCTACTATGATGTCTGGCAGTGTGTAAAGGATGCCAGTCTGTAACTTGTGACAAATTTTATTGTACTTTAGGTCTCACATACCCACTTCTCTCTACTTTGATGTCTGGCAGTGTGTGAAGGATGGCATTTTTATTGGTCCTGGACTTCCTGATAAGGATTGTTTTGAAGAATATGTGATGAGCCTTGGTATTGACGCAGACACACATATAGTGGTATACGACAGGCTTGGGTTGATGATCTCTACCTACCAGTCTTTACCATCCTACAGAATCTGGTGGATGTTTAGAGTATGAATACTGTAAAACGCTTAACCCATATATGCCGAAAGGATTTTCCTATTTTATCAATTGGACCAGTCCATTTCCGTTTTAAGGGTTGGTGGGTGGTGCTTTTAATTTTTCTTCAAATTTTAATTGAACATTCTGATAGCAAACAGTGAAGATCCTGATCAGACGCCACGTTCTGTGGCGTCTGATCTGGTTCTGCACTTTTTGCCCATATCCCACAAAAAGAACTCTAGGCTTATATGGGTTAATAATTGCAGCTTTATTATTTTGTTTAGAAAAAAATAGAAGATCTTACAGGAGTGCTCGTGTTTTATTGAATTTATTAAACGAGTTGGGGAAAAGAGATAAAAAGCGAGGCTTGCCGAGCATTTTATCCCTCTTTTTCGCAATGAGTTTGATAAAATTCAATAATACAGGAGCACTCATGTTAGATTCTATTCATAATATGACGTTAAAATTATTTTGTTACCGCATTTTTGGCGTGAAAACATCTAGATTTTGTCAACTTTTACGCAACGTTATGGATGTCATTGCGTTACTTTACTTTTAAAAAATATGTGGTTTATCGATCGTATTGCATGGCGTTATATCACTCTCAGACGCGACGTCATGTGATAAACAAAATAAGCCCCACATCTTACTGTCAGATCTTACATATATGATATGTAATATTGACTAATCAAATAAAATAAGTCTAAACTATCACCGACACACCCTTTGCAAATGTGGTACTAAAGATGCGCAACAGTATTTTTTTCCACTGCAGACTCTTTCAACATCAACACGCCTAAGCTCGCAAAAATAAGACTATACGGATAACTAATTTTAGCTATATATCTATATGTGTTGTTCTACCACAATCACGGGTAATAAACCAAAAAGTAAGTGAGTATGATCAGGAAATATCACAATCAAAAACTGCAGACCAACCCACGTCACCGTTAGGAAGAGCCACATAAAATTTACTGAAACGAGACATCCGAAAGACAAAAAAGCTAGGCAACCAGCTTTCTCTACCTCTTCAAGATGATTGCAAAAAGTGAGTATGATAAGGAAATACCACAATCACACACTGCAGACCAACCCACGGCACCGTGAGGATGAACCGCACAACATTTATAGCAACAGTACATCTGTAAGACAATAATAGCAAAGCAACCAGCTTTCTCTTCCTCTTCCAGACGATTGCAAAACTAGAATGGACACAAAGTAATGCATAACAAACAAAGACAAACACAGAACTCCAACAAAAAATGGAAAGTTCATTAAACAATAGATCAACAACAACAGAACCACTGCCTTAAAACGGACAGCAGCCTAAGCAAAACTAGAAAGGACACCGAAACAAAGACCAACACAGAGCCTCCACAAACAAAGGAAGGTGCATGAGACAATAGATCAACAACAGCAGAACCACCTCCATAGAACGGACAGTAGCCAAAGCTACTGGGGGGGGGGGGCTTAAATATTTCACAGGCGCAAAATCTTCGCCCTAGATGCTGTTGTTGTTAAAATACAAAATTGTTTAGCTCGCATGGATGCTTCCTTACTAATGTAATGCATTATACCAGGGAAAAATCTTATCAAATTAACACACTATGATGAAACAAAACAAATTTTATCATGTTGATCATGTCCACGGGTATATCTTAGCAACGCAGCGTTTCTTGTACATTGTACATTCATCTTAATTGCGCATTTTAAGTGTTGTCATATTATATGACGATAGAAGGAAACACAAGTCGTCCTTGAGTCTGCACCCTCCCCCTTCCCTACAACATTCAGCAAAGCGATACAATCTTAATTATTTTCATGCCGTTTTTAATCATTTTTTTATTTGTAATGTATCATGTCCTATTTTTTGTGTGTGTTTTTTTCAAAGTGCTCAAAGTGAGCTATTGGGATCAGTCAATGTCTGTCGTCAGTCATGTGTCGTGCGTTGTCAACAATGTCCTTTAATTAACAACTACTCCTATACCACTGGGCCATTTTTTTTTCAAACTTTACAGATATGTTTCTTAGGTCACCCTCTACAACAAAAACTAAAATAAATTTGGTCCATCGAAAACATGGCCGCCAGGGGAATGGCCTATTGCAGTAAGGCAAACTTTGAGGATCTACCATTCTGAAACCAGTGGCCAGAATTCAAAATAATTAGGCAGGAATAATAATAGCGAAAACGAATTTTGATCCGTCAAAAACATGGCCGCCAATTTAAGGGTCGTGGCCAGTTTCAGTTATGTACATTATGTTGGGCGTCTGAAAGTCAAAACTGGTGTACTCTGGTAGATATCCTTCAAATCATTTGATGACTTGATGAGAGTACAACGACATTTATTTAGCAACGCGCCCTCTGATTTGGAATCAGAGTATCATACATTAACGTAGAGTTAAGAAAGTACTTCAAGTTATCCCAGGACCTTGAAGTTCTGTCTTAATATCACCTCTATAGCCTCAAAACCAAAATCTCATATTGTCATTACTACTATTGTCATTACGTAGTAATGACATTATGAGATTTTCGATTTTAAGGGTTTAGAAGTGATATAAGGATCTAACTTTAAGCGCCAGTGAAGTTATCTGGAGTCGAACCTATGGACGTTTTGATTGCAGAATGTATTCTTTTATTAGTTGTATGGTCAAAGAAACGTCTCGATTCTTGATGGTGGGTTCCCGAAGTGGGTCAAAGATGGCTACATGAATTCAACCCAAATACCACACGTACAGGTAGATAATTACTTTTTTAGCTTATAAATGAACCAGCTCACGAGATTCCGATACTTATAGCATATGCGAGCTGTGAAAATTCAGAGAGGTCTCTGCAGACGCACTGCCTTGTCCCAATCGGAGCTGCCTCGCCCAGTTCCGTGGGATCAGACCTCGGATGTATATCTTGGATCTACCTTCAATTTGATATCGTGACGCTGTCATTACATAACGTGACTCTGACATCACAGAAACCATACCAATACTATAACAAGTGAAACAAACGGTTTCAACATTCCACAAGATGCTATAAATGAAGTTTACAGTGACATTTTATTGGGAAAAACATAAACATGATTTATTCTGTTGACAGAAGAATGGATTTCAAAAGAGCAAAACCAACATGCTTCAAAACTAATTTTCCTTTCCGGCTAACAAAATGGAACTTTCTCACATAGTACTACGCGTAATGCGCCTTACTTACATCCGGGGCTTGTTTCGATTCTCGAATTGTGCCGGACGTTCCCGATTGAGTCTGGCCCCAGCCTTAGCTGCTTTCACACACAAACAATGGTTCAACGTCTGGTCTTTAGCTCCACGAGGTAGCATGTAAAGAACTTCTAGCGATAAGGCGTATATTTTCCTTAGTTGATATGATTAATAACATCAAATTTTAAATTGCCCTAATGTTTTTGAAATCGGTGTAGTTTGGCAGTAAAATATGCATAGAAGGCAACTAAATACGTTTCAAAGCGATTCACTATTTACAATACCGTGAAAACGTGCACTTTCTACTCCCAACCCTCATTTTACATCTTTATACTGGGTGCCGTTTAGGCCAAACTTTGAGTAAATGCATTGCTAGTTTTAAAAAAGTAAAAGTGCTAAAATGTTAAGGATAAGAGAGCTCTTCATTTCCCAAACCTTACCGGATTCCTTCTGCGCATGCGTACGAAATACACCTAAATTGTGGCGTTTGTCATAGGGAAAATGAAACTGGTGTCTTTCAGTTTGTTTTTAGATGCTCCCCCCCCCCTAGACCCAAAATGCCCTTTACACATGTTGTAAATGTTTATAGCGACATGTCGTTGTCCAAAGGGCATCTTGGGTCTTGGGGGGGGGAAGCATCTAAGTAGGTGTAGAGTAGAAAGTGCGCGTTTTCACGGCATTGTAAATGGTGCATCGCTTTGAAACGTATTTTGCTGCCTACTATGCACATTTTACTGCTAAACTACACCAATTTCAAAAACGTTAGGGCAATTTGAAAATTTGGTGTTTGTAATCATGTCAACTAGGGAAAATATACGCCTGATCGCTAGATGTTCTTCACTTGCAGGTTATAGAAAATGACGTGTATTAATGTTTGAAACATTGGTAATAGGCAATAATTCATTCAGCGTTGATCCTGTAACAGCTCATACATTTATAAACATGTTCATCATAAGTATAAGCTTTTTTAAAAAAAAGCTTGCCATCTTCAGCACTAAGCTAAAGTGTGTTGACTTCTTCTGACTGAAAGACTACTACAGAAGCCATGTTAAAGCTGTTTCAAACGAAAATAAATGATAATCTATTAAACGACACACCCACCTCATCGTCCAGTATATGTACTGAGAGTAACAGGTTAAATTTCCACACAAAATGTATTTCTTTCGTTGAGGGTGTTTTTGTCATGATAGTAAACAGTGTAGACTCTGATAAAATGCCGCAATATGCAGCATTTCATCTGGGTCTTCATTGTTTGTCGAAGAACGAATTTAAGAGAGTATACAAAGTGTTCTCAGATATGGTTTGTTTGATTAGATTCTTTACGTCCCATCAACAATATTTCAGTTAAACAGGGACGGATCTTCCTGGGTTGAACCACTACTAAGCTAGAATAAATGTGTCTTGCTCAAGGACCAAAACGCAGTGACGCCGGTGAAGCTCGAACCCGCGGCCCCTCGGTCTCGAGTCAAGCACCCCACCACTGAGCCACTGCGCTCCCTAGTAGCCATGTTTAAGCTGTTTCAAACGAAAATGATTTCCTATTAAACGACCCACCCACCTCATCGTCCAGTATATGTACTGAGGGTTTCAGGTTATAATTTCCACAAAAAATGTATTGCTTTCGTTGTAAATTCTAATTGTCATAGTAAACAGTGTAGACTATGAATATATGACATTTCATCGGGGTCTTCATTGTTTGCCAAAGAACGAATTTCGTAGAGTATAAAAAGTATTATCAGATACATTTTTATATTTGATCGCCCTATAACTTTTCTAGAGGACTACACAGTTCAAGGAATACGCGGCATTTCATCTGGGTCTTCATTTTTTGCCAAAGAACGAATTAGGAGAGAAAGAGTTATCAGATACATTATCATATTCATATTTGATCGCTCTTTACTTTTTCCAGAGGACTACACAGTTCAAAGTGAAATGGGATAGCAACCAGCTACGAGAATATAATGACGTTTTAGATGCAGTTGTTACAGAGAAAGCTCAGATTATAGATAGTAGGGAATTCAACGACGTCACCCTCATAGATTGTAAGATATTTTTTTCACAAACTAAGTTACACACCTAAATGAGAACTACAGTTGTGCACTGTGGTGCACTAGGTAGTAGACATCAAGTGAACTAGACAAATCAATATTCTTGCACAGATGTCTACTCGTTTAGCTGTTTAAGGACACCAGGTTAAATTTCATTGTGAGAAACCACCCAAGAGAATTCACTCATACTGCTACATCTTATCAAGTAAAGCCTTCCTGACCAAATAAGGCGAAAAAAAACGGTACCAAAAGTTAGGGTCGTTTCAAAAGCACCCTAAGAAATGCTTAGTTTTGCATTGAGGTTAATGGAAAAGACTAATATTTTGACATAAATGAGAAAATTTAAGATATACCTGCCAAAGAGAAATTCATGAATTTTAGATATAAGATGAACCTAAAAATAATCTGTTAAAATTTGAAACAAAATTCAAAGGTCACCGTCGTATATGAAAAAGGGGTCATCCTAAAAGTAGTGTTTTTATATTAAAATTAGTACCTTGGATGGATTTTGTGTAATTTTGAATAGAACTAGTTTGATTTACTTAAGCAATAACATTAATTATGCCTATACTGTGTTTAAGAATTAGTTAGAGGACAAAAATCTATAAAAAAAATAAAGGAGGGTCGTTACAAAAGGGTGTTTAATTATGAAAATATCAATTTTGATTAATTTTGACATAAATGCAGGAATCTAAGGTATATATGCCCAATAAAAATAAATGACTTCCATATATTTGATGAAACTTAACATAACCAGGAAAAATATTAAATAAAAATCAATGGTCACCACATTATATGAAAAAGGGTCGTCCTAAAAGTAATATTACTGCATCAAATCAGTATGGTATTCTCTGATTGATTCTGTGAATGCTACAAGTTAGATTTTGTTTGGACAATAACCCTAATTATGCCTTTGCAGTGTTGGTAGATTAGTTAGAGGCCAAATTTCTACCACACTTTAAAAGAAGGGTCGTCAAAAAAGTTTTTTTAATTATGAAAATGTCAATTTTGATTAATTTAGATATAAATAAGGAAATTTAAGATATATCTGCCCAAGAGAAATAAATATACTGAACGAAACTTCTAAACCGCCAGTTAACTAGACACTTTTTTTCAATATAGCTCATTTATCATTTAAGTGTTTGAAAGGATATTTGACACAGTATATTCGGGCACATGTATCCGTCGATTGAACATGACAAAGATTGATTCAATAAGGAAGTTCATCTATGCGTAACGATAGAGTACTTATACACTTTGTGCACGTGGCACACGATGCTTAATGTTTTTCGCCATGTGTATACTCGTATTTTCATCTACAACTACCCAACAACTTTATTTTATCACAAAATTGCCAACCTTTGGGTTGTATGAGTATAAATTTGAGGGGTCAGGCTGTGGGTTCAATCAAAAATGGGGCCTTGCTGGGACTCAATCATAAATTATCATACAGTTTGACATGTAAAATTATCATACAGTTTGACAGGTTTTGATAGAGCTGAAAGTTTTTGCAACAACCTGTTGGTTATTTTCATTTTTGCACTCGTATGACGAGAAAAACCGACAATAACTGAGTGTTACGTATGTCACAAAATGTCCTGTATAGTCCACAAAATGTCCTGTATAGTCCACCATACTTTGGTGCGGTGATGCACAAATGCTGAATTGGAACGTCGGAAGTGTCGAGATTGATATGCATTAAACGGTTAATAGGTGATGGATGTTTCAATAATATTGTAGTAAAATCATTTAATCACCATAAACACATTTATGTGTTCTTTTAGGCCATATTGGCCTCCATAGAAGCACTGAATTGCATGAAAATGCTAATTTATTACAAAATAAACACAGCTGTGTTCAATAATGTCCATTTACAGTACCAGAAAGTTTCAATAATATTGTGGACAAAAACATGTCATCTCCATAAAGCATTCTTGTTTTGTTTTATGTCATATGGGCTTCCATAGAAACATTGTGGATTACCTGAAAATTGCTACTTAATAAAAGCAAACCCCAACAAAATTCAATAATGTCCATTTATAACACCATTAAGTTGATTTTTTTCACTTTAGTTCCCTGGAATACTCGGTTTTATGCGATGAGTTCAAAATCCAGCGTTTGTGTGAAAACGAAATTCGATGGCGCCTTTATACAGTCTATCAATTGGACATGTAATTTTCAATTTATGAAAATGAAATTTTAACAGGTTCTGCTTAATTAGTTTTTGCATATGGAGTATAAATTGTAGCCATGTATGTATCATATATGTTAAGATATATGAGAAAATATCGGGTGGCGGCTTTGAAGTTTCGTTCAGTATATATTTTATTTTAGATATAAGATGAACCTAATGATTATCTGTTAAAATTTGACATGAAAACAAAAGGTCACCACAGTATATAAAAAGAGGTCGTCCTAAAAGTATTATTTTTACATTAAAATCAATACCTTGGATTAAATTTGTGTAATTTTGAATAGAAAAAGTTAGGTTTTCTTAAGCAGCAACTTTAATTATGTCTATACTGTGTTGTAAAATTAGTAAGAGGCCAAAAAATAAAAAAATAAAAGAAAAAAAGTCGCTACAAAAAGGATTTTTGATTATGAAAATGTCAATTTTGATTAATTTTGACATAAATGCGGGAAATTAAGGTATATCTGCCCAATAGAAATAAATAACTTATATATATTATATGAACCTTAACATAATCTGGATAATATGAAATAAAATCAAAGGGCACCGCAGTATATAAAAAGGGGTCATCCCAAAAGCAATATTTTTACACTATAAATTGGTACCTCGTTTGGACTTTGTGAAGTTCTAATATAATAAGTTAAGTTTACTGAAACATTAGCCCTCAATATGCCTTAACTATGCGGGTGAGCTAGTGAGAGACGACATTTCTACGAAAATCTGAAGAAGCGTCATTACAAAATGGACTTGTAATTACGAAAATGTCAATTTTGATCAATTTTGACTAAAAATGAGGAAATTTAAGATATATCTGCCCAATAGAAACAAACAATTTTTCGATATTTGATGAAAATTTACATGGCCTGTAAAAATTTCAATAAAAAACCAAAGGTCATACAGTATATGACGAAGGGGTTGTCTGAAAAGTTGTATTTTTTACATTAATATCCGTACCTCTGATGGAGTTGTGTATGTTTGAATG
This sequence comes from Loripinus fragilis, assembly GCA_964019695.1. NCBI lineage: Eukaryota > Metazoa > Mollusca > Bivalvia > Lucinida > Lucinidae > Loripinus > Loripinus fragilis. Next base: position 63,131,936 of record OZ026514.1, on the reverse strand, counting down.
TGATGAGTAAGATTTACTGAAGCAATAACCCAAAGATGATCTGCGTCATTGTTAGACACAATCGCTTTTTTTTGGTTTTGTCATAATATATGATTGTCACTCAATATATAAACTGTCTTTTCACAAGCATCTAGATAGCCTACATGAAAGTGTGCGTGATAAAAATTAAATTTCCTTTTTATCAACCAAAACATATGATGAAGGGAACCGTCTCATTGAGACGGTTCTTTTGAGCAATATTGAGACGGTTCTTTTGAGCACTATAACAAAATGTTAAACTGATAAATAAAATATTCTTTTCCCTTTCCCCCATGATTTTTTTTTGTATCAGTGACCTTACCATTTTTCTATGGTGACGGTTATTGCTACTTGGTATAAAGGCTAACTTGTAAACTCAGCACTGTCAGTGTTTCTAGACAGCCTACTATGGTGATCAAAGCTTTCCCTACAAAGCATGCACAGATCCAGAGGGGACTGACAGGTCAATAGTCAATACCCCCCCCTCCCACACAAAAAAGAAAAGAAAATGCAAGTGATATTGCTTGATTTTCTTAGGAATTAGCAATTGGACAATACCCCCAGCCCCACTTTCACTAATCATGCCTGGAAAATAATTGGACCCCATCCTGAAACGTTAGACAGTCAAACCACCTCTAACGGCTAAATTGTAAGGTAAAGTTGAGGATTGCAAAAATCTCACTCTCAGACCTTCTTTTATTGTCAGGACACCTCTTGCAGAAAAATCTGGATTTGCACATGCAAGCGTCCACGCATATATTTTACTTTTGAACCTACATGTACCCCTGGGCTGTGCATTCATCACTATGACGTTTCAATAAAATATGTAGGGATACCACCAACATAAATTCACAATGACAATCGCTTTTCGAATCCCTGTTTTCACCAGGGCAGAGGTAGAGAAAGGGCAGGAGTAGTGGTTAATGTTATTTAGTCCTCAACTTATTTACAGTTTACTAAGAGGGTCCAATGGTTTTATAACAGAGACAACTATCCTTTTCCAAGGATCCAGAGGGGGTCCAACATTTTCCAGGGGGACCAACTTTTACCAGGGAGGGGGTCCAAATGCTAATTTCTATAGAAACACATATATTTTGTGACTTTTCAGGGGGGATGCGGGCACCCCCCCCCCCCCTCTCCCGCACCCCCTCTGGATCCGCACATGAGAATATCGGGGGAATGTTTGTTTGCTTGATTTGATTCTTTATGTCCCATTAACAATCTTTCAGTTACGAAGGGACGGGTCTTCCTTGGTTGAACCAGTACTTAGCTAGGATTAATGTTCTTGCTCAAGGACACAACGCAGTGACGCCGGTGAGGCTCGAACCCGTGGTCCCTCGGTCTCGAGTCAAGAACTCTACCACTGAGCCACTGCGCTCCCACATCAGGTGGAATGATGCTATGCTTGATTTGCTCAACCGAGAGCTTTTTGTCTGATTTATTTTGACATTATCGGTTAAAAAACTCACTTTTTATGACCTTCCACATTTTGTTTTGGCACACGGAGTAAAATAATCAAAGGGGCACAATTGCCAACTATCCGATTTTTTTTTATAATCGCAACTGCAATTTAAAATCGCTGTCGACTTCGAATTGAATATGCAGTCCAGTTTCACGAAAATTCCTGCTTTCAATCACTTTAACCTAGTTGATATTTGTTCTCAGATTGTTAATATATGGCCTGGCTGATTTATTGACATTCATTTTTTTCCAAAAATGCGTTATTTACAACTCATTCACTTGAAGTATTTTTTGGCGTTTTTTCTCGCAGAAACTGACGTGTATAAGAAGAACGACGTCAAATTGTTTACGGAAGACGTGCGCGTCGCATGCGCAGCCGTATCGAGGTCGGTGTCCTTAAGCCCATTGTCAAATAAACGAAAATCCGTGTTCAAATCAGGAGATTCACGTGCTGTTTGAACGAGGGTTTGAACATGAAAATACATGTACTGAAAATGAGCCCTGCATTATTTGCATGACGTTATATACGGAAAGCGTTGCGGTCCAGACTGATCATTTCGCCGATGGTTTTGTTCGCGAAAACGTTGCGTACTGTTATGGCGTTGAGACACAGTTATGACGTTCGAAAGTTTACAGCCGACGGATTTTTGTTTAGAGAAATCCAGTGTAAGAAAATTGACAATTTAATGTTTTAGCAGCGTTTTCAGTACAAATTGGGTTGGAATAAGGTAACATATGCAAGAATAACGACAACACAGTTTTGTTTCATTGCATTAACACTTGCCAGGTCCCTCAGAAGATGCTTGAAAACTCGGCCTATCAGCCTCGTATTCAAACAGCTTCCTCTGGACCCAGCAAATGTTAATGCATGAAAAACATGTGCTATCCCTATAGTCTTATATGCATTAACCAGTGATCTCTTGTTACCTAGACATTGATGGTTTACAGACTTAGACTAGAAGACTATTTTATAATGAAAAAAAGGAAATGCTAGGATAAGATTGTTTATTCATTCATTCACTCATTCACTCCGCATCAGTATAATATGCAGAATATTTCATTCAAATTTCATAAATGAAATATTCATTCATTTTTTTTTTTCTGGCAGTACAGAAACAGAAACCTAATGTTCGGAGTTAGTTAGCTACTCCATTTAAAAATAAAAGTAAAATATTGAAGACTTGTTTGGCGTAAATGCCAGGCTAAATAGCGATCGCATATTTTAACATCTGGCGGGAAAGCCAATTTAATTTGAGATCTACGTTATACTTTCTTTTTAATTCTTTGGGTTAGCATGTAGTAAATACTTAACCCATTCAAGCCATATAGACTTTCCTATCCTATATACTTATCTCAAAGCGGAAATTCACTACCCTGATCAGATGGAAAACCTATTTGGGTTAATTGTGTGATGGCTTTAGCCCATATAAGCCTAGCGTCCTTTTTGTGGAACGTAGGCAAATAGTGCTGCAAACCCAGATCAGACGCCGCAGATCGCGGCGTCTGATCAGGATCTCCACTGTTTGCTTGCAGAATGTTTTAATAAAATTCAAATAAAAATGAAAAAAAAAAACACCCAACATCCCTTAAAACGGAAATGGACTGTGCCAATTGATAACGGTAGGAAATTCCATTCGGCTTAAATGGGTTAAATTAGATACTATTCACGACAAGCTCCATATAAAGACATTAGATGCTGCTCTGATGCTTCCATGGTATTTTTGCCAAAAGGATGCCTATTTTGAATAATAGAGGCCGTAACGAGCGTTATGTTCCATATGATTGTTTCGAAAATTATCAATTTATACCTATTTAAAGGGCATTGTGTTTCAAATTATCAGTTACCTCGCATATTAACTGCATTGCTGCACGTTGCCTGATAAACGTTGTCTATCTCAAGGCATGTGCCTTTATCAGGTCCTGATGACGTTGCACTTTTTGAATGACGTCGCTAATGACTGAATCAACACAAAAATCGAAAAATACGTCGTTAGTGCTAGTTTAAAGAGTAAAACAATGGGTAATCTGATTAATAGAATACCAGGTTCGTGTCTTTTGATAACAAGTTTACTAGGCTCGGCTTCGAGAACGCATGTTGAATCGCTCGGCAAGCCTCGCGATGTCAACAAGCATTCTCAAAGCCTTGCCTGGTAAACTTGATATCAAAAGAAGCTCTATGTATAAGCGTAAAAATAATGCTTCTACATATGACTCGCTTGAATGTTTGATATTGTTTCTCTTGCAGCTGAATCAAACGGCGGGTATATTCCTTGCGCTAAATTCTTACCATTCACAAGTTTATTTCAAGAAGACGGGACGCTGAGACCTAGCCATCAGCTATTACAATGTACGTTGTATTGAGCTCATCAACAGAAAATGAAAACAACATACATGTTTACTACATTCCCCAGCCAGCATACACTGTTGGGCCACCGTCGGCCCACCAGTGAAAAATATCAGAATGGCGTTTTGCTGGCGGGCCGATGGTTGCCCGCTTTTAGATGCATACTGGGTTAAGAACGCGTTTCCATATAAACATGGCTATCCTCTTAATTAAAGTATCATACATTAAAGAACCTGTAATACATTCGTTTGGATGCTCTTAAATCAGTCTCATTTAATGAGCAATTAAATATTTAATGAAGACATTAAGTACCATAGATTCACAGAAAAAAAGCTAACGGTTATTTATCACCATACCATTCCCAGATTTTCCCCATAATATTATTATTATTTCAGCCGCGAGCTCGTGTTTTTTTTTATTGTAGCAGCTATAAGAGCATCATCAAATTCAGTTAATTGTTTGTTTGCTTGTTTTATTTGATTCTTTACGTCCCATCGACAATATTTCAGTTAAACAGGGACGGGTCTTCCTTGGTTGAACCAGTACTAGGCTAGGATAAATGTGTCTTGCTCAAGGACCACAACGCAGCGACGCCGGTGAGGCTTGAACCCGCGGCCCCTCGGTCTCGAGTCAAGCACTCTACCACTGAGCCACTGCGCCCCCTAAATTCAGTTAATGGTTGGCACATTAACTTTTCTGTTGTTGTTTTTGTAGTTGTTATTGTTGTTGTTTTTGTTGTTGTTTAGCTCAAATGTATTGGTTTACAAAATTCACTAGATGCATGTAACTACGAGCTTTAGAAGAAAATAGCAATGTTAGAGCCAGGAAAATATAAATTATGGAATTTATTGCATATGAAGACTCATACGGATGAAAGTTGATTTTGTTTGTTTGTTTAAATTGATTCTTTACGTCCCATCAACAATCTTTCAGTTAAACAGGGACGGGTCTTCCAATGTGTCTTGCTCAAGGACCACAACGCAGTGGCGCCGGTGAGGCTAGGTATGAAGGTTGATATCAAATACAAAACATGCAACCCCTCATTTAACCAGTGCCTGTCTCTTTAAATTTGAAAAACGATCAGCATTTACCTTACTCCTTCATTTCATTATTTGGCTGGTTCGATTCTTTAGGGCCCAGTCAACAGCTATGGTCCTGTCGAGACGGTCAGTTCATCTAACCACACTACCTGGGCAAGCTTGACTAAGCGGTTGACCAGTACATCGTGCACACACTTTTTTTAGCTGACAACAACCCTTCTTGAATCAGCAGAAGGGAGGAGAGTGGCCATAGAAATTATTTCATAATTAATCTCTATGCAAGTATGGTACTGGTCTGGGATCGAACTCGCGACCCCTGGTTCTGCAATCAGGCACATATCTCTAGTCAGACACGTTATCGACTGCGCTATGCAGCATTCCATTATATAACCCCAGTAATCTTTCAGGTACATTAATGACATTAATGTCAGGGATTTTAAAAACATTACAATTTTCATTATGTGAATGAAATTTTATTTTTTGGGTTTTATCGGCGAATCACTCACATATTGAATAAAGCCCTTTGTTAAATTTGTGTGTGAATCGCCTGAGTTTACACATCGATGAAAACCAAAAAATTAACAATTTATTCCTTACAATTCCAACTTTGGAACAAAGCAGCACATTTGTAAAGGGTTGTTGACAACATTTCAAATTTAAAAGCCAATTGAAAGAAAATTGTTTGTAACCGCTGTCTATGAAAGATGGGGCAGCCATTTTGAAAATTCTGTGAGTTCAAAACTTTGTTTTGCTAAATAATGATTAAAATTTGCACTCTATTTTGGAGCGAGTATATGAGTATTAGCTCAAAAACAACTCCATTCAGTTTGGGATTGTTTTCTTTAGCTTGCTGGGCTCATTGAAGACCATTTATATTTAGGCCCTGCCACGGATGGGTTTACAGATCGAGGCACTTACCTTCACAAGTCCTGTCTAAAATCTCCATATTAGTATGATCTTAGCGTGAACTTTAAAAGTGTGATTTGACACGTTCAAACTGCATTGAAACAATTCGTTGTTTATGTAGCCTAGACATTGATTTGATGATGATTCTCTTCAATGACGTGACTGTTTGTTAAGTGACGTCACATAATTCGTCATCCATTTCCTTTCTTAGAGTTCCCCCGTTGCTTTGAAGATGCACTACCATGTATAGCGTAAGGTGTTCACGTAAGCTTTCAAACATGCTTAGCTTTATTTAAACTGGTGAAACTTTTATAGTTTTATGTACAGTTCGTTATTATCAACACAATCTACTACTGTGAAATCAAGACATATATCAAATATTCCTGTGCATGGGTTATTATCGAAAAGTAAAAACAATTTAATTTTGCCAACGGATCAATCACAGTCTATGAAAAAAACGACACAAACATTAAGTTGAAATTATATGGTCACATTGCTAACCAACTTCATTATGTTAACAATAAAAAAATACTAAAATAAATATACTTCACTTTCAATATCTAAAAGTATTTTAATTTCAAAAAGTATATACTCGTATTCAGTGCTGATTCGACATAACTAAAGGGGTTTAGTTCACAAAAGTACTTTAGTCATCTGATACTGAGTTCGAGGTGGCTACATATATAAATAAAATGAAAACTTCTCTGGTCGATAAAATACTCGAACGTTAGTTTTTTTTGTTATCTGCTATAGCAAGTTTCATCAAAATACATTGGTTTTTATACATGGGCTAGTCTCTGGTCTTGATCTGTGACATTTGGATAGCCATTTCAATATTTATTTATATATGCATACTTGTATGTTCTGTTTCAGTGTTCAATATAGCTGGGATAGACCTGGACAAGCCAATCATATCTTCATGTCAGATTGGTTACGCAGCAACTATAATGGCTGGGACTTTACACATGCTTGGTGTGGACGTACCTGTTTATGTTGTAAGTATTGGCATCAAACATGTAATAGTATCAAATTATTTCAAATAAGTTCCTATTATATTGGATAATGAGCATTTTCAAATACAGTAGAATCTCGTAAATTATAAGCACTAGGGACTAGATATTTTAGGGAGGTAGATATATAGAGGATCTTACCAATATTTGTAGGTTGGGTTCAACTAAACTAATATTTGTAGGTTATGGTCACTTGAATTCTACTACTGTTTTAGACTTTCTGCACCAGCCATGTATGACACTAGCTATTCAAATATGCAGCATTTGGGCACAGGGCATATTTTTTTTCGTTCTGACTCGAGTTTTCGCGAGTTTCCAGCAATACTGGACCCTAAAAGCATCACTACAGATATTTTGGAATATTGTAGGTTCCTTTACGCTTTACTGAGCTCAGCAGAACGAAGACATAACAAAGTCTAAACATTCTCCATTTTTTTCTTCCCGATTTCTTTAAAACTCTCACGTTACTCATATCAGATATGTCTTCTGTCACTTCGTCGTACATTTTCTAAAGAATATTTCTTGTTGTAAATACAGAATGTCAACATAGCCAACATAACGCTATAGGACTCTATCAGTATTTTTCTCTGTCAAACATATGTTTTGGGTGCATAAAAGAAATGCCACAAGTAGATGTTTCTTTTACGCACACAATCCATATGTTTTATAGATAACATAAAAATAAAATAGTCCATAAATTGCCCCTATTCACTGATTCCATTGTGTTCAAAATTTCTTTCGAATAAGCGAGTATTTAGAAATATCGACGTTCGAATTTTTTAGGATTTTTGCTGTCTACAAAAAGTGAAGTAGAGTAAGTCAGGCGATGTCCCACTTATTCAAACGCTAAAATAAAGAACTTACATGTACCTATTCGTGTTGATACAATGCTTATGTGACTAGGTCTATTATAAGCTTACAGATAAGCGCATTTTGAAAATGTTGATAGCAATTTAATAACGCATTAAATAAAGCTGCATCGCATGGGCCTCAAAGCGACAAACTCCACCTTCGGGGTTTCCAACACGGTCATGCTCAAGCAAGCCCGTTTGGCTACAGAGAATAGTTAGAAAGTTGATTTTTCGCTTGTAGCAAGTATAGATGTTATACTCGCCAGTTAGTTAATAACAAATGCGCTGATCAGACTGCGCGGATAATCAGGCTGGTCTATGTCTTTTTTGTTCACAAACCCCGAAGACAGGTTTTCTAGCGTGGAGGCATCAGTCAGGACTTACAGTTTAGACCCAACAAAGGTATTAGATAACACCTTTAACATTAGTTTCCCAACAGTGACATGTATAATTTTCGGAAGAACAGTATATGTTATCACAGTGTGTTCAAAAAGAAGCGCAAACTGCACATTATGTTTGATAACAAGAACAACCTCAAGAAAATCGTTTCAAACTTGCCTTGCAGGATACTTAGATTGAACTGTCTCGTATCAGTATGTTGAATTTCATGTTTTCTGTTAGCTTGTAACGGTACCCGTGGAACAAAAAGTCAAGAAGCTACCAGAGAGAGCTTGCTTCTTTACTAGAATGACTGTGTTTCTGCATCTTCTTGTGGCGCCATGGGTTGGTCTGTGTGGTTTCTGATTGTGTCGTTTTCTAGTCGTACTTGTTTTTTTTTTATAATCAACACCGTGACAGACGTTATTATAACCGACCGTCCCGGTAGCTCAGAATGAATGAGACGAAACAGAAGACTCTTAATCTATTTTATTGGTCGATCACAAACTCGATCAATCGATCAATCACAATCACAATCGAACAATCACAATCGGGTCTGAACTATGGGCTCTTGACCGCTGTCTCTTACTCTCTCTCCATCATTCTCAGTGAGTGTTAATATTTATAATGAAAAAATGATAGGAAACCTCCAAATATAACTTTTTCTTCTTTCTCTCTCAAATTCATACAACACTATGATTTTCCTTCTTGCTACAGTTATTCTATTATTATGCAAAATGTGCTCACCCTTTCGACCAATGAAATCTAAATTGACCACCTAATCTGCCTTCAGCTTTACCTGGCTGATCTCAATAAAATACCAACAGCACAAAAGATTTATTCAACCTAAAGGCGTTCACCTGAGCAACTAGAAGTACAAAAGATTAGTACAACCTAATGTCGCTCACCTGAGCAACTATAGCTCTCCCATGTATTTAAAACTATCACATCTAAACTTGGTTAAAACAATGAAACAGTGAAAATGAACTAATTAAGTTAATTATTTCACTGCTACTAAGACTTAAAATGCTACCTAATGAATTAAGCTATAAACAATAAAATCCACCTCTGCTACACCCTCCCCTCCTTCCTGAAATGACGTCCCGTCATTTATAATATGTGACCTACACCTTTTACAATTGCAAACACAGTATCTGGTTCCAATTGTGATAAGGTGGCAGGACTTAACAGAGACTGCAAAACTGCACTCCTTTCTGTAATGGGCATTACGAAGTCTCCCTGCCTTTGCCATAAAGGTTTCTGTTTATATCTGGTAGATCTTCGTATATTTCCAGCTGCATTTTCACTGGTGTCTACTGAAGTGTTTCCTTCAGTTTCAGTATCATCAGCTGGCAAACGTCTTCTAGGCTCTAGAACTGTTTTTACTGAAGTTTCCTCTTCAGCAACAACATTTTCACCTTCATCTGTCTGATCTGGATCATGAGCGTCCTCATTTTCCATTAAATCAGATGTTTCGTGAGTACTCACATTATTTCCCTCTGTATCAGTAGCTAAATCAGCTACTAATTCATCTTCAACTTCTTCTATCTCATTTGCACCATTTTCTGTTGTTTCTGTAACAAGAAACAAACTATCATCTTCCTCTTTTTCAGTCTCTATTTCTACTTTCTTAATCCTGGGTTTTGGAGTTGGTGATTTCTTTAAATTTCTTGGTGCTGGTGTAGGTGTAGCTCTGGTTGAAGAGTTTGTCAATCCTTCAGAATCAACAGTTGATTTATTTTTATCTTTTTCTCTAACTTCATCAGCTAAGCTGCTTCCTAAGTGAAGTAGATTATTTCTGTGAAGCATTCGTTCACCACCTTTACCATCCTCTCTTTCTACTTTGTACACTGGAATACTTACATTTGGTATATCTGTTACAATATATATATCTTTTGTCCATTTATCTGCTATTTTATGTTTGCCGTCAAAGGCCAGAATCTTGACTAAGACTCTGTCACCAATCTCCAGTTTAGCAGCTTTTGCTTTCAAGTCATAGACTGACTTCTGCTTTTGACGTGCTTTATCTGCATTTTTCTGAACTTTCTCAAATGCTTCTTGGACATTCTTTTGGAGATCAGTAATGTATTCCATATATGCAACTTCATCTTTTGGTGTATCCTTTAAGCCAAATGCAATATCTACAGGTAACCTAGGTTCTCTTCCAAAAAGTAATTGATATGGAGAATATCCTGTACTCTCATGTCTTATACAATTATATGCATGTACAAGGGGTGCAAGAAACTGTTTCCAGTTTTTCTTCTTGTCTTCCTCTAATGTTCCCAGCATGGAAATTAAAGTTCGGTTAAATCGTTCTGTCATACCATTTCCTGCTGCGTGATATGGTGTTGTTCTACTCTTTTTTATTCCCATTAAATCACATAACTCTTTGATCAACTGGCTTTCGAAGTTAGTACCTTGATCAGAATGTAATCTAGCTGGAATTCCATATCTGACAATAAATTCTCTATAAAGTACATCAGCTGTTGTTTTGGCAGTTTGATTCTTTGTTGTTATTGCAACTGCAAACCTTGTAAAATGATCTGTGATTACTAATATATATTTGAAATATTGCCTTGTGATGGTTCTAATGTAAGATAGTCTATGCACACTAGTTCTAATGGATAGTGAGATGTAATGTTAACTAATGGTGCTCTCACATCAGTTTTTGATTTCCGTCTAATGCACCTGCCACAATTTTTAATCCAATTTTCTGTATCAGATGTCATTCCTGGCCAGTAAAAACGATCACGTAACAAAGACAGTGTTCTATCTTTACCTGGATGTCCCATGTCATTATGGAGACCTGTTAATACTTGTTCTATAAAACAGGTAGGCACACCCTCTAAATGTTTCTTCTCATTATCTATATCTAACTCTCTGTACAAAACTCCTCTAATCAGCTTGAGGCTGCTGAACAGTTTATGCATAGCTAAGTCCTCTCTCTTCCTTAGAGTATCTCTATGCGGTTGTGTCTTATTTCTGACTGCTCTAACCCAGAAGCCAAGAAAACTATCATTCAACTGTTGCTTTCTGATCTCTCTTTGCTCTATTTGAGCCATTGGCTCTCCTGGGAACTCTGTTGCACTAAGAATGTCAACTGACGTAGATATGGTTTCTAAATGTGGTGTCACTACACTGGCACAAATCACTCTCACTGAGTCAGAAAGAATTTCTTCAGGATCTGTATCTATATTTCCTGGATATCTAGATAAAACGTCAGCATCAATATTTGATTTGCCAGGTCTGTAAACAATATTGAAGTCATAAGGCGCCAATGATGATAACCATCTATGACCAGTAGCATCCAATTTTGCTTTTGACAATGCATATGTCAGAGGATTGTTATCTGTGACAACAGTGAAGGTGTTTCCGTAAAGGTAATCATGCAGTTTTTCTGTAATTGCCCATTTCAAAGCAAGGAATTATAACTTAGCTGCAGGATAGTTCTTTTCAGATCTTTTTAAACCTCTGCTTGCATAATGTATCACTCTCATTGTTCCATTTTGTTTCTGGTACAGAACTGCTCCTAGGCCTTTAGATGATGCATCTGTGTGTAACTCAAATGGCAGATTGTAATCTGGATATCCTAAAATTGGTTGTGAACACAAAGCTTGTTTGAGCCTATCAAAAGCATCTTGCTGTTCTTTTCCCCAAACAAAGGGCTTTGATGTTTTTACCTTCTTACCATTCTTAATTGTAGTATTTGGATGTAATTCTGTAAGAGGTTCGGCAATTTTAGAAAAATCTTTTACAAACCGACGGTAATAACCTGCAAAAGATGTAAATTTATGAATTTCTTCTGAAGTCTTTGGTATGGGCCAGTTTCTAATTTTCTCAAGTTTTTCTGGATCTGCTTCTACTCCATTTTCAGAAACAATATGGCCGACATATTTGACTTTAGTTTGTAAGAATTTACATTTCTTTGGGTTTAACTTCAAATTACAATCTTTGAGCCTTTGTAGAACTTTGTCTAGACGTTCTAAATGTTCTTCCATTGTATTGGAGAAAATGATCAAATCATCCAAGTAAATAGCACATATTTTCATGTTCAAATCTCCTAAGCATTGTTCCATAAGTCTCTGACAAGTTTGATAAGTTGCTGGTGCATTGTTAAGACCAAATGGAAGTCTGTTAAATTCCCAGAAACCTAAGGGACCTACAGTAAAAGCTGTTCGACATTTATGTTCTTCCAATACCTCTACTTGGTGATATCCTGATTTCATGTCTAAAACAGTATAATACTTTGATCCAGACAAAGTATCTAGAATTTCTTCAATTCTTGGAAGAGCGTATGAATCTTTCCATGTTCTGTTGTTCAATTGTCTATAGTCGACACACATGCGGAGTTTTCCGTCCTTCTTTCTACATAGAACTACATTAGAAGCCCAGGGCGAATGTGATGGTCTTATAATGCCACATGCTGCAAGTTGTTCTATGTGTGCCCTTACTTCATCTATCATGGCTGGTGGAATTCTCCTATGTCTTTGTTTGAAAGGTATTTCATCTGTGAGATTAATCTTATGCTGCACAAATGTACAATGACCAATATCTGTTTCACCAGTAGAAAATATATCTTTATGTTTTGTCAAGAGATCTTCAATTTCCTTTGTTTCCTTCTCAGACAATCCATCTGTTTGCATTTCTAATGTATCTTGTATTGATTCTTCAGTATTATCAGTTGAAGATACCTGATAAGTCATGTCTACTGTTACAGGCTGCAATTCACAAATTATTGCTCTTGGTGGAATGTTAAATGTAGATGTAGTAACATTAGTGATTTGAACATCTACCAGTCCATTCTTACCAAAATTGTAAGTTATAACAGCTGGCGTGACATCAAAATCTGATGGCAAAACAGAATCTTCTGTTTCAACTATCATAGCACATGTTTCTTGATGGTCTATCTCTTTTGCTGTTATGCCTTTGATTGTAATGCTGCTATTTGGTGGTATTGTAATTTGTTTCTGTTCTGCACTTCTGATCAATGCTAACCTGTTCTTATTTCTTCTTAGCTCCCTTTCTCTAATTACTATACTTCTAAACGCTAAATACCAACTTGTATGTAACGCAGCATTTTGAAGAAAATTTTCTCCAATTTTGCTCTTACAATGAAGAAGCAATTCATCCAATATATTTGTACCAATGAGTACAGGTACTGTCTTATTATAATCCGTTTCTGGTACTACCAGAAATATACACTCTTGTATATTATCACTTGGAATACCTGCTGAGGTTATCTCTAGTGTAACATAACCAGAATATGGCATAGAACTACCATCGGCACATTCTAGTTTTAAAATATCTTCCACAGGATGTAAAGGTATATGTTTAAAATGACTATCATAGAATGACTGACTTAAAGTACTGACACAAGATCCTGTGTCTAACAAAGCTTTACACTCAATACCTTCTATCATTATATCACACTCGTTACTACTTCCAACCATGTTTGAAACTTTGGGACATTGGTTCTTCTCCTTGCCTATAGACAGTCCCTGTCCATAGACCTGACCTAGTTTAAATATTTCCTGCTATGGTCCATTCTGACACCACATTCCCACTGATAATGGCCATACTGACGACAGCGGAAACATAGAGGACCTCTGTTCAAATTATCTTCATTGTCACCATCTGTTTGTGAAGGATGCTCTTCATTCTGTCTATTAAAATTGTGTTGAAATGAATTTGTACTTTGTTGTGTTTGACCTTGATAAGTATTGTTGTATCTTTGTCCTTGACTCCTACTTCTGTATGATTGCTGATTGTTTTGTGAACCATAATGCTGATTTTGTCTAGTGTTACTTGGTCCTCTATATGAATCTTGATATCTTTGGCCCTGATCATAATTTCTGTTGTAAGATCTATCTTGTGGTGCATTTTGTCTATTGTTAAAATGCTGTTTGCTTTTACCCCGTCCTCTTGTGTTTGTGCTATTTGATGTTTGTAAATTGACTTTACTTTCAAGCTTTTGCACTGTGTCAGTTAATGATTGGATCATGGATTTCATTTCTTTTAGCTCTTTCTTATCATCACTATGGTTTTGATTTGTTGATGCAATGCAGTGTGTCACTTGTTCATCTGGTTTTAAATGATCTTGTTCAATTTTTCTAATTGCAACTCTGAGATGGTCAAAATCCTTTATCTGCTCAAATTTATATGCACACATACTCTTTAATAATGGTCTGAGTCCTTGGAAAAACATATTCCTTAACATATCATTGACTTGACCTGGTTCAACTAGCTTTCTGTCAACTGCTGATGATAAAATATTTTCTAGCCTGCATGACCATTTAGTAACATCCTCATGATCTTCCTGTTTTGAGCTGTAAAATTTAGCTAAAAGATGCTCTTTTGAGTCTACTTCTCCATAAACACTGTCAAATTTTTCAAGTATATCTGAAATACTTGCACCATACCCTAAACGACGTAATAGGTTACTTGAGCTATGATCTCTGGTCTATGTACCTTCTCAAGGGTAAGGCATCTGATCTCATACACCCATTGTGCATAACTTGCCTCTCCTTTTGAACTATCTCCATAAAAGAGTGAAATGCGGGGTTGGTGAACTGAAGAGATAGTACTTTTTGTTTTCTCAATACTCTCAGTTGGCTCTGGTTCCTTTTTAATTTCTGTTTCCTTACCAAATGCTTTAAGCCAATTTTCTAAATCTTCAGGGGTATCTGCCTTAGGTTTTACCTTTAATTTGTTGAAAGCCTCAACCAACTTTGCAATTTCCTCAGCGTTTAAGTCAGACATTATTGCTACTTATACTGGCACTGATGAATCTTACTAATTTGCACTATTGGGTAAACACTTCTTGATTTGGGGCACAAAAATAAATATATGAACACAAATGTCACGTAAACAACAAAATGACAATATATAAAACCGATACCTGATATAATAGCAAATATCAAGCACTAGCTATGCAACACCATAAACTGTCAAACTACTAGCTGCTAAGTTAAATATAGTTCAGTATGTGACAAAAGAAATATTACTGAGGTTGAAGCTTTACAATGGGATCACGTGGCGGAAACCAATGTCCAAACATCGCTCCAGTGCAAGCCACAACACAGCAAAACTTCTTAGTCTTGACAATATGGAATTTGTAAATGTAGAACTAGTCTACGCAGCCAGTATTTAGACAGTGTGACGTCAGGGTGAATGCCATCAACTAGTAAACTAAATGACACCTTGACAGTTGAATTGGACTTGTTGCTTTTTCTACTTTTAATCAAATCCAATCCAAACTTCGGAGCACTGATGCTGTTTGAAGCATTTACTTCTTGTATTGCCCTATTAAATTCTTCAATCTTATCTAGCAATATCCTTGTACTATTCTTAAAGATCTCAGGATTTCGACAATACTGGTGCTGGTTCCAAATCTCTACAGAATATTGTGGGCACTCTAAAAATACAACCTTGACCTTTGGCCTATAAACTTCCATTACTGCCAATATTCTATTATACTGCTTTATGATGTCATCTACAGTAACCTCACTTAAATCAATACACCTCCTTCTTCTTTTAGCTGGTTTAGGCTCACTACTTTCATGTGATTCAATAAAATTTGTCAAATCACATGTCCCCGTCCAAACAGCTATAAGAATGTTACCATATGCTCTAACAAACTGCTCTACATTATGCTGTATGAAACTAGCTGCCTGAAAAGAAGTTCTACCTCCTTTACAATTCCAGACTATATCTTTCTCAGGATAACTTGTCTCTACCAAGCTTTGCAACCTAGATCCTTTGCTATCTGAAACAACTATAAGTGTTCTGTCTCTATAATTTACTGGTCTTTCTACCTGATGTTTGTCAAGGTATTTCACCAAATCTTTAAAACTCATTTGTATCCTAGATATGCAATCATAGAAGACAAGATAAGCCACAACACTAGTAATCAAAAGGAATCACAAAATTGCAAACAAAATCTACAGAATAATCACATATGGGGAGAAGAAATCTTCTGGCTCCTAGTCTATAAGTCAAAATTATTGTATATCTGACCCCTAGTCTATACTAAACACAAACTCTGACCCCTAGTATATAAGTCAAAAATAATACATATCGGACCCCTAGTCTATATAAAACAAAAAAATGTTGAATATATATCTAAATTTCAACAAGAGTGGTCCGTTTCAGCTTAGCTTAAGTGCATCTCAGGTATTATATGTTAGTTGTATGCTATTAAGATAAAGTGATTGTTAAAATGTGACATGCAACACTGTCATTCCTCACTTACAACTATAATTATATCACAGGATCTCCAAACAAGCAATTCAAACTGATTTTTTCACAGACATGATCCTAATCAACTTTAGACATCAGCTGCCATTACAGCAAATGGCAAAGTCAATTTCACCATTTTTCTAAGAAAATAGGTCTTAACTATTCAACTATGTGTATTATTCAATATCAAATGACATCTTCAAGCTTAAAGCATATAATTAAGAGTTAAATACTCAAAACTCTTATCTGGAGCTCTGTGATACTAAACTAAACCATTTTCACACCTTTCATACATTAGCTTACCATACCAGGGCGTTGAGATTGGCTGGTCACATCTAATTGCTTTTACTTGAAAAATACTGAACTGTCTTTTTAAGATAGTCACTGCTTGTTGTTTGGAAAAATGCGAACTGATCTGGATCTATGCTGTATTACACAATGTAAATATCACTGAAGTCACGTAAACTAATTAGAACGCACAGTGCTTTGATAAACTTCTTTCCTATCAGGAAAGTCAATACTTGTTGGTCATGGTGATCTGGATCACTGCTGTTTGGTTTCAATGTCAGTTCAATGGAAAAGGGTTATAGAATAAATCAGCACAATATACGCAGTCCCAGAAAAGGCTGGTAGAATAATATAGTATCCAATAAGAAAAACATCCGTATCGGTGGATTGAGAAGCAGTTCACATTTACATGTCACCATCAAAGTTTCACCAGGGTAGACTTGAACGTTGGGCGCCATTTTGTAACCGACCGTCCCGGTAGCTCAGAATGAATGAGACGAAACAGAAGACTCTTAATCTATTTTATTGGTCGATCACAAACTCGATCAATCGATCAATCACAATCACAATCGAACAATCACAGTCGGGTCTGAACTATGGGCTCTTGACCGCTGTCTCTTACTCTCTCTCCATCATTCTCAGTGAGTGTTAATATTTATAATGAAAAAATGATAGGAAACCTCCAAATATAACTTTTTCTTCTTTCTCTCTCAAATTCATACAACACTATGATTTTCCTTCTTGCTACAGTTATTCTATTATTATGCAAAATGTGCTCACCCTTTCGACCAATGAAATCTAAATTGACCACCTAATCTGCCTTCAGCTATACCTGGCTGATCTCAATAAAATACCAACAGCACAAAAGATTTATTCAACCTAAAGGCGTTCACCTGAGCAACTAGAAGTACAAAAGATTAATACAACCTAATGTCGCTCACCTGAGCAACTATAGCTCTCCCATGTATTTAAAACTATCACATCTAAACTTGGTTAAAACAATGAAACAGTGAAAATGAACTAATTAAGTTAATTATTTCACTGCTACTAAGACTTAAAATGCTACCTAATTAATTAAGCTATAAACAATAAAATCTACCTCTGCTACACCATGAAACCAAACATAAGTATAGTAGCCTTAAAAGCACCAAGGCGTCACTGCACTAACAAAAATGAACTGCTCCATAAAATAGGGTGTTACAACGTTATGCCATGCACTTATTCGTATTTAGAAGAGAACTTTTACAATCAATTCGATGGCGCAGTAAGTATAACGGTTGTACTCAAAAAAATCTGATAACAAGGTTGAGAGTTCGAGCCCCAGTAAAACCTTTTTTTATTTTTTTTTATTACATGTATTTTTTTGTATTTTTTTGTTTTGCTTTCGCAAATATGCAGGAATTTTTTTCCGTGATTTCCATGTTTACAGAAAAAGCATGTTTTGATGTATTATGCACATGTAAGCGACTTCACTCAGTAAAATGGCGAAGCTTGTATGGAGATACAGCGACGATGCAAGAGCTATCATTGAAAACTTGTACTAGTTCTGCATGGAGGAAAAGAAAACTGGAAGGGAACTGTCACTGAATCGTGTATGGGACATGACTACAGCACTCACTGGCGTTAGCAGATCTACCGCTCAGAAAATTGTGGAAGAGAAGAAGAAGGCACAGGACGAACAGCAACAACCAAAGCATCCACCATCATCTACGTCGAAAGTGTAACTGGATGACGTTGACCAGGGTGTTGTACGGAGGACCATCGCCAGCATGAAGAAGGTTCTGCCAACCCTTGATAACATCAGAACAGAGCTCAAACAGAGTATAGGTTACACTGGCAGCAAGGGTCGTCTTCGCAAAGATCCATCAAGTGAAAGTTGCTTACACACGCTGTGGGATGAATTGAAAAGTGCTGATGGAGACAAGATGTAGTCCTCAGCAGGATCAGACACCTGTGCAGGGTCAGGGAATTGAGAGAGGCAGGTTACACAGTCATTTATACATAATGATGACTCCACGACAGACAGAAGATAAAATCTGAAAAGTCCCAGTACTGTGATGAAATTGCTATATAAATATAAACAACAACAAAAAAAAACAACAAAAACAACAACAGCAGAATATACAACTGCAAATAAAACACAACAAAAATCATTTTATAACATATAAAACTTACTTTCCTATCTTAAAATAATTAAACATCAATACATGCAATAAAATTAAAGAAAACAAAAAAAAAAACCACAAGTCCAAATTTAGCTCGAACTCACGACTTCTCGGGTTTCAGGAGAGCGTTTTAACACTGAACCATAGAGACAGATATCAATTAAATATAGCGTTTAAGGATATAAAGATATTTTACAAACAGTTAACGGTAAATTATCTGCTCAACCCAGAAGAATGGACTCGACCAAAGGTCAATACTGAGAGGTCACAAATGAATAATACCACCTTGTAAAGGTGTATAAGTATGCATAGGACCATACAAACAATTTTTGGGAGCACAGTGACTCAGTGGTAGAGTGCTTGACTCGAGATCGAGGGGTTCAGGGTTCGAGCCTCATAAGTGGCACTGCGTTGTGGCCTTGAGGAAGACATATTAATCCCTGCTTTGTACTGCTTTAACCCAGGACGACCCATCCACACATAACTGAACAAAATATAAAAAATCAAATCAAACAAACATAATAAGCCAACTTTTTAGTGGAAATTAGTGATTATTTGCCTTATCAAGAAGTCTTACACATGTATTGTGTCGCATTTAGATGGTCCTTTCAAATACCAACAACCCACCTTTTTGTTATAAAGTATATATACTGAACCACACTTCCAACGCAAAATCGGACTGAACCTTAAATATTTCATACTCTTATTTCATATATTTTAGCGCAAATTTATCAACAGACAGAACATTCATTTGTAAATATGAAAACAGTACTTTTTTCACTTTTTCAGTCAGCAATTCAGTTCTGATCATTACAAAATTGAGTGAACGTCTCAGTGCCATAAACTCTGAACAAAATAATTTCGACAATACCTTTTTTCTTATAAAATACTTGCGTTGGAAGTGTGGGTCAGTATAAAATATAATACTATTTTCACTTTCTTATCTGTAGGCCTCAATTAATATGCACTGATGAGCAGGGCTTCTGAACTCTATAGCAATCCTGCGCTCAATTGAGGACATTTTCTGCGCTTAATTGATGAGCATTTGCGCTAAATTGATGAATCAACTATTTTCCAATGTATTTGCTAATCAGTTTGAAATTGTTTGTTACTTTAGTTGAAATTTATGATTTACGTGAACAATGTAACAGTCAATAACATTTATATTCATATGAATTCAAAGAATACAGCCTATGAAATATAAATAGCAACAAAACTTACGTGCATGAAATGTTCGTTCACATAATGTTTCCGTTCAGCTCATAAAATGCCAAATTATTTCTTTCAGGGGTCATGGGCAGACTGGAAGCTGAAAGCGGACGAAAAATATAAGATGAGGATTCAAGTTTTAGAAAGTGAACATTGACGTGCCAATGTACCCCTTGACCAGATAGTGGAATGGTTAGTTTCCACAAGACGTTTGATGATAACAGAGCGACGTATAATGACACTTGTGACTTGGTGATGATGCATTCCAAACGAGTATGCTTTTAAAAGCTGTATGTGTTTCAATATTGCTTTTTCTGTGCAATATATTCTTGTCTATTAATAGTTAAGGCGCAAGGATGTTGGTGAGCACGCACAGAGACAAAGTGTAAAAGTGCTCAATCTGACATAAAGACTTCGAGTTCACCAGAGTCACTGTGATGTGTTTTTGAGTAAGGCAGTATATCATGCGCCGATCCAGAAAGTTTTGTCAGAGGGGGTCCAACTTTGACAACGTTGTTTTTTTAGTTTGATGGGGGGGAGGAATGATCCAAAAACCACTATTAGCGGGCCATCATCGGCCCGCCAGCGGAACGCCATTTAACTGACGTTTCGCTGGCGTGTCGATTACGATTATGGCCCAATATTGAATGCTGGCTCTGTAGCTTTACGATTTTAAGGGGATCAGGACCAGTATTGCTAACAAAAAACCTATATTTTGTGATTTTCCGGGCGGGGGGGGGGGGGGTCGGGATCCCCTGTCCCCCCCCCTCTGGATCCGCACATGGTATATCCTCACTCTTTAGCACTGGTTATATAAACTACCAAGGAAATCGTCCCCACATGACCGAATACTGTTGAGTGGAATGTAACAAGCATACGCTACAGTACTCCTCTCAGAGCTTACACAAGCGTCGTTAATCGCTGACATTAATTTGATTAACCTTTCATATACTGATGCAGGAAGCAGCAAGAATCCAGCTAAATCTCTCAAGACACACTAATCAATGTTGACAAACTGTTATACTTCTTAACTGTTTCTAAGCACAAGTAGGGGCACACGGTGTAGATCCAGATGAGACGGCTCATATGAGCCGTCTCATCTGGACCTACACTGTTTGCTTACTGTCTTTGCTTTTTTGTCTTTCTTACATTTTGCAGCGCTTTTTCTCAGGATTTGTTTATAAGTAAAGAAGACAAAGTTTTAGAATCGATACAATCAAATAACACAACTGACTTGAGAAACCGTATGGGAAAGTGTTGCAAAAAACACTAGAAAATGTAACAGAGAATAACATTACACAAGGCGGCAAGGTACAGAAATGACTGTTTATTAAAGACAAACGTGAAACATAAATAACAAAATAGGATCCACAAATGAAGGGGGTAGTGCTAGAACGTCTATTCCCAAAATGTCTATTCCCAAAATGTCTATGCTCATAATGTCTACTCAAACATCTCCCAAGGGACCTGACAAATGTTAATGAAATGAAACAAACGTTGTGGTCGTTGTTCTTGCATATTTTACCCTATTCCAAACGAAATCGCACTGGAAAACGCTGTTAAACATTAAAAATCCCTTTCCTTACACTGGATTTCTCAAACCAAAATGGTGTCGATTGTAAATTTTCAAACGTCAAAATGTCGTTTCAGCTTCATAACCATACGCAACGTTTTCGTGAACAAAACAATTGGTGAAATTATTAGTCTGGTCGGCAACGCTTTCTATATAACGTCATGTAAATAGCTCAGGGCTCATTTTAAGTATTTTCAAGTTTAAACCCATGTTCAAAAAGCACGTGAATCTCCTGATTTGAACATGGATTTCATTCATTTGACAACGGGTTAAAACAGCTATACGAATAGGTATCTATGCAAGAATATAGGGATCACACATGTTTTTTCATGCATTAACATTTGCCTGGTCCCGAGGAAGCTGTTTGAACACGAGGCCGTGAGGCAGAGTGTTCAAACATCGTCCGATGGACCAAGCAAGTGTTAATGCAGTGAAACAAACATGTGTGATCGTTATTCTTGCATATTTTACCTGATTTCAGCAATAATCGCGCTGAAAACGTCGCTTAAACATTAAATATCCCATTTCTTACGCTTGATTTCTCAAAACAAAATGGCGTCCACGTGAATTTTCGAACATCATTACGTCGCCACAACGTCATATATACGCGTGCAACGTTTTCGCGAACGAAAGCATCGGCGAAATGATCAGCAGCCGCAACGCATTCCAGTGTAACGTCATGCATGCAAATCAGGGCCCAGTTGAGGCTTTTTCAAGTAAATGCCATGTTCAAACAGCACGTGAATCTCATGCTTTGAACATGGATTTTGCGGCTTCAAACAGCTTCGCGTAACGAACTCCCATGCAAGAATGGTTGTTATCACATTAACATGAAACTGACTGTGGTACGTAAATGGAATTGGTACATCAGACACATTTATCATGCAATATTATAATTTGCAATAATAAATGGGATATGGACAATATCCCCCCTGACCAAATCCCCCCTGCTCATTTTTGTATAGGTGGACATAATCCCTCCTTGAACTTTGCAACGTGGACATAATCCCCCTTATAAATTTTACAATGTGGACATAATCCCCCTCTATGAATTGTACAACATGAACATAACCCCTCCTGATTGAAATCCAACCCATACACACACACACTTCATTCAAGTTATTAACTTGGTGGGTTCTCAGAGCTTTAAAAACAGTATTTCCTATAGTTGCATCTTTATTTTGTTCTTTACTTAATGTTTAATTGTGCTGTAAAGAAAACAGTGGTTTAATTGAGTGCTAATAAGTCATTAATAACTTTCTGGTTTACCTAAGTAATGGTCACAGGATTCTTTGTAATATTTTACTACTTTATTGTTATCAAAGTTTATAGATAATTGATAGTTTATTGAGAAGACAATGGCTGCGAGTGTGTGTGTGTTTTCCCCATTAATTATTGGAAAAACTGTCTTTTTATAATAATTTTAACAATGAGCTTTTGCATTGTATAACATACTATTTTATGTAATACTCTAAATGGATCTAATTAACCCTTTGTCTCCAAGTGGTGACTATTGAAACCTCTGAATAACCTTTGCAAACAGTTTGGACCCAGATCAGGACCCTCAGACCTTGGCCCTAAACTGAATCCAAACTATTCGACATTTTTTTAAAATGAATTTTAGGAAATGTTTTGGACGCTTTAATAAGGGACAGTGTGTGTGTGTGTGTGTGTGGGATGGGGGGATTTCGTCCGGGAGGGTCGATGTCCATGTTGAAAAATTCATAGGGGGGATTATGTCCACGTTGTAAAATTCATAGTGGGGGATTATGTCCCACGTTGCAAAATTCATGGGGGATTATTACACGTATACAAATTTGAGCAGGGGGATTTTGTTGGGAGGGGGGGGGGGGGTATTGTCCTACACTCATAATAAATAAATTGAAAATATCTGTTTATCTGGAAATTTAAAAAAAAAACTTAGTCTAAAAATGTGCAATATATGAAACCTGTCACATATGCCAAGGCCCTTTCCCAAATTCGCGGGTGAAAACCTTTTACAAAATATATATAAATTTCAACGAAATACTTAAGGCCGAATAGAAAATTAATAATGAAAAGAATATAAGAAAAAAAAATCGATGGCTGTCTCAATGAAGAGCATGTTGAACTTGCCACTTTGATCCTCTCTTCAAGACGATTCAAGAATGCACATACTACCAATAATGTAGGGGTAGGGACAAGGAGAATAAGAGAAATGAAAAAGTAAATTAATGTCGATCTTCTTGAACTTTTGCACATTACCTCGAAAGAAAATACATAATATTGGCTTTGAGACATTGCCCACTATTATAACATACACTGATCAACTCTGTGTGAATTTAGCAGCCTAAAAATTGACACTGTTTTACCCTAACTTGGACAAATAATCGTTTTGGGTGACATAAGTGTTTTGTATAAAATAAGGTGATCTCAATTGAAAAAAACAGACACACTCTTACTAATTAGGGTATGTAAGTCCCACCAAGAGAAAACCCTGATTTTATGCAAAAAAACAAAGGCGCTTATACCCCTATTCCACACAGGCCTTGAATCCAATGAATTGACAAATATTGGATTCGTGGCTGAAACGTACTCAGTTTATGACGATCTTAACCGAATCATACAGTCTATAGCCAGCTCTTGCAATTTGTATGCCTATCGGCAATTTGGCTCAAAAGTTTTGAACTGTTCAAAATTTTGGCCATGAATTCCCCAATTTGAAAAATCACGCTTGATTCGTAACATATTCCTAATGCATTATTGGACATCAAACCTGAATCGTAATCGTTTGGAGGCTTTCTTAGCTACTCATAGCTCATTTGTGGGGAATCAGGAGATTAAGAAAAGCAACCACGGAAGAGATAGTAGAAGGGTTTTCCCTTAGAGTAACTACACCGGCACGCGCATGTGAGCCAGTCCTAGAAGTGGAGACAGATTTGGCATCTTCAGGAGCACAATCAGGATCAGTAAGTAACTCGTGGCTGGTGATTTTGCTAATGGCGAGCTACCATGTTTTTCCAAGTCAAAAAGTCAGGGCCAGGGCCTCTCGACTTTAACTAAGTTGTTCTCTTCTAGCTATTTAAGTAGCTGTTTTGACACTCAAGTTGCAGGATCAAATCTACAGCTGCTATATAAGGAACATTCATTTTGGAACTAATGCCCCCAAAGCATGGATGGGCCTTTTTTATAACTTTCGCCAGAGAAAATCTCGCGAATCGTCACGAATCGCCCGTGGATTTCTATATATATATATATATTTTTTATATATATTCTTTATAAATTAGTGCCTAATTCGTGCTGCATTTGGCGTTTTCTTTACTAATTCGTGATCGATTCTTAAACTAATTTAATGTTTTCTAATAGGTCATTGCACATCGTAGTGAATTCAGCACAGTATTGTGGCGATTAAGGCCGAATCCAGCCAAATTGCTTGAATATTCGTAGCTGTTTCGTACCTGTTTCGTAACTGAATCCTAGAACATCACGAGTGGGTTTTAACTTTTATGGCAACTTTGCTTTCCTCTTTAATTGCACGCCAGTGGGTCGGACTTCAGACTCTATGATGGTTCTGACTAAGACTAATCTATTGATAAGATGGTAGGGGCCTGATGCTTTGGCTGTTTGTCAGGCCCACCAGGGTTCACCTGTTGGATTTCTTTTTCTCTGGTATTCAGTTTATATTTACTGATGAGTCCTTATCTTTGCTCTATTTCCTTGTTATATCTTGATTTATATGTTTTAGGAAGAGATGCATTGATAGGTTATGGGTCTTAAATGCAAACCAAATATTTATATGTCTTGATCCACATCTGAATTAAGGGTGAGGTTGGCGCCGTTAAACCGGTTTAAGCCCTCCAGTAAAATATTTTACTGACCGTTCCAAGGCGGTACTTCTTTTGTGGATCTTTTATGTTTTGTTCTGTCTTGTGTTTGCTATGTCTTTGTACGCGACCGTTTATATGTGCTTTGTGTTCACCTGCTGGGAAAGAGCTGACCTCTTGGCTCTCGTTTGTGGTGTCTAACTGTGAGTTTTTTAACTTTCCCATTGGTATCGTGGGTCAGGTGTGGTACTTGATTGTATCGATTTCTGATCTTTGCATCCTTACTTACTTTAAAGATACCAGTTTGCACACTGTGTTGTTTGATGACCGAATCTGCTAATGGTTGCTGGATATATTATAAGATATAGCTAGTATACTGGGTTTGAGTGCTTGAGAAAGAAGACTTTAAACCAATTATAATTATGCACTGTTATCTAGGAGATAGAAACATTTATATAGAATTAAGAGAAAAACATAAATGTGCCAGTACCTGAGATTTTGATACTTATCATTTTCAAATTAACACCAAGCTGATGTATCTGGCAGGGTTCAAGGTCTAGATTTTGATTTGAGTCTTCATCTTAATCCACTTCATCTTCATCCACTGGCTCCTCTTTGAAAAATATTAATATAAGAATAATAAAAAGAAACTCTAATATTGGCTTTATTTGGCCGTGACAGACTGTAAAATATTTGCTAATGCTGTCATTTCTATTTAAAAAGATGTTCTATTAAATCAACACAATATGATTCCATTCACAGAAATTTCAATGTTTAATATCATCAAAAACAATTCACACGACAAACATCAATTTTCAAGTTATTAATGCATTATCACTTTAACTAAACAGTCAAACCCCTCGGCAACTCTCAAAACGACAAAAAATTGATTTTCAAGACCAATTATCACTTAGTGCAAGACGAAATTATTGCAGAATACTTCAAAGGGAGCATTCTTTTGCAATACTTTCCACCTTCATTTATCTACCATTTGTCACATAGATCTTTGTTTTGTCTATTTTTGTGGCTGTTTTTGCACAGGTTTTACTGTACTTATTAATATGGAAGTTTTCCAACTATATTACAATTTTGATTGAGAAGACTGCATGCTAAACCTAGATACAACATGTAGCAATGTTCAAAAATTGAAGATCAATTTATGCATTATCTCACACAATTACCGTAATTTACTCCTCAAAATAATTGAAGGACCAGTACTATGAATTATAACATTGATGCATTTTTTGTAGAACGTATTTCGAAAACCGATTTTACGATGTAGCCTAAATTTTTCAGACATCTTTGACGCCTTATTGCCAAGTGAAACAGCAAAAAGAAAGTGGTAGAAAATGTTACTAATAAGGATTTTTTTGTCATTTTAAAGCTTGCCCTAAATGCATTGGAATGTCATTTTTGTGTGTGATCCATGGACCACAGAACTGCATGAAATTAATGAAAAGTGTTTTTAGATGCTGAAATCTCTGTTTTTGCATGATTTTATGGTGTTTTAATCCCGTTGAAACAATCCACCTCTTCCTGTGAGAGACAATTGCACCGTTTGGCTGTGGCGTAATAGCCAGACTGTAGATTCAGACAACTGGTTTGGGCGTTTGTCTGTGACAATCTTTAAATGATTCGTCGGGACATCTTTCTAACACTCAACGGCACAGAATGACGATTGAAAATCTGATTCTTGATGGCCAAGTACACACATTGTTTACAGAAAACCAAACAATGTCAAAACTCCATTGTCAGTGATGAAAATGCTTGCTTCCCAGTATATTGAAACAGTTTGAAGATTTTTTTTGCATGTAAGCTAAACTGTTTACAACAAAGTTTAATTTGGTATCACTTTCATTCTACTCGAACGACCACAGAAGAATTTCTTTACCCCACCCACTGCCTTTTGAAAGTGTGTTTTTGAGGGTATGTTCATTTGAGACACAGTTACGGCAGAATTAGGCATGGGAATCAGTCATAATGATTCTTGATTTATGGATATAAAGCATAGAAATACTTGGGCTAAGTTTTACAGAATTTAAATGTTTGAGATAATCATACTCGCATTTTAAAATCTTGGTCCTTTAATTATTTTGAGGAGTATATATGGAGGGATATACAAGCCATAATCATCATTAGCTGAGGGGTGGGGGGGGGCTTCCAGCCTCAACAGTCATTCATTTTTAATGAGAATTCTACCACTGTTGCGATCTTTCAAAACAGTTAATATTGTCTATCATGACATAGTATTACTCTACTGCCAGCCAAGAGTGAGAGTGACGTCATACTTTGTTTACAATTGTTAAGTAAAACATTAATTTGTAAACTCCACTTGAGCTAATGCGAATCGATAGATCACTTGTGTATTAAGCCTATCCTGCGGATATGATTAATAAACAAGTGATCTATGGATTCTAAGTCCATGATAACTTTTTCAACAAGACATGACGTCACTGTCACTCTTGGTTGGCACGACAGTAAATGTCATTATCATAAAACACCTGAAATATAAAACAAAACAGCAGAAACCAAACCAAATTAACTAAGGGGAGGTCGAGTGGGTGGGTCAGCAAAAATGTTCTATGTTCTGCATAAAGGAAGCGAAAAGACTAAAATATATATGCATCACAACAATGCTGACGGGCTTATTATAATATTGTAACATGTTACTACTTGTCATATCTTGTTAAAACATGTTCAATTAAATCAACACAAAATGCATCCATTCAAAACATTCACAGAAATTTCAATGTTCAATATTATCAAAAACAATTCACACGAACAACATCAATTATCAAATTATTATAGCATTATCAATTTAACTATACTTAATAATATGGAGGGTTTCCAACCATATTGCAATAATTTTAATTGAGACTGTGGCATGCTAAACCTAGAATACACCATGCAGCAATAATCGAAACTTGAAGATCAAATAATGCATGCTCGCCAATGAGCGGACCAACTGTAGATTCGCTCACCGCCACAATATATAACATATAATTATAACATTGTATCAAGTTAGTGCGTTTGTAAAACAATAATTTGAAATGTGATTCTCAATAATAGAAAAATTTAATTCAAATGGAATTGAATTGCACTATCAATTGTTTTGATGCTGATTTGTCTTATTTAGCTGTTTAGTGCTAATGATAACGAATAAGAAATTCAAAATTGTCCGATAATGTTATCAAATTTCTGAACCAACAATGGGTGTATGGGTGCCTCACACATGCTCTTGCGCATGCTCGAGCTTCATTATGGATCTTATATAGAGCCCGTTAGTGCAATCGCTCCCGTTAGTTTAAAGGTATTCTTTGACTTTTTGCTTACTGTAAAGGCGGCGCCTCATGAATGCGTAATTAGGACTGGTCAACCTAAGGCATAGGTAAAAGCTGAAAATGAGGCGTGGTTTTATTCAAAAGTAACTGTATCATCTTGCGCAACTACCTCAGTCATTATTTAGTCCTTAAAACGCCAGTAAAATAACTGCATCGGAAAATGTCTATTTAACATCAGCATTTGCGCGGCCAAACAACTTAATAATTCTTCACCAAATTATAAATAGAACCTGATTTTCCTTGTTTAGCAGATGAAATAGCCGAACCACGCCCAGATATGAATACTATAGTTGCCGCCTTTACAGTAAGCGAAAAGTCAAGTAATACCTTTAATTTAAATGCACAATGCTACAATACACATAGCATTACCACAGGGGGTTAACTCAGTCACAGTGCGGGGTGATTCTTTATGACAGTTGTCAATGATGCTTTATGAAAAGGGTTACAGGTTCTTTACTTTGGGTCAATGATTCTTTACAAGTTTCTATGCTCATGCCAAACGCGGGGTGAAAATGGTAATATTCGACAGTTTTAGAGTCGAATTTTGTTAATAGACATATAAGCAGCATGTTTCATGATGGTCTATGCATTTATCATACAGTTTAGCTGTCCAACAATTCACCAGTTACACAAGAGATGCTAAGTTGCAACAAATGCCATATGTGTATATTTCATGGTTTTATCGAGCCAAAAACGCTTGGAAACGAACCATTATATTATAAATTTGGTATCTGAAGCTGAAATTCTTCCTTTGATATACGTTTTAGCCTATTTCAATATTTTTCGAAGTTAATGGTTCTTTATGAAAGGTTACAAATGCTTTATGAGCCTAAAATTCGGGTTACAGGTTCTTTTAGAAAGTTATAACATATTCTTTATGAAAGAAGTTACAAGTTTTTTATGAGACAAATGCAATTTCCTCTGATATACAGCCCTAATGTATTTTTTGCCCCAATAAAAGGGCCGCTGGTATGTGCGACCAACAAAGGCTCAGACCAGCCTGCACATATGCGCAGTCTGATCTGAGCCTTTGCTAGTCGCTTAACTTTTATATGGCTGTTAAGCTATTGACCGATTAGCATTTGTAGTTTCTAAGCTTAAAAGGAGGCCGCACAGGCTCGTCTGAGTCTATTCATGCCAAAATGCCACATTGCTGGAAGTTTCTTGTCCTGGCTCAAATGTCTTTGTTGGTTTGTGTTGCTGTTCAGAAAAAGTTGAATTTTGACCTATTGACCCTATCCTCAGGGTCGTGGGGGGGGGGGGGGTAGGAGAGGAGGGTGTACGAGAGGGGTAAGTCAACAATTTTTCCGTCATATTACGGCATCCCACACTTTACTGGGCAAGCTTAGCTAAGGAGGTAATGCTCTGTTCCACACAGACCACGAATCCCCAGAATCATATAGAATCGATAAATGTTAGGATTCGTGGAGAAATGTATTTTTTTTTTCAACCCATACGTGATGTTCTACGATTCAGTGGAAATACTGCAATAAGTTAAAGAATCGACCACGAATTAGTTGAGAATATGCCGAATGCAGCACGAATTGGGCACGAATTAACAGAAATCCGCGGCGATTTGTGATGATTCGCGAGATTTTCCCTCATGACAATTATAAAAAAGGTCCATCCATGCTTCGGGGGCATCAGTTCCAAAATGAATGATCCTCGTATGTCAGCTGTAATATTTGTCAATTCGTGGGATTCGGGCCCTGTGTGAAATAGGGGTATAAAACAGTACTTTTTGCACATACTTTCACTTGAAACTGACAAGAACCCTTATTGAATCAGCGGAAGTTGGCGAATGAACGTATATTCGTTTTCATGACCAATCTCCAGGTAATAATGGACTTCAGGAGGGTCGCAATGAAACTTACGAACCCTAGATGAACCACTGGGCTTGCCTCCGACTGTGCTACAGGACCCAATAAAAAATTATACTCTCATACGAATGAAGGTGTACCACTAGACTGATATCCGTCATAGATGCTAATGTTTCCCTTATGAATCCATACCAACCTCTACCATTCCAAGGGAGTGCTGTGGCTCAGTGATACAGTGCTTGACTCAGAACCGAGTGGTTGCGGATTCGAGCCTCACCAGCGTCACTGCGTTGTGTCCTTGAGCAAGACACATATATCATTGCTTAATACTGGTTCAACCCAATAAGACCCGTCCTGGCATAACTGAAAGATTGTTGACTGGGACATAAAGAATCCACTCAGCCACCATCTCACAAGTTCAAGGTAACAACTTTAACTCAAATGTCTGTCCATAGATCATACATGCTTCGAGTCCCCTAGCTCTGTATCTCATTACAGTTTAAGATATCCTCATGAAACAGATATCAATCAACATAAGACAGCGTGTAAAACACAAGGACTTTAGCTCTCTATTGCCCATTTAAAAAAAATATGGCCCGTTAAAACGGAAAATTGTAGATTTTGCAATTTAAATCGTGCCCGCTCTGTAATAGAAGTACCTCGCCCAATAACCATTTTTGTTTATGGTAAGACTAGAAATATTTTCTTCTAACGTGCATGGACATCGATTTTAGAATTGCTTTAATTTGATCCACTTACCAATTACAACAAAAGCTGTCTGCGTTTGTCGTATGCTGAATGTTTTTGAAGTCTCTTAGGCAAACAGTGTAGACCTAAACAGACTGTTGCTGTTTGCTTCTGTGACTTTAGTCAATAATCTAAACAAATATATGCAGCAGCCGAAAATTGGGTGTAATGATCAACCGCAGTTTTTGGCTGGCTTTTGGAGGTTGTATCAGTCATCCTTTGATTTTTATGCATACTTTCAAACTTGATTGTCACTCATCGAATGACGACATGTTAGACAGATGGCGCAAATTTGTTGTTTTTGTCAATTTTAAAAAACTACACCCAATATTTCAAGTCTAGCTACTGTCCTGCCAGCCAAGAGTGACAGTGATGTCATGTTTTGTTTACACTTGTTAGGTAAAGCATTAACTTGTACACTCCAGCTGAGCTAACACAAATCGATAGATCACTTGTGTATTAATCCTATCCTGTGGATAGGATTAATACACAAGTGATCTATCGATTATAAGTCCCTGATAACATTGTAAACAAAACATGACGTCACTGTCACTCTTGCCTGGCAGGACAGTAGCTTTTATAGCTCAAGAAGAAATTCACGGAGCGCCTTTGAGCCAGCTTGCATGCTTTTATCACTTTTCGTGGTACCTCAAACTACCAAGCAGTAGACACTATTCAAGGGCGGATCCAGAAAATTTTGTCGGGATGCGTTAGAGGGGGGTCCACGCCCACAAAAGTATGAGATGTTTTCTGTCGTAGTTTTTATGGTCTTCATCCTATTTTAAAGGGGAATGCCTTTTACAAAGTTTCGCAAAGAATATAAGCGTATTCCATGGAAAACTGGGAAACTAATATGTTTTTGAGGTACAAGCTTTCCTAGGGGATCCCTAATGCGTATTCCCATGGAAACCTATAGCGCTTGTGATTTTCCAGGGGTCTGGACCTCTGCTCCCCACCCCCTCTGGGCCCACCCATGCTGTCTGCGAGTCGCTGAATCTACACATTTCACATGTATATTAATAGTGAGATGGTCGCAGGTGTCATTCCATGGGCTGGCAGGACAAAAAAGAGCAGCCCATGAAGACTCGTATTGGTGTTGGAATCTTCCCAGACTGCTCACAACCTTAGCCGTGATCTAAATCTGTATCCAGAATAAGAGCTGTGAAAAAAAATACTGATATCCATGTTGATATGGGTCTTGGTGCTACTTTGCCTCGTGACAGGCTCCTATATTAGCCAATCTTGTAACCACAAAAGCTTATATGTGTTACCCTACAGTAGTTCTAGATCAGCAGGCTTTGCTTGCTTTGAACTACAATAAGAAATGGAAATAATATGTAAATACATGCATTTTTAAATGAGCAATCTTATGGCCAACTTCTGAAACTGATCACTGTGTCGTGTGTTTGTCTAGTCTTTTTTAAGCATACTATAAAAACTATTATTCTAGACTAGTAATTTATTACCCGAACAGAAGAATATGTTTTTGGCAGACAGATATACATTGAGGAACCAATGAAGCTTGGCTTTTATTGGTCAAAACTTTAGATATGCCGTAAGCGTAGCCTATGCCGTAAGCGTAGCCTTAAAGGCTTATGCACCAGTCATTTGTATCCACGCCCCCCCCCCCCCCACCTACGGGGATAGCGGTGGGCTATGGTGCAGTGCAAGTACTTTTTGATTGTCCCCGCACTACCGGGGAACTGCGGGGGTTTTAACATTGGGACACTTACCCCTGTGAGATTTTCTGTAGTGTAGGGCGGGGCTAAGAGTAGGGTTGTTGCCCTCAGCTTGTCCCCACAGGACTCTGAAAAGGGAAAAGTCACTATCCCCGCCCATCCCCGTAGGTGAGAGAGCAGTGGATACAAATGACTGGTGCATTGAGGGAGCAGTGGATACAAATGACTGGTGCATTAAGTGAGGATTATCGCCCGTATAGGCTTTATCACACCGGGTAGGCTCTGCAGTCAGACACGCATCGGTAACGTGTCTGGCTACAGATGCGTGTCTGACTGCAGATCCAGGGGTCGCGAGTTCGATCCCGACCCGGTACCATACTTTCGTGGAGATTGATCATGAAATAATTTCTACGGTAATTCTCCTCCTTCCGCTGATTTATTCAAGAAGGGTTGTTGTCAGTTACAAGGGAAAGTATGTGCACAAATTACTGGTTAACCGCTTGCTCAAGCCTGCCCAAGAAAAAGTGTGGTTAAGTGAACTGACCGTCCCGCAATGACCATAGCTGTTGACATGGGACGTAAAGCAACAAAAACAAACACCGGGTAGGCGGCAATCGAAAACGTTAATACTATCGACAGACGTAGATCAAAAATCGATTGCCGCCTACCCGGTATGTTTCTCTATTGCACCAGCTTTGTGCATTGTTAGATGTTGCACGGAATACAATAACTAATACTACCGACTGAAGGCTCTGTTTTCGTCTTCAAATTATTAGAAAACAACTCCACCGAAGAGAACTATAACTGCAACTGCAGGTACCAAGAACGAGAAATCTGGCTTCTGGGTTCACAAGTAGTCTGCTTTTTATAGGTTGATTGTTAGATTCTAATGATTGGATATATCAATAGGCGAGGTAAGTTTGTGAATGTTGAAAAAAAACCTCATTTGTATTTCTTTTGGGTACTCAAAAGAACCGTCTAAATGAGACGTTTCTTTTGAGAATCCAAACATGTAAATCGTTGTTGTCTGCATGTCTCTTTTTGTTAATCAAGAGTAGAATATCAAGTAAGATAAAAGTTATTATGGACAATGTTTGACTTAATCTTCCATGCCTGTGTGGGGCGCAGTGGCTCAATAGAAGGGTTGCTATTTTGAGACTCAGAGACGTCAGAGTCAGTGTTTTACCCGATGCTTTTGTACTGGATCAACCAAGGTAGACCCATCCCGACAAGACTGAAAGATTGTTGACTCGGACGTAAAGAACCAAGACAAGCAAACGAAAAACCAAATGCTGCTATTTTGACCTGTCAGGCTCAACTCACTAATTCATGTTAAGTCCCCACCTATTGGGACGTTCAAAATACGCTGAGCCACCCCATCCCCATCAATCCACCACATGCTCCTATTGGGAGTTTCAAAATCAATATCAATATAATTTATTTGAAATAAAGGCCACCGGCCCATAACATGAAATATTTCAAATACAATTTTAAAGCAATGCCTTAAATAAATATCCAACATCGAAGAGAATTTTTAATTCTAAGTAGAGTTTTGTTTGGAGCATGTAATATTTATGACTTATAATGTGATTCGAAA
The DNA here is from genome assembly GCA_964019695.1 of Loripinus fragilis. NCBI lineage: Eukaryota > Metazoa > Mollusca > Bivalvia > Lucinida > Lucinidae > Loripinus > Loripinus fragilis. The sequence goes on along the minus strand of OZ026514.1, from coordinate 63,097,468 downwards.
AAAGATTCAATCTCTGTTTTTTCTTTTTTAACACAGTCCGAAAATATATGTCGCCATAGCACCAACTGGAACCGCTCCGGGGGAGGGGTCCAGTGTGTACCATTGCAACAATATTACATAATTTATTTTCATTTATGTTTGTCTGAAATCCCCGAGTTTTATACATACACGAACCAAAATTTCAAATTCAAAACAGTGTATACACAGATCAGTTTGCTCCACATGGAGCAACCAAATCTGGATCCACTCTCTTTTGCTTCGCCAATTTAGGGAAATGTGCATCTTCTTTCTCAACTTACGTTCGTGCATATTTTAAAACGCTGGGCCCCACTGAGGGGAAAGAACGAAACTTTCATTTAGTATTTCCATTTTTTTGAACAACTCTTATCAATTTTTCAAACAGAAATGACCCAAACCAGCCTGCTCCATTTCGGGTCAGTCTCGCATGGGTCGATTCTTTTTGAAAAAATCTTATGTTGGGTCAATGACCGCTCTCAGTAATGCCGTAGTGAAAGTTCATTTACATAAAGCATGTGGCCGTCACTAGCTCCGCCTAACATCCACCCAAACTAAGCCACAGCCAATAAGAATGTGGTTAATGGATACATAATGTATTTATCTTCTTTTACCCCGTGTAGATATAGTAAAATGATTTAGCTGGGCGGAGCTACTAGCAGACACATGTTCATCACACGCTATCAATGAATATGCAAACAGCGTATGACACACAGATTATTTATCGGGTCACTGCGTTTTGCACGAGACTGACCTAAATACTCTATAATTGAAACATGAGATCCCTGTGTCGGACAGTCCCCGGTGCGTATCAATTAAGTTTTGTGGACTTATAGTCATTTGTGCCAAAATATTTCTATTGTTTGGATATATACTATATAAGGGATAACCATTGTGGTGAAACGACGTCACACTACAGGTAAGTAAAGTTCTGACTTCACCTGTTTGTAGGTGTTAGCGAAACGTGGGTAGTGTCGACCTTCGAGACCACCCATGCTTCGCCAACACAGCATAAATTTATGATATAAGATAATAAAAGACATATTGATGTCTCGGATACAGTACGGGATACAGTACTGGATGCTGAAAGCAGGTTTTGGATGTTAACGATGCATGGGGGGATCCAGAAAATTCTGTCTGAGGGGTTTGGTGTCCTGAGATCTTTATTTTACTTTTTTTTTATTTCACAGAGGGCAGTGCGGACCTGACCTCCCTTTCAAAGCAATTGGGCCCACGGGGTCCTACTTCTTCCCGAGGTTGTCAATAACAGTATTTCTAAGGAAACATATAACAACTTTTGATCTTCCAGCTGGGGTGCAAACCCTCTGTCCCCCACCCTTGGGACACGCGACACATGCGATGCTTAGCTAACAATCTGGACTCTGTAGCTCGGTTAGTTGCATATCTGCTTAATATGTAAGCAGACGAGAGATCGCACCCAGCATATTTTTCACGGAGAATTGTTTCTTCTCCTGATGTTTCAAGAAGACCAAGTTGCCAGTTACTTGTATAAGAATGAGCAAAAGTAATGGTAAACTGCCCTACAGTAGGCTTGCATAGGAACATTGTAGTTATGATAAACACAGCTGTTTACCATAGACAGCCAATCAAATCAAATAACAATTAATTGAAACGAATTCAGAGGCTATGTCTCGGCATCACTGATATGATATTGAAATGAATATTAACCTTAATCGTAATGATAGGGCGCGATTTGCTTGACTTGGGGGAAATTTGGATGGGATTGGGCCCTTTTAGTCTCTCCCTGTCTCTTGGAGGAGTCCCATCATGACAGAAATATTGTTGACTGGGACTTTAAGTCTTAACTCAATCAATAAACAAGCCAGGGCTGTAGTAATAGGTCTAATTGCCCTGATATTTGATCCTAAAACCATTAACATATTTGCCAATTCTTTCATAAAGCATCCGAACCCTTTCATAAAGAACCAGTTATCCATCATTCGAACTGGTAAAGAACCTGTTACCAAAATGTGTTAATGATTCTTTATGACCAGTTTTTAGCTTGTCATAATTAATCATTTAAAATAAACTCTTTATAGTTTTACATGAGGAGACAATTGATTTTTCAAAGACATTTAGATTGAACTTGAAGTTGTATGCTAAATATCTTTGATGGAGTATGTACTTTGATAAAAATACTGAATTTTATTATGGATTTTATCATTATCTTAATTAAACCGCCAATTAAACCGCCAATTAATCGCCGACACATAAACCGTCATCGCAAAGACTCAAAGAGTAAAACCTTTAGCTTTTCAAATAAATGAATTAACAGAAATAAAATACTTTCGGGCTTCGAAAATCTTAAGTTTAATGCCGTTTCCCATCACCTACCTTATACTGATTAAGGAAATCATAAAGCACCCGTAACCCTTTCATAAAGCATCATTGACAACTGTCATAAAGAATCACCCCGCACTGTGACTGAGTTAACCCCCTGTGATTACTGAAACCTAATATAGACACGTGGCTTTTGGTCTACCGAATTAGAAGCAAATATTGACTCAACTGCTAATTATAGGGACAAAACAACCAAACCTTTTTGAACGCATGGGTTTACTTAGTTTATTGTCAGGTAACCATCCAATTAAAGGACACTTTACCTCATTGTGGTGCATTTTTTCACCTCAATTCACGAGTCAATTTAATGCTAAAGCAATATTGTTCAGCATATCACTTTACACATGGAGTCTTTTGAAATTCAAAAGAAAGATCTTAGCGTGAAACATTATTTGAGCCGCGACATGAGATTTCCAACAATGTGGTATGTGCGAACAGCAAAGCCTCAGATCAGCCTGCGCATACGCGCAGTCTGATCAGAGCCTTTGTTTTGTTTGTCGCTTGAATATTCTGTGACTCTTAAGCTACTGACTGAACACCGTTTTGAGTTTCTAAGCTTAAAGGAGTCTGCACAGGCGCGTCTGAGCCTACACTTGTCAAAATGCCAAATTGTTGGAAATCACAAAAGGCATATTTAAAAAAAAAAACTTTTCGCTTACTGTAAAGGCGGCAAGTTTAATATTCATATCTGGGCGTGGTTCGGCTATTTCATCTGCTAAACAAGGGAAATCAGGTTCTATTTATAATTTGGTGAAGAATTAATAAGTTGTTTGGGCCGCGCAAACGTGCGTGCATTTCATGAAAATCCTAGCCGTATACACACTGAACTCACATTTATTAACCCTTTTTAAAAGCGCATAATCACAAAATGTATGTTGTCGTCCACTAAATTACTTGAAGCCTCGTAGACAAACAGTATGGACCCAGCTCAGACTGCTCCTGTAGGAGCAGCCTGATCTGGGTCCACAATATTTGCCTCTGCGCTTATGTTAGATGCAGTTAATTTGATGGCGTTTTAAGGACTAAATAATGTGTTTAATGCGTCTATACTGGGGTAATTGCACAAGATTTTGAATAAACCACGCCTAATTTTCAGCTTTTACCTAATAACACATTCATGAGGTGCCGCCTTTACAGTAACCAAAAAGTCATATGATTTTTTTAATACCAGGGCCTTAACATGAATAAACCAATAATATGACAATGCGTCACGAGAAGACTCATATCGAACTATGCATCAGCTCAGTCTGATCAGTATCCTGTCCGTCCGCATGATGAAGAACGCTTACAGCAGATTGTGTTTCGGCAAATACACCAGATGTCCCTTTTCCGTGTTAAAGACTTGCACGCTTGTCCATTTAAAACGTTTGCTTAATGGCAATTGCGGGTAATACATCACACATTGAAATCTTTTAATACTTTGCATACAGTTTGTTTTATGTATGGACTGTCAATTTATAAAATGAAAAGAATATGTCATCAGGCTCAATTTTTCATAATCTCACATGGAAGTTTTCAGCATTTTACAAATTTTCTGAAAAAAAAAATCCCCCGCCTCCTTAATGGGATCTCGGGCAATATAATGCGGTAAGCATTATTATATTGCAGGCCTCTGTTTGCCTGTGTGTGCTACATGCGCCTAAATCATTTGACCACTGTGCGCATATAATTTACCGTTATGACACCTAATTTGTGACGCAATCTCAGGTAGGCAGAGCCCTGTAATGGTCATTGGTGTTCGTGGCACTCTTATTGCGGTCGGCCATGGCCGGCCGCTTATATAAACTTCAATTAAAACACACATTAAATTCAGGTTTCAAACAAACCTTTATGCCGTGCTCAGGCTATATTTTATTCGCTGCCGAACAACGAGTGGGGTACCAAATATCATGGGTTGACCTACAGCGCGAAGTAAACTGTCCGTGAAATCTGTAGGGCTACCTATAGCGCGAGGCAAGCTCGTTTGCGAATGTAATTCGTCAATTTTCCCTGCCGCTTTATATAAGCGCAATAAGTATTAGCTTTACAAAAAAGCTGGCGAAAGAAAGAAAACGTCCCAAAGTCAAAACGTCCTTGATTGGCAAAAAGTTCAAAATGGAAGCATGCAGTGGGCAAGAATACATACAATGATAGGGCTAAACGACCGCCAGCTTTTTTGAAAAGCTAATACTTGTCAACAAAGTAAGAGTCACCTGCGCCAATGAATGCTAATACGTAAGATGCATTTAACTTGAGCTGTAAATTCGGTTCTTTGTGAATCATACGTTCTTGCATTAAGTGCGTGTCCCCTATAAATTCATGTTTAAATTTGTTAACATAAGACTGATAAGTTTAAAATGTATAGAGGATATATGCAGATGAGATGCCCCTCACGACTTGGCTTATCTGAATCTACTTTATTCATCCCCTATCCCATGGCACGTATGAGTATCTAACGGTAATACTGATTACGAATGTATCTAAAGGGCCGTATACACTATCAGTTTTTCTTGTACAAGTTTACTGTACATGAAAAACTGTTATTTAATTTGATGGTGTATACAGCAGAAAATGATCAGTTTTTTATTGTACAAGAAAAACTGATGAATAGAAACTCATCCTATGTTCAATGATAACTTATCAAACTTAAAATCAAATAGCCAATCAAAAGCAAGAGAATTTCTGGTAGCAGCATTGTAAACAAAAGCACATGGCCAATATTGCTGCAAGAGGATATCATGGCAGAATTTATTTGGACAGACACAGTTACATCAAGACTCAGTGACTTTATAGAAGAAAATAAAATTATATGGAATATCAGGTCAAAATAGTATAAGAACAGAGATTTGAGAAAAAGGACAGTTCTTGAAGTCTGCGATGCTTTGAACATAACAGGTGAGTCTTTTGAGCACAAACATACATACATACAGATACAATAACCTTTATTTTGTTTACTACTTTTCTATTGTAGCAGCAAATAGTAACTCTATTGAACATAATACCTGTGAGTCTGAATTTACAAGAAGATCCTTTACTTTTTACTGAGATAAAAACGGGCCTTACAATTATCGAGTCCTAAAGTCCGTTTCTTCATTATACAATGTCAGAATATGTAACCAATCACGCGACCACACATGTATATGTATCTGGTGCTTAATCTCCGTCGCAAAATCACAATGCATAAAATGCACAAAACAAATGCAACATAATCTTCCTCTGTCTCCATTGCTACTATTGTGTAATTACCTGCAAAATGTTTGACAGCAGAGTAAAATTCTTGCTATGTGTATACACCACATCATTGTCACTTTTTCTTGGTCAGTTTTTCTTTTACAATAGACTTGTACAATAAAAAATGATAGTGTGTACGGCCCTTAATACTGGTTAAGAAGTATTAAATCCCGCCAAGTGTTTACATTGCGGCATTTATATCATTTATGACATGACCGAGAGTGGTCATAAAAGGCACTTCACTTTGCGAACATAGCTTGGAGTTTTACGACAGGAAATGTTGTTTTGGACATCCCTGAGTTTTTGTTCACAAATAAGAAAGTTATAGGCGTTTGAATTTTTGAAGTGAGCTGCATTAAGTGAATGGAAAAGTCAGAGGTAATCAAAGAAACGATACAGTGAAAATATATGCTAATATCAATCACTAGCGTTTGATATTATATCGTTTCTCTAGTGATTGGTATCACTTTTATTTGTTTTTGATATGCATTGATTTCACTGCTGAATATAAAATAAATGTATTTATTATATACAAAGTATTGAAATACAGGAAAATATTGATTAAACATCGTGCAAATTTTCAAAAAAGCTGTATTTCACATCCGTGAAAATATAAAAAGCTGTATTTCACAGCCATGAAAATATAAGTTGTATTTTACGGGTGAATTGGATTTCCTCTGCTTTCTCCATTGGCTTTCTTGAGTCCACTTTAGAATTTCAAACACCTGTAACTTTCTTACTAGTGGACAAAAACACAAAGTGTGGGTATTCATTTTCTTAGTTAGATCGCAAGGAATATTTTGGTAAAAAATTGTCGGGTTTTGCTGAAATTTTCACTTTTTCTACTCCTGCTCCTATGGTTTCAGATTTTGTCGACATTGCAGATTAAGCAACGTCATCACTAATATGACGTAGTATGTTAACGTGCATGACGTCATTTAGTGCAAAATATCTGCCACGCTCAAAATTGTATATGATAAAAAGAAAATTCAAATTTTTGGAATTGAATATGCCATTTATTTCATCTCGTGAAGCGAGAAAATGTATATTTCATGCGTACTTTCCCATTGGTATCCTGGGTCAGGTGTGGTACTTGATTGTATCGATTCCTGATCTTTGCAACCTTACTTACTTTGTTACTCATGAAATATGCATTATCCGCTTCACTTGATGAAATAAATGGCATATTCATTCAAAAAAAATGAATATCCTCTAAATATTACCTGTACATGTTTGGCGGAAAATTACCATGAATTATCAAACGAATAAAATCGGTAATTTTGTTTTTGCCTAGAAAGATTTATTTCCTCTAGGGAAATAAATCCCATAGCTGGAACTCCTTTTTACTGACCACAAGTGACCAAAGGCATCGATGGGATGAAATGCATGCCAATTTGGTTTGAATTTATTATTTACAATTTTTAAACAAGCACAACTTTTCTCTGCATTTTTGACGTCACAAACATTAACAAATGACGTCGTTTCATGCGATGACCTTGCATAACATGTCTGTCTTCCAGATCGAGGAACAAAAACAAAAAATTCTATAAAATCAATAAATTTAGTACCGAAATTTTCGTTACGATCTAACTAAGAAAATGACTACCCACACTTTATGTTTTCGTTCGACAGACGTTTGAAATTTTGAGGTGGACTCGATGAAGAAGATTTCCAAAATGGCGGACTTCCATTTCTTCAGCAAGGAATAGCTAGCTGATGTATTACTACTCGTGTTAGAATTAGACATGTCATGATCCCGCCAGTTTTGCCACATCGCATACGGTAGTATTTTCTTGATTTGAGCAAGCAGTTCTAGCAGAATACATGTAATATACAGTTTATTGAATCTTTCTATTTAAAATATGGGATTTATGAACCTCGGAAGGTGAAAATCATGTTTTTGCACTCGTTTCTTTATCAGATTTTTCATAATTAATAAACTCTATATATATAATCAATAGCCTTATAAGAGGACATAGACATAGAAGATTTATTTAACGTCGAATATGATAAACATCAAACATAAGCCCTGTAGGGCTTTTACTTCGACAAACATATGAAAAAGATATAAAAAAATATCACAGTGCATGCAACATAAAACAAATTTAAAGCCATTATAAACATTATTAACACATTTTTAGATGAAAGAGTTAAAAAATATATATGGAAAAACATAGATGTTTGATTAAGACTATAGATATGGAAAGGACTTATGTATACATAAAATTTAATAAAATATGTGTTTTAGACTAGGTTTGAAAAAAAGAACTTAAATTTAGAAAAACAAAAAATATTTTCTGCTAGATACTATCACATTTACTGCACTAAATGACATCCTTGGGGTTATCTCAAGGATATCAAAGTGCATCTAGATCGTATGCAAAGCCGCTGATTGGGACCTATCGCTGTTAACCTTAAGCGAAAAGCGAAAAAGCCAAGACAACTGGCTTACCTAAGTGAAAAATAAGGAATACACAAACAGTCAAAAATAACATAAGAACAGCAGATAAACTAGAAATAAGCAGAAACTGAACAGAAGAAATAACGGCAATCAGGTTGAGCATAGAGGACATCCACATATGGGGCTGTCCCAGCTATGGATCAGCCTTCCGACTAGGGGTATGATTCTGCAACCTGCAGCTCATTTGGAAGGCTGTTCCATACCCGGGCCGCCTCTGTCCTGAAGGACCTCAGCCCGTACAGGTTGAGTTTGCCCATGGGATTTCTGCCTGTTTCTCTGCCCTGAAATTATAAGTTGATGTTTTAATTTCTACAAGGTCATTTATATATTCTGGTGACATCTTGTTTATAATTTTTAAAACCTCATAAGCCATTTGCTTTATCCTACGTACATGAAGAGGCTGTGTGTTTGTTGATTTGAGCAGGTCATTGAGACTTGATGTATGGTCATTATTTATGAATCTCAATGCCCTCTCGTGAACTTTTTCGAGTTTGTTTGTGCTTGATGCACTACAAAAATGCCAAGCAAGGGGACAGTAGCTAAAATTTGAGGCTATAAAAGAGTTATAAATTACAAGTTTTCGTTGCTATGTTAAAAATCCACCCAAACGTTTTAAAACTGCTAAATGTTTGGAGGCTTTTTTGCAAATTTCAGAAACATGGGCATCAAATTTAAGCATATAATCAATATTGATACCTAGCAAGGTAACACTGTCATCACATTTGATATTTTTTTGGCCAATTTGAAAAGACTCGATGTTGTCATGAGTCTTTTTACCAATACAAATCATTAAATTTTGGTCAAACCATGATATGAGAATTTGACTCTCTTGTTCTAAAACTGATTTAAGGTGTAAAATGTCCTTATGTATTAAAGAGAGAGTATTGTCATCTGCATACTTGTATAAAATACTTTGAACAATAAAATAAAATATGTTATTTATAAAAACATTGAAGAAGAGAGGTCCCAAGATGGAGCCTTGAGGGACCCCTTTAAAAAGCTTCTCCCATGAGCTGGCATATGGTCCCAGTTTAATCTGATGAGACCTGTCATTGAGGTAACTGTCCAAGAGTTTGGCCGCCTCCTCTGAAAGTCCATAAGCCTTTAACTTTGCAATCAAAAGCCCATGGGGGAGACAGTAAATTGGTAAAACGCTTTGGACAAGTCCACCAATATTGCTACAATGCATTCATGGTTGTCTAAAGCTTTGCACCAGTCCTCCAGTAGTCTCAGCAGAGTAGACTGGCAACCAAAACCTTTTCTGAAAGCTGCTAAGAAAGGGTTAAAACTTGAGTCAAGATACTCGGACAACTGATCGTGCATATTTCTCTCAAAGATTTTTTAAATGATGCGTAATATGCTAACACGGCGAAAGTTTTCCTTGTTTAGAGGGTCTTTTTCTTAAACAGAGGTAAAACTTGCGCCTGTTTCAGCCTTAAAGGGATTTTTCCAAAATTGTATGTGGTATTTATAAGGTTCGAGATTGTACCACTAACTGTTGAAACACATGCCTTTAGAAACTTTTCAGAGATTTTGTCAACCCAAATTGACTTCTTAATGCTAAAATTTGAAATCACTTTGTGTACATATGTTTCGGTCAGATACATTGTAGCTGTTTCAAGGTGATACCAAATATTGAATTGGTTACTGATAAAAATGATCATACTACATGCTTTACAAAGGACCCTCGTACTATCTGTAATCCTGCAAGTTAGGCAGATAGCAAGTCAGGCAGATAAAGATTCGAAAGAAGCGAAGCATATCCACTCCAGCAAGATAAATGTAAACGCGCGCCCAGGCCTGTATGTTCAATTGTGAATAGCGAGTCAACTCCATTATTGTCGCATTGTCATTTTGAATTAAGTATGCATAATTGCTTGATATTTTATCGCACCGTTATATGAGTAATTCTTTTTTTCAAATGCCATGGTTAAAAGGGTTCTTTGACTTCTTTTTCTGTCGAAACCTAAAACAACTCTTTTTTTTTCTTTTTATTTCGATGAAACAATATAAATTTAATTTCCTCTCAGTTACACTTAACCATTCACCTCAAATAGACGCCTTTTGACGCCTTTGCAAACAGAGCAGACCCAGATCAGGCAGCTCTTGTAAGAGCAGCCTGATCAGGGTCTACTCTGTTTGCTTATAGAAATATGATTGGGCATCATCCTACACTTGTGGACCTGACTAGTATTTTCTTTGTCCTATGTTCAAACGTGAACGTTTATTTAATGAATTATTCATAGTGGGTGGAGCTTAGCATGGATATTCATGATAGAAAGGGACAGATGGAGACATACAAATTGAAGAAAATCAGTTAAAATTAACAGAAACAAAAAACAACAACAGTTTAAAACTAAAAAGGAAATATATAAGGCAAACGGCGAAGACCATTATAATAGATGCCACACAGCGTGGGGTCTGAGCACGGCCTTTGCTGTCTGCTGAAATATTTTTCTATTACACATTGACGAAAAAGAGAAAAAAAAACACCTGCACAGCCCTGATTCAAATAAGGCAAACATCGTATGCGGTACAGTAACTGGGTTTAAAATACTGGCAGACATTTATGGATTCGATGGAGCAAATGTTTGGTTTGATACCCAACAGGCTACAGAATTATTACATTCGGTAAGTCCATTATTTTTGATGCTCTTGTTTGCTTTTGTGCATGGGTTTATTGTATGTTGAGATAAGTGGGAGCTGTATATGAAGGCTGAAAAATCGCCAGGTAGCAGAAATGGCACAGGATATTTTGTGTTGGCTTGGAAATTTTAGTGGGATGGGTTTTTTTTTCTAACAAGTATAGGTTGTTCAATGTTTTGTGTTGGTTATGGAATATATATATATATATATATATATATATATATATATATATATATATATATATATATATATATATATATATATATATATATATATATATATATATATATATATATATATATATAGGGAGCGGAGCTCCGCTCCCGAGTGTATATTTCATAACAAACACAAAACATTGTATAACCTATTCAGCCCTGACCCAGCTGATTCCTGCGTTGATTTTACATCCTGAAATGTACACATTATGAAGCATTTTGCTGCATTACGTTTAGGAGTTATTCATTCCTTTTTTTGTCATGGATGCGTTCACGTGGGACAAATGCATTTTATTAGCAGCATTTTTGTTAGATTTTTTTTTCAAAATTGTCTTGGAAGCATTTCATTGATCATACGTTACAGGTGTATAGGCTGATCAGTCCGTGTTTTTTGTGCATTCTACCCTGATTCTCAAACAGTGGAGACACTCAGATCAGCGTGTATATTCATGTGCTGTTTGGTTATGATGTCTTTTTCATAAAGCATCGTAATTTCTTTCTGATGAGGCTTCAATGTACATGTGCAGCCTGATCGTTGTTTTCTGCAGTTGCCACTTTTCTGCGAAAAAGCTAACATTTGAAATTTACATCATTCTGTGTCAATACTCTTATCACAGATTTATTTAGGGTTCTAAAAATAAAATTGGTGAGTTTAACATTATGGACCGCAATTTTCTCTCATAAAGTTATGGGAATGAGTCTCACAAATGTGTAGGTTATGGACAATCATACCACGCTGAATACGGTCCTGTTTTGCAACTGATTGGCTGAAAACAAAAGGGAGTGGGTGGGTCATGGGCTAAAGTGGGATGTTTGGTCCAGGGTAGCAAAATCTTACGAGGGTATTTTTGTCCTTGGGTGTTTTGTCATTTTCCCTTGTAAATCATTTCGGATTTCGGACAAACAAATTTTAGCCATGACACGAGATTTCCAACAATGTGGTATGTGCAACCAGCAAAGCCTCAGATCAGCCTGAGCATACGCGCAGGCTAATCAGAGCCTTTGCTAGTCGCTTGAATATTCTATGAGTGTAAAGCTACTGACTGGACATCATTTTGAGTTTCTAAGCTTAAAAAGAGGATGCACAAGCTCATCTGAGTCTACACATGTAAAAATGCCAAATTGTTGGAAATCACATATCGCGGCTCATGACGCATTACATTGATCAGCTCATTAGAACCCAAGCTGACTTCGGGTTTGTCTACACCGTCAAGACCTTTTCTCTCCAGCACTGCTGAGCTATTGAAAAAATTATAGATGAATCAATAAACGGTGTAGTATCGTTTTACCAGACTTAAAAATTACAAAAGAGTATTTGTTCTTCTAAAGGCATGGATATTTTTTCATATATTGGTATGTATCGTTAAGGAATAATGTTTATCTGCTGATAACTTTTGCAAACAGTTTGGACCCGGATCAGGCCGATATCATTTCATGTTGGGCCATATCTTGATCTAAAACTGTTAGACGGGCCCAGATCTGTTATTGTTTCCATTATAAGAATTAAGTAAATTGTGACGCCCACAAGTTTTTAACAGCTTAATGACTTCCACAGAAAAAATGTATAGCACGATTACTCTTCCGAAGGGAAGAATTACCAATATTTGTAGGTTACATTCAACAAAGCTAATATTTGTAGGTTACGTTCAACTAAATTCTACTACTGATAATAGTAATCTTTCTTTGTTTCCTCCAATAAGAAGAGTGCATGATAATACAAAATAAGATATACAATGATTCTTTTTTTGGTTCTGACTCGAGTTTTCGCGAGATTCCAGCAATCTTGTACCCTAGAGGAATCACTACAGATATTTTGGAATAGCATATTTTCCAAACGCTTTACTGAGCTCAGCTGACCGAAGACATAGCAAAGTATAAACATCCCCATTTTTCTGTTCAATTTCTTTATCAAAAATTCTCAAATATGTCTTCTGTCACTTCGTCGTATATCTTTATTTAAAGATATTTCTTTTATAATATTAACTCGCTCTTCCACCTACATTTTAGCCCTATCGCCCCCTTCTTATATTATAAATCTGTGACCTAAAGGCACTTTTTTTCACTAATTATTTAATACAGTAACACTTTCAAGAACGAATATTATACTCGATGAAATATATACCGTTTATCTTATCTTAAATAAACTTGAAGAAAAAAGCCCATTTCCTAGACATACGCACCATGTACCAACCAGCATTAAGATTCAGCTTCTATTAAAAAGTCCACATAAGGGCCTTAGTACATGTAGTTATTTTTTCATACACCAGTTTAAAATGGTACATACAATCATATACCCATTTAGAGTATACTGGATTTATCATACAAAACTATACTTATCTGCATCTCAGATGCAGATAAAAATACCCAACCCACCCATGTTACTATAGAGAAAGCACCATTACATACACTAGTGCTATTTTCATTATAATTAGTGAGTACGCATTTCTATATGGGCCTCGTCGCGAGCCGAAGGCTCAGGGTGAGCTTATAGTATGGGACTCGAGCCGGCGTCCGTCCGTCCGTCCGTCCGTGCGTCCGCACTTTCAAACATGAATATCTCTGAAACCAGCTGACCAATCATAATCAAATTTCATCAGGAGCATTTTTTGGGTGGGGGATTGACTGTATTAGGTTTTGGGTAAGATGGGATCAGAACTCTGGTTTCCATGGCAACAGATAGCTCCCATAGGGTTATAATGGGGAAAATTTTGTGACCACTCTAGCTCCTTAATTTTTGATTTGTTCTTCTTTATTCTTGCAGGTAACAAGGACAACTATAAAATCTCGAATGGGTTCGAAATTCGGCAGGATCCGACCAGGGACTCATTGAGCGTCTGGAAAAATCCACATCGACTTATAATGGGAGAAATGTTGTGACCACTCTAGTACCTTCATTTTTGGATGGATCTTCTTCATTCTTGCAGATAACAAGACCAACTATAAATGCTTGGATTGGTTTGAATTTCGGCAATATTCCATCTTTGACTTCGGAGTTAGCTGCCCTTGAGCGTCAGAAAAATTAATGAATAATGTTGTGACCACTCTAGCTCCTTCATTTTTAATTGGATCTTCTTCATTCTTGCAGGCAACAAGTAAACCCATAACATCTCGAATGGGTTCGAAATTCAGCAGGATCCGACCAGGGACTTGTGAGCTACCTGCCCTTGAGCATTTGGAAAAATCCCCATATACATATAATGGGAGAAATATTGTGAGCACTCTAGTGCTTTCAATTTAAAATGAATCTTCCTTATTCTTGCATACAATCAGGACAACTATTAAAGCTTGGATGAGTTTTAATTTCGGCAAGATTCCAGCACTGACTTCGGAGTTAGCTGCCCTTGAGCGTCAGAATAATTAATGAATAATGTTGTGACCACTCTAGCTCCTTCATTTTTGATTGGATCTTCTTCATTCTTGCAGACAACAAGTAAACCTATAATATCTCTGATGGGTTCGAAATTCAGCAAGATCCGACCAGGGACTTATGAGTTACCTGCCCTTGAGCGTTTGGAATAATCCCCATAGACTTATAATGGGAGAAGTGTTGTGACCACTCTAGTTCTTTCAATTTTGAATGGATCTTCCTCATTCTTGCATACAATAAGAACAACTATTAAAGCTTGAATGACTTTGAATTTCGTCATTATCCCATCACACATATTCGAGTTAGCTCCCCTTGAGCATCTTAAAAATAAGTGAATAATGTTGTGACCACTCTAGCTCCTTCGTTTCTGATTGGATCTTCTTAATTCTTGCAGGCAACAAGTAAACCCATAATATCTCGGATGGGTTCGAAATTCAGCAGGATCCTACCAGTTGCTTATGAGTTACCTGCCTTGAGCATTTTGGAAAAATACATATAGACTTTTAATGGGAGAAATATTGCAACCTCTCTTGTGCTTTCAATTTTGAATGGATCCTCTTAATTCTTGCATACAATAAGAACAACTATTAAAGCTTGGATGAGTTTGAATTTCGTCAAGATCGAGTCACATATTTTTATTTTGGAGTTAGCTCCCCTTGAGCATCTTAAAAATTAATGAATAATGTTATGACCACTCTAGCTCCTTCATTTTTTATTGGATCTTCTTCATTCTTGCAGGTAACAAGGACAACCATAAAAGCTTGGATGAGTTTAATTTAAAGTAGAACCAACTTTAGACTGTGGAGTTAACTTCCCTTGAGCATCATAAAAAATCTGCATAGACGTACAATTGGAGATCTGTTGTCACCACTCTAGCACCTTCATTTTTGAATGGATCTTCCTCATTTGTAGGTAACAAGGACTTCCATAAAAGTTTGAATGAGTTTGATTTCCGCCACACCCATCCACCAGCTACAGAGTTAGCTGCCTTTGAGCATCTAAAATATAACTATATAATGTTGTGACCATTCTAGCACCTTCATTTTCATTTGATTTTCTTCATCTCTGTAGGTTACCAGGATATACATAAAAGTATGGATGAGTTTGAAATTCGGTCAGATCCCATAACTGACTACAGAGTTAACTGCCCTTGAGTATCTGAAAACTAACCTTTCACCAGGTTTCCAATGCAATTTTTATTCAGATCTTTTTGATACTTGCAGATAAATAGAACCGGCATAATATCTTATGTTTTTGAGTTAATTCCTGGTCACTGTATCAAGTTCAGAGTTATCTGCCTTTGAGCATCGTAAATTATGGTGTCTCCAAACATTATGCTGGCTCCATGGTGAGCGATCGTTGCCCATTGGGCTACTTGTTCAGAAAACTTGAAGACAAGTTTTGTCGCGTTGTGGCCAATATCATAACATAGAACATTTTAAGAAGAGTCCATGTTAAATCAACTAGCATCACACCCCAGATAAGGCCAAATGATGCTGCTACAACCAAGAGTACATCAAGCTCCTTTGTTACCTGTAATACTAGACTTTCCTCGGATAAAAGGACAATTAATGTAAACATTTATCAAAAAAGCATATTTTGGCTGTTGGTGGTTCATTTTGAAGTTTTTGGAATAGTAAGAGTTTAGAAAAATCATGAGAAGAAGAAAAGGCGAGAGAAAGCGGAAAGTCAGTGCCTTCAGGCTAAGATATACGAGGCTTGAGACACATGCAATCTTTGGTGTAGGCAGTTGAAATGCGCACTGAAGTAGTGTTGTCCTCTTACAAAGTTATTTTGCTATGCAATTTTGGACTAACTGCGTCGACTTTCATTCTCCTGTTGCCTTAGTATTCACAGTCGGGAATTACCGGAGCACGCCAAAAAGCTTTAAGTACTTAGAATACTCAATTTTATAATCACCATGACGTATATGATCTAAGTAAAATATTTTGTAAACATTGTTCAACCAAAACTGCCATACCGTGGGCATCATTTGATAACAGATTTGTAATGTTTACAGAAAAAATGAATGGTATATTTGACACCTACTCAAGGATACTCTTGAATTTCAAATGTCAAAATTACGATGTCGATGGAAAACGTGGAGCACCAAAAACGAAATTACTGAGTGCAACGCCTAAATCTTAAACCAAATGTATATATAGTTATATTTTATTTTCAGTTGGTAAAAGTGTTCGTTAAAACACCTTTAAACAGACTATTCGGCGTTTTCGCGTTTACTATCAAAAAACAAATTTGACATGCTCACACCAGTGGGTTTCCTCAACATATCGTTAAGATTTTTCACATAAAACAAGTCATGCCTTATATCTCCAAAGTCCACACAGATAAGTAGTGGATTCTGCAAATGCAGACATACATATCAATAGTGTATGCACCAAGAATCCCTAAATTGTCAATTTATCACTGAAGCTTAATTACCTGAATGATATTATTATAGTCACTGCACAATGAACGCAAACGTTATATGGCGTGCTCCGATGTAGTGGGGGTATCCGTCATCTAAAAGCTATTGCACCATAGCAATTAAAGATAACCAATTCAACAAATGCAATCTTATCACCAATAGAAGATTCAATAGGACTTGCTTTTGAAACCAACATCTCCAATATTTTGATAACACGTGACTTCAACCTTGATATTCTGAAAGACAACTCAAGCCGAAAAGTAAGAGATTTATGCCTGCAGTTCAATTTTGAACAGATTATTAACGAACCAACACATTTTACGGAAGACTCCTCTTCTCTCATTGACTTAATCCTTACTTCCAACAGGTACACTTTATTATTATGCGGTGTTGGCGAACCATTTCTTGAGCAAAACATAAGATATCATTGCCCTGTCTTCTGCGTTTTAACTTTTAGTAAACCGTTAGCACCTTAATATAAACGCAGGGTTTTCATTTATGATAGGGGTAACTACCAAGCATTTTCAAATGATCTAATTCAAACTGACTGACAAACCTTAAAAAGTGAAAACATCAACACTTACGCAGAAAACATCACTAAAAGAATCACCACTCTTACAAATAAGCATGTACCTAACAGGTTGATAAATGCACGTAAAACTGACCCTGCTTGGTTAACTACACACGTCAAGAAACTCATAAGAAAAAGAAAAGATTATATGACAAATACAAGAAATCTAATAATAATAACCACTTTGAAACATACAAACAGTTTAAGATTTTAGTAACAAGGGAAATTCGTAAATCTAAACAAGAAGTATTAAATAAATTAACTGAAAATTTAGCAAGTCCGAACACTAAACAGAATGGCTGGTGGAAAACTTAAAAACGTTTTATTAAACCCAATCAAACTGATGTCATACCACCATTGAATAAGAATGGACAGATCTACACTGAGGAAAAGGAAAAAGCAAATATCTTGAACAACTTCTTCACAGAACAAACTCTGTTAGATGATAGCCAAGCAACTCTGCCTCAAACAGTGAAAAATACCACATACAAACTCGACTCTATCATTGTTACACATGAAGAGGTTAGAGACACTTTAAAATCACTTCCTATTGGCAAAGCTGCTGGACCTGATCTTATAAACAATCGACTTCTCAAAAAGCTTGCCCAACCTCTTGCTCTTCCTCTCTCTGATCTTTTTAATTTGTCCCTAGTTCTGTAAGTGTGCCAAATATTTGGAAAGAGGCTAATGTCTCGCCAATCAATAAGGAAAATAACCCATCTGATGTATCCAACTACAGGCCAATTTCTCTCTCAAGTACAGTGAAAATTGTGCATAAATACCTTTTTAACGTCTTTCGAGACAATAACGTCATTACAGCTTTTCAATCTGGTTTTGTCCCAGGTGATTCTACTGTAAAACAGTTGATATTTACAATACATTTTGTAAAGCTCTTGATGAGAGTAAGGAAGTTCGCGCCATATTTTGTGACATAAGCAAAGCCTTTGATAGAGTTTGGCATAAAGGTCTTCTTTTTAAACTTAAATCTGCAGGTGTATCTGGATCGTTGTTGACTTGGTTCTCTGATTATCTAAATGACAGGAAACAAAGGTTGTTTTGCCTGGTGCAAGTTCTTCCTGGACTTCAGTAAAAGCTGGAGTTCCACAAGGCTCTATTCTTGGACCTCTACTTTTTCTTTTATATATCAATGGCATTGTTGAATACATTCACTCCTCTATTAGACTTTTTGCTGACGATACTAGCTTGTATATCATTGTCGATGACCCCATTCAGGCTGCGGAACAGTTAAACTTGGACCTGGCTAAAATCCATCACTTGGCAGACAAATGGCTAGTGACTTTTAATCCTGGAAAGTCAGAGTCTATCCTTCTCTCTAGGAAACATAACAAACCATATCATCCTCCAGTCCTGTTGAACCAAAACCAAATTGCTGAAGTTAACTCTCACAAGCACCTTGTTATCACATTTTTAAATGATTGCACTTGGCATGAACATCTCGAACTAGTCAAATTCAAAGCATGGAAACGAATCAATATAATGCGCAAACTAAAATTTCAGCTAGATAGGAAATCCCTTCAGACTATTTACTTCTCATTTATACGTCCACTGCTAGAATATGTTGACGTTGTGTGGAATAATTGCACACAATATGAATCAAACGAATTAGATAAGATCCAAAATGAAGCTGCCAGAATAGTTACTGGTGCAACTAAGTTAGCCTCCATTGACTCTCTCCACACAGAAACAGGTTGGGAAACACTGGGATCAAGA
The DNA here is from genome assembly GCA_964019695.1 of Loripinus fragilis. Classification (NCBI taxonomy): domain Eukaryota; kingdom Metazoa; phylum Mollusca; class Bivalvia; order Lucinida; family Lucinidae; genus Loripinus; species Loripinus fragilis. Next base: position 63,078,463 of record OZ026514.1, on the reverse strand, counting down.
AGGAAAAACCTTAAGCTAACAGTGCGTCACAATACCCTCTACGTAACTCTTCAGATCTACAAACATTACATACAAATTCTCGTCTTTACTATACATCTTTCTTGCCTTCTGCTGTCCGTGATTGGAATGAACTTCCAGAGCAAACTCGGAATTCTCCAAGCCTTAACATCTTCAAAAACAGTCTGAAATCCAACTTGATTACACCACTCCGATACTATAACACAGGTAAAAGACTTGGTCAAATATATCATGCTAGACTAAGAACTGCATGCAGTCCTCTTCGTCAACACCTGCATTCAAAAATATAGTTGATAATCCCTATTGTACTTGTGGTGATGTAGAAGATACTCATCATTTCTTATTTGTATGACATCAGTATACAGACCTTAGACGAGATCTATTAAACTCAGTGTCAGATATCTGTCAACCTAATCTTAACGTTCTACTCTGTGGTGATATAACACTAACTTTTGTTCAAAATAAGCAGATATTTAAAGCAGTACAAGAATTTATAATTAAGTCAAAACGTTTTGAATATACACATTAATGTTTCAATAACGTATTGCATTTGTATGGAACATACATTACTGTATGCAATAATAGTACTATTTAAAATATGTTTTGTATACATATAGCGATGCTCTAATATCACACTACATTTGCAGAAATCATATCTCAAGGTTCTAACAATAGCATATTATCCACCAAAATAATTGTATGTTCACAACTGATTGGTTTGACGACTATTCTGCTAGCTGGGTACATAGAGGCAACGACCATACACCCCCCCCCCCCAATGAATTGATCATCTCCAAACCACGTGGGGACAACAAGGATAACTGTAATTTGTAAAATATTGATCCTCCTTTTCAAAAGTCAAAATTCATACTTTGTCTTAAACAGCAGTTTTGACATTATAATATATACAGCTATACCTGGTTAATTCCAATTCGAATTATCGAGTTTTGCTGTATTGATTATACATATTTATGTCAATTCAAGTCATACGTTTATTGTATTTCTAATATTGAATAGCTGGGAAACAGATTTACAAAAGATAATAGACTTTCTTCTGAATCCCTTTTTTGTATTTCGAAATGATCTTTATGTGAACTTATTGCATTATATGTACACATGTTGTTATACAAAAATGAAATAAAAGTTTAAACTAAAGATAACATTAAGATAATCCAGCCCACGTCCCCTTGGATAAAAATCAAAATAGTTTCATTTTTTCTGAAGATCACAATGATATCTTTGATCACATGTACCACATCGATCAAGACAATTTGTTTAGCATTTAATATAGCATTTGAAAAATATATACTTAACTTAAGTCTTCCTTAGCTTTAAGGAGGCATTGTAATTCAGGGCCGGGCCCGGAATTACAATGCCTCCTTTAAGTTCAGGAAGACTTAAGTTAAAATTTATGTTCATGACTTTTAACATTTTACTTAAATCAAAAATAATATTTCCTAATGTACTGATTTAATTTTCACAGATCATTTATTCATCTGCTAAATTAATTACGTCACTATTTATTACCTTTTTGTAAATATCTGGGAGCAGCCATCTTACAGCTTTTGGCATTAACCAGGCACACGTTAACCTGAGTTTACCTCTATATGCCGGTCAGCTAAAAGATTGAAGAAGAACCCTCCAGTCGTATCTCCATTTCAATATTGGATAATGGATATTCTGTTTTAATTACAATCAACAGCCAAATCAATGAAAACTAGAATGTTACAGCTATCAAAAGAATAGTATTTTCATTTGGTTTTAACCTGTCGTTTAGAACCAAAAATGAGAAAACTTGTTACAAAATACGTCATCTGCTATAATCATTAGTGTTTTAAGGGTTTAATTTTAGAAAAAAAATATTGTCCAGGTATCAAAATATACTCATCAATGCTCACACTGCCAAAAATATTACTCTGAAACATTGTTATTTTTGACATTATCAAGGATATATAACTTTGCTTGGGTTGTGCTTAAGCAGATGATAGTGCTTCCAGTTTTCCTGTTTAGAGCTCATTGACCTGTAAATGGCCAGCCCCCCATGAACAAACAAAAGTGATTAATTACAGGCTATTAGAAGAGCATTCACAAACATTTAATGAGGGATCATTCCTGCAATATTGTAAGCTCTATAATAAATGCATATAAAAAAGTGTGAATTTTACCTTTAAGTATTGATTTCAAAGATGCGAAAATTAACATTTCAAACTGATTAAAAAATTTTTTCGGTAGATCACAAAGATATCTTTGACCACAAGTACTGCATCGATCCAGGCAATTTTTTAAGCATTTAAGATACTGTAGCATGTTGAAATATCAATTATTTACTAGTCTAGTTACTAACTTAAGTCTACCTCAACTTTACGGAGGCATTGTTATTCCGGGCCCAGAACTTTCGAAATATAAACTTGTACTGAATACGTATATATACATATACATTATCTAAACTAGCTGCCTTTTTTCATCTGAGCACTCGTCTTCTGTTGAGAGCAGGGAATGCTCTGAATGCACAATATCACCAGAGTCCTTACTGAATGCCTAAAATTATTTTAGCTGACGCATATAACAATTATTATTTCATAATTACAGGACCACGTAAGCAGAGAGCTGCTATGAATCCACGATACAACACTACTAGAATTTTTTCAATTGCATGTTTAGCAATAGGATCTATTTTCTTAATATGGTATGTACGGAGTCCCAGTGGATTTATTGAAAGACAATTCAACAGAAGAAGGGCAGATAATTCAGAAAGATGTTCCTCCCCAAAGTATCGTTACCTAGACAATATATTGCAAGATTGTGGCGAACTGTGTGATACTTCACGTGATGGAATAGTTGGGGCTTATTTTAATCAAATACATGCCAATATTCAGTGCACTTCATTGTTTAGGAACAAGGACATCGACAAAGGTCATGGTGAGGCAGCTGCTCCTGAATATATACCTGACGAGCTCTGGGAAGATTTTACGATGAACGGTCGCGTAAAAGTGAAAGATTTTTATTTAAACCAGGCATATCTTGGTGGCAAAGCTATGAAATCCATATGGACAATAGAGGACGTCGAAAACAAAATTGACTTAGCTAAAAGAGGAGAGTTAAGTGGAAATTATGGTAAATCAGAGACAAACGCTCTTCGAGATGGTCTTAGGCATGCGCCGCTTATTCGCAATGGTCGCATTCTTGTTATTGGAAGTGAAAATCCATGGGTAGAAGCGTGCGTGTTAGAAGCTGGTGCACGTGAAGTCGTAACTTTAGAATATGGAGAAATTGAATCACAACATCCAAAAATCATAACCATGGTACCATATGAATTTCGCCAGAAATATTTGAATGGGACTCTTGGAACATTTGACGGAATTGTCACGTTTTCATCTGTGGAACATTCTGGTTTGGGTAGGTATGGGGATGCCTTGAATCCCTGGGCTGATATAATAACAATCGCAAGGGCATGGTGTGTGACCCGAAAGGGTGGATCATTAACTATTGGCGTGATGTATGATAGAGGGAAGGATTATATAGAGTATAATGCACACAGAATTTATGGAAAGATACGATATCCGTACCTTACAACCAACTGGCAGCTGCAGTATCAGGGTCAAGGAAGTCAGCGTGTTCATGTGTTTGTCAAGTAATAGACATGTAGGCATAAAGTACTGCTATCTGACTTATACAAAAAAACTGCTCTGTTTGGCTGAAAGTACCTTCAACTTGTTGGCACAAATGAGCCGCGACATGAACTTTCCAACAATGTGTCATGTGCGACCAATAAAGCCTCAGATCAGCCTGCGCATATGCGCAGTCTGATAAGAGCCTTTGCTGGTCGCTTAATTGTTTTATGACTGTTAAGCTACTGACCGAACAAACTTAACTTTGGAGTTTTAAGCTTAACAAGAGGCTGCACAAGCTCGTCTGAGTCTACACTTGTCAAAATGTCACATTGTTGGAAATCTCATGTCGCGGGTCATATAATATAAACATCACACTCAGATAAACAATTTTGTCTCAAGATTTCTTTAATTTTCTTTATTTATAATTTGAAATTTTATGAGGAAAGGTAATCTTTCCTAAAAACACAGTTCTTTTGCAAACCTCAAAGAAGAACATTAAAGCCAGTAGTTGAAATGGACTCATTTTTCAGCAGTTTATTTTGATAAAAAATAAACAAAGAATAGCTTAAAATTAAAATGGAGAAAATGAAACAGAGTCATATAATAAATCAATCGATTCATTTTATTTTCAGTTATAGTCAAGATTTATCAACCCCAGGAGGTGATGTACACCGAGGCGAAGGATAAGGTGGTTGACTCTCTTGGGTTGAGAAATCCTGATATTAACCTCAAAAGAAGTATCAATTGTATATACTAATGCACTTGCTTTTGTAACGCGACTTCTGATTGGATAACGTCAAACAATTGCGACAGTATGTAGGAAACAGTTTGGCGTCATTAATTACGTCACATTTCATTAGATGACGTGCGGCATTATGCGGCTTATAACGCTCCAATTTGAGACGAAACTGCGGAAGTGCATTTCAATTGGGATAACCATATTCAAAATTTTCATTTGGGGAGGTATATCGTTGTATATACGTCGGAAATCGCGTTTTACGGCTTCGCTCACGCATCACCGTAAAGCTAAATTTCTGAATGTATATCTGACGCTATACCTCCCCAAATGAAAAATTTTAATACAGTTATCCTCTAAATGTAAATATTAGCGATTATTATATTATATAATATTATAAAGTATGAACATAATACCATTGCACAAGTTTTGAGAAAAATGAGTTTGAAAATTTTAGCATCCTGATTTTTGATGCCTTATTTATCACAGACCTTTGAATTATACCAGAGGGTTAGAATAAATATATACAGTGTAAATGACCTTGGTTTGAAGAAATTTGTACAGAAATATGGAATTTACGGGCATTTTACAGTTTGCAGATAGAACATTATGCCCTAAAAATCGCCTTCTGCGTTCAGTGCTATAGTGTTCTATATACTCATACAGCTTATTATTCCGTTTATGGAGTCAATTCAAATACTAGTCTGAGCAGAAATGATTATTTGTACCTAAAAGTAGCAGATTTAGTCATTTTTTTTGGCATAACAGTACCAGACCGCACGGATCATGCCATTAAATTAATGCAAGGGAGATAATCTGTTTCTACAGTTAATTTTTCTGTCAATGGGGACAAGATGTATAATATTTTAGATTGAACTGATTATTTGGACCTAAAAAAAGCACATTTAACCATTGAGTTGTAATTACATCAACAAATTACTTCAATTAAAGCAGTTTAAATATGTGTAAGGGAGGTAATCTGTTTCTACCGCTTATTATTTAGTTCAGTGATCAATTTGCGTTATAAGTTTGACTGAGCAGATTATTTTGACCTAAAAGTAGCCGATATAGCCATCAGTTCGTCATAAGAGCGACAAACCACTTCAATTTAGGAATTTTAAATTATGTAAGGGAGGTAACTACAATTTTTAGCAATTTCTCCAAGGGAAATGACTTTATGTAGATAGAACACTATGGCACTGAACTCACCCAGTCACGTGACATAATCATCATTGGCCATTGGATGAAAATCACTTAGAACACTATAGCACTGAACGAAATTGTCTTTTTGTAGATAGAACAGAAAAGCACAGCGATTTTAAGCTTACTGGGAGGAGATAGGCAAATGCAACCTTCACTAGTAGATAGAACATTTGATCCCCTTTCCAACGGTATGCATAACTCATTTTTGACCGAAATGTCACTTAGAACACTATAGCACTGAAGCGACGATAATATGGCAAAGCTTTCGATCTTGGACCTAAAGATCTAACAATTCAATGAATTGGTATCCATCGCAAAACTTTGCCTTTTCCAAATGTCATCCAAAGCTGGTCAACATGTAATTCATCAAACACAGCCGTACTTAAAGCCACAATGTCAGAACTGACAGTGATGTTAACTGACTTATCCACCCAGTGCTGCATGTTTTACGTGCAGAAACATACGTGTTTCGGCTTCTGTATTGTTGCAAGGTGCTATTAAGTTGGTATTTATAGCTTTGCTGCTGACAACATGTTCTTTCTTAGTAAGGATGATACTTGAGACTGTATCAATGGAAACATTTTTTCTGCTAAGAAAACGAAGTGTTCAGTCTTGTTTCGTCGCACTGAAGAAAAGTGTCACCTTTCCTCTCGATCCTATGCAACGTTTTCTTATAATTTCACCCTGTAGACTTTCTTCATAGTAAACACCCAAGTCAGCATCTACCCTCAAATGGTTTTGTACAAGGGATTTGATGTGCGGAGGGATTATGTCATTGGTATAATCATCGAATGTCTGACTTTGTCCGGGTTGTTTCGAATTTACTAATGACTTACCATCAATAATCAATGATTCATCCGTTAATGGTACAGCATTTGGCATCTCGTGATCAGCTTCCAATATAAGCATCAACTATATTTTTGAGACCCGATCAAATCGTTACCAAGCATTCATTTGTCTCTATTATTGTAATACCCTAAATGAGACTTACACAAGTAGTTCCGGTCGAAAGTTACACAGTTTCAGGGCTATACACAGAATCATTTCATAGGAACTGTGTCTTTGACGGTCGAATCGAAATGCATTTTAGTATACGATCTGTTTTATTTATAATAAGATCTTTTTAATTATTATTATTTAGATCTATATATTTTTATTTGTAATTACTTTAGGGTAAAGGGGACTTACACAGATAATTCTAAACTGGTGCCCTGTTATCACTCAATAGATAGGTAGATCTAGGGGAGGGAATCAGACTAAAATAATTCCTACTTACACGGACTGCCAGTCTAACTGGCCTTGGGGAAAGGTCCCTGGCTAAATGTTTAATATATCCACATATATTACATGTAACACTGAAAACCGACAATTGTCTATTGGGACACCAACGTCATAGTTTTGACATCATATTGGTCTGAGTTTTAAAATTCTTTTATTACAACCAGTTTTATCAAAACACAGACAAGCTTTCCAGGCAACGGGTACTGATAAAGTGTATTCATTTGATACGGCGACCCAATTATGATGGCCTTACCACCACAAAGTGGAATACTCTTTACATGCTGGTAATTGCGCAGTGTGGAAAAATGTGTGGTAATGAGTTAAACCTAGTCAACAGTTTTTCAGTTATGTTGGGATGGGTTGAACCAGCACTAAGTAAGAAGTGGCTGTGTCTACTAGTGTCGTCTGCTGATAACCTTTGCAAACAGTTTAGATCCAGATCAGACCCTAACAAAACGTTAGACCTGATCTTGATCCAAACTGTTTTCCACTCTGATGCCCGTTTGCATGCCCGTTAGTTGCTTCTCAAATAACGCTTTTTGTTTACTTATACGTTTATATGACGTGAAATATTTATCGCAATGACGTTGAGCGCGGAAATTTGGAGTTTTGCTTAAAAAAAACTCTGTTATGTCTGAAATAATTTAAAATATCTGGAAAACCAGCCATGTTCGGTGAAAATTATTGAAAATGGACACTTGACTGATGAATATAAATATAAATACAGTCGAATCTCGTAAATGTGAAGTCCAAGGTACTGGAGATTTAATTTCAAATTATCGAAAATACGAATTATAGGAAGCTTGTGACAACAGGGACACAATAATTACAAATTGTGTTAGCTTTTATGTCATTTCTTCAACAATCCAGGCATTCCCTTACACTTTTATTAAAACTAGTATGAACATTTGTTGATGTAGTCAAATCAATTTCAATTTTCATCACTTCAATGAGGTCGGGTCTTTGATATGGCAGTTCACTGTCATATCTTTTCTTGTTAATCCAGTATTCAACAAGCCACAACACAGCACACCGTGGATAAAATAAAGGATAGGCAGATTTGGATTTGATTTCAAGAATGCTGGTTTATTTGTGTACGTTTCTGTGAGACAGCCGATAGCCTTTGACTTTGGCTTTTGGCCTTTGAATTCAAATGTTTGAGAGTTAGATGGTGTTGATGAAACTGGATGCTGAAAAACAGATATACCTGTGCCATGAAATGAAGTTGTCGCTGTTGTGGCAAAAGGATTGTGATCTATATTGTCAACTGCAGACATTGTAATAAATCATTTTTGTAAAATGCCTAGACCAACAACCATAAACTCACTAAGAACAGATTCCCCAGTCTCAGTAGTTATTTCAAACACTCAGTCATACGAAATGAAAAAAAAACATGCTTAAACAGGGCGTCTGTCAGTTGTCGCTTTCTTGGCTTGGCATATAAGAAAATACCAACATATATAGCAAACAGAGTTTCACAATCACTTGAATGTCTCTTGTGTTCACTTTGTTTCCTTTTTTTGACAGTTAAAGTACAAAAGTTGTGCTATAGCAAAATCTGGCTTTGCTTAGCCATTCTCAATTTGAGGTTTAATAGCATGTCCATGCTCAATCATAGTTACGAGCTCAACTAAAGAATGTGGAACATAATCAAAGACACAATCTCTATCAAAATAACCAGAGATTTTTTTCTGTTAAGCAAACATTTCTCTGCAGACAATTTCATTTGCTTTAACAAGATATATGGAGAAATGTCACAGGCAGAAAAAATGCTGGCCTGACATCTTTTTCATCATGCGTCCTTTGTTGAATGCTTTGAGTCCAGTAATTTTAGAAAACATTTCTTTGGTTTAAACATATTTTATTTGAAATAAAACACAAATAATTACAGTATACATACATAAATCTGTAGACAATATAAAGGATTAGAACGAAAGCAAAGCTTATATAGTTCTTCTCCCTATCACAATGTATTTGTTTGCTTTAGCGGAAGTTGAGTATTAATTTAGCATATTGAGCGGTGGATATTCATTTGAAAACAAAACGAGTACAAGAACAGAAAAAACAGAAAAAAAACATACAGCTTTGTGAGAACATAATGAATAAATACAATAATTATAAAAAAAATGATAACATCATCGTAAAGGCTAGGAATATCACGTTGGTTGGGGCAGGGGTAGGGGTGGGGGATAAGAGTAGACACCACAGACCAGTTGGAAGGCTGAAATCCTGTAGTATATGTGTATATATGTATATATCGCCCTAAGGTAGCGTGATACTTGATTAGGTAAAACGTTTGGTGTCAAGTATATACTTGTGAACATGTTCCAAAATTGCAATGTTTGCTTCAAGTGATAGTGTTGAACTGCCAAAGAGGAGGAGACTTAGGGAAGGATTCAGGTAAGTAGTACAGGCATTCAAAAGAGTGTTGCGAGGCCCCTGGTAGAATCTGCAGTGAAAGAAATATTGCTGTGTATCTTCGATGCTTCCACATCGACATAGTGGGGATTCAGTAATATTTTTGTGAAAGAGGTCCATATTTAAAGAACTGCAACCTGTACGTAAACGTGCGTGAAGGATTTGGGCTTTCCTGGAACCACAGTAATAATACGTTGGGACAGGTTGAAGATCTTTCTTAAGTAAAGTTTTAAATGATGAGAGAGTTTTTAGCTGCCTTACTTCAACTGGTAGGCTGTTCCATTGCCAAAGAGTCGATGGAAGAAAAGAATTGTGATAGAGGCTAGTGTTAGACCTGATAGTATGAATGTCATTTGAGTTCCTAAGATTGTGATGAGAAATAGCGTTCACTTGCTGTGGAATTAAGGAAGACAGATATACAGATGTAAGTTGATTAAACATCTTATAAAAGAGGGTAATTTTATGATCCTGTCGTCTTCTGTGCAGGGTCTGCCATCCAACTTCTTTATAAAGATTGTCTAAGGAAACGAGTTTTGTTGTGCCAGTTGTGATTCTTGCTGCTTCGTTTTGGATCTTGTCAAGTTCATTCTTTTCATACTGGGTGCAGTTATCCCATATTACATCCCCATTATTACATCTCCATATTCAAGAAGTGGCCAGATAAATGTTAAATAAATGTCTCTCAGACGTGTTCTATTAAATTTTGTATTTGTTTCAAATTATTTAAGTCTGGATTCGGATAAATAGCACAGGTCAGCTAATGGAAATACCACACATATTGTGCCTCTACTTTGGTTTCACTATATGTGTCACTAACTCCACAAAACAATCTCATCGATTTCACCATTAGCGTCTGCATCTTCTGTTACCGCTTGTTTCATCCTCACATGGGATCTTTCCTTGATACTATAGTCTCTTGCCAAAAGTTTCTGATCTTGCAAGTTCTTTGCACACTGATGGAGCCTTGTATTGAGTTGCATCATAATAGTTACGTGAAGTTCAGAATGGGATGTTTGATTCTCACCGAGGAAACATTCTTCAAGATTTGAGGATATTGTTTCTGCTTGTACAGTAGAACTTTTCTTGTAAATTTCGAGGATGTTTGTACATCAGAAAGGTGTGTAATTGGAGTCTGATGTCTCCTTTGTGCTTTTTGAAGCTTTGTGTTATTGAACATCAGTCTGCATGACTCATGGTAGTTTGCTTCATTTTTTATCAAAGCAGCATATTTTCAATCTCTTTTGTCGATTCGACGCTAATCAAGGCGCATAGGCATATCATAGATCTTGGCAAATTCAGGGATGTTTTGTGACAACGTCTTGTACACTAATTTTGCCAGATTATTCAAAGGAGGTGATTTGTGTGCCTCACTTTTGTCTACCTGACAAATAAAGCACTTCAACTAAGTTTGGTCTGCTACTCCTGAGCGGACAACGAAAATCGAATTATTTTCGACAAAGTAAATTGGCCTAATTACCATTGAGACAAAAGTTTGAAAAAATAGACAAAAACGTATGAACAAAGATATGGATTGGTAATATTATAGACAGTATCTAAATATTTAGTTGATACAGGCCGAGGGACTACCCATTTACCACCCATATTAACAAATACACTATTATGTATGGAATACAACTGGGTTCGATGATGGAACTCACCCAGTCTGATCGTTCATCCAGAATTATTCAACTCCCATGCGATCTGTACACCATCAGAGGTACCAAAGCCCCATCCGTAATGTTTGGGCTTTCCAGCGTTAGCACAGTCCGTCATCGCGATCTTGTATGAGTCGGATTGTGCTGTATTTGGGAGACTTTGTTTTGAAATAAAACAAAGCTAACACAGAACGCCTTGACAAGTTTCATGGCAATAAATTGCGCCATTGTGTCATGGTAGTGTATGCAACTTACTCTTTTATCAAGCTCACATCTTAGAATATATGTACTTCTGACCTTAATTACGTTATAATAAAACAATTTTTGCCTTTGTTGAAAAGCAGAATGATTTACTTGCATGTACAAAGTTAAGGTATACCAAACTATATCATTGACACTTTCGCTGCCAAACGCGACGGTAGTCGAATTTACCGTGTACTACCAAAACGCGACTACAGTCGAAATTTAAAGGCACAGTTGATAGCTGTCTATTGTTAACCGTTATAAGGGACGCGACTCTTTGTTCTTTATTTCAAAATGTTCAGGGGGCATAATAATATCGTATGTGGAGATATACGCAATTTTCTGTACAAGAATGGACTTTGCAAAAAAGTTTGAAATGTCATTCGATTTCGCTGAAATCAAAAATATCGAAAGCATGTCCATGGGGATGACATTTAGGACGCATTAAGCCCTTCAACTGCTATGTTTTGATTTATTTCTGATGAAACAATATATCCTGATGTTTGATACTTGATGTAGATGGTTGTTTTATCTATTTTTTGCATAAAATAGTTGTTTATAGGCATTTTTCATATTTTCAATATGGCTTCCAAAATAGCCACCAAAGGTCACGTGACTACTTTTTTTTATATTATTGGTTCAAATAAAAGTTTTATATATTAGCAACATTCTGTGAAAGTTTCACAGCGATAGGTTGAATAAAATATTGGAGATACTCTGTGTTGAACCCATATACCCTCAATATTTAGGAGTCCTTGAAACATGCTTGGCACTGAGGTACTGGTTTTTTGAGGTGCTTGGCAGCGAAAGTGTTAAACAGCTAAAATGATAAATATCACACAAATAGGCAATATACGATGCCAGGCAGTGTTAACTTAACGGCGGCCATTTTGAAAATGGCGGAAATCGCGAAGGCCAACGATGATTTTAGAAAAAGTATGATCTGACAAATATTTGTGTCAACTTTTATACTTTTATCCACAAGTTAACCTTGGTGATAGCCACTCCACTATAAACAGTGATCTTCGAGTCATATATTTCTATACGCATGGGCTGATCCAGAGCTGAGACAGGGGGTCTGGACGCTCCCTCCCTGGCTATATGTTTTCCAAAATGGTACGGTGCCCACTCGTGGGAGGTCCGAACGGCCCTCTGTGAAATATATATGTTGATGACTAAACAAACATTGTCTGTGACCACCCCTCCCCCCGCCCCGTGAAGCCATAAATCTGGATCTGTGTATGTAAGAGGGTCTGGATGGGATATAATGATTAGTTAATAATGACCCTTTTTATAATGAATAGTAGATAATGAGCCCAAAAAATGAATAGTGAATAATGAGGGTGTAAAATTTTATGAATAATCCTATTTTTTTAAAATGAATTGAAGAAAAAATTAATGAATAGTGAATAATCAGATTTTTTGCCACCTTTCTTACTTATAATGAATAATTGGTCTTATTTTAATGAATAACCCAAAGTTTTAATGAGATGAATAATGGGCTAAATTTTTTATGAATAGTGAATACCAGACACCCCCCCATCCAGACCCTCATACAAACGCCCCTTATAACCATGGTATATTCATAATCTAGATTACTAATTATTTTACAGGATATTTGCAACCATGTGTTAGTCACAAAATAATAATTGAGCAGTGACATGTGATTTCCAACAATGTGGCATTTTGACAAGACTAGACTCAGACGAGCCTGTGCGGCCTCATTTTTAGCTTAGAAACTACAAATGTTGCTCAGTCAGCAGCTTAACAGTCATAGAATATTCAAGCAACAAGCAAAGACTCTAATCAGACTGCACGTATGCGCAGGCTGGTCTGAGTCTCTGCTGGTCGCACATACCACATTGTTGGAAATCTCGTGTCATTGTTTATATCATTCAGTCTAGTTTATTTTGTAATTGCACCATCATCATGAGTAAGCGAATTTGTCAATCCTTACTGATACTGATATCCAAATTGTTTTTTCTCTTCTCTGAATTTTCAAACAGTATCCTGGGTGTACTTTTACAAGATATTTTTTGCAAACTGTGTCTCTTATTTAATATGCATTTTACCTCTAAATACTAGCTTAAGGGTTTATAGGTTTCTGTATTCCATTATGTCAATAGTTATTATTATTGTCAAACTGCGTAACATTTGACAATTTACATTTTTTCCAGTCTGGCATCAGTCCACGAAATTTGATTGTCAGAGAGGATAGAATTTTAAGAAGATGATCTTTTTCATAGTTAAATATAATTATAAATCCAAGCCAAGAACTACTTCCAAGAAATGCTTATAAAGTGCTATCTTAGAAGATTATCAGTTTTACTAAAAAAATGGCATTAGATCCTGGGGCCAGCCTAATTTTATCCTGCAGCAACGGAGTAATGGCCCTTAATTAAAGGCAAGTAAGTATGGTCAGGAAATGTCACAGACCAACCCATGACACCGCGAGGAAATAGTTCAGAACAACAACAGCTAAACAACACCAAGAACACAATTAAATTAAAGCAACCAATTGGAACTGCCTCGCCAATTCCGCGAAATTCCGTGGAATCAGACCACGGATGTACATCGAGGATCTTTTTTGATAACGCGGGTGATAACGTGACGTTGACGTTATATAACGTGACGCTGACGTCACAGAAACCATGCCAATACAATAAAAACATGTGATTGTAGCAAAACAAGCGGTTACATGTATAAATGAAGTTATGTTTTTTTTTTCATTAAAATATCGCTATTGCGATAATTCATTGAAAAATCATAATGTTCATTTATTTTGTTGATAAAACGTATGGGGTACTCAGAAGAATGGATTTTAGTATGACTGGACCCAGACGCTTAAGTGCTTTTTTTCTAACGCCAGTTCCGGCGAAAAATGGAGCTTTTTTGTACATAGTAAAACGCGTAATGCGCCTTACGTACGTCCGGAGCTTGATTCGATTCTCGAGTTGTGTCGGACTTTCCTGAATGTAGTATCTAAATGAAATAAATAATGGTACTTTGTCCAGTGCGTTTTAATCGTCCCTCGTAATACAAGAAGTTGTTTTGTTTCACATGGACACCAGTGATATTGAATACCACCATATCAATTTCAATTTGTGACAATAATCTTGTCTACAAAAGCACAAGCACATAAATAAGTAATGCCAAGAGTGTAATAATAACTACATTTATTATGCCTCAGCATAACACATCAACAAAATGACAGATGTGCCTACCTATGCTTTTATCAACTTTAGTGTAACAAATGCATCAGGGCCAATGATGTGCGCTTATATGATATTTAAAGGGGACGACACTTTTAAAAAGGAGAGGATTTGTATTACAAGCACTTATAAAACCATGCAATTTGTCACAAACCCGATCAAAATTGAATGAAAAATAAGAAAGTTACAGACACTTGTATAGTAGAGAATTGAAAGCAATGGAGGTCAGCCATTTTAGGCTGGGTGACGTCACAAAGCGCTTATTAAACTTGCATAAACAGAATAAATAGTTTCCTGCTATTCATTTTAATTTGCTTTAATTTTTATTGACTCTTCTGCTGAAAATACATGCAGTTGATTTTAAAATAATCTGTACATGTACAGATTGCAATGTAATATGGGATTTTATGGGCTTTTGAAAATTTATGGGACGCTGATTTTATAAATATTCAAAATGGTGGCCTCCATTGGCTTAATAGAAGCCAGAATTTTGATTTTTGGATTGTATAACTTTCTTATTATCTGATTTTGATCGGGTTTGTGGCAGATTGCATGATTTAATAAGGACTTGCATTTGAGATTCGCTTGCTTTCAATGTTGCCGTTCCCTTTAAGGTTCTAAACTTATTTCATGCTAAACGTGAAGACTGACCGGAATACAGTGAGCCTAGGTCGGCATGAAGCTGCGCGATGACAAAGGTAATATAATAATAATCAAGTATTTTCATGATGTCAATTGCTGATATATCATTGAAAGACTATTATTGTAAAATCTTAACATTACTCGTGTAAACTTCGCTAGACGTTTGCACTTAAACTAATATTAATACAAAGAAGCCTGGGTACATGATTATAAAACAAAGCACCAAATTTTGTCACCCTTGATTTTCTGTTTCTCCAAGTAGTATACTGAAAGCGTCTCGAGAGCATTATATGGATCCGTTCCCTTCTTTAAATGGAACAGCTTACGTATACTAAAACCAAGTTCTAATCGGTCACTTTTCAAACTCATTATTTTTGACCAAACGCTAATAAAATTGAAATGTTGTTTTGCCTATATATATACATTTTAATGGGTAAATGTTTAGCAGTGTTTTTGAACATTTTGTTTTTACTTCAAAATTTTTTGGGTTAGAAATGCAAAAATCGACTTTTTTTAAGAAAAATGGTTTTGAGAGTAGTTTTTATAAAATTGAAGTTTAGGTGGTTACAAACGGGTCTGTCCGATATGAAAAACACCAAACAATTGAAATTTTGCTTATGGTGGATTTTTTACGCATTTTTAAAAATGTTACATTTTTCCAAATTTTTCGAGCAAAACTGGGGTACATGTATATGACAAATAACCATTGTTATGCAATGGCCATAGTGGCAAGAATATTTCCTAATTGTTAAAGAAACCCTAAATGGAGTTGTTATTCATCTTATGTGAGCCTTTAATACATTTACTAAACTACAGGGCTGTAAACAACCATCAAACATAAAAAATGTCACATTTTTTGAAAAATATAATAAGATTTTTCTAGAACGATTGAAGGACCGTATCCAAAGAAAATATTTTAGTGTGAAGACATTCGATGTCAGATACGATGCCAAACGCTTTAGAGTATCACAATGGATAACAGGCTCATGGGAAATGCAATTTTTCAGCATCATTTCCTTTTTAAATGATTCGAAATTATATGATGAAAAGAGGAACGAACTTCCTTAACACCCTTAAGAAGCAATTAAATGTGCATACCAAATACATGACAACATCCCCATGCACAGATCCAGAGGGGGGACAGGGGGTCCGGACCCCCCCTCCTGGAAAATCACAAAACCGTAGCAAAAACGCCATTAGGGAGTTTCAAAGCATTACTTGTCCGGATCCCCTGGAAATCACAAATCAGCATTACAAATATCAAGCCAGCATTCAATGGCGTTTCGTTGGCGGGCCGACGATGGCCCGCTTTTAGTGGTATTTGAATCCTCTATCCCCTCATCAACTTAAAAAAAGAATGAAAAGTTGTCAGAGTCGAACTGGAACCCCTCTGACAAAACTTTCTGGGTCCGCGAATGTTCCTTCACTACAATATAGTGCGTGTGACTACACGCATGTGCGAAATGTACAAGTTTAACTTATCTGCACCTATGTGAACCGATGTTCAAAACATAAAACATGGGTTTGCAAGGTACATGTATCAAGTGTGTAAGGTACATGTATCATGTTTGTGCAGACCTGTCTTTGGCACGTGCCTATTGTCGCGTACTGTTGCAAAGAAGTTTTGAACAATCTACTTTTTGAATGAACCTATCATGAATATTGCAAATTAGGAAATCACTTTCTCTGGGAGTAAAAGCAAGACGGCAAAGACCAGGAATCGATACAATCAAATATCCTACCTGAACCAGGACAAAATATGGAAAGTGACAGAACACAAGAATAAGTCCAGGCTGGCCACCTAGTCTGACTAGAGTATTCACTGTCTTTCTGATTATACAGTGGGTCCTTAGCAACTCGTATATCTCACAGTCAAGACTTGACCAGAGTAGACAGAGGGTCGTGCTGATTTAATTTATCGCTTGGCGCACATACCACTATGTTGGTTCTGTCCCGCGAGCACTTACTATCCTGCCAATCAAGAGTGACAGTAGCGTCATGTTTTGTTTACAAATTTATCAGGGACTTATAATCGATAGATCAGATCACTTGAGTATTAATCCTATCTGCAGGATAGGATTAATACCCAAGTGATCTACCGATTCGCGTTAGCTAATTATGCTTAGTTCACACCAACGGCGCTTTGATGGCGCTTTAAAGCGGCGTGCAAAGCGGCACCAAAGCGTAACAAAGCTTGATTAAAGCGGCAGGGTCGTAATAGATCGTGGGAAAGCTTGAAGTAAAGCCGGCGCCAAAATTTTTTAAACTGTTTAAAAATTTGGGCGCTCTGTCACGAATTGATTAAAGCGCCGAGAGCGTATCAAAGCTTAACAAAGCGTAATAAAGCTCAGGAAAGCTTGACTCAAAGCGTAGGAAAGCTTAACAGAGCTTGGTTCAAAGCGGGCACCCCAGTCTTCGCGGTCTGTCACCACTTGACACGCTTCGTTAAGATGTCTCAAGATTTGCTACGATCTGGCATGAAGATCTGACACGAGGTTCGGACGCTTTCATCAAGATCTGACACGCTTTGTTACGCTTTCATGAAGGACTCTCACGCTTTCACACGAATTGAGACGCTTTGATCAAGGATTGACACGTTTTGTTAGGCTTTGTTACACTTGGCAAGCTTCCTCACGCTCTCCTCCGCCTCAAGGGCTAGGATGTGGTTATACAGCAGGGAGACAAACATCATGTCTTTTTCAGATAGATCATGCTCTGGTACATCTGGAATTTCTGGATCTTGCTGTTCTGCCATCGTGTTCTGGAATCAAAGATGCAATGATTTTGTGGATCTGCTGCATCTTTATTTATAGCTCTGGATCAAAAGCGGCATGAAATCGGCGATCTCGACATTTTCCAATGCGTAACAGAGCTTAACAGAGCGTAACAATGCACAACAGAGCTTGATAATCGTATCAGAGCCTGATTTAAAGCGACATAATCGCATCAAAGCGTAATAAAGCGTAATAAAGCTTATCAAAGCGTGATTTCAAGCGTAACATAGCCTGATCAATGCGGGATCAAATCGTAAGGAAACGTAACAAGTCGGGCAATTATTCGCCCCCCCCCCCCCCCAATTCGTATCAGAGCGTATCAGAGCTTATCAGAGCGTAACATTACTCAGGAGATCGTGATATTTTTGGAAAAGTTTACAAAAATGACGGCGCTTTGCTCGCTGATTTAAAGCGCGGCATTCGCCGATGGTGTGAACCAGATATAAATTGAAATGTACACGTTGTTGTTTCCTAGCAATTGTAAACAAAGTATTACGTCACTGTCAGTTTTGGCTGGCACGACAGTACATGTACTGATATCTAAATACCTTTCTGAAGTCAGTATGGCAATAACTAGCCAATTTTAGCACTCACGGCTTTCAAGCTCTTAGCGACCAAAAAATATCTCAGGAGGACCACAAAGGCGCTTGCTTAAAAGATACATCATTAATTTCCAAGGCTTTACTGAATGAGCAAATTACTGGGGTCATTGGCTGAAAGGTAGCTGATTCCTCGTGTATGAGCCTGTGTCCCATTGGACGGCACGCGATTTACGTGTACCGTCCAGGACGCACGTATTAATCCTTTTTAATTCTAATGGATTTCCCCTTGCATGTCGATAGAGTACGTTTGCAATTGCACATTTTGTATTTTAAGTGGTCAAATGTAGAAGCGGATGCATAACTGTCCCTGAAGATTCTTTTCATCTTCCAAGCAGTACAGACCCTGATTTATCAAAATTATAACGTCGCGTCTGGGAGTGAAATAACGCCATGCAATAAAATCGATAAATCACTAGTGATTTACAAAATTTCGGGAAACGTTTTGACGTCCAAAACTTTCAGCTGAAGTCACCTTGGGATCTTTTTATTCTGGATGAAGGGGTAAAACTGCTGACTAACGTGTAGTGTCGCAACTATATGTTTTGGAAAAAGAGACGTCTATCATGATACAAAGTCACAAGTGACACTCTATACCTTCCAGCTAAGGTTAGTTTTCAATACTTTGCGGCAATGAAATAAGAAACCTAAACAATGCTGACCAATGAACAATCTTATTTGGTTCATATAATATATATAACGTCATTCGATCGAGTTGTTTTGAAACAGTTACAAGCTTAAGTGTAAAGATGTCATCCTTCAGATTACTGTGTTTGTGTTTTCTAATTACTTTAACAAGTAAGCCGTCATGTATAAAATTCTCCTTTTATTTCTTCTGCTTCTTTTTCTTCTTCTTCTTCTTCTTCTTCTTCTTCTTCTTCTTCTTATTAATATTATTATTATTATTATTATTATTGAGCCGTGACATGTGATTTCCAACAGTGTGGCATTTTGACAAGTGTAGACTCAGACGAGCCTGTGTAGCTTCCTGTTATGCTTAGAAGTTCCAAATCATGTTCAGTCAGTAGCTTAATACTCATAGAATATTCAAGCGACTAGCAAAGGCTCTGATCAGACAGCGCGTATGCGCAGGCTGGTCTGAGCCTTTGATGGTCGCACAAACCACATTGTTGAAAATCTCATGCCACGGCTCTATTATTATTATTATTATTATTATTATTATTATTATTATCAGTGAAGATTAAGTCCAGCCTAGACTAAGTTCAGTATATACTATTCACTGTCTTTTTGGTTATACATGTACAGTGGGTCCTTATCAACTCATATACATGTATCTCACACTACACATAGGGACATGCTGATTTAAGTCTTCACTTGGCGCATATACCACTTTGTTGGCTAATTCATAAGGGTACTTACTAATATCTAAATGCCGTACTAAAGACATTATGATAATTTTAGCACTCACGGCTTTTTTCATGTCAAACTTTTGTATGGCCTGTCTTTGACTGGGCCCACCGTGGCTCGATTTTCTTTAGCTCGACAGGTTAAGATAAACAAAAAATTTTCAGCGTAAAACTGTAAATATTTCTTTTACCCATCAACTTTAACTTATGTTTTGGGTGCTCGAATAACCGTCTCATTGAGACGGTTCTTTTGAGTACCCACAACATATGATTGGTTGAGAAATAAGAAAATTAAATTTTCGTTACGCACTCTTGGCTAAAGTCCTGACTGTTCTGACTATCTGTGAGTCACTAATATCTAAACATAGTTCTAAAGACATTATGATAATGGCTAGCCAATTTTAGCACTGCTTTTTTCATGAAAATTTATGGCTTTTCTTTGACTTGGCTCACAGAGGCTCAACTTGAGGTTTTCTATACATATGCTGGCTCATTTGCTCTGGTGAGCCATTTTCTTTGTTTCATCATAGTGGGTTACCTTTATTTGATACCCTTTACAGCCATATTGCAACTATCCATACCATTCAAGCAGTTTGCGTCAAGATGTCAGGTCTGATCTGGGATGAAACTGTTTGTAAAAATAAGGTATCAGTAGGAGTGGCAGAAAAAAACCCTGCTGTTTAACATGGACTTAAAATGCGGTCACCAACATTTGAATATTATCAAGTGGACAATGGACTATTATGTTTTCGAGAGAAACATCCTATTTTGATTTGTTTTTATTTATTTACATCACAATAAAACCGCTCAAAAAAGAGGTCTTAATGAAAAATCGTAGCTTAATGAAGGTTGAAAGTATTGCTGAATGCTCCACCTGCATGAAGCGGTAATTGATCTTGAAAACCAATGTCGATCTTCTTTTTGAGAGGCCGCTTATGACAGGTTTTACTCGTTATATTTACGAGACAAACATCCTACTTTGAATTGCTTTTCTTTTTTTATATACGTTAGTTCTGTCTCATACGGATGCTATTTTCACGCCAAAAGAAGTGATACGAATTCTTGAACGGTTTGCAAAGGAGGAGAAACAACACAAGCCAAATGTTATGAAGCGACTTGGGACAACCGAGCGAAAACAGTATGACAAGAAGAGAGATAAAACTAAATATGACAGGAACGGTAACCCAATCAGGCCAAAGAAGAAACACAAACCTCTACTCGGACCTGGAAGGCAGAGTAAAGATCCCTTGGTATGCTTAACCTCTGGTATTATAATTGAACAATATGATTTGAGCCAGTGCATGAAATTTCCAACAATGTGGTATGTGCGACCAGCATAGCATCAGATCAGCCTGCGCATACGCGCAGACTGATCAGAGTCTTTGCTGGTCGCTTATATATTCTATGACTGTTTAAATACTGACCGAACATCATTTAAGGTTTCTAAGCTTAAAAGGAGGCTGCACAGGCTCGTCTGAGTCTACACTTGTCAAAATGCCACATAGTTGGAAATCACATGGCATGGCTCATATTAAAATTGAACAATATGATTTATCACATGACGTCCCGTCTAGGAGTGATACATGATTTGTATAGCGCCATGACTTAAAATCTATAAACCACTAATGGCGGCTTACCACCAAACATTTCCTCATTGCCGACAGTTCAAAGCAGCTTTAAATTATTCAGTCCTTCCTAACAATTCACACATACCAATCAAAATTTTTATTTTGAAAGACATGCCCTAACTTATTCATTAATTCGTGAGCGCAGTGTTTTATCTCTCGATATAATCTTGCTTCTAAAAACGAATAGGCAGATAACTGAGCTGGAATCCAGCTCGCCATATGCAATCAGTTCTTCCTTCTACGCTCCTGTCGCAAAGACTATTTGAGGGTTTGGTTCGGTTCCGGAAGTAAGACACTGTAAACAATCAGACAGGTGTCCCCAAGTCAAAACACACAAAAAGGGAAAATCAACTTAATTTCGCGAAATCAACTTTTTAGACGAAACTGCCTGAATCAAGCTGATAAGCTACTTGCATACCACTACATTCAATAAAAAAGAAAGTGTGTAGTGATTTTGGACTGCCAGGGTAGGTAGAGGAAGCTCAGGTGGTTAGATCGCCTGGCCAGTGTTTCGAGGGCTGTGAGCTCGGGCAGCAAATATGCCTACCTGCCCGCCCGCCATCCCGTCTGCCTGCCTGCAAGTAGCATGTGGATACATCTTGGGCCGCCGTGAGTCACCAACTGTTTCCGGGTTCCTTCGACATTGACTCCTGGCTTCAGTTCTATATAGATCGAGCCCAGAGCATATTTGTATATAATTTGTGGTAAAAAAATTCAAATTTGGTGGGGGGATACATTTTGGGGTTGAAGAGTGTCGTAAACACTTCTGGGTGACTTTGACCCTGACCTCTGGCATAGGTTTAAGAAAAATCGTAAAAGACATTTCCAGTGTTGTCAAATAACTTTCCAGAAATGTCTTGCATGCTAGACTCATTCCCTTTGGGCCTTTGTCGTGTAACTGTGACAAATGATGTTTGCTATAGACTATCATTGGTTAGGCATAAGCATGAGGCTTAAGATCCAGCAAAATAACTGTTTGAGACCGGCGCAGGACTTTTGCTCAAACATTTTTTTATAATCACCATTCAAATGAATAAAGTGATGGTCTAAGATACTGTATCCTCCTCAGGACTATTGCAGCTTGAAAATCATTTAAAACAGAAATCAAGCCAGTAATAAGTATTGTTTATACGATATCTTCTCACAAGTCAATAAGCCAGTTAAGCTCTAATTGCATTCGGTACATACAGGTCATCCTTGGTATGAGAACACAAAATGTTGCATAAGGTGTCCTAGTCACATCATAAAGATGGCCGCCACCACTATAATTGGTATAAACATTTAGCAAATTTCTCTTCAACCATAAGGTCAAGTTGGATATACCATTGACCACTTGGATTAGCTATAGCTAGTATATGTTCAAATGATGACCATAGCATGCTAGTTAGCTATTTGAAAGCATGGTCGATTTGGGATACTTTTATTTTGTTAAATTATATGAAAATGTACCAATTTACGCTTTCCTACAAAGCATGTGTTAAATCATAAAAAATACAAGTAAAATCATAACTCGGACGTTAATAATTCAACTTTTAAACCAATGCACATTGACAAGTTCGAGAGTGTTAGAACAAGCACGCAGCGTGCAAGAAAACATACAGTAAATAAGGCTCAACGACCACGAGCTTTTTGATAAAGCTAATACTTGTAAAAACTATTGTTTTGTATGACGTTATTGTTGTTGTTGGTTTTAGTACAGCGTAAACAATAACCAAATTTTAAAGGTGGTCCCAACATACAAGATGCACATGTTTTTTTTGTTTTTTTTCAACTAGGCAATCCCTCCTTTTAAAAAGGAAAATTTATTAACGTGCTTGGCTACCTCTACCTACCTTAGCCGCTAGCCTCATAAACCTCATCACTGGATGAAACGTGAGTTTATGCAATAAAAGTAGTAACACATTTCTTTGAGAAACGGATTTTTACGTATACTATAATTTATTTTCCTCAATGGATATTTTTAAAATGATGATATCATATTAGGTTCAGCTCTGGACACAGTCTATTATGTTCAGCGCTGGACACAATTGGCGCTTTGAGTTATAACAAAACAGGAAGATCACCTTATTGACTATTGTGGGTTTTCTATCTCTTTGCAGGACGATAAGTAACTTCTGCCCTGGAACTATTGCCAGACGATGAGCGTCCTTGGGTCAACAAGTATACAGATTCGTATGGTTGGTCCAGACCCCAAAACAATCATTAAAATTAAAAGCGCCTATCGCAACAAAAGTTGTCTGTTTTTATTGTCTGCTTAAAAAGTCTTGCATAGAGGATCTTACATTGGTGCTCATGTTTTATTGAATGTATTAAACGAGTTGGGGAAAAGAGATAAAATGCGAGGCTTGCCGAGCACTTTATCCCTTTTTGCATCGAGCTAAATAAATTCAATAATACAAGAGCACAAATGTTAGATCACATGACATTAAGACTACTTAGATGATCTTACGTAAGTGCTCATGTTTTTTTAGGAATTTATTAAACGATTGGGGAAAAGAGATAAAATACGAGGCTTGTCGAGCATTTTATCTCTTTTTTGCAACAAGTGTAATAAATTCAATTATACAAGACCACGAATGTTAGTTCCTATTTATCATATGACATTAAGATTACTTTGAAATCTCATTTCTGTCGTAAAAACATTCTAATTTTGTCATTATGTACGCAACTTTGTTATGAACGTCATAACTCTTCCCGAAAATCTGTAAACCACTAGTGGTCTATCATTGTATTGCATGGTGTTACTGCAGTCCCAGACGCGACGTCATATGAAAAAAAAAACTTTATGAAAACAGGTGTGAACTCAGATCAGACTCCTCCTACTCCTATTGGAGCAGTCTTGTCTTAGTCCACGCAATGGGTTTTTATTCTAAAATTAGTCAGTAATGTTAGGCAAGCAGCAGACGACTTCAACGGACGACAATTTCAGATTTTTTTGTCGGCGCTTAAAGGGATATACATTGTGTCTCTCTTATGCCCCCTGTCAGAAAAAGTCAAGTGGCAAGAAACCCTGTCTACAAGGTCATGGGCCGTGTGTGGTTCAAACAAGACTGATACGCATGTTCATGGACTAGCTATATTGTGACAACTCAGGTGTAGCAACTATAGATATCAAATTGTATTGTATGTGAACTAAAATGGAGCTGATCAGATTGTGTGTGAACGCAGGATGTCACACGCAGTGTGGTCTGTGCCTTTGTTAATGCATATGGCGTGTTTTCACTCACTACATTAACCCATATAAGCATAGCGTCCTTTTTGTGGACATCGGCAAACGGTGTAAAAGCAGATCAAGCCGCAAAACGCGGCGTCTGATCAGGTTCTTCACTGTTTGCTTAAAGAAGTGTATTTTAAAACTGGACTAAAAATGAAAATACCAACCAGCAACCCTAAATTTGAAAATGGACTCGCCCAATTGATAAGGATGGGAATATACATTATGCATAAATTGGTTAAATGGCTGGTCTAGGCAACATGTATTTTATTTATTTATCAAAATAATAGCTTCTTAAATATAGAATCACATGGCAAAGCCAATTCAATTATCACAATAAAAATGATCCCATTACGTAAAATGGTCCCCAAAGGTAGATAACCATATTCTTAATTCAGGTACAATGAAAAGTTCGAAACGTTGTTGGTGGACAAAGCCCGATGGATGCTAGCAACAAACGAGCATACTATCAGCATTTAATTTCGCATTGAATATACATTGGATTATGGCAATGCCACATTGGATTGTGACATGGTACTACCGTGCCAACCGAGAGTGACAATGACTTAATATTCTGTTTACAATTATTAAGTAAAACATTTACTTGAACACTCCACTTGAGCTAACGCGAATCGATAGATCACTTGTGAATTAATCCTGCGGATAGGACAAATGCACAAGTGATATATCGATTATAAGTCCCTGATTACTTTGTAGACAAAACATGACGTCACTGTCTCTCTTGGCTAGCAGGTCAGTAGTGCCTGATTCAAAGATCACAGCAAACACGTGAGATACAGCAGAAGGGACCACAAATAACACAGCCAAACGAAAAAGCACACTCGAGCAGAGAACAAACTGTGCAAATCAACAAGGTCCCGAGGTTATAAAACTTATTTCATGCTCAACCCAGCTGAGCACGAAATTTATCCTGCTCATAAATGTTAAAATGCCACGATTGTTGGCATTTTAACATTTATAAGCATGATAAATACAACATCTGAGAGACTTAAAGCAAGAAACTTCTTTATTTGTCGGTATTTTAATTTTATGAGCAGTTGAAATTTCGTGCTCAGTTGGGTTGAGCATGAAAAAAGTTTTATAACCTCGGGGCCAGATCTCTCTATAGAGATGATTGTCAAACAAGATACGGTCCAAAGCTCATAGGCGGACCCAGAGGGGGAGAGCAGGGTCCCGACCCCCACCCCCTTGAAAATCACAAGTGTCTATAGGTTTCCTTAGAAATGCTGATACGGACACACCTCGAGAAGGAATTGGAACCATTGGCTCTTATTGCTTCTCGTGTGTGTAATACGTTGATGACTAAAAAAAACAAAGAAATTTTTAGGGCCCTCTTGACGGATTTTATTTTTATTTACACCACAGCACTGGGACCAAGCATGGCTGAAAACCGGATAAATTATGGAGCAATATTTGATTTGTTTGATTTTTTGCGTCCCATCAACAATCTTTCAGTTAAACAGGGATGGGTCTTCCTGGGTTGAACCAGTACTACATATAAGTTAGGATAAATGTGTCTTGCCCAAGGACCACAACGCAGTGACGCCGGTGAGGCTCGAACCGACGCCCCCTCGGTCTCGAGTCAAGCACTCTACCACTGAGCCACTGCGCTCCCTAGGGAGCAATGTCAAACATTTGACCCTTGTTTGAGGGAGCAATGTCAAACAAGGGTCAAACCGCATATATATTGAGGAGCAACGTCAAACAAGGGACAGACCGCATATATTAGGGAGCAACGTCAAACAAGGGACAAACAGCAACATTTCAGCAGCAATGAAATACTGTCATTCAGAGCTCGGACTGTTGTCCGTTAGGGGCAGCAGCAGCCCTGGGTACTGAGTGCAAGTGTGTGTTTTTTTCATATATGGTTGCATACCTTAAACATCGAGACGGTAACATGACTTAATTCGTTCACTAATTTTGTATAAAAACAGGAGTGTAATGTTTCAAAGGTTAGCCCTTACTGTGCTAAACACGGATATACAATTAAACCCCACTAAATCAAGGTCCTTGGCAGACTGTAAAGTAACTTCGAGCAATCCGTAGGTCGAATGTTCCACACGCGGATCCAGAAACTTACGTCAGGTTGGGGTGGGGTCCAGACAACGCTTTTTGGAATCAACGTATATCACAATATCACGGAGGGTAGCATGCGCGGATTCAGAGGGGGGGGGCATGGGGTCCGCCCCGCCCCCCTGAAAATCACACATATATAGGGTTTCATAGCAATACTGGTCCAGATCCCCTGAAAAATCACAAAGCTACCAAGCCAGCATTCAATGTTGGGCTATCATCAGCCCGTCAGCGAAACGCCATTTAAATGGCGTTTCGCTTGCGGGCCGATGGTGGCCCATTTATAGCGGTATTTGGATCCTGTATCCCCCATCAACTAAAAAAGAGAAGAAAAAAAAACAGTTATCAGATTTGGACCCCCTCTGAAAAAACTTTCTGGATCCGCACATGAGTAGTACGGACCATCCTAAGCCTCGTTCATATGCACAATATACACCCCGGTGCAAATATACACCCGGGGTGTAAATTTGCACCTGGGGTGTATTTTGGTCATGTAAAAGGTGCTTTATGAAAATGCACCCATTGCAAATCTGCACCCGGGTGCTAATTTGCTCCACCTTTGTAGGTGGTGCAAATTCGGTGGAGCAAATTAGCACCCGGGTGCACATTTGCCCCTAGGTGCAAATTGCGCACATGAACGCAACTTGTTATCACTTATGTACAATTTGATCTTAGATTTTGATAAATTACCCATCTTTTCTATATGAATATGTACATGTGTATGAAAATGAACTATATAAATAGTCCCTTTATCAAACTGAAGGTCATGGCTTCCCTCTGTAGTCACTACTTCATCGGCTATGCCGGGTTGCCACGCAGAACAACTGGAATTTCTGGTCTATGGGCTTCGATTTGCACGATTCTATTTCCGAATAATATCTCTTCCTAACCTCAGCAATAGAGATCAGAGTTTGTCAGAATCCTGGCGCCATGCACGAGTCCATGCTATCTGATGTACACATCGGTGAAAAGGTTCCCCCCCCCCCCCCTGCATAATAACGGAGTGACCACCTTTACGATTCATGTAATCAACGTGATGTTCAGACATAGCAATAATTAAATATGTCTACCCTCTATCTTACCCCCCCCCCCCCCAATTTGGGAATCCAAACCTCTTGTAGCCATTGATAAAGCCCCGTTCTCACTGTCCCGGTTTAAGGTGCCGGTTCACCCCGGTTTGATGATCCGGGATGAACCGTGATGAACCGTGTCAAAACCGTGGCGGCACCGTGGACAACCTTGGAGATCCGGGATGAACCGTGTTGAACCGTGTTAAACCGGCTCATGTCCCCGGTTGTTTTAAAATGTTTAAAACAACCGGGGCTCACCGGGAGTAACCGGGAAGGCTGTCAAATACCGTGATAAACCGGGAAGACGCCGGGAGCAACCGTGTCTCCACCGGGACGGCGTCGGGGCGATACCGGCGTAATCCGGGAACATCCGTGTCTCCACCGTGATAAACCGTGCGGTTCCACTGCCTATGTATATGTAATAAAATGCAAAATAAAAATGAAAAGTCACTCCTGCTGCACCTAAAATGAAAGTGGATTCATCCAAATGATAAGGATGGGAAAGTCCATTCGTCACAAGTTGGTTAAATTGTCAGCAGTATAAATGTGCTCATTTACAAAGCTTATGAATAAATGCACTTATAGTTACTGAAGAGTCAAGCATATATGAGCCACGACATGAGATCTCCAACAATGCGGTAGTTGCCATTAGCAAAGCCTCAGATCAGCCTGCGCCTAGGCGCAGTCTGATCAGAGCCTTTGCTAGTCGCTTGATTATTCTATGACTGTTAAGCTACTGACCGAACAACTTTACAGCTTAATTGAGGACTGCACAGGCTTGTCTGAGTCTACACTTCTCAAAATATCACATTGTTGGAAATCACATGCCCCGCTCAAAGTGTTTATATAGCAAGACAATCTGGGCCTAGAATTACAATGTATCCTTAAAGTTAAGGAGTACTTAAGTTAAGTATTGAATTTCCAGGATGCGAAAAATAACGTTTCTAAACTGATTAAAACCAAAATAGTTTCATTTTTTTCTGTAGATCACAATGATATCTTTGACCATGAGTACTGCATCGGTCTTGGCAATTTAATAAGCATTTAATGTACATGTTGAAGTATCAAGACTTAAATTAAGTCTTCCTTAACTTTAAGGAGGCATTGTTATTCTGGGCCCAGATCAACAACATTTAAACCTCGTCGTAAGAAAACAGGTCTGCTTCTGCTTATTTGTCATGAAAATGAGCTGCGAGGTTACTAGGCAATTTTGCTTTCGCTACACAGATCATGATTCCTCTAGTAACTCGTATATGGCCGTGCAGTCCAATTTGTGTCATAACTGTTATGCGATAGAGACAGAAGAAAACTGATGTTACTCCACGTTTTATCCTGGTTTTATAGTGTAGAGTAGCACCGGGACGCAACCGTGGCCCTACCGGCATGTAACCGTGGCGCAACCGGCAGCTACCGGGACATCACCGTAAACAACCTGGGTAACACCGGGGTATACCGGCACGAACCGTGGCTCCACCGTGCTGCACCGTAAGTGCTCCGTGGTGAACCGGGGATCAACCGGCGCCTTGCTTTCTCGAGAACCGGGGCTATACCGGGGTAACGTCGGCACAGTGAGAACGCAATTTATTTTTTTATGAAATGTGTCCCGGTGCATCACGGTATACCGGCTGTCCTGCATCGGGATGAACCGTGGCTACACCGGCACAGTGAGAATGGGGCTTAACCTCGGTTGAGCCATTTCCCTTCGGAAACTTAACAGAGATTTAGAAGAGAAGACAAAACCCAGGACGTTAATTTTGCTATTAGGAAGAGGTTCTCAATTGTCCAGCTCTGCGTAGTCCTAAGTCAAACTGTCACCAGCAGTTCAATTGAAACAACTTAACACACACGCTTTCCGTTGCAGCTAATCGCGCAGTTTGTCGCAGAGCCCATGACATTAGGAAGGCATGGATCATCAGTACATGTATAAGTCTCAAGCACTACGTTCGTCCACCTCTCTTGGCCAGATAGTCATATATTTACTTAGTACTGCTGCAACAGCTTCTATAAGTGCCATTTATGCACCAGTCATTTGTATCCACTGCTCCCCCAACTACGGGGATGGGCGGGGATAATGGTTTTCACTTTCCAGAGCCCTAGGTATAAGCCCCGACCTGTGGGGACAAGCTGATGATAACAACCCTGCTCTTTGCCCCACCCTACACAACAGAGAATCCCAGCAGGGTAAGTGTCCCAATGTTATACCCCCACACTTCCCCGGCACTGCGGGGACAATCAAAAAGTAATTGTCCAGCACCTTACCCCGGCTATCCCACGGCCATCCCCGTAGGTGGGGGCCGTGGATACAAATGACTGCTGCATTATCCTCTTTAAATATTGTATAAATAAATAAAGCAAATAAAATCAAATGGAGTTGCATTTTTCTCACACGACGGTATCTTGAACTGACTAATAATCGAAACATTCTTAACACATCGAATTTCTCCTTAATGTAAAACTGAAACATTTGTGATATGTTTAAAGAGCAAATCCAATAACATATGAACACAATTTATTGACATATGAACGCTACATAAGGGGGTGCAGATTTACTCCAGGGTGCAAATTGTGCATATAAACGAGGCTCTAGTGAAGCAATTGAACCAACGGGATCCACACGCTTTTCACCAAATTCTTCTTATTAGTTTATTAGAACGATTGCCCAAGTGTTTAAGTCTGATATTAGTTTGACTTTTATTGTTGCTATGGTAACAAAAATGGCCGCCAAAATAGGCTGAAAATTTTGGAGCAAATTGGAGACGTTTGACAGAGCAATTAACATACTGCACAAGCAAATACCAAAAATATATTTTAACAGATGATGAGAATTATCATTGCACACAATATATTAAAAGGGTTTTTTGGTATTCGCTTGTGTTGATATCTAATTCTTAAAAAATCGGTCTCAAAAAGCCTTAGATTTGGCCAAAATGGTAATTTCTCTATTTTGGGCCTATTTTGTCGGCCATTTTTGTTAACATAGCAGCGGTAAAATTTAAATAAATGCCAAAATTTTACATTTCGGTCATTCTTCTAATAAACCAATCAAAAGAAATTTGTTAAAGGCAATTTTCAGTTTTGGGCTCCAAAGGGGGCCAAATTAGCCCCTTAATGCACGTACCCCTCGTATATTCTTAGCCAGCATGTTATTTTACAGAGGTGCTCCAATTGCTTCTCAAGAAGGGGTAGTCAAAACAAGGATGGTTCTGTCGAGATCTGATAGACTCTAGTTTAGAACTAGTAAAGAATACATGTACTTCATTTACAATTCATGATACATTCAAAATGTCATGAACTTCATTTCACAGGTTAAATGAGCTAAGTGCTGTAATTAAACTTCATATTCTGATATTCAACTTTAAATTATTGGATGCTTCATGGCAAAAGTGCCGTTATAGGACACTAACCATATATTGTAAAATAATTTGATGGGGCTTAAAGTGCCTTTGATTTGAGGTGTTTATGATCCTTATGACAAAAAATAAGTTTGCAAAAACAAGTTGCAATGAAAAAAACAACATTCAGTGCAAAAACTGATAAATTATAACTTGCAATTGTAACTTATGTCAAAATGAATGTAAACGGCTCAGCATCTCATTTTCTTATTACATGTTACCCCACCCATTTCTTACTTTAGAAAAAAGAAGCTACCCCAATAACATTAACTATGAAAACCTTAGAAACTGTGTCTCAGGATTATATTCACTGTGTCAGTTAACTGACTATTGTGTTTGCCATCTACAAATTGCATCACATCGATATTTTAAAAGAGCATACAATATCCCTCTTTTTCATTAATACACAGACAGCTTGAAGTTAACAAGTTTCTGTTCAAGTAAAACAAGATTAAAACAGCATTAAACTATTCATACAAAAATCCATAGGATTTAAAAGTCTTTAGTTTAACACCTCTTGTTTGTAATGTTTTGAAGGCCATTTAAGGGCCATACACTGTCAGTTTAATGGTATTTTAAGAGAATATTTTTTATCCTATTAAAAATTGCAGCAATATTTAAAGGTATAAATTAACAGGTTTTTAATATTTCATCGCATTTAAAGGCTTGTCATACCTTGCATGTTGTAGTCGAGGAGGAGATACTGTAAACACTTAACTTGGATACTCAAGGCATCACAATTTGCCGACTTTAAAAGACTGGCATATTGACGTACATGTAGTCCAATTGTGGCGGTTTCTTAACGTGGTGGCTTTTAAAGTATCTTTTAATTCATTGTATAAGGACTTCCCACTGGGGAGCATATTTGTTTCCTTTAAGAGTAGCCCCTTTTAATACCTGTTTTATCGACATTGGAGCAGACTCAAATCATACCAAAGTTATTTTACTGATACAGATAAAGATACCAATATACTATAAATGAGTGTCCATTTGGTGTTTACTTCGTAACTGTATCTTGCGTTTTCTTATTTTAGCGTTTTTGTTAATACCCCAAATAGTGCCAAATTAAAATATCCGCTAAATATGTGCTTTACATTATAGCTGTTTTACCTATTGGAACCTTGGTTGTGTGTGACTTGTTGATTTTCCTGACGGTGTTCTTGTGTCTCTACCGTCTGGTGTCATCGGCAGGTCTGTTCCTATTTACTTGTTGTAGTTGCAGCTTTAACAACATGTACTGGCTTAATCAGAATCAAACTAAAACAATAAGTCAGGCAAGGTATTTTTGAAATATAAACCACGTGTGCCAACAGGAGTTTTCTCTCGTACTAAGTTCTAAGTTATACTATTATTCGTTCTTGTGTCCACCTGGTGTCATCAAAAGGTCTGTTTGTATTTACTCGTTGTAATTGCAGCTTTAACAACATGTACTGGCTTAACCGGATTCAAACCAAAACAAAAAGTAAAGCAGGGTAACTTTGAAATAATAACAGCGTGTGCTAACAGGAGTTTTCTCTCGTACTAAGTTTTAAGCTATACTATCATTCGTACCGACTTTAGGAATAGAGTATACATTACTATCAAATTGATTATGGTAAAGTTGTCAATTGTCTCAGATTTGCGTAAACTCAAAAATGAAAACAAGAAAAGGCCCATTATAGGTTATCTAAACATAAACAGTGTCAGATATAAATTTGATGAACTGAAAGAGATACTAACTGACAAAATTGTGGACCTCCTGATTATATCTGAAACCAAAATAGACAGCTCCTTCAATGACAATTTATTTAAAGTAGAAGGATATAAAATGGAAAGACGTGATCGAACCACCCATGGAGGTGGCCTAATGACATTCGTACGCTCAGATCTGCCCTTTAAAAGGCGTAAAGATCTTAAATGCCAGGATATCGAGACAATCTGCTACGAACTATCCATGGCAAAGCGCAAATGGTGTATTGTTGGCGCTTACAGAAAACCCTCCCTGGAAAATAAAGTGTTTGAGAATGACATTACCAAATCCCTTGACCAAATATTTTTGAAATTTGATCATGTGATTTGCTTAGGAGACTTAAACTATGACCTATCAAGGAATGATAAATCCCAACCACTTATCAATATTTGTGATACCTTCAATTTGGATAACATTGTGAAACAGCCAACCTGCTTCATGAAAAATCAAACACCATCACTGATAGATGTTATCCTTACAAACTCCAAAACATTGTTATGTAACACTGCAAATTTCAATTGCGGTCTAAGTGACTGCCATCATATGATAGCTACATCCTTAAAAGAAACATGCTCATATGTAAACAACAAAAATGTGACATTTAGAAGCTATAAAAACTTCAGTGAGGCTGAGTTCAATCAGGAGCTCTCTCAGGTACCTTTACACGTAGCACACATTTTCGATGATATAGATGATATTTATTGGGCTCACGAAACACTCCTGAGAGAGGTCCTGGATGAACAAGCTCTGCTGAAGCAGAAAAAAACCCAAAGTAAAATCACCCCCATATATGAACTCACAGTACAGGAAAATCATATACAAAACAAGAGAAGCTAGAAATAATTATAATATGAATAAAACCAGTGAAAACTGGAAAATATATACAAAATGGAGGAACAATAAAACTAAAACAAAAAGGGAGTCGATTTCTGTTTATTTTCAGGAAAGGTGTGGTGGGGGGCCAAAGTCTAAAGACTTCTGGCCAACCATCAAACCTTTTCTGTCACAGAAATCGACAACCAAGAATGACAGTAACATAATCTTAAAGGAAGGTGATTCACTAATCGCGGACCAGAAACAGGTCTGCGAGAAGATGAATACCTTTTATGTCAATATAGCCCAAAATATTGGGATTGAAAATGACACACCTGTAAATGACAAACACCCCAGCATTGAAAAAATCAAAGAAAATGCCAATGTGTCAAATTTTGATTTTCAACCTGTAACAGAGTCACAGGTAAGAAAATGTATAAAGCGACTGGACTCAAAAAAGGCCACTGGTGTTGATGCAATACCACCAAAAATAGTCAAAGCAGCTTCCCCTGTTATATCAAGGCATATTGCAAGCATGGCCAATGAAATGCAGGCTAAAGAAGCCTTCCCAACTCAGCTCAAAAGTGCTCAAGTAACCCCTATCTATAAAAAGGATGACCCATTCACTGAAAAAAATTACCGCCCTGTCAACATTTTACCAACACTCTCTAAAATATATGAACGTCTTCTCAGCGAACAGCTGACGGAACACTTTAATTCTATTTTCCATGACTTCTTATCTGCTTTCAGAGCCTCTTATGGCTGTCAAACTACTCTTCTGCGACTCGTAGAAGACTGGAAACAGGCCATAGATAACAACATGTATGTTGGTGCCATATTAATGGACCTGAGTAAGGCCTTTGATTGCATACCCCATGACCTCTTACTTGCAAAATTGCAGGCATATGGGGTCTCTAAACACTCTTGTAACCTTTTAGCAAGCTACCTATCCAATCGTCACCAGCGAGTGAAATTAGGGGATCACGTTAGTAGCTGGATGAAGATCATTAAAGGTGTCCCTCAGGGGTCCATCTTGGGCCCTCTTATTTTTAACATCTTTATTAATGACATCTTTTACTTCCTCAAGAAAAGTACAATGTACAACTACGCCGATGACAACACAGTATCGTATGCACATAAGCAACTTACTGTCCTAAAGGCTGTAGTAGAAAGTGAAACAGAAATCACACTGAATTGGTTTGATGATAACCAAATGCAGGCAAATCCTGGAAAGTTCCAAGCAATAGTGGGTGGTAAAAAGACCTTTTCTGAACTCAAGAGCTTCAGTGTCGCTGATAACACTATACCGTGTGAGGAGACAGTGAAGCTCTTGGGAGTAGAACTGGATTACCAGCTAAATTTTAATGAACAAGTTTCCAGGATTTGTCAGAAAGTAGCCAGACAACTAAATGTGCTTCAAAGGATCAGCAAATTTTTATCAGAAGAAACAAGGCTGTTAGTTTTTAAATCTTTTATCAGATCCAATTTTAACTACTGTCCTATTATCTGGCACTTTTGCAGCAAGGTTAATACTGAAAAGCTAGAGAAATTACAATACAGAGGTTTGAAAATTGTTATGGGTCTTCCTATGAAGAGCTTTTAACCAGAGCCAATTTACCAACACTGCACCTAGGAAGACTCAGAACAATTGCTCTAGAAACATACAAATGTATAAATAACTCTGCCCCCAAATATATCAGAGACTTAGTCAATCTAAAGCAGTCTTCCTACTCTTTCAGGTATGAGAATACACTACAAATACCTACGGTAAGAACTGTGGCATACGGACAGAAATCTTTTCGCTTTGAAGCTGCCAGGGTGTGGAACAGCCTCCCGAATGAACTGAGAAAAGTTTCAGCTTTCAAGGACTTCGAGAGGCTTATCCGCACTTGGACTGGCCCAAAATGCAACTGTGCTGTATGCCACAGTTAACCTGCTTTTATAATCCTGCTGGCTTTACTTTTGCTATTAAAATGTTCATTTTAATTTCAAATTATGTTTATAGCATGCTTCAACCCCCTTTATTCAGTTTATTTTATTTCATGTTCTATACCTACCCCACTTTTCGTTTATTTTTATATTAAGGTCAGATATGTTGTTAGGTGTCGATTCTCTGTCAAGCAAATCTTCTGCCTATTTTGAATTTTTCGTGCAAGAGATGATGATTATCACTGATTCTTCTCTTGCTGTTTCTTTCGACTTTCGCCAACTTGGTAGAAGGCTTGTTTTCAGGAATATTTTGTGTAACATTAGAAATTGACATGATTATTCCCCAATGGAGGCTTGGCTATGACAACTGGAGGTTGGATAGCCCCACCGAAGGAGCTCATAGTAGATAATAATCGACCTGTGGGTGCCGGTCACGGCAGGGGTCGTCTGGTGCAGACGGTCTTTGTTGGGACTTGTACCTACAGGTCGGGTTGCCTTTTGAAAAATGCAAGGATACTGCATTGACAAGGAGTGGGGACACAGAGCGGCCTGGTTCAGAAGCGAACAGCTGACCTGGGTCCACACTATTTGTCTCTTTTATTTATTTATTTATTTATTTATTTATTTATTTATTTATTTATTTTATTTTTTTTTTCAGTAATTTATCTGGACTATTTTTAAGGGATAAGTTTAACCTTATGTAAATATTGAATTCCCTGTGATGCTTGTAAATACCCGCCTGTGATAAAGTTTTAATGATAATGCCCAGTGATATAAGAATTCTTTTTCAGTATTTTTACAGCAAGAATCTTTCTGCTACTGTTTTATCTAAAATGTTTTTTCTTTTACAGCTTATTTTTACTTGTTGAATATTAGCTTTATAATATGTTTGTCGGAAAATAGCTTTAATAGCTAATGTTATCTGTTTAAATGTATCCGACGTAAAATAAAGATTCTTGTATCTTGTATCTTGTATCTAAAACTATATGTGCAAGATAACACCGAAGAGGTGGCGGCTGGGCTACTTCCCCTATCGTTTTAAACTTACACTTAATTTCTTTATAATTCAAATTTAGGTCAGTATTTTTTGTGATAAATGTTTAACAGTTCTACCAGCCATTGTTGTAGTAATTCTCAAGATCAGGCCTTATGGTTTTATAACCTCGAGGCCTGTACTATAGAAAAGAAAACAACTTTTAAAGCAGTTGTAAATTTACACTTTCTGAACAGTGCAAGCTTGCTGTCGTTTCAGTACATCTGTCACTCAAATTGGATAGAAGATTTACTTTTTTGTAAATTTACACTTGTTTATGCTTTAAATCTTTTTTTCTTCGGCATGATGGTATAAAATATTTCTGACTTATTATGGTAATAAGTACCATAGATGTGCTATGTCAGGTACTCATCGATTGCGCACCATTGTGTATATAGTGAACTTATACACATGGCAGAGGCGTTTTAAATTGTAATGCACCAATTGACTGTAACATAGACCAGTAAAAATAACATCATGTGCCATCTCCGCAGTGTCACACGAGTGCTATATGTTTGATCTTTATGTATAAATGAACTATAAAACGATAAACAATACAGGTTAAATCACAAAAAGTGAGAATGATCAGAAAACACCTCAATCACACACTGCAGACCAACCCTCGGCACCGCGAGGAAGAGCCACAGAAGTCTAACAGTCATAAGACATCAGGGAGGCAATTAAAGTAAAGCAACCTGCACTATCCTCATCCCCAAGATGATTGACATAAAGTAATGCATAACACACCAAGGACCAAACACAGAACCCCCATAAACTATGAGTGGAACAATAAACAATGAACATGATACTTTATGTCCATTCTAGTATTGCAATCATCTTGATGGGGAAGAGAGAGCTGATTGCTTTGCTTAATTTGTCTTCCTGGTGTTTCGTGATGGTTGAGCGGCTCTTCCTCGCGGTGCCACGGGGTTGTCTGCAGTTTGTGATTGTGGTATTTCCTGATCATACTCACTTACTATTTATGAGCTGAACCACCGCCTTACAATGGACAGCAGCCTAAGCCAGCGCCTAGATGTTTGTCCAGCCAATATAATACTTGTCTTCGTGATGTACAAAGGCTGAACAACAGATTTTTGGCCCCACTTAGAAAACAACTGACATGAAACTATTTAAAACAAGTAGGTATACACAGTAAATACAGTCAACCGACCCATCATGAATCCATGATGGTATAGTCGAAACACTTAGTGGGGAAAAGAAGTGTCTATTGTTACAGTCAAGGGACATTACTATTTGCAGTCTAATAGGAAATGGCTAATTAGACAGTTCACCTTACGGCTATTTTTATAGACAAGGTAAACATATATCTTTAATGCTTAGATTTTTTTTATATTATTATGCATGTTGTTGATTATAAACATTGTTGATAGAAAAGTATAACAGGCCTGGGGTAAAAAGCAAAGAGTTGAGCATTTGGGTCGAAGAATTATTTGTAGAAGGTAATAAAAGCAGCAAAAATAAATCAGAATTGGCAAGAATTAATTGACTATCCAGTAGAACAATCGGATCAGTGATCAAAAAGTTTCAAGCATTGGTTAAAAAAAATATCGGAGTGGGATGGGTAGGAAGAAACTGATCAGTGCCAGGGTCTCAGCCCAACTTTCTAGAATGAAGTGTTCAAACAGAGGGCAGCGAAAAAACGAGTCGTAATGGGGATGGTGAACAAGAAAAATAGTAAGTGAGTATGATCAGGAAATACCACAATCACAAACCGCAGACAACCCCGTGGCACCGCGAGGAAGAGCTGCTCAACCATCACGAGACACCAGGAAGACAAATTAAGCAAAGCAACCAGCTCTCTCTTCCCCATCAAGATGATTGCAATACTAAAATGGACATAAATTAACGTACAATAAAACATAGAGCAATTACAGACTCCCACAATGGGAGTAACAATAAACAAAAAGTCAACAACAACAGAACCACCGCCTTAGAATGGACAGCAGCCTAAGCCACTGGGGGGCTTAAATGCATTTAATGGTACAAAATCTTCGCCCTAGATTCTGCTGTTGTTGAAATACAAGAAAGGTACAGCTCGCATGGAGGCCATCTAACTAATGCAATGTATCATCATGGAGAAACACTCTAATCAAATTAACACACCATGATGAAACAAAGAAAAGGACTCAAGACTCACAGATAGTCAGAGCTAAAGAAAACCTCAAGTTGAGCCATGATGGGTCCAGCTACAGATAAGCATCAGGCACTAACCCACCGATCAAAGCTTAACGCCAGAGCCGTCATAGAGTCTGAGGCCTGACCAACCGTTTGACATTGATTGGCATGATTTTGCAATACATCTAGTCATATGACCTTTTCGGAATGGCACAGTTGAAGACTATATGCCACTTGTTTTCTCTCCTGATTGGTTGATATAAATGGAAGTTTACATATGTAGAGGGCGCTATATAATGGATAACTTGAAATACGATTGGTTAATGATGATGTCGTTAGGTGGCTCTGTTGTCAGCTTCTGTTTATATTTATTATTCGTTTCTAGAATTTATTTAGTTTGACTAAAGAAGATTTGCTAAATTTATAAAATTGTTAAAATTACTGCTGAAATTATAGACTTAGAAGTTCTAAAGAGACTTTGAGAATTCAACCGAGAACGTATAAGATTAGGGTCAGCTACATTACACTGTAGGAAAATGATATTTTAAATGACATTTCTTTCAAAATTCAACCAATAGTGGAACAACGGGGGACCACAAGCGGGGCATAGTATTGATTTGCCCACAAGATGCTGTAGCAGCCCGATATAACAATGCTGGCTGGGTATACCCACAGATGGATGGTCAGTTTAATGATCTAGTGGTGTATGTGTTATTGGGGTGTCGGTACTAGGCAGCATAAATCATAAAAAATACATTACTATTATTAACAATAACTTGTGGCCTGCTATAATCTGTCATTTCCAAAACACATAGGAAACAACAATATCCACCATGTTCATGCATAGTTTTGGTACCTTTAATATATTTTTTCCTGGCCATTAAATTTAACGTTTGCTGATCTATCAATCGCTCTTATAATATGATTGACCTTGGAAGATCAATAGTGACTAAAATCGTCCAGCCACGTGTTGACTGTGTAACTGTGAAATTGTGACCAAATATAGTCCCATATTTTTTGCAAATTGTGATGAATATTTCGTTAATTTATGCATAAATAACGACCAAATAAGATTATTGCGTGAATGATCAAAGGGAATAAATGGACGTCAATGTGATTCCTGACCAGCGTGTTTGCTGCTCTGGATTATATCATTGTCAAGGTCAGCATATTTTGTTTATGGAATGTGAAACACATGATATCATATATCTGATTTCATTTAGGCCTTAACCCTTGAAATGCTGGGTATATTTACGTACTACATATACACTCCTCCCAAAATGAAGTATTTTCCTTGTACGATTCCAATTGCAGAGTAGAAACAGTATGGGCCCGTCTCCTGATGTTCTGACTTCCTTACATTGTTTCCGAAACAGTATACAGTGAAAATATGTTCTTAAAAGGGTATCCTTTGGAAGCAAAAACTGCATCAAAGAACTGAAACTAGAGTGTGCATATTTCCTGGGCCAGACTAGCTAGTTTCTGCCGAAATTGGATTTGTCCTGTATGCTTAAAATAATAAAAAAAAACTGACTGTAATTTACACGACCCATGGTGAACGTCCAGTGCCAGAAGGAATGTGGGGAAACCAAATTGAATGAGCAGACGGATTTACACAGTGATTATAGTGCACGCCTGTGGGTCTTGCAAAATTTCGATTCCAAGTCAAAATGTTTTAATTACATATTTTTCAAATTAAAATCGATATTGTGATTTTCGGCGGCCGGCAGATCTCTACGTTTAAAATTCTCCCAGAAGCCTCGTCACGTTTTTGCATACCAGTAGTTGAACAATGTTTAAATAAACAAGTATGCAATTTGATTCAAATATACCATGTGAACATTTGCAATAACCGACCACGGCCACTTGTCTCTTCATGACAGCTTATGAAACCTGAGACCTGGTGTGGATGGGCTCAACCAAACAAACAATTTCTAAATTTATTGTGCATAGTTTAGTAGAATACAATTCGGTTATCTATAATATGATTTGCACACAGTTTCTATACTGACTTCAACGGAAGTTTTCGCCTTATCTTGTTAATTTTCGAGAAATTGTAGTCTATTGCCTGCGTATTAGTTGATAACTAAAAGTGCAAAAATACAACAGTAGACAAAACTGATTTTTGCTAGTTTTTTTATAAACAAGAACTGTAAATTAATGCGTAATTTATCAAAGTAAGGTCGGCAATCGTAGTAAAACCGTGATACAATGGATAACATTTCGATTATCCTTCAGAATGTTTTTTATTTGCTTCAGTGCTCATTTAAAGAGACTAAGTCTGCAACTATGAACATTTTTCGAAAAAAAAAAATTAAATCATTTGTAAAAGCAGAATTAAGTTAAGTTTTCACAATAAATTTGTTCACTATAGCTGAAAACTGCATGGAAAAGTGAATTATCTTATAAAAACAGGTGTTTTTTTCTCTTGTTGGTAATTATTTGCGTCCCTCCAATAATTATAGACAGTCAAGTTTTTACATAAATGCTGTTGGTTTGATACTGATAATTTGTAAAGATTTACGAAATAGGTAAAATGTATATCTGAATTTTAGTTTTTTTTACTGTGTTCTTGAAAGAAAAAGAATCATTATTTCAAAAAGTCAAATATCAAAAGTTACAGACTATGCAGCTTTAAAGTAAAGGGCTCTTCTAATGAGCAGCTCTTCAATTGTCGTTTATTATTATTATTATTATTATTATTATTATTATTATTATTATTATTATTATTATTATTATTATTATTATTATTGTTTGTTTGTTTGTTTTTGTTGTTGTTTTGTTTGTTTGTCTGTCTGTCTGTCTGTCTGTCTGTTTGTTTGTTTGTTTGCAGGTTGACAAAACAAGTCAACTAGCACAAACCTCAAGGTCATTCACACATCATCTAAGAAAAGTGTAAGAGGTAAACATGTTTTGCATATGTTGGGCTTTCGCCGAACGTCAGATGCTTTGTTTTTGATAGTATATGAGCGTTCAGGTGAGCAGGTATGAACACCTATTCCATGTCACCCAGACAGGATAGTCTTACATTTCATTTTGTGTAAATATTTCATGTGATCAACGGAAGCAAAAATGGAATTTGATACAATGTATTGTATGACATACAACATCAATATTTTTAAGGTTGGAAACACACACACACACACACACACACACACACACACACACACACACACACACCATTATTATCATCATCATCATCATCATCATCTCACTCCTTGTTTTATACATTGTTTCGGTATAAAAGACACAGTGTCACTTCATATTTGTGGACCGCTGGAAGATGTCCCCTCACTTAAATAATATTTTTTCTTTTTTAACTTACAACATCTTTTGCGCCAGTTCACGACAAAACCAATAACAATGATATGACCAGGAGCACTACAGACCAACTCATGGTACCATGTGGAAGAGGCTAAGAATGATAACAGCGACAATACCATAAGTTTGACCA
Organism: Loripinus fragilis; assembly: GCA_964019695.1. Lineage (NCBI taxonomy): Eukaryota > Metazoa > Mollusca > Bivalvia > Lucinida > Lucinidae > Loripinus > Loripinus fragilis. Next base: position 63,036,212 of record OZ026514.1, on the reverse strand, counting down.
AAGTCTTCACTGACCACATGAAAAAGCTACAAGTCCTACCATGTAGCTTAGCTGGCATCAGTTGCACCGCTTATACTCGGATCTCAGTCCTTCCGGCGTTCACATGTTATTTGGTTAGATACATTACACAATAGGTATTTGAGACGAAAAACATCCTCATATTAACTGCATTGTTGCACGTAGACCTGATAAACGTTATCTATCTCACAACATATATCTTTATCAGATCAACATGACGTTGCACTTTTTAAATGATGTCGATGACGTAGAATCGACGAATAAATCAATTAAGACGTCATAATCGCCTTTTTGAAGAGTGTCCAATGGGTCAACTGATTAGAAGATTATTAGGTACCTCTCATATAAACTGCATTGATGCATGTTGACCGGATGAACGTTGTCTATCTGACTACATATATCTTTATCAGGTCGACATGACCTGACATTGTTCTTTGTTGAATGCCGTCATCGATGACTATAAATAGACACAAAAATCGGTGATTACTTCAAACTCGATGAAAATTATTAAAAAACATATTCCATGATGTTCAACCCAAGAGCAGTTAGGAGATAACTACGGCTTAATATAACTATTATGAAATTGTATTTTATACTATTTAAACTAAAGGGCTAAAAAGTGAATTTTTGATAATCCGACAACTGTGTTTGACCGCCAGAAATGTTAAATAGATTTATCTAACGATAGCCAATTCGATTTGCCTGATCAGTGTAAATGCGCACAATTTAAGTGTGCAAAAAGCAGTTAATACTTCCAACTGTATAAAGACTAATATGAGGTTGCTTCAATGTTTTTTCGTATAAAGTGTGTTCTCCATCTTTGACCAGCTTCTCACTAACATATTGTGTCAATACATTATAGACGTTTACCATTTAAATGACGTGTTAGGTCAAGTTGGAGAACATACTTTTATACGAAAAAAATTAAGCATCCCCATTTGTCTATTTACAATCGGAAGTATTAACTGCATTTGCATGTTTAAATCGTGCGCAAGCATACTGATCAGACAGATTGAACCAGACATGGTTAGATAAATCTTTTTTTTTACATTTTTGGATAGAAAAACACAATTGTTAAATTAATAAACAAAACTTACTTTTTAGCCTTTCAACTGATAAAGTATCAAAATACAATTTTGGAGTAGTTAAGTTCAACAGTATTTATCTTCCCTTTGTCCTCGGTTTGTAAATTTTGATAATTTGTATGTATGTCCATTCATAGTCACGAATATTATTGCACAAATCACAATTAGCAACTTTGATTTTTTTTTCACAAATGACTTTTTAGGAGATTTCACGCCTTCACAGGACATCTTAAAATTTCAAATCGAATCCTGAATAATTGTATGCGTCCAGTTGGCTTCAAATGATAACGTTGCTAAAGTGGAACTGTACTGATAAATCCTATCAGCACTTACTAGGTTGAAATTTTATTTAAACTTTAGTTGCGTTATAATGCTACCTTACTTGTACAGGTACTGTCGTGCCAACCAAAAGTGACAGTAACGCAATATTTTGTTTACAATTGGAAAATAAAGCATTAAAGTAAGAAAGGGGACAAAGATCAGGAATCGATACAATGAAGCACCACTTGTACACTCTACTTGAGCTAACGCGAATCGATAGATCACTTGTGCATTAATCCTATCCTATGATAGGATAAATACACAAGTGATCTATCTTTTCTAAGTCCCTGATAACTTTGTAAACAAAACATGACGCCACTGTCACTCTTGACTGGCAGGGCAGTATAAATCATCACTGTCAATAAGCCGCCATCGAGGTCCTACAATTTGAGTTTTGTTTACTGTCGTCTCAACGTCGCCTGCATTGTCCCGTTTACATGTTAACAGCACAGGGAACCACAACTCACCTTTGACACGGCATGTTTAGCTATTTGATTTGTAATAGATACTATGCCGAGGGCTGCTACAGGCTCATGAAAAGCTCGCTTTTTTCAGTGCCAATTAAAGCTGTATATTTTTCTCTCGCTCGTACTGTTTGAATCTTCGAATTCTTCCATACGTTGTGCCAGAACAGTAGCTTGCATCAGCGGATGTCTAGGCGACAAAGGTAAACGATACTTATTCCCTAATAATAGTCGCAGTCATCTGCTTCAGGCGAATCTGCGCATATCCACAGAGACGCCAGGTCTTTGTCTTGCATTGCGAGCTTGAACGTGTGTGAGCGCATTAGAAATTTAACCGAATAATTCAAGGTCCAAGGTGTTTGTATTAAATTTCGCCACATCATATGAACCAAACCACAAGAAAAAGTTGTATTTCGGCATTGAGACCAGTATAATACTCAATCAACCTGCTTAGCTACGTAGACTAGGTAGAACCATATCAATATGCATGTAGCATGTAAAGTTATGATTTCGTCCTAGTAGCGAATAACAATGGTGCTGATCAGACTGCGCATATGCGCAGTCTGATCCACACCTCTGTTTTTCTTTACCAAATAAATTTGTTTTAACAAGATAGTGATAATGCGACAATAATCTTTGTCCAGTTTCGTCCCCAGCATATTAGCAAAAGATGGCTTCCTTCCAGGTGGTTTGTTTAGCTTTGATCATTACCTCGATGGGTAAGCTGATTATTTTTTAACTTTAACTGTTTTTCTACTGTATTGTTTAATGAGAAGTTGATTCAAAGACATGGAAGCTACAGGCATTACATCAATGCGTTGATTACGAGTTTCCAATGCGCTGTGCGCACATTGAATGTTGAAAGCATTTATCTAGAATTCAAATCAACGCTCAATAATCGCATTGAGTTCTGTGGCATAAAATGCAACTGAACGTGTAATAATCGCATTGAGTTCTCTGGCATAGAATGCAAATCAACGCGTAATAATCGCATTGAGTTATGTGGCATAGATACAAATCAACGCGTTTAAATCGCATTGAGTTCTGTGGCATAGAATGCAAATCAACGCGTAATAATCGCATGAGTTATGTGGCATAGAATGCAAACCAACGCGTAATAATCGCATTGAGTTTTGTGGCATAGAATACAAATCAACGCGTAATAATCGCATTGAGTTCTGTGGTATTTCCTGGCCATACTCATTTTTTTATCGGATTGCCTTGACAAACTAAAACAAACTTTTAATTCCCATTACGGTTAAGCATTTTGAGTGTGTCTGTGGTCTTGTGATAGAGTATTTCGTGTCTTTTCTAGTTTTCATGTAGCAATCATCTTGCTGAGGGAGAGAGGGCAAGTTTCTTTGTTTATTGTGTTCTTGCTTGTCAGTAGGTGAGATATTTACGCGCACATCAAACCCACTAAAACATGCATCAAATTGTGTCCCGTTTCAAACTGAGGACACTCTTATAGGACAGAATTACTGCAAATTCTGTCCTTTAAGAGCAGTTCTTTGTGTCATAGGAAACAATAACTCCGTATTAGTAAGTAATGGTGCAAAGATCAGGAATCGATACAATCAAGTACCACACCTGACCCAGGATACCAATGGGAAAGTGACAAACTCACAGAAGACACCACAAACGAGAGCCAAGAGGTCAGCCCTTTCCCAGCAGGTGACCACAAAGCACATATAAACAGACGCGCACAAAACATAGCAAACACAAGACAGAACAAAAACATAAAAGATCCACAAAAGAAGTACCGCCTTGGAACGGTCAGTAAAATATTTTACTGGAGGGCTTAAACCGGTTTAACGGCGCCAACCTCACCCTTAATCCAGATGTGGATCAAGACACATAGATATTTGGTTTGCATGAAAGACCCCTAACTTATCAATGCATCATCTCCTAAAACATATAAATCAAGATATAACAAGGAGATAAAGCAAGGATAAGGACTCAACAGTAAATTAAACTGAATACCGGAGCAAAAGAAATCCAACAGGTAAACCCCGGTGGGCCCGACAAACAGCCAAAGCATCAGGCCCCTACCATCTCATCAATAAATAAGTCTTTAAGTCGGAACCATCATAGAGTCTGAAGTCAGACCCACCGGCGTGCAATTAAAGAGGAAAGCAAAGTTGCCAACCGTGATTGGGTTGACTACCAAGGCTATATTCCTTGAATGTATACTTTTTTCCATTACGCACATGTTACGTCTACCTGGGTTCTTATGTTTCGTTATTAGTCTGTATCTGATAAAAGATTGTTTCATTCCCTGGTCATATTCGTATGTTTGTGTTGTTGTTGTTGTTGTTGTTGTTGTCGGGGTCGTCGTCGTTGTCGTTGTTGTTGTTGTCGTCGTCGTCGTCGTCGTCGTCGTCGTCGTCGCTGTTGTTGTTGTTGTTGTTGTCGTTGTTGTTGTTGTTGTTGTTGTTGTTGTTGTTGTTGTTGTTGTTGTTGTTGTTGTTGTTGTTGTTGTTGTTGTTGTTGTTGTTGTTGTTGTTGTTGTTGTTGTTGTCAAACTTGTAAAAGGGATATTCATCTTTTTTAGAACAGCAGAAATTAATTATTAAAGGTTTATGACGGCATTTGATTATCTTGTGTATAATATATTTACATATGGAAAATGTTTTCCTAGTACTCATTTAACAGATTTTCAATGGGTATAAATTGCCCCTCTTAATGCAGTTTCGTCATATTTGTCACGAGACAGCCTTCATTATATCGCATAAGTTCAAAACACGCCCTTTTTAACGTCCATTCTGACGTACTAGATGGAGTAGAAGTCTAAAATGTTAGTGCACCGTTACACCGGTTTAAGCCCTCCAGTAAAATATTTTTACTGAACGTTCCAAAGCGGTGCTTCTTTTGTGGATCATTTATGTTATCTTTGTCTCTTTTTGTAATGCTTTCATGCACGTCTGTTTGTTTATGCCTTGTGGTTACCTGCTGGGAAAGGGCTGACCTCTTAGCTCTCGCCTGTGATGTCTAATTGTGACGTTATTACGTTCCCATTGGTATCCTGGGTCAGGTGTAGGGCTTGATTGTATCGGTTCCTGATATTTGCCCTCTTTCTTAGTTTTAGTCTATATCTACAATTCGTGTATGCGAGCAGCGAAGGCTCAGGCCAGTCTGCACATTTGCGCAGGCTTGCCTGAACCTTCGCTGCTCGACAGTGCGATAAGTATCAGGATCTCCGGTATGGTTAATTTGTTCTGTATTTCAGTTCTGTCGAGTACAGATGCCATATCAGCGAAAGAGATGGCTCAACTGCTTGACAAGCTAGCATCGCAGAACAAATGGTGGCCATGGAAACCCGTAGAGAAAATGCTAAAAGATCCAAAAGACGTTTTAAGCCCGAAAGTGCGTGCCAAAGATGGTAACAAAAAAGACAAGTCATAGCAAACACTTCCATTACTACCTACAAGACAGACAGAAAGTTTATGGTATGTTGAAGTTTTAACCCTTTGAGGACTGGAGACCATGAAACTTCATGCACATATACATGTACATATTTTGTAACTACATGGTGATCCAAAACATCTGATGCTGTTTTGAGGTTGAATAACTAAATAACCACTTACACAATAACTTAATGGTAATAACCACTGTAAAGAGAAATGTCACAAGTGTTTCTCATAATAAGAGTACTTGATGACGATGACGTCATGTCGTAATAGGTGACGTAATTGAAATGGGTAAGTTTTCAAGGTTTTTTAGATTTTATTTCAATCCTCAGGTTTGCATAAGTAAACAACACAAGGTGCAATAATAAACAAAGTAATTGTAACAGCATGACTCAAGAAGGCGACATCAAATTAGAAGGTAGCATAAGTAGTAAAGGTCTATTTAAGTCAAAACTTTACGCTATTGTCATACACATGATGCCGAAAAATATTCTGAAGATGACAGGGTTACAAAGCTTCAAGTACATTGGCTCCTTATCAGTAGACTGGGTCAGTTGATGATTGCCAATACAACAACAGTGGCAATTTTAAATAAAAGACTCGACGCCATTAAGGCGCAAAATAGACGTTACATTACAGATTTGGTGAAAATCTTGTTTGGTGAGATGCATTACCATTTTTTGTGAAACACTACATCAGTAAAAGATTTTAACATCATCTCGTGTTGGTGTTTCATGTGTTTTGTCTGGCATTTAACCGGTATCATTATGACCTATTTGGGTTAAAACATTATGATCTACATGTATTGGGCTAAATCTTTCAAGCCTGGCATCTTTAAAACCACAAAATAAAACTGCATTGTTATTTTACTTTTTATTACTTATAATTTCCATTCAAATGTAGGAATGGCGACAGATTGTGTCAATTCAATATTTAAAGCACAATGCGCAATTTTTATGACGTCATTGAAATTGACAATTACGTAATTTTGAGTACATTGCATTATTTTCATTTCCGAGAATATTCTATTTTTGTCTATTGGTTTGGACTTAAAACATGCCGAACCTCAAATACAAGAAAATATTGAAGTTAAATATTTATTTAAAAAATGATTGATTTTAAATAAGAATTATCAAAATCAGGCAGAGATGTCACGCCAGGATCAGAACTTTCGGATCATTCCTCGTATTTGTGTGTTGTCAGCTTTTGTTGTTGGTTAGTTTAATCTGTTTCTTCCTTTTCCCAGATTGTGTGTTACATTTTGTATTTCTATGGAAGGATGTAAAGCCCAGTCTCAATCAGTTAAACAAAAGATAAGCTTTTATTTCATAGCTTCAACATTGATAACCTTGTTACGGCGCGATATGAAATTACACCTGGACATACGCATTAAATGTTTTGAATAACAAAACTATGACAATGAAACCTAATACCTCTCAGCGATGGCTCTGGCAACTCTGTAAACACAGTGTAGCTGGAACCCAAAATTACATGCTATTTTGTGTAGATGAATAACCACGACGAATCTAACCCCACCGGATAAATTCCAGAGTGTAGATAACAAATGTACTTGTCTGGGCCTCTGCTCTTTATATAAAAAACAAAAACAGTTTAATTTGAACATATTTATTGCCAATATGAATAAGGGGTCGGCCTGTGAATTTTACAGCCCTACCCCTACAATAGACATACAAATCATTACATAGACAATGACGAACATGATTCTAGCTTCTAAGCAAGGTGGCTGGAATCTCTGTTGAACGTAAATGAGAGTTGAATGTATTACAGATGCCAAACGTTTTATTTTACTTATCTTATATAAAGTAAAGTACAAATGTATTGATGTTTTAATATTTATTCGTTTATTATAGTTAATTATGTCAGTCTAGTATTAGTGGGTAATAGCAAGCGTTAAATGATATAACTGTGATAACTGATAAAGTAGTGTTCAGCGTTTTCAGTTTCTACATGACAACTACAAGTAGGTCAGGAACAAAGCACAATTCATTGGCGGATCCAGAAAATTCTTTCAGGTGGTCCTGACGTTTTTTGTTGTTGTTGTTTTTGTTTTGTTTTGGGGTTTTTACGTGTGTCACACAGAGGGCCATATGAAATACGAAAAATTGGCCCATTTGCTTCTAGAAGGAGGTCCGTACCAGTATTTCTCGCACACCAGATCGGGATTTCCGTTGTTTTTTATCCATTCTATCTCACATACCCGTACAAGCCCGTGGAATGATAAAAACAATCCTTGACGTTAATGTAATGTTAAAATTACGGCACCATGTGGCATCTCAGCGTATTCAGGATTTTAAGGATGTCTTTTCAGGTTTTTCCATTATAAAATGAGGTATTTAGTGGTGAGCAAGAAAAAAGAATTCATTATTCGACGTGAGGGTGGGATAGAAAAATCCGTCCCTCGTGATCACCGTTTGTCATCACTCGGCAAGCCTCGTGATGCCAATCGGTGATCCTCGGGACGGATTTTTTCCACCCTTACACTTGTGAAATGATGGATTTTGAGTTTATAGATGCTTAGGTATGTTATCTTTTAATTTGCAGATGGAGACGTAGAAGAAACAAACTGAGCTGAGAATCAAAGAGTGTTGCACTTTTAAAGTTAGATCATCACATTAAACAGAACAAAACACCAATCCATATGCTAAAACTAAAAATTTGAGCCGCGACACGTAATTTCCAACAATGTGGCATTTTGACAAGTGTAGACTCAGATGAGCCTGTGCAGCCTCCTTTTAAGCTTAGACACCTCAAATGATGTTCAGTCAGTAGCTTAACATTCATAGAATATTCAAGCGACCAGCAAAGGCTCTGTTCAGACTGCGCGTAAGCGCAGGCTGATCTGAGGCTTTGCTGGTCGCACATACCACATTGTTGGAAATCTCATGTCGCGGCTCAAATTATTTTCATATCTTCATGTCTTATTAGGTCAGCCTGTGAGATTCTGGTACGAATCGCATTAAGCAAAAAACTTCTTTTAACTCTTTTCGCATGTTGAGTAAGTTTTCATTCTTATTTTGTGGTCTGCTGATTATTTTCACAATTAACTTTCTCAAAATATCCTTTCAGGAACACTATTAGAGTGTCAAAGGATTGGGATCCACATCGGTCCTGATCTGGGTCCAAACTATCTGTAAACATTATCAGCATACGACAAAATGTGTCACTAGCAAGAAAGGAGTTCCATGCTTTCGTAGAGAGACTAGAGGTGTGAAGTTTAGTCTGAGTCTTAAACTACTCGTACTTCCACGTAATGCCCAGGTCACACATTCACGGACTTGACGCCGGATTGGCCACGGATACAATCCGGCATCATTCGTGGTAATCCGTATTGGTCCGTAGCTTTCCGTATTACATCCGTAATCATACGTAGTAGTACGTAATCATACGTATATAGTGCATCCGTATAGGACTACGGAAATTGGCATTTCCTGGGTCATCCGTGAGATTTAATCTGTAGTAGAACCGGCGAGGTGATCCGTGAATGGATGACCTGGGCATAAGCGAACAGCGAAGGCTATGGCTATACTTCGTAGATTTGCGAACTCGTCTGGGCCATTGTTGCGCGCCGATGCGATAAGTATCACAATATCATGTGCTGGCTAAAATGGGCCTCGACACTTTAAAACCTGTCTTCGGGGTTTCTAACAAAGCGAGACTCAAACCAGTCACCGCAACTACAGAGACTAGCTAGAAAATTAAAAATTAACTTGTAACATGTTTAGATATGATTCTTTAAAAAATCGAATAATAAAGGCGCTGATCAGTCTGCGCGGTTGCGCAGGCTGGTCTGCGCATTTGTTGTTCGCAAACCCCGAAGACAGGTCGTCGAGGCCCATGTTACATGTAACTTATTTTAACACAGACATGTCTAATGACACTAGCATGGATCTTACACGAGAAGCCGCATCCAACGTCTTCACTATGTGTCATCCAGCGGCAAAGCAATTCTGATATTACAAGAAACCACTCATTTACATGTTTATTGGATGGATGCCTAATCTTTAACTGTTAAAATGAGAATGAAGGGCTCTGCCCCACGTGAAATGATTACTTTAACACAGCAGACATACCAACAGAATATTCTTTTGTAAATATGATCTCTGGCCAGTAGCATTTGTATATCTAAGCAGCAAACCCAGTGACTCATGTACATGTACCGGCATTTAGTACTTTGCAGACCAATGCACATCATAAAATATCAGTCTACTGGTTGTGTATATCAAGCATTCATGCACAACGACTCGAAAAAGAATCAAATATACGTGTGAGGAAGGGATAGAAAAATCCGTTCCTCGCGAATACCTTTTGTCATCGGTGATCCTCGGGACGGATTTTTCTGTTTCATCCTCACGCTAATGATAGGCTCTTATCGTCTTTCCTTCGATACGAATCTAATTACCTACACACAGCTGAGCTATAAGATTTGCCACAAAACAGTCAGCTTTGGTTTCAGCCTTGGTGCTTAGGGCTACTTAAAAGCCACCTTTCACCAGGAAGTGACATTCAGTGTCGTCGGCTATCATACTGCACACACATGTAAAAAAAATACAGACTTATCAAACAGTTCGACAATTGTCTATAAAAAACATTATGGTTATACAATTTGAATATGGTGTGTCTTCTGAAGAAAAAATGAGGTACATGTATCTTGCTGTTTGACAAGAAGTTCATTCATCAAAAATGAATTTCATCATTTTTTTTCTCATGTTTGATAAACAATAACCTTTCTCAGTGTTCTGTTTTATTGTTTTGTTGTTGTTGTTCTTCGTTAGATTCCACAGTCGTGCAATTAAAGAAGGAACCATAGATGTAAACCTTGGATGTTTAAAACCAGGCGTGCAGACTGTCGCATAATATCTAGGTTACATCCAACTCTTTTATAACGTTTGATTATTTTTGGAATCGATCAGGAAAAGAAGACTATGATAAGCCGTGTTGCAGAAGAAACCAACATGTTGTCTAACAATAAACTCAGAGTGTCTGCGATAGAAAATCCGCACCCAGAAGCGGGGAACTAACCACTTCAAATGTTAAGCCGTCCGATTGTCGTAAATTTTGTAATATGCTAGTCCAAATCAAAAATTGGGCATTAGTATCAAAGGAATCCGCTTTATGTAACTGAAGTTCTCTGGGATAATTATAACCCACAATTTGTTCAATATAAGGATGATTGATATTGAGTATGTCATCTATATAGATATCCCGAAGAGCTGAACGACTCATTAACATCAGCTTGACCACTGCCAGAAAGAAACAACCCGAATGTCTAACCCACAACAAACAAACACACATACGGGGGCACACATTGGAATACCAACAGTACGCCGACAAAACTCGGAGCAAAACCTAACAAATATGTCCATTAAAAGATGATGGAGAGCAATTTAAACTTTCTTACATGACCACAAATAATTTTCAAGGTTGTTGGGGAGCGGGAGCAAAAAAAAGTGTGCTCCTTACCACAAGCAAAACAAAGTGTGCCCTCTCTATTAAAATATGTGTTCGCTCGGGTTGGAAAGATTTCCTTTGATTAGATAATGAGGCAATCTAGAGTAGAGAGTAGAAAAAGCAATGCAGACAGACCAGGTACTAGAAACCCCTTAGACTTTGTTTTACCAAGAACTTCAACAGACTTTCAGACAGACCAAAATAGACAATATCATTCCTCTCATAAATATTTTTACAATATTCCACATTATCAGTTACCTCTCATATTAGCTGTATTGCTGCATATTGCCTGATAAACATGGTCTATCTCGCGGCATGTGCCTTTATCAGGTCATGATGACCTTGCACTTTTTGAATGACATCGCTAATGACGCTAAATCAGCACAAAAATCTAAAATTACGTCATAATCATTAGTTTGAAGAGTAAAACAATGTGTAAGCTGTTAAAAAGAATACCAGGTTCGTGTCTTTTGATATCAAGTTTACCAGGCTCGGCTTTGAGAACGCATGTTGAATCGCTCGGCAAGCCTCATGATGCCAACAAGTGTTCTGAAAGCCATGCCTGGTAAATGTGATATTAAAAGACACTCACCTAGTATTCTATATATATGACTCCAAGCAAAAGCAGGAATAGAAGCCAAAAGCCCCGACTACCTAGCAGGAGCACACAAACCTGATCAACTAGCAACAAACCACGATCCACACGTTCCCCCTCATGAAACTCAGGAAACCAGCACTAAAATGTTCCCACGATCCTCATTAACAAACAGACTATGTAACCGATGGCAGCCTATCAGCGACAGACCAACCTCCTCCACCTCCCTGCGAAGCAAATATCGCCAACAAGCTATAGCGCTGTCATGTTCTTGCTTAAGGGTGTTTATGTAGTACATCCCTTGAAGAACCACAACATTGCCAGCAGCCTCATATGCAGGCGTCTGTCAAATAACAAACTTAGATTTAGGCGTAAAAAGATAAAATGAATTTCTTTATTGTATAAATAATATTAAAAGTTTATAGTTTCCAAATATTCACAGCATAAGATTGAGCATGCTCTGGCATGTACCAGCAATCACAAACTTCTTGTAAGGCTCCAGCGATTTCCTAACAAAATTTAATTCAGAAACCCGCATCTAGTTCCCCCACTGACAACAAACTGAATTTCAGAATCAGTTAAAGCTTTCAAACCCCTAGCAACCACATGACCAGCAGCTCAGAGGCAGTATTTAGAGTCCCTACTTTTTTCAAGAAGTTCTATTACTTATTTGTTGATACGAGTAAAATCAATCTTAATCAGTTATTATCACTAAGCTTATTTCAACCCGCCATTAGGAAAGCACAGCTTAAGCTGTTTGACCCCCTTATTAAAGACAAGTAGCCCTTTTTTATACTTCCATTTAAAAGCAGACATATTATGGCACGGCGCTGTCCATCCATTAACAATCGTCATGAAATCTTCATGTTATGTTACAGAAATATGTATTAGGTCCAGAAAATGTGTACCATACAAGAATGATTGTTCCTCAGTTTCGGAGATATGCCCTTTTGATGATTTTTTTAAATCATGAATGCATTATAACTTAGTAACCATTATATATATCTTCATGAACCTTTATATGAATGTGTTTCATGTCAACACGACTTGTCGTGTACAATTACAGTTGTTTTCCGTTTTTTAGTTTCAGAGTTATGACCCTTTGGTTGTTTTTAAGCTCATTTTGTTTAATTTACATTCTTATACACTCCATAACTTACTCACTGCTCATGATATATTCATGCAATGGTATAGCAATATGTATTAGGTGAAGGCAATGTGTCGCATGCAAAAATGGTTGTACACCATTTCTTAGCTTCCAAGTTATTCCCCTTTGATTATTTTTCCATAAATTCTTGTAGATCCTATAACTCAGTGGCCGATTGGGATATTTTCAAGAAACTTTCAGGTCACGACAACGTGTCGTTTACTATTATGGTTGCTTTACATTTCTTCATTTCAGAGTCATCAAACTAATATTTTTAAAACCTTTTAACTCCACATCAAGATATTTAGATGACTTATATTGATAATACTTTTTGAACAAATAGTAGGCCAGATATATCTCATTGGTCTAAATTAAAAAATGCGAATTCTTCTGATACTGAAGCCCCATTTATGGACTTGTCCATTACGAAAGGAATAGTTTCATCTAAGATTTATGATAAACGAGATAATTTTAATTTTCAAATAGTAAGTTTCCCATTTCTTGATGGAGATGTTACTCGCTCCCCGTTCTATGGTGTAAATATTTCGAAGCTTATTCGTTTTGCGAGTGTGTTCTAATGTTGATGACTTCAACAACAGAAGCCCATTTTTGACTGCTAAGTTATCGAAACAAGGCTAGAGATATCATAAAATTCGGAAAACATTTTCTAAATTCTACCACAGACTCTCAGAGTTGATTGTTAAATACAAAATTGGTTTAAAAACTCTTCTGTAATAGGTCATATCAGAGCCTATACTTTATGATGATTTAGATTATATATAAAAGAATTGTTAGAAAACTGATTTTAGTGATAAATTCAAAATGATAATCAAACGTTGTAAAAAAAAGGTTGGATATAGCTTTGATATCATGCGACAGTCCGCATGCCTGGTTTTAAAGCCAAACATGGTTTATATCTATGGTTTCCTCTTTAATTGCACGTCGGTGGGTCAGGCCTCAGACTCAATGACGGCTCTGACGTAAAGCTTTAATTAGTGGGTTGGTGCATGATGCTTGTCTGTGGCTGGGTCTACCATAGCTCAACTAGAGGATTTTATTAGCCCTGACTATCTGAGAGTCGTGAGCCCTGTTTTTTGTTTCATCATAGTGTGTTAATTTAATTAATTTGTTTCTCTATACGGATACATTGCAATAGTTAGGAAGCTTAACACTTTTTGTGCTTTAACAACAACCGAATCTATGGCGAAGATTTGGTACCAGTAAAATGCATTTAAGCCCCCCCCCCCACAGCTTTGGCTGCTGTCCCTTCTAAGGCAGTGGTTATGTTGTTGTTGATTCGTTGTTGATTGTTGCTCCCAGTTTGGGATTCCGTAATTGTTCTTTGTTTGTTGTGCGTTAACTTTGTGCCCAATGCTAGTTTTGCAATCATCGTAATGGGGAAGAGAGAGCTGATTGTTTTGTTTGTTTGTCTTGTGGTGCCACGGGTTTGTCATAGTTTGTGATTGTGATATTTCCTGATCAAACTCACTTACTATTGTTATGACCCTGACTGTTTTTACGCTCATTTTGTGTAATTTACATTATTGTGCACTCCATAACTCAATCACTGCTCATGATATCTTCATGCAATGTACCAAGTACATCATACGGTGTTAAATATATCTGCGTGACAAGCCATACAACCAATATAAATTGTTTTACTTTGACCCATACCTGGAATTCAAAAGCTTCCTTATCATCTACACACCTCGAGCAAGCATTGTGTCAATTACGAATATCCTCCTTCAAACAATAGAAGAGGGGTTAGTTTACAATCCATACAGACTGGTTTTATGTATATTTGACCTTGACCTTGACTCCAATGTCATATTGAAGTAAGAAAAAGGGACAATATCAGGAATCGATACAATCAAGCACCACACCTTACACAGGATACCAATTGGAAAGTTAAAACTTCACAATTAGACATCACAAACGACAGCCAGGAGGTCAGTCCTTTCCCAGCAGGTGACCACAAGGCACCAATAAAGAGACGTGCACGCAAGCATAACAAAAACAACACAGAAATAATATTAATGATCCACAAAAGTAGCATCACCCTGGAACGATCAGTAAAAAAAAATACTGGAGGGCTTAAACCGGTTTCATGGTGCACCAACCCCAACCATAGTTCAGATGTTGATCAAGACACACAAATGCCTGGCCCGCATGAAAGACCCCCAACCTATCAATACAACATCTCCCAGAACATATAAATCAAGATATAAAAAGTAGACAACCCAAAGGCAAGGACTCAACAGTAAATAAAACCGGAGCAAAAGAAATCCAACAGGTAAACCCTGGTCTTTAAGTCGAAATCGTCATAGAGTCTGAAGTCCATCCCACCGGCGTGCAATTAAAGAGGAAAGCAAAGTTGTCAACCATGATTGGGTTGACCATCGAGTATGCAGTCTGTTGCAATACATTAATGTTATAGCCAATCTTTTTATAATGGGGAATTATTTTAATGAACTTCGCTGAAAAATTATTAGAGCCAACAATCTACTTCAATTTATGCACCAAGTCACCATAGAATCCAGGTTCCGAAATTCCTTGGCGCAAGAGAGATTTAAGTAGATATCAAATCAAAGAATTGTCTATAACATTTAGAAAAAAAGTTTTGCAAAGTTTATGGTACCGATAGCCTTGTTTGAGAAGTTTCTGAGTTAACAATTTGTTGCGAGTGTTGAAGTCAGCAACATTGCTAGATGCTCAAGCAAAATGAAACGGTTGAGAGATATAGACTCCATAGGATGTAGAGCGAGAAACATCACCATCTAAAATGGGAAATCGACAATTTCAAAATCAAAGCCTTCACGTTTATTGTAAATTTGGTAGAAACAATATCATTAGAAATGGACAAATGCAAGTCTAAAATGCAGCCTTGGTATCAGAAGTATTAGCTTTTAAGCTTTATTAAGTTGAAGCTCTGAAGGGTTATATTAGACTTACCATATTGTCAAAATAAACATAATCAATGTTAAAAAATTTCGTCCAAATATCTGGATGTAGTGTCTAAAGCATCAACGATATCAGCATCAGAAAGAGACATCAAAAAGTCCCTCTCAAAACAAAACAGGAATAAATAGGAAAACCAGGGGAGCACAATTAGTGACAATGGGAATCCCAACTACTTGTCTCTACAACTTGGTGCCAAATTGAATTAAAATGTTGTCCAACAAAAAGGTCAGGGTATCCTTTGGAAGCAAAGACTGCACCAAAGAACTGAAACTAGAGTGTGCATATTTCCTGGGCCAGACTAGATAGTTTCTGCCATTTAGGCTTCATCAGTGACCCTCTAATAGTTTCAAAGTTCCACAATGAAATCCATGATCACAAATGACAAGAACATAAAATCTACACTATAGTGAAGGGCAGGGAGACGTTCTACCGCCGCCATACAGTACCAGTCACCAGCTGTAGTGAAGTCAAATATGTTCTTAAAAGGGTATCCTTTGGAAGCAAAGATTGCACCAAAGAACTGAAACTAGAGTGTGCATATTTCCTGGGCCAGATTAGCTAGTTTTTGCCATTTAGGCTTCATCAGTGACCCTCTAATAGTTTCAAAGTTCCACAATGAAATCCATGATCCCAAAGGACAAGAAAATAAAATCTACACTATAGTGAAGGCAGGGATACGTTATTTCGTCGCCACACAGTCCCAGTCACCAGCTGTAGTGAAGTCAACATATTCTTAAAAGGGTATCCTTCGGAAGCAAAGACTGCACCAATGATGTGCATTACGAGAGTAAAATGAAATACGAGTATCAATAATTTTAATTTTCCATTCCTTCAAGGCATCAAGTTCAACATTTTCTCGTTTTCACGAACAGTTACTGAAGTCATTTTAAGAAGCAGCGATCTCTCTACGACATTTAGCGAAAGCAATATTAGAGGAAAATCTATATTTAGGACCTTTAGAAATAATATTTTGAACTCTAGTGTCAGTAAAGACATTTATATTACCTGTAATAACATGCCCTGCAAGGGGATATTAATAATTAGAATTTTGACAATCTCAGGCCTCAGGAGTATTGGAATCTATATTTATATCAGTAACAGTTTTTTTAAAGTTAAATACAGTAGACCTAATTGATTTGTTATATTTATAGCAAATGATAGGAGTTTCAGAATTATCAAAGTAATTTGGAATAGATGAAATCACTAAATCATCGTTAAAGATACTGATACTGATGCACATCCAAAATCACTACTTTTTCGCTTATGATATTTATCAAAACTTTTATCCCTTTTATGATGAGGGTCACTTGGAAGTCTGTTTATCTGCAGCTTAGTACTGGTTTAACACAGGAAGACCCATCTTGACATGACTGAAAACTTGTTGCATTGGATGTAATTTTTTAGAATCAAAACAAACAAATTATTTTCATATATAAAATATTCCTAATGTTTCAATGGTGGTCAAAACTTGCCAAGAGTTAGAATTGAAGCTCAGATAAGCATGCAGGCCCACACATGAATAAAAGCATTATAGTACCATACTGCGCATCGAGATTCATTGGCTAGAGACAGTATAGTGTAAAATTGGGGGTCAGGTTATATTCTTTGAGATCCCCAGGGGGTCATTGTATTTACATTTTGTCAGGATCGGGGGGTCATCCAAAATTTGGATAGTGGATCGAAATCTCAGCCGTCCCCCATTACACATAAATTATGTAAATAATGAGCGGTCCCTTATGCCATAATATATTTTCACAGTATCATTTTACTTGTGACTGTCAGTTTACTTGTAATTTATACGAATAACAGTGTACATTTTCATTTTGGACACACTATATAAAATATCTTTACCTACCAGTTGTAAGATAATCTGAAATATTAAATCTCTTTTAATGTCCCAAACTTTGAAAAAAATATGAGCATATTGGTGTCCGCTTGTTCGTCCATCCGTTTGTGAGTGTGTCCATTCAATTTCTTTTAAATGAGGCATTTGAAAATCCTCATCCTAAATAGCTTACCCGTATTTTTTGTCTGGATTATCTACCTTTGTAGCGTTGTGCCCTTAAAAGCCAAACAGTCTGGTTTCATACATATTATTTGACCTAAACCCTTGAGTCGACGGTCATACTGGCAATCATTGTACAAAGTATGGAGCCCCTCTGTCAAAACACACCAGGAGCTCATGTCACGAGCCGTACGAGAGGTTCTAAGTATATTTCACATTGACCTTTGACTCCAAGGTCATAGCAATAATCTAATTGTTTTGTTTTTCACCAGCGCGTCAGCGCTGGTGATATACGTTAGTAAACTTCCATTGGGCGCGTGTTCGATTCGGGCCTGTTCCATTAGCAAGTTGCGGAAATGAATCAGGTGTTAACTCCCCAACAGCAGTGTCTTTTAAAGTTCTTTCTCTCAGACTCCCCGTCGACCAAGTTACTTCCAAAATTCCATTATTGTGTGAGCGATGTTGATATAATTTGGATACTGGATTGCTTCTTAAAGCGAAAAGGCCTATTAGAGACCTTACCACTGAGCGAGAATCCTGATCAAACATGGGCCCTTCGGATATTCTAGACTAAATGTGACGAAATATCTAGATGTAGATTGGTCCGTTTCAATATGCCCCCTAGGCATTATGTGCATTGACTTCGAATAATATGAAGAATATGGTTGAATGACCTAATACAAACTGCTTGGGAGGGGGCTTACTCTACATTTATTCAGTGTGTTCATGAGCAGAGTCTTACTGGAAAATGCATATTTCCTGTTTTTTTATTTGCTTCTAATGGATCACCTATGTACAAATCGTTAACTAAAACAAACAAAAAATACTCAGAGCTTGAAGCCCATTAAACACTGAAAAGAGTGGCTTCAGCAAATGCAATAATAAACACTATAAAAGTTCTTCTTTAATAACTGTAAAACGCCATGCGATGGTTCTAAGCTTTTTTAAAAGGTAACCTTGTGATGATATACGTCAGCACTTTTCAGCATGCCTCTTCCGGTGTTGAACCACTACTTAGCAGAGAATAAAGCCTTCTTACGTACTCTGCTAAAGGCCACTTTCGTTATAATCTGCACACCATAAGCAGTGTATGGACTAAATATGAATATACACGCCGATAAAACACAAATTTAAAGAAGAATTCGCGTTATAAGCTATTAAACTTATTTTGAGTAGATTTGACATATACAGCTGCTTTCCATAATTTTTATAGATAGTGATTTTTGTCATGATTATTTACATACCCTATACTTGTTTGAGTGTTTGTAATAAACGCGTGCTTTGTTTGAGATATGATATATTTCTGCTCCTGTATGTACGACATATCTAGTTATATAGTGAGTAAAAATATGGCTTGTTTTGCAGATGTTTTGTATCAAGTTTTAACTTCTAAAAAAGTTGATCATATTTTAGCAAATCAAAGTTGCTTATCAAAACTCTATTTCGAATTATTAGACAATAAGGAGAGCAGCAAAGAAAACTGCGGTTGGAATCTATTAAGTCATGTATACGTTGCATTGTGAAGATACTTTAAGAATTGAAGCTATTGAGTGTATCACCATTGAACCACTTGATTGACTTTGGTATTTGTGATCTAGTAGGTTGCACAAATTATATAAGTTTACATAATTACTTTTAAGAGATATTTTAAGTGCATTTTGGGTGTTAAGATTTGATGCTACATAGTAAGAGCCCAATTATAAGGAGAAAGGCCAAAAGGAAATTACAGTACTGCCAAACAATTAAATGGGCCAAGAGGGTTTGAAATTGTATTAGAATTGGGAAAATGTCATCTTTTCAGATGAATCCACACTCTAAACCTATTCTTTTGCAAACCTATTCCCATCTGGCGTCTGAAACACGAACAAATTTATCCACATTATATCGATGGATGTAACAGTTCTTCGTTCAGAATGAACTAAATATTGTCCTATGTTTAGTGTATGGGACTTACTGGTAACTTTTCATTGACGCTGAGTATATAAACAATATCCATGAAAAGTGAAAGAGGAGTTCGCGTTACGAGCCGTTAGACAGATTTTGACAAATTTGAAGTTCAATTGACCTTGACATTGAGTGCCAAGGTCGTATGCCCATACCCGAGATGGATGTTGTGGTGCACGTCATTGACAAAATGTTAGGTATATAGGGTGTTAGGTTAGGTATTTTAGGGCTAACATCATAACAAAGGCTAGGTATTTTAAGTTAGGCTTTTAAGAGACGACAACAATTTTGGCAAAATATGAACAATATCGGTCAAAGAAAAATGAAAGAGGAGTTTGCGTTGCGAGCTGTAAGACAGTTTTTAATTAATGTGACCTTGACCTTTGACTCCAAGATCATATTCGTGATTTGAATAGTTCGCTAAATCTATATGCCAGGGAACGTTTTCAAAATTCAAGGCAGCCAATGATGGAAGAATGAACGGACGGACTCGCATTAGAATTCTTGTCAGTTATTTTTTTTTTGATTCGAAGACCCATCTAAGCTTATGGAATATACAGAGTTTAGCTCTCTTAATATGCAAATGAGGTTTATTCCAACGTTTTGGTAAACTCGGGTCGATTTATCAGTACGGACGGGACCGATTACAATATATGTTATTTACAAATAACATCAAACTGCCATAAAATTGGAAATGGACTCATTAAACCGATTTGAGTAGAGAAATCCATCCAGGCTGGGCTTTAATGCGTTAGGTAGTACACAGTTACATAAGTGAGGGTAATGTTGATGTAGGCCAAACGGTCTTGCATAACATTTACCCTATATAATGAGCCTCGTCAAGGGAAACTCGTTTGGACGCTTTCGAGAAAGAGTAAGCATTAAATGCAGTCTTATCAGCTGCAGAGCCTAGCTACAGAGTTCTTGGTATATGTTATAGACAACGCTGGTCGTCGACACTTTTAAGACAGTGAAAAGGATGCGCAGATTGGCATGTGCCTTTAATATTTATTAGTGAAACAAACCTATTTTCTTAAGTGTTTTCATATGATGTCAATCTTTGTTCACTCTATATTGGTCACTGATTGCAACGCATCATCATCATGGCTTCCTTCCAGGTCGTTTGTTTAGTTTTATTCGTTACTTCGATAGGTAAGCCAATTTCAATTAATAGCGACATATAAGGATTACTATGTGGAACCCCACTAGTATTAAGTAGAAGCCTCTCTCTCTCCCTCTCTTTCTCTCTCTGTTCGTCAATACAGCTGACTATATTGTTTGTCATATGTTTGCACCAAAATTCATTTGTGTAATGGAGTTTTTGTGTTATATTATTATTGTTATTATTATTATTATTATTATTATTATTCCACTTACGTATACCACTATCAATAATATGCCAGGCTGTAACATGTGTAACGCTGTCAACTGTCTGAGGTAACTTTTCTCTTTTAAGTGAACTTTGTGTGTTTCTGTTTAAATTCAGCGTCAATTTTTATAGTTATACAATTTACGCTAGAGAACATCTGAACTCAAAAGGTGCAGTCATCGAGTGGTGATTACAGTCGATGAGTGCACAAAATAGTGGACCTAGCTGTTTAAACGGGTACTATTTTGGTCAATATTTTACGTCTGAAAATATTCATTATTGAATAATTGTCATTTATAATACTGTTTATAAAGGTAACATTTTGGTTATTTTTTTCACTTCTGAAGATACACATCGCAAACTATTTTCACTTATAAATCCAGCTATGTATCTGCTTAACAAAATTTTTTGTGGGTTGAGTGATAGTCGCTACAGCGCTAGAGTTATGCAAAAAATATGATTGTTTTCCTGAAAAGAGGACGAAAGAAATTTTTGCTTATGTTCTGGAATTTATGCTGACTTTAGCTAAAATGCAAGATAACAGTACTTTAATATGAAAAAAAACCTCAAGATCTGAGGCTGGAACATTTAGAAAGTTATTCAAGCGCATAGTTCTGTATATCGGATGTTCTGGCACAGTGGTGGGGTCATTGACTAATTCATATTGATTTTATTTAGAAACTTGACTACTGGGCCAGAACACCCGATATACAGACCTATGCTTACAGTATGAACAGCTTTATTAACTTCCAAAATGCTCTGTCTTCAGATTTCAAACTTTGCGCACATTTAGGGATTGGTATTTTGCATCTTGTCAAAAATAAGCATAAATTACACTGTCTCCCTATGACCAAAGCTGTTAGTTGGACGTTAAAGACAAAAACATACTTACTTAAATGTGTTCGGTTTAAAAGGGAAAAACTTGAATCAGTTGACTTAGGGATAGTCTATTTATATTTTCAGTTCTATCGAGTACTGATGCCATCATTCTTACAATGAAGGAGGCAATTAAAGCATTTGAAGAGCTGAAAATGTTGAGACAGAAGATGAACCGCAATGGTAAAGACATAGATAAACCTTTAGAACCACTAGAACCCGGGCGGCCTTCTAAAAATAACAACAAGAAAGACGAACAGTAACATATGCTTCAACATGATCCTATAAGGTATGCTGTTATGTGGGTTTATTTGTAAAATGAAATTGGAAGATATCTATCGGGAGAATAGACCCTATGGTGCTGTCACATATTAACGGATAAAGGTAATGACAGAAAAAATGCGAAAAAATGAAAATCCGGTGATGGAGGTCGTCTCAGTGGCGGTGAAGATCATCGCGGAAGTCGTAAGGAGCGCATTCGTACTGAATAAGTAACAGACAAAGAACGGTCAACAAACGTACGTTTAACAGATGTATAACGGACAAAACGAATATGTAAAAAACGGACAAAACGTTGGCTGAACGATCACAGAATACATGATGATGCCGTACTCGTCTGGGAAACTCTGTTACCTGTTCTGCAGTTGACCATTAACAGCTCATGTCGAACAGACATCAACCGATACATACAGGATACCTAAAGGATGCCGAACGCATGAGAACCTGAAAACCGCACGAGAAATGGACAAACCGCATACCAACGCATGAGTAACGTTCACCCACCGCACATATTTATCCGATGGTGTCCGTTCAAAGTTTTGAACATGTCCAAAACTTGCCTGGGGATAGGACCGGACAAAACTGATATCACCTGACAATGAAGGCATTCACCACATGAGGAACGGACATGTAACGCATGCAAACGGACACGAATGGACAGAGAATTTTACTGTCCGATACGCGTCCGTCAGTGCAATCCTGTAAGGTGTGACAGTCACTTAAGGACAATATGCAACTAAATACTTCCCACATTAAAATTTGTTCATGCTCAATTTTTCATAATGTCGTATGGAAGTTTTCAGTGTATGACCAATTTTCTGAACCAATGAAAGAATAAGTCCTAAATATTAAGCTAAAATAGTTGTATTCTTCACCTAGCTACCTAATTTTAATTTTTTATAATTACTCATAATGTTACAAAGCACAGTATAATGACACTTTATGACCAGTGTGAGCATGAGCTTGAATTCATGCTCAGCAAATTTCCGTAATCAATAAGGGACCTTTACTGCATAAGGCGTTTCGTTGATGGCTTAAATCAGCTTTACTGTTATTGTTAATTCTCTAACTTTGCGGGTTGTACTAAAACAAAAAAAGTAGTTTCAAAGATGCACAGTAATGAGGCATTTCTATTTTTCTTATAAACAGGTACAGTAGGAAAAGCATGACTATTCACTATATATGCAGTAATCCGTGGTAGGTTCAATATTACTGTAAATTGAGACTACCTGCACGCCCAAAACCAAGGTAAACTCGGTAGTGTTTATATTCAACGATTCTCATCTATCTTTGAAACTATTATAACTTTGCTTTCTATCGTTTCAATCAGCAAGGGGTGTATGTTATTGTATATATGTAATTGTTGTATTCTGTACATAAAAAAAAAACTTTGAAATTGTTGATTTAGTTGCGTGCATAACTTTTCCTTGGTAGTAAAGTCTTACCTGGCAGGGGCTAACAAATGAAATTCTCACATGACAATGGTGTCAAAAGTGGGATATTACGATTTTTTTGTTGATTCTGTGCTTCGACTTTGCTTCGGGCATGCTCTAAATTTGATACTATTTAGTCCTGAATTGTGAGTTTATAGAGATGTGATATAGCCTAATAGACCGTGAGCTGCTTATAGACCCCCCCCCCCTAGGGGAATTTAGTACCCTATAATTTTCTAAAACTGCACTATATATGACGCAAAATGACACATGTTAGTCCTCTGGCAGTTGGGGCGTTGCCGTGTTACAGCCATGTGAACTACGCTACCCTATATCAGCTTCCAATCCTATTGTGCAAATACAAACTTATACCTAAATCTTATTCATCGACATGCTATTGGCCTTAAATCACTTAATTAAACGCAGCAAACAGCTAGTACGCATCAAAAACAATCTTAGCCAATTATATTGCAGTTATATACGTTACTTACTTTTAAATATACTACTATTTAGTGTTGTGCTATCACTAGACCATGAACTGCAAAACATATCTGAGTGGGACTTTTATACACTATAATTCTCTAACCACATTGCATAAGCCGCCAAACAATGCATGTAACCTCTTTATGGGTTGGGGTGCTACCCTACAAAAGCAAAGTTTAATACGTTACCCTAAAATGATATGAGATCCTGTAGTATATATATCAAATTGTTCTTATATTTACGTATCAATATCATCTTGTAATTAAAATTGAATGATAGGCAGTACAAGTTTAATAAATTTAGGCATCTTTTATTACTGTTACATACGTTACATTTCTTTAGATACATTATTTAGTGCAATATTAGCATCATATAAAGTTTAACTGCTAGAGGATGTAGTTAACTGACATTCGAGAGCTCATTTAAATGAGAGAAACACTTAATATTGTCTTTTTTTTAAAAAAGAATTTAAGTGGGATTAAACTCTGACAAAAGCATGGGTGATGAAAAGGATGAAACTTGAACTCAAACCACATAAAATACCATTTTAATTAAGAGTGTTTTATCGAATAAGTAAGCATCACTTACAGAAAATGCTTAATTCAATGATAAAATAATGTTTCTTAAATGCTTAAATAGCATCACTTATCTGTCTTACACTTATACCTGTTTACTTATTTTTATACAATAAGTGAAATGATACATTGTATGTGCTAGACATTTTTGCTCGCTGTCTACAGTTCAATTTAGATGAAACATGATACTAAGCACGTAGTAGTTTAGTAAGATCTATTGGCCATTATGTAAGCCAACAAAATACATATATAGCTTATCAGTTATTGATTACAACAACTGTATTGATTTCAATCAAGGATGAAATCTACCTCACAAATCGAGAAATGAAGAATTAAAATAGGCGTTTATCCTTTGAACAAAAACTAAAGTTTTTTAATCATAGTGATTTCTGACCCATATATGGCACCGACCATGCAAAACGATTGGTTATATCTCCTCTTTATATTTAAAGCATGTCCAGTATACACTTTATCTCGGTAACATGCATAACAAGAATAATTAGGAGAATATAACACTTGTCATCTGTCTCATCCGGTTAAACAATTTGTGAAATAATGTAACATGATAGCATAAGTTTTGTTCTAAAGGTTCTCTGTAACTTAGTCATATATTTAAGGTAGTACGGGACTCATGTCAAAAGATAACCTTACTTTTACTTAAAAGTAAGAGTGTAAGAGATATCGTTCCTGAATCTTGTTTTTAAAAGAGAATACTTATTTGTAAGACGGTAGATATTATTCTCCCCTGACAACTCTTTGATGCTTGAAACGTAATTCTGTAAGTATTTTGCTTTCACAAAAAGAAGGAATGCAAGTATTAGCTTTTAAAAACATCACCCAGAGTATGAAGTCAATCAGTATTTTGATGGTTAAAAGTTGCGGACCGTATAAATATACATACTATATACATGTCTCGGTTGCTATTTCTGCATGCTGCCACTAACCTAAGACCCACCCCCACCCCAAAAAGGGGGGGGGGGTTGTAAACGTTCACATGCCTTGTATGTGACATTCTCATGTTTTAGGTCTCATGGAGGTACACGGTCACTAATGTTTTATGGAGAAATGACGCAATTATTTCAATTACCTTATCACACCGGATAGGCAGCAATAAAAAACAGTCTAAACAATCGATGAATGCTGATAACAAATTGCTAGAAACAGTGTTTGTGATTGCCATTTGTTGCCTATCGGACTACAAACAACAATCCAAAATTCTGTTACTTACAATATTTAACTACGTTCGTCGATAGCATTAACGTTTTCGATTGCCGCCTATCTAGTGTGTTTTTGATATACTGAAGACGTAGCCAAAACAATCTGATACAAGGGCTTCTGTTGAAAAAATTATTTTGTTTCGTTGCATGTTTCATGATGATAAAATGGACATTTCTGCATACATTTTAATAAAATTAATTGGAACTGCATGTGCCTGAAAGGAAGATATATGACAATATAACATTCTTTTCTGTATATTAACGGTAGGCAAGCATAGTACAGATGCGCGGATCCAGGAACTTTCATCAGGGGGGGGGGGAGGGTCTAGGTCAGTCTGACAAAAAAAGCTCTGACAACGATTTTTTTAGTCCTCAGCTTATTTTACAGAAGTCAAATGGTCAATTTCAAAGAAATCTATCGTTTTTCAAGGCTCCAGATGGGGTCCATTTTTTCCAGGGGGTCCAACTTTTTCCAGGGGGTGTCCAATTGCTTATTCACTATAGAAACCCATTTAATTTGTGATTTTCCAGAGGGGGTCCGGACCCCCTGCCCCCCCCCCCTTTCCTTTGGATCCGCACTTGGTGCAGCCCTCACAGCTTCATGGTTAAGGCTACAATACATTATCTCATTTGGGCTTGGCAAACGTTAATAGACAGAAGAATGTATCATCCTTTTATTGTTATATACCTTATAATAAGTGTTTACTATAGAAACTTGAGGTGTTTCAATCGCTGACAATTGTACATTTTATTTAATAATGTGTCATATTTTGGTTGATTGTTGACCAATCACTGACCGCGGGCTTTATTTCCGATAAAACATGACTGCAGAGGGCTTTATTGCCATTGTTGTTGTTGTTTCGTAGAGCTCCGCCGCTGACTTATCGGCGCACCCGGATAAACCGGTAAAAAGGGGATAATGGATAAATGTTCTAAACACTAAATGTCACCAACAGTATCAACCTGCTCATGGATATCCTCTGCGAGTTAAGATACCGTCGCATATGCTTTATTGAGAAATGACCAAAATATTCAATTATCATAAGATACGCTACTTTATTACATCGGATAGGCAACAATCGAGAAGGCTCTGAACAATCGATAAACGTGGAACGTCGCAAATCGCTAGAATTTACCATTTGTCGCCAGCCAGGCAAACAAACTGCAATCCAAAAAGTTTGTTCCTGACGGTATTTGATCTACGTTCGTCGATAGCATCAACGTTTTCGATTGCCACCTATCCGGTTCGTTTATTGATACAATGAATACGTAACATGACTGCCTTATTAGTCTTCTTTAGACATAGGTAAAATCTGAAAATGAGGCGTTATAACTACATTCGAAAGTGTTTGTTTATTGTTTAACATTAGTATAGAGGCAAACAGTGTGGACCCAGATCAGACTGCTCTAGATCTACACTGTTTGTTTAAGAGGCTTCATAATATTTCAACAGACGATAAAACATACGATTGTGTTGTAATATACGCTTTAAGGGTTAATAAATGTGGGTTCAGTGCATAAACGGACAGGACTTCATGAAATGCACGCAGACCTGCGCGGCTCAAGCAACTTTTAAACGCTTAACCAATGGATAGAACCTGATTTCCATTCTTGAGCAGTTGAAATAACCGAACCACGCCCAGATATGAAAATTAAAGTTGCCACCTTTACAGTACCCAAAAAGTCCTATAATATATAACAATGACAATGTAACATTCCTTTCTGTATATTAACGTTTGTCAAGCCCTTGTGCGATAATGTGTTGCAGGCCTCGCCGCTGTGTGGTTCTGGTTGCAACAAATCACATTCAGGCTTGCCAAACATTATTACAAGGAAAAGAATGTTTTATTCTCTTATTGCATATTTGTAAGTTTATTCTTTAAATGACATTTAGATCTATGCATCAGGAAAAAAGCTATTATTTTTAGCTTTTATCTACATAAATCCTACGTGTAAGAAAGCATCAAAGTATCAAGACATGCTATAGCCATGCTTTAATGAGAATCATAATGTAAAGTGCTGGGTCACATATGCTAGGTCAAAATCTTTTTTGTCATTTTCTACGCCCATTTGTCAGTGCTTAATCAATAATAGCTATGTCTCCACCCAGTGATATACATAGGGCGTAGACAAACAAAAAAATTGGTTGAAAGGGGAAACAACAGTTATTATAGTCTTTATTTTTTTCAGGATTTTTCAGAAAAGTCACCAAAACAAAAAAACGAGCACGGTGACGCATATTTTTTATTCAATCATTTGATTCTTCATGAAAATATCTTTGTAAAAATATGTTTTTTGTTGTTCCAGTTACATTCTCTAATATGTTTATTTTGAATATTGATGTTTTTTGGCATTTATTCGTTTGACTTAATTAGGATTTTGCTTAATAAATTGTGTAAATACATGTTATTTCACTATTTTTTGTTTTTATTTATATCTCTGGTGTGAGTAGTATTTGTTCTGAAAGAAAACTGTATTGCGTTTCTTGTTAATTTGTTAACAAAATCTGTGTTTGTTTTTTTCAAAAACCTGCGATTTTGCAGTTTTTGACATCAAATAACTTTTTAAAAAGAACGGTGAGGTATTGTTTTTTGTCTTAGATTATAAGTATAAGTTTGTATTATAATATATTAAAAGATAAAACACTTTTGGACATATGCCGGTGAGTCTGGTACTACCTTAAAAGGAATAATACATAGAAAATCTCCCTAGCATTGTTAGTATTGTATTGTAGACATGACTAAATGAATGGACTTAAATAATTCATTGATAATTTTGCTTTGAGTTATTTTTGTCAATTATATTTAGTCTAATAGTGAACTTTTATTTCATTCGTATTTGGCATGCCAAATGAAAATGATGATCATGGTTACAAAATTACATCCTACTTTTAATTTACATAATTTAAATAAAGCTAAATAGATTATAACTAGTTACGCAAAGAATGAATCAAATGAGCCAGCTAATAAATACTTATCTCAGTTTCAAGAAATGAAAGCTCATGTTAGACTGCGTAAATGTGTAGACTCACCAGAGCCTTTGCTGACTGCATACACTAACTATAGATGTAGACCAGAATAAAGGCAGCTGGATCCACTGCGTCAGCTATTGCAAACATGTGATAAGTACCAAATTCTCACGTGGTGGTCAAATCTTCATTTGAGCACTTTAAATATTACATTAAATAAGATCAGCATTTTTCCCATCTAAAAGCAATAATTTTCATACTTTTGCTACTGTTAAAGAACAAATCTGAGGTATGGTTTCAATATTTGGTATACTCCTGTATATCATATACACAATATAATACATATGGCAATAGATACACTGCAGTATCAATTTATAATATTTCTGATATCTTTTTTATTGTGAAAGAAATATGATTTCTTTTAGATGATTGACGATAAAGACCCATGGAAATCAGAAATACATAGACTCTTATCAACGAAACTATGTATATTAAGTTAACATTGTATGTAAGTCTATCATGGTAACACTGTTGACAGTGACTAGGGTGGCCTCTCAATACTATTTTAATCAGAACAGTTGATATTTTTATACGTGCCCTGATTCCAATCTCTGGTATGTTTACAACTCATCCTACTATGTTAATAACCACATAAAGCTTTGCTTTTGAGGATGACTGCAATAATTTGGTCATACCACATTCTGTATTGTTGAACTTACCATCAGCTGTTTTGACATTAATTAACAAAACTAAGTATTAGTTAATGATAGCACTTTTTATATATTTTACTATTCCATCCCACATGCTATAAGAACATTGTTTAATCAATTTACATTAACTTGAATGTCACCTGATCAAATTTGGTCTGACCTTATTCTGGCCTATAAAGTCTTAAATATTTAAATTGGTATCGCAAGTAATAACTGGGCTGATTCTGTGGATATGGTTCTATCACATGCGATCAAGGTCACATAAAACCGATCATTAACACTTATTTTTTCCCAGTTTCATGGAAATATTTGTTCTTTGTAAGTCATTTTATAATTTATATAAAGTTCACCTTGCTTGAGTAAATGATCAGAAATACATGTGTACTATGTTGATTTAATTAACAGTTTTGTTCATTCAACATTGAAAGCTATGCTGAAGATAACAAAGACCATTTGAAAAATAAAGATAAGTAATATGTCACCATCTGCAAATGCAAATAAGATGTCAATTAAAAAAAAACATTTGGAAATAAATTCTTGAACAGTATCTGATTACATTCACCTATAATGGATAGTATCTAATGTAATCAAATTTTATTGTACCAACATATATATGTTTGATTCTATCTGGATTGTTACCACATCATTTTCGACACACATTATACCTTATGATATATTTAATATGGTAATATACGTTACTTGAACAGTTTTGACAAAACATGGAAATAAACTTTTATTCAGCTATCGCTTGAGAGCTCTAATATTCTTTGTTAATGAAGTTTAAAAGCTTTCAATTAGCCTAATTGCAAAATTGGTTAAACAATTAGTTGTTTTATAAAGTTCAAAAATATATTATTTCACAAAAGCAAAAACGCTTTGACAATTTGACATAGTCTCTTAATACGAGCTGATAAATTCCATTTCAGACAATTATTATCTTTATATCTATTAAATACAAAAAGGTTTGAAGTAAAATAAAATACCCTATGGTGTATCATTCAGTATATTAAGCAATATATGGAATACCTTGAAGTTTGTAATATACATTACATATTGGCAATCAAAAATCAAAATGATACTTTACACCAGAAACAATGTATTTTATACCCTTTCAGTCTTGCTTATCAATAGTATGCTCACATATGGTGTTTAAAAGCGTACAGATAGGATTGCAAGCTGTACACTGAGCAATATTTCGAATTGGTCACCTGGCATTTTTACGCTTGTTTTGAAAGTAAGATTTGGTTATGCAAAATGCATGCTGCTATGAATCACCCTAGGCTTAACCAAGACTATGCAGGTCAATTGGTACTTCTTGCACTGACGATGCTAGAGTAAAGGTAACCTCATTTCAAAAAGTCACATTTTTCTACAGTATGAAACATTTCACAGAGACGCCATCCATTTGTCTTTTTGTTTGTATGAAGAAGTTTTTGACTGAATAAATTAAAGTCAAACACGCTTCAAATGATTTGCAGCAATCAGACTCCTCTTTTTTGTTACGTTATAGCATGAAGACAATCACTACCAGTAGCTAAATCACAGAAATTCAGCTTTATGCATGCAAATTACATAGGAAGTTCGCACTGTTCTGTACGCCTTTTTATCTGCGACACGGCATTGAAATTTTCAGCTATTATTCACTACTTTTAGATGACACTGTTCAAGTTTACAAATGGAAAAAAATAGTGCAAAGTGCCTTCAAATTGACTTTTTAAGTTTTACATTAAACTGGAAGTGCCCAGCAGCAGTAAAATGTTTGCCATCACAAAATGGGCGAATCAAGTTCTATTTTGTTTGGGCTAACTTGTTCAGATAAAATAAAATGCATACAACAATTTTAGCACAAGCTACTAATGAATTTCAAAAATCTTGAAAAATGTGATATTTTAAAAAAAATGCGTAAAAAATCTATTTTAATCAAAATTTCAAGTGTTTGGTGTTTTTGAAGTCGGCTAGACCAGTTATTACCAAATGCACTTAAATGTGATATAAAACTTCACTCAAAATCATTTTTCTTCAAAAAAGCATTTTGTTGCATTTTTAACCAAAAACAACGTGGATTGAAAGACAACTTTCTGAAATACCGCTAAAACTTTGCCTATTAAACTGCACATATTATAGACTTCGAGCTAAAAAAGGTCCTGCTCCCCCCCCCCTAGGGAATTTTGCAGACATATCCTATCTTGAAGAAAATTTCAAGCCGCATCTTTTAAGAGATGTTTGCACTCTGTGCTCCGGGGCGTTAGTCTCTGACAGCCTGTTACATATGTTACTGTAACAAACTAAGGAAAAAATCAATATGAAAGTTTGAGCTACAGATAGAAGACATTGAACCATCTAATTATTCAAATTTCTTATGTAGTTTGCAAGCTGGATGCCTAAGCTACATAAAAGCAGCATTTCAAACAAAATTTCAGCCTTCAATGGTGTTATATGCGTTACATAGATTAAATTTCCCTTTGAAAGTTGAAATCGTGACTAACATCATTCATTTTACAGACAATTTGTGCATTTTTACAAGTGTTTTTAATCTTAGTTTACTAAAATACTCATTTGACTAATAGAAAAAACAAAGTTTGCTTTTCTATCTCAAATACATTGTTTTATATGAGCTATTAAACAACCCTACCCCCAATTTTAAGTATCCAATTTTGGTATCTATTATTGAAGAAAAATATATGAAAATATTTGACGCTCGTGGATATCTTACATTTTTGGCAATGTCTTGCTAATGCAATAAAGAATCATACATTTGCAAGTTTGAAATCCGGATCAGAGCACTTATTAAAGTATGTAACATATGTTACATGGCATAATGAATGAGCTAGGCAATTTTCTTGGAAGTAAGAGATGATATTTCAGATAAATACCGTTTTTCACATGTTTTCCTATTAATCTCTAGCCTCTGGTGCCTTAGTCTTAGTAATTACAGTCATTGCTGATAACAAGCCTATGGAATTGTGTTACCTATGTTATATATAACCTTTTTAATCACATATTTCCTTATGCCTATAATATTAAAATATATAGACATATAGATAGAAAATAATAGTTCTCATTTAAACGACACAATTAAATAAATATTCCTATTAAATAAAATTATTCAAAAACAATCTTTATTCAAGTCACCCTCAAAATGTCTATCATTGTGTCTGCTTCTATGGCAAAATAATCACCCATTTCATCACAACCAGTAGAATCATGGCATTGTATTAGGACTGCAAACTGAGTACAATCCTGTTCCTCTTCACCCCGTTGGGAAGTGTGCAGACATATCCTACCTTAAAGAACAATTCAAGCTGCATCAAATAAGAGATGTTTGCACTCCATTAACTAGGGGTTTAGCCTGTAATGGTATGATACGTATGTTACCATATCAATTTAAGAATAAATGAATTGAAAGTCTGAGAAACAGAAAGAAGACATAAAACTATCTATTTATTTGAATTATTCATGTAGTTTGCATGCTGAATACCATTGATACATCATAAGAAAAGATTTTTTAACAAATATACAGCTTCCTATGGTGTTATATGTGTTATATTAATCAAGATTACTTTTTAAAATTGGTAATTGTGACAAACATCACCTATAAGCATTTCGTGTGATCCTCCTCTTTTGCCATCAAAAGACTTAATTTTCTTTGTATGTGTGGCCAGTGCCAGCGTCAAACAACTTGACTCAGCCAAATTTGAATCCTTAGCATTCTTCAAAAGCAGAAACAGCATGTCAGTGTCATGGGATCAAACACCTGATTATGGGTTTAATGCCATTTCACATATATGCATACAATGGAGTATGACTCTGGTATATATCTCTTCCAGTAAAGTGGCAAGAGCAATCTAACTGCAGCTGCATCCGTGCTAGTCAAATGATAACTTTGCTCTGATTTTGCAAAATCTATGTCTCTACCGTGTACCTCTAAGAATACTTTAAGATTTCTGATATTGGTCAAACAGAAATTTGATAGGCTGCTTTTTTTTTTGCATCATTTGCCATGGAACCTATCCAGTCTTTTGGTGCTTAAGTCCTCAGGTCTTAGATCAATAGTAATTTGCTGCGCCCAAAGAACTTTATAAGTTTTCTTTAGTTACAATGTTGACTCTTGATGGTTTTGAAACAATTTCTGTTACACCTTGAAAGTTATCTGGTGTAAGAGAAAGAATATGAAGTTGGAAATTGCCATCAATTATGTTTGCAGTAGGTTGTTTTTTGATGTAATTACATTGAAGCATGTCTTAAAATAATGTAAAACCTATGATTTCTCAGTTTTTACAGCCATATCATTAGCTGTTGCATTCAAAAGAAGGAAAGTGGACTATAGGTAGAATGGGATAACCAGTAGTTCTATATTATGCTCTATGGAAGATTTATACAGAGTAAACAAGTTGATAAGGTGCCTCATTTCTTGATCCATTGAAAACTCTGAAATTGAAAATACTTGCCTCTGACTGTGTAATCAAAAAGGATGTCACGACAATGCCCTTGCTCATTTATTATGATGAGTTATATATGTTACATCCTTTAATAAGCGCTCTTATCTTAGAAACTTAGTGAATCATTGAATTGAAAGGGTCTATTTGCGCTCTGTTCATCCTGCATTTCATTGCTTTACCTGCTGTGATACATCTAGTTCGTTTATCTGAAGGGAAAGAGTTACCTTGGTTTCAGCACTTCAGAAGTACTAAGACTTCAAATAAGTTTTTGAATGCTTGGGGAAAGATAATAAGCGCAGAGACATTATTAGATGAAAATATGTGGGTTGCTTGTATAGAAAGGCTACATTTATAAAAGTTAACCAGCTAAGATATGATTCTTTATCACAGAAATATCAAGGTACATCAAACCAGGTACTCATTGCTCTTAATGGCATAGTTTTCCTCCTTGTAAAGCTTTAGTCTTTCTCCTACTGGCAGAGTATCACTTGAAACACATACTCAAAGAGCTAACTATTAGGAATTCATATCAGTTTCCGAATGTTCCAAGCCATAAATGGCAAAATTGGAAAGTTGATAATGGCTCATCAATTTTGAGTGGACTGGTGGTAAAATTGAATAACAGTAAATGATTGAAATATTGTGTGATGATTTTACTAGTTGCAAGGAGGTGTGTGATAATAATGAATACCATAAAAGCAGATAACGACAAACGTTTAACATGAGTGTTAAATCGATGAGAAATAGTTTGGACCATTTCATTTATTGTATTTTCTTGTAAAAATGAAAAACTATCTTTTCTATTAGTGGCTCTATATTTAGCATTATATGCACTGTATTAGGAAATGTGTCCAAAAGGTCATTGATAACATCTGTAAAAACAGTCCATGGGCTTGATAATCAGAAATGAATATAATTTCTAGTGTTTTGGCACCAAAGACTTATAAGTACACATTAAGTGTCCTGATCTTAAACTTAATGACATCTTGCAGATATATGAGCAAGACAGATTAAAAAAATGAAAAATATCCACATGCTGTAATCACTTTCACGTGTTTTACTTAAACGGTATAACAAAATTCGCTTCTCTGTAAAACTGGGAGTAGGGCTGTGTATTAGCTCCTATAAGACAATATATTTAAGATAGAAAAACAAACTTGGTTTTTCCTATTCATCAATTGAGTATATGTTTGTAAAATCTAATAAAACAGTTTGAAACCAAGCCATAGAAGTTGTTAAACTAAATGACGATAGCCACAATTATAGCTTTTAAATTATAATTAGATTCATGTAACGCACATAACACCACAGTTAGCCGTATTAATGTTAAACAGCTTCCATGTGTAGTAAAGACATCCAGTATAAAGACTATAAGAATGTCAATTTATTAGATAATTTTAATTTCTTCTTTTAGTAGATCAAACATTCAAATTTCTTATTCTCAAATTGATATAGTAACATATGTAACAAGCTGTTACAGGCTTACGCCTCGACTTACAGAGTGCAAACATTTCTAATTAAATGCACCTTGAATGGTTACATAAGATGTAATTTGTCTGCAGAATTCCAAAGGGGATTAGGGTGGAGCAGGTCCTTACTCAGCTTGATGTCAAAATACTGTTTGATGATTTTACTTATCACGTTAACATATGTAACGCTCTCTGATCTTTAAAACTTGATGACAACTAGCAGATATATAAGTCTTTATTATAGGAGCCAGTTTAAAATCCCTAAACAATGTAAGATATTCAACAGCTGCAAGTTTTTTCACAATTTTAGCCCAAACTTTCAAACTACATTTCCTTTATTTGATATAGTAACGCATGTAACACGCTGTTTCAGACTAACGCCCCAACATAGAGAGTGCAAACATCCCTTATTCGATGCAGCTTGAGTTGTACTATAAGAAGGAATATGTCTGCAAAATTCCCTCAGGGAGATTAAAACATTTTTAGGCATATCTTACGTAAAGACAATGAGCTTGCCCATTTATTACATCAGGTAACATATGTTACAGCCTCTTATATTAAAAGTTTTGCAACAAACTTGCAGATTTATGAGTCTTTTCATATAAGCAAATAAATCCCAAACAATGAAACACATTCATCAACTGCAAATATTTTTTAACTATTTTTACTTTAGTTTTAATACCAAACATTTCACCTTAAAACTGGGTAGGGGTAGGGTTGTTTAATTGCTTATTCCAGAAAAAATATTCAAGCTAGGGAAACAAACTTTAATTTTTCTGTTAGCCAATTGCATAAGCTAGTCAGACATGGTTAAAAACATTTTGCAAAACACACAGAGAGATTGTGAATGTAAATGGTGTTAGCCACACTTGCGCATATGTAACGCATATGACACCTTAGGAAGCGGCAATTTTGTTCAAATGGCTTTCATATGAAGTTAAGATATCCAGTATGCAGACTATATGAATGATTTTTAAAAATAAATATTTTAATGTCTTTAATTTGTAGCCCGAACTTTCAATTTACTTTTTCTTAGTTTGATTAAGTAACGTATGTTACAGGCTCTTACAGACTAACGCCCCGGAGCACAGAGTGCAAACATCTCTTAAAAGACTCGGCTTTCAATTCTCTACAAGATAGGATATGTCTGCAAAATTCCCTAGGGGGGAGCAAACCCATTCTCAGCCATCCGTCTATTAAGGCAAAAATTCATTTCAAAAATAGTAAGTGAGTATGATCAGGAAATACCACAATCACAAACCGCAGAAAACTCCATGGCACCGCGAGGAAGCATACTACTAGCGCTTGGTCAGAAATAGTAATTTTAGAAAATGAACAATTAGAAATTTAGCTAAGTGTATTTTAAAATGAAAGGATTTTTACCTTACATAACGTTTTCTTCAGGGTTGTCCCATTCAACATCTTGTAACTCTTAGAGATTTTGTGATAGAAGCAAGCTGTTTGCACTTTTGGAATGGTCAGTAAATTGTCTTTAATCTTAATTATCTATTGAAAAAAATATTAAATGAAACTATTTAATAAAATTCCAATGATTGCATTGGGTGTAGTTGAAAATGCAACGTAAATGGCAACATTATGGACCTAAATAACTTTGACAAACATCAATAACTGCAGGGAATTAACTGTTCTTGTATATAACATGACTACTTAGCCAATTTAAACTGTTCAAGTACTACCTTAACAGCCTTAATTGCATATTGCTTTTAAATGAGGGGTAACGAAATTAACACGCTGTAACATTTAAACGCCCCAGCCGCACGAGGACTAACATGTTTCAAAAAGCTCGTGAGGTGATACGCTTTATGGAAAAACATGGTCTACAAATTACCCCTGGGGGAGCAAAACCCTTAGCAGCTCATAACCTATAATGTTCATAGGCTACTGATTTATGTTTGCTACCAGTAAAAATAAGTATAATGTTTCCCATGTGATGAAGTGCGACAAGTAAAATAGTCATCACAAGTTTCCATTCAGAGGGGACCCAGGTTTGCTTAGCCTTTGGATTGCTACTTGTTTAAAATTCTTAAAAAAAGTTTCTTGAATTGATTATTTTTCTTGTCCACCCTTTCTTAGGTCCATAATACGCGTGTTTATCTAGGATTTTTTTATTGATCAAGGATACAGATCTAGATTTGTATATGTTTATATTGTGTGAGAGTACTGATATTTGAAAATACCTCAGTGACGTCACTCAAAGCATGACGTCACTTACCTGGTGTTTATTATCGGAAGAACTTTCTGGAATGATTATTGTAGTCATTAATTCTATAGCAAGTTGACTTGGATAAGTTATGGATCTTTCATGCAAACCAAAGATCTATGTGTCTTGATCTACATCTGAACTAAGTGGTTAGCACCGTGAAACTAGTTTAAGCCCTCCAGTAAGCAAATGTTTACTGACCATTCCAAGGCGGTGCTTCTTTTGTGCATCATTTTTGTTATTTATTTTTTGTGTTTGTCATACTTTCCTGCCTGTTCATTGCAGCCTTGTGGTCACCTGCTGGGAAAGGTCTAACGTCTTAGCACCATAGTATGTGATGTTATATTGTTTATTGTCACTTTCCCGTGTGGTGTCCTGGGTCAAGTGTGTTGCTTGATTGTATTGATTTTTGATCTTTGCCTCCGTACTTACTTTTTGACTAGACTATACCATGTTAAGGTAAACATTACGTTCAGACTACCCATTTCATATCAGTTTAATAGCAAGGAGTATCACGCCGTTCTTACTTTGATGGTTTTCAAATTGTTGCTGTGTCTTTCACCTCCGAATTTTCCTTCCCGTTTTGCTGATTTGTTTTTGTCATAAATCAATTGTAAATTAAATTTGTGGATCATTATTCAATTACGAAAACTGCTCCGAATAAATTCATTACATAATAATTAGAGAAGACAGCGCACATTTTA
This sequence comes from Loripinus fragilis, assembly GCA_964019695.1. Lineage (NCBI taxonomy): Eukaryota > Metazoa > Mollusca > Bivalvia > Lucinida > Lucinidae > Loripinus > Loripinus fragilis. The sequence goes on along the minus strand of OZ026514.1, from coordinate 62,998,050 downwards.
GCAAAACAATTATAATGTGCATTTTCTTTATGTACATGTATTATTTTCGGATTTGAAGGGAATCCTTTAGTTTATTGGGAAAGTATAAAAGCCGGGACCAACGCCTGGGCACCAGGGACAAAGTTTGCAAGTATCAAAATGGTATTTAAAATGCAAATATCAACCTGAAAATTGGATCACATGTTCATTACAGGGTCTTCTTAAAATATTATTATTTATTATTTATTTATTTATTATTCTTATTTTAGTTTATGCAATTGTCCAGGTATTTGGGATGTGATTTTGTCTGGTAAGTGATATGACGTCATTTGGCGCTTTTGCATCAGGACGTTTCGTTTTGGCGTACTTGAAGTGACGTCATATTGCCCATGACAGTATCATAACGTTATTCATATTTACTGGTTGGCTAAGACAATGGAGATGTAGTTCACAACATTAATTCAGTTATTTGTTTCTTGATAAAGGCCAAGTGGCCGAAAATTTGAAACAGAGTAAACATAGTGTTTTAGTGTGATTAAATTCCCTTTGGAATTTTTATTGAGATATGCAGTGTTAAGTGATACTCATTACAACTATGGAAGCAAATGGAAAGAAACTACTTCTTCGAAGAGCCAAGGAAAAAAGAGCAAGGTATGATTCACATTTTAAATTCCTGGATAAATGCATCAGTAATACGGTCATGGTTTTCATTTAGCAAAGACGTTCAGATTGAAATGGACAGTGATCTGAGATATCAATGTCAAAAAGTTAGGCAAGAATCAGCTTTAAGGCTTATGGAACATATTAAATATGCATGTGATAGGAAACTGCAACTATTGAATAGAACTATTTCAGAAATGCAGTCAGAAGTACATAAAAAGTTGCAAGATTGACAGATAGATGGGAGGACAAAGAACGTAGAAGGATAGATAAGGTCAAACAGTATAAATGGGACAGACTCTGTAGCTCCACAGATAGAACTTTTGAAGTAGTTTCAGTAGAAGGAGATGGGAACTGTTTTTATAGATGCATGAGCCTATATTTGTTTGGGATAGAAGACAAACATGCGGTGGTCAGGGATAGTATATGCAACTTTATGGATGAGAATAAGTCATATTTTATAGGTTTAGTGGATGGACCATTTGAAAGCCATTTGAGTAAACAGCGGGAGTTGAATGGTAGTATAGATTCATGGGCAACAGAGGTGGAGATTCATGCAGCATCAGTATTATATGGAGTGAATGTCAATACAAGGATGGGGAATGATCGAGAATTTCATCAACATACTTTCAGCCTCTTGCAGCAAGAGGACTGTCTTACAGATATACCTTATGGTCGTAGTATTTACTTGTCTTTGAAGGATGAACACTTCTCATACCTTCGTAAGATTTCAGATTGTAGGGATGGTGAGCAGCAGAAGGACCATAGAGACATAAAAGACTGGTTTGAAATGGACTGTGCAAATGAAGAAGAAACTGTTAAAAAGGTAGAGCATACACAGGATATATGTAATGATAAGAGCAAGAGTCAGACGACGAAGGAAACTAAAAAAATTGCTAAAAAACCTAACAATAAATGGGAAATGAAAAGCTCTATGAGACCTTCAGAGACATATAGTCAGAGTGACAGGCCTGAGCCATCTGTAATTGAGTCTAGTTGCAAAGTAAGAGATAAAGATACTGTGGTCACTAATCTATTGAGCTATGATCTGACTGCAGCGCAGGAGGATTTGTTGTCCAAGGGGCTAAAGTTTATCCCAGACAGAACTAAGATAGACAAGATCAAGTTGCTAGCAGATTTAACAGAATGGGAACGTTGTATGCGTCCTCGAGAATATTTCTATGATAGGAAGAAGGCTGAAGAAGAAGAAGGAGAGGATGACCCACAGGAAAGGTTTACAGTAAAGAAGAAGAGCACTTTTACTCCTGCCAAAGGCAGGAACCTGTGGCTGGATATGTACATAGAGTTAGTTACGACTGATATTGTGAACAATTTAAAGAAGGCAAAGAAGTTAAATCTCACTGCAGAGGAGCATGATGCTTTTCTATCCTTAGTAGACAATGATAACATTATCATATGCCCTGCTGACAAAGGATCAGGTATCGCTGTGATGGATAAGTCAGAGTATATGGAGAAAATGAGGAAAGAGATGGAAGGAAGTAATTCTTACATGGAGACAGAAGGAGATCAAAATGAGGTGGCGTGGAAGAAAGTTAAAAAGCTAGTGAACAGAATGCATAGAGATGGTGTAATAACTAAGGATATGAAGCAGTACTTAACTTTTGTCAACCCCAAAGCAGGATCATTGAAAGGAAACCCAAAGTTACATAAAAGTGGTGCTCCATTCAGGACTATTGTCAGTGGCATCAACACACCAACAGAAAAGATGGCGGAAGTGGCAGAATATGAACTACAAGAGTATGTTCTTGGCTCCCCGAGCTACATACGTGACACCACAGATTTCATAAATAAATTACAGGAGATAGATGAACCTATACCTGAGGGTGCCTTCCTTTTTTGCTTTGATGTTTGCAAACTATATCCATCTGTCCCTAAAGAGGAAGGCATAGCAGCATGTCGTGAGGCATTGGAGACAAGAACAGCACCCTTAATTCCAACAGAGTATGTACTGGAAATGATCAAGACAGTCTTAGAGAATAACACTTTTAAGTTTGGAGACCATTATTATAAGCAGACTGAGGGTATTGCCATAGGTTCCAGGCTTGTGAGAAATTTTGCGTGCAGTTACATGCGGAAATGGGATGAAGAACTCATTAAGTATGATCGGCCTATGTTTTACAAAAGGTACATTGATGACGGGTTTGGCATATGGACTGGGTCCCTACAATCTTTGCAGGAGTTTGCATGATATGCAAACAACATTCATAGCAGCATACAGATTGAGCTTCGTTACAGTCAAGAAAAAATAGAATTTCTGGATACTTGGGTGAAGCTGGAAAACGGTCGAGTCTACACTGATCTGTACAAGAAGCCATCTGATAAACAACTTTACCTCAAAAAAAGTTCCTGCCACCCTTCTCATACCAAGACTGGGCTAACTTATGGGTTGGCATTACGAATCAGGCGGATTTGTGAGAAAGATGAAGATTACTCCAGACATAGGAAAGAACTAAAAGGTCAACTGAGAAAGAGAGGATATGCTGGGAAATTTGTCGAAAGACAACTTCAAAGGGTGGATAATCAGAAAAGGGAGGCATTGCTGCAACCCACGCATAAGTCAGGGAAGAAAGGTTGGGTACCTTTGGTAATGACATTTTCCAAGCTCCTGCCAGACATCAGAGGTATCCTGCAAAAGCATTCTCAAACTCTCTACGAGTCAGATAGGCTAAAGGAAGTATTCCAAGAACTTCCTATGTTGGTATACAGGAGAGATAAGAATCTATGTGACATCCTGGTCCATAGTAAAACTGCTAGGCTTACCAATACTGGTGGAGGAGAAGATCAATGCAATTGTAGGGTGTGTCAGGCGGTTGAGAAGGGGGAGGTCTATGATGTAGCTGGGAACAAGACGTACAGTACAATTCCAAATCCAAAATGCACATTGCGGAATGTGGTGTATGCTCTCCTGTGTGACAGATGCAAGATGACAGTCTATGTTGGAGAGACAGAGAGATCTGTGAAAGAACAGGTTAGCGAGCATATGAGGGATATTAAGAATCAAGCAGAGAAGCCAATAATGAGACACTTCAGTGGCAATAAAGTAGATGATATGCATTTTGTGGTCTTGCAGAGCTTGGGTAGAGAGGGCAGGGCTTACAGGCAGTTGGTAGAAGAGAAATGGATAATTAGGCTGGGAACAAAGACTCCATTTGGGTGCAATGTGCAATTAAACTTCTAGCTCATATCAGTGGTCCTGTGCAATAATCAGCAATTAATGTGGACCCTTTTCATTCCACTCTGGATGTTGATTAGATTAAATATATAGATCGGCCCCTTTTTGCCTATTGCTTACCCTTTTTTTGCAAACAGTTTGGGTCCAGATCAGATCAACAGAATGCCACTTCTGATCTGTATCCAGGCATTTTGCCTTATATTGGAACTGAACTGGGTTCGATCTATTTACATTATTTAGGTCTCTAGGATGGTGGAAATAACACTTAGTGGTAGTAATGGTGTAAATATTTATCCCTTTGTTTACTAGTGGATTCTTCCTTCTGGTTTGATATTATGAACCTGGGATAGTACATTGTGCATGTCCAGGGGTGTCCGGTTGTAGAAGTAATTTAATTCAGGTCCCCAGATTATAGTGTATACCAGATTTTTTTTTCTTATTTCTGTACCATATTACATATGTTGTGGGTACTCATAAGAACCGTCTCTATGAGATGGCTCGTTTGAGCACCCACAACGCATGTCTTAACTAATAGATAAGAAAATAACCGCATTTTTACACTTAAATTGTTTGCTTAACTGGTCCTATGTATATTAATTAAATAAAAATTAAAAAAAAAAATTGTCTGGGGATCTTTTTCATCTTAACATTTAGTGTGGACCCTGATGAAGTGCCGTATTATGCGACATTTCATTGGGTCTTAACTGTTTGTATATGTGGCCGTTTGGGGATCTCCTGTAAGCAAAGGGCTAAAGGTGGTAGTGTCCCATTTTGGATGATTTCTTTGGATCAAAATATTGAATTTCAAACGGTTTGGATCCAGATCAGGCTCAACTAAATGTAAGGCCTAATCATGATCCAAGCTTTTTGACCTTTTGTGCTTGACAAGTAGTAGATGTATATTATTTAGATGAGAGCAGTGCAGCAATTTATTACTCTATAATGCTTATAATGAAAATTTTATATTTTTACTATTATTATTATTATTATCATTGTTATTATCATTATTATTATTATTATTATTATTATTATTATTAAATAATCATTTTTAAATATTTATTATTGTATTATTTAATTTATCTTTTTATTATTTATTTATTTATTATTCTTATTTTAGTTTATGCAATTGTCCAGGTATTTGGGATGTGATTTTGTCTGGTAAGTGATATGACGTCATTTGGCGCTTATGCATCAGGACGTTTTGGCGTACTGGAAGTGACGTCATATTGCCCATGACAATATCATAACGTTATTCATATTTACTGGTTGGCTAAGACAATGGAGATGTAGTTCACAACATTAATTCAGTTATTTGTTTCTTGATAAAGGCCAAGTGACCGAAAATTTGAAACAGAGTTAACATAGTGTTTTTGGTCTTCTTAAAATGTTTATGAATATTTTTATGATTCTTGATTTTTTTATTTACAAGCACAAAAACTGGAACCTGTCATGCATTTTAGACCCAGACAAGGTTCGCAGTATTGACGATGTAATTGTTTTTTAAAAATGACTACAGAAACCTTTAAGATCTCTTTTTTCAGATTGTCATCTACAAAGATTCCAAAGAGTATAAAAATCATACAAATATTTGAACTCACCGAGTACTCTAAGAGATAATCAGAAGGGACAAACCTGGGACCAAAATCGCCATTAATTTTTCGATTGCTAATTTCTATTGACAAAATGAAAAACAAATGTAATCAAAAAGAATTCTATAGTGAAAATTTTGCATATACTTGACACCAGCAATACCACAAAAGCTGGTCTAAAATGATTGTAGGGTCCACTATTTTGGCTATGAATTAAAAAGAATCAAGAGTCATGAAAATATGTATATGCATTTTTAAGAAGGCCCTATAATTAACATGTGATGCAATTTTATGCCTTTGTGCATGTTAATAATCAGACTTTGGTCCCAAAAAAGTGGTTCCCGGACGTTTGTCTGATGTAATACAATGAGTTATAAGCTTTATATATATAATACTTGGATGAGGTAAAGCGAAACAGCGAAGCCGAACTTTCGAGCGGTATTTGGACGTCTCGGCCAAAACCAAAATTGAGAGTGCCAACCAGGCTACTGAAAAGACTTCTTTTGCGACAGAAACGTATCTGTCACAAACGTTTCTGAGTGACAGAAACTTTTCATCGTATGCTTGAATTAAATTTCCAGTACAATTCCATGGTTTATATGGAATTATATGTTTCTTTCCTATGAATGCATATTTCCAAGATTTAAATTTGCTCACAAAGTATAAACTAGGACAACATGTCAGCTGAGCATCTATAAAACTGTTGGTTTTAAAGTGTCATTTTTTCAATTCTCTTCTGTTGCATTTTTAACCATATGGGCGACATCACACAGGTATTTTGGTACATGTATATGCACCATTTTGCAAATATCTGCTAGTTCCCAGTCTGCAAATAATCAATTCTTGAAAATACAGGTAACCAGAAACCCCCTTTCAAATATGAATTTTTAAAAAGCAATAATTGGTGAGGATTCAGCTTACAGAGTTTTCAAATAGTGACAATGTTTATGCTGGCAACCAACAGAAAATGCTAATATGGTGAAAACTAATTGGTGAAACGGTTAGCTGAAACAAAAGGGTCCAAGGGCCCTTGGTCTCTTATCTGAGAATGTCTGTTCATAAGGTCAGGGAAAAGTATCATACAGCCCACAAAACAGGTTTGATGATGGATCTGACAGCACTTTCAATAAGACTTAACAAACAAGAAGTTTTTTCATGTTATCCCTATATAAACCTATGTAAAACATGTGATCCCTGGGGCGAGTCCATTTTTGGCCCAGGGGCATAATTTGAACAAACTTGGTAGAGGTCCACTAAGTGATGCTACATACCAAATATCAAGGTTCTAGGCCTTGTGGTTTCAGAGAAGATTATTTCATGTTTTCCAATATTAGCCTATGTAGAACATGTGACCTCCAGGGTGGGCCCATTATTGACCACAGGGGCATAATTTGAACAAAATTAGTCAAGTAAGAGATACTTCATACCAAATAGCAAGGTTCTATGCCTTGTGGTTTCAGACAAGAAGATTGTTTTATGTTTTCCCTATCGAAAACATGTGACTCCTGGGGTGGTCCCATTTTTGGCTCTAGGGGCATTATTTGAACAAATTTGTTAGAGGTCTACATATCAAATATCAAGGCTCTAGGCCTTGTGGTTTCAGGTATGAAGTTTTTTAAGGTTTTCATATTAAAACCCTGTTTTTAGTCTGGGTTGACTAGATATGCAAGGGACCTAAAGCATTTGAACAATTATTGAAGAGGGCCGTACAAGGATCATTCTTGTTGAGTTTGGTCAAAATCCAGCCAGCAGTTTAGGAGGACCAGTTGTTGACTACATACGACTGACGACGGAGCAATCACAATAACTCCCCATGAGACAATGGCTTAGGTGAGCTAACGAAGTGAAAGAAAAAGTAGGTGAAAAAATGGTTTATACAAAGCGAGTGGAGGTGTGTTTTTCGCCGTGCATCATTTTTGCTGCATTTTGAAACAAGCTTGTACTTGTATAAAAGTAAGAAAGACGGCACAGATCAGGAAAAGGTACAATCAAGTACCACACCTGACCCAGGATATCACATGGAAAAGTAAAAAAAAACAAGACCAAACTCTGCTCTGGACCTGCGTCGCCGGTGCATGTCGGTGTGTGAACAGTCGATATGCAAAGTTCAAATATACAGGAATGAAATCAGATTTCATCCAAATTTCACAATGTAATCTACAGTAGGTGACTTAACAATTTCTAAGTTAAGCACTCAAAAATATAATATCAAATGTGCATAAATAAAGGGTGTACATATTCACTGTGTGAACAATCATAACACAAAGTTTGAATATAAAGGAATGAAAACTGCTTGAAAATGTCTAAGTTCAACATCTGTCAAAAAAGAGAAAAAAAAAAGATATTTGCACAAAATAGAAAGTGCACATCTTCAATTTGTGAACAAACATTAAGCAAAGTTTGAATATAAAGTAATGAATACTGTTGGAGTTACAGATTACAAAAACTATGCACCCCCTAAGCATTTCTAATGGAAAAATGTCAAAGTTCAACACCCATCAAAAATAAGAAAAAAAAATATGAAATGTGCACAAAATGGAAGGTGCACATCTTCAATGTGTGAAAAATCATCATGTAAAGTATGAATATAAAGGAATGAATACTGTTGGAGTTGCAGATTACACAAACTAGGAACCCCCTTAGCATTTCAAATGTAAAAAATGTCTAAGTTCAACACCCCTCAAAAATGAAAAAGAAATTATGAAACATGTATAGGAGGTGCACATCTTCAATATGTTAACAATCATTAGGCAAAGTTTGAATAAAAAGGAATAAAAAATTTTGGAGTTACAGATTACTCAAACTTGGTACCCCTAAAGTGGTGCGGACGACCAAATGTCTAAGTTCAACACCCCTCAAAAATGAAAAAAAAATTATGAAACATGCACAAAATAGGAGGTGCACATCTTCAATATGTGAACAATCATTAGGCAAAGTTTGAATAAAAAGGAATAAAAACTTTTGGAGTTACAGATTACACAAACTTGGTACCCCTAAAGTGGTGCGGACGACCAAATGTCTAAGTTCAACACCCCTCAAAAATGAAAAAAAAAATTATGAAACATGCACAAAATATAAGGTGCACATCTTCAATATGTGAACAATCATTAGGCAAAGTTTGAATGAGAAGGAATAAAAACTTTTGGAGTTACAGATTACACAAACTTGGTACCCCTAAAGTGTTGCGGACGGCCAAATGTCTAAGTTCAACACCCCTCAAAAATGAAAAAAAATAATTATGAAACGTGCACAAAATAGGAGGTGCACATCTTCATTTTGTGAACAATCATTAGGCAAAGTTTGAATGAAAAGGAATATAAACTTTTGGAGTTACAGATTACACAAACTTGGTACCCCTAAAGTGTTGCGGACGGACAAATGTCTAAGTTCAACACCCCTCAAAAATGAAAAAAAAATTATGAAACGTGCACAAAATAGGAGGTGCACATCTTCAATATGTGAACAATCATTTGGCAAAGTTTGAATGAAAAGGAATAAAAACTTTTGGAGTTACAGATTACACAAACTTGGTACCCCTAAAGTGTTGCGGACGGACAGACGGACGGACGGACGGACGGACAGACGGACGGACGGACGGACGGACGGACAGACAGACGGACGGACGGACGGAGTGGACCCATTACTAGACCTGCTTTCGCTAAAGCGACGCAGGTAAAAATACAATAAAAATCACCAACAAGAGCCAAGCGGTCATTAAGAAGGACTCAAGTAGATTACTGGAGAAAGGTGTTAAGTTTATAGATATTCCTGTGAACCTTTTCTTGTAAAGGCCTTATACTTTGTATTTACATTACTTTATACTTGACGTCATCTATATCCCTAACATAGTATATATTATACCAGCATGATTGTTGGTTAGTCCATGCTCAACTCTTTGCACCCTTACTTAGTAAGTAGACCCTTATATATTATTAACCTTATAGTTGATCAATTAAAGCTGCATTCTCTGTAACTATGAACATTTTTCGAAAATTTTTATTTTCTTTTTAAATCATTTGTAAAAGTAGAATTAAGCTATGTTTTCACAATAAAAATGTTCAGTACAGCTGAAAACTGCCTGGAAAAGTGAATTATCTCATCAAATAGGTGTGTTTTTCTCTGATTGGTAATTATTTGTGTCCCTCCAATAATTCTAGACCGTTGAATTTTAACATAAATGCAGTTGTTTTGATAGTGATAACTTGTTAAGATTTACGAAAATGGTAAAATGTTTACCTGAATTTGAGTATTTTTACTGTGTTCTTGAAAAATAAAAACATTATTTTTAAAATTAGAAGATCAAAAGTTACAGACTATGCAGCTTTAAATTAATATACCAATTCATAGACCATAATGGGTGAGCACATAACATTGGCAAGAGTGTTTTAGTATAAGGGGTAGGAACTAAGGGATTTTCATTTATCTTTTTAAAAAAAACAGCAAGATCTGGAAATGGAAGAAAAGGCTGCGCAAAAGGATTTTGAGCAAAAGTTAAGGGAGACCGAGGATAAGAAAATGGAGACCACAAAAAGGATAAATAAGAAATGAAAAATATCAAAATTGATGCTGTGCAAAGGGTTAATGATAGGGAAATAGGAAATTCAAACTTGAGGCCCAAAAGGAGATTTAGCTGAAAAGAATTGAGGCTGAATCTATCCCTCACTCCTGGGGTCCAAAGGATAAATGTGTCGTAGAGAGAAAATACTTTACCTGTCCCAACCAGGAATCGAACCCAGGTCGCTGGATCTACAGGCAAACACTCTACCACGTCGCTGTAAAATCCGGCTTCTACCGCAAGGCAGTAGAAGTGTGTTATATATACCTACACCCTGTGACATTCACCCCCTCCAATTTGAAACTCGTCCCTGAATTTCTTGGTACATCAATCACGTGAAATAAGACCAAGGGAGATATTTATGCACAGTACGGTCATAGGGTGGGTTATTTACGGTGGGCGCCATTGTCGTAGAGCGAAAATAATTTACCTGTCCCAGCCAGGAATCGAACCAAGGTCGCTGGATCTTCAGGCAAACACTCTACCACGTCGCTGTAAAAGCCGGCTTCTACCGCAAGGCAGTAGAAGTGTGTTATATATACCTAGACCCTGTGACATTCACTCCCTCCAATTTGAAACTCGTCCCTGAATTTCTTGGTACAGTAATCACGTGAAATGAGACCAAGGGAGATATTTATGCACAGTACGGTCATAGGGTGGGTTATTTACGGTGGGCGCCATTGTCGTAGAGTGAAAATAATTTACCTGTCCCAGCCAGGAATCGAACCAAGGTCGCTGGATCTACAGGCAAACACTCTACCACGTCGCTGTAAAAGCCGGCTTCTACGGCAAGGCAGTAGAAGTGTGTTATATATACCTAGACCCTGTGACAAATGGATAAGATGGTTTGAAAATTATGTTATCATAAATAAAAGGGATCCTTCAATTTTGGAATCTTATTTTAAGTGTATTGTTAAAGGGGCGCAGCGATTTAGAGGTCTTCGTTAGGCTCTTTAAAGACGATCAGTCAGACTATAGTCAACTCAAGGAGGCCCTGTTGACTAATTTTGACCTGATGGAATGGGCATATAGAAGAAGGATTAGGGATAGTAGACCTAAGGAATCAGAAACTTTTAGACAGTTAAGTGGAAGGTAAGCCAGCTATCTAGGCAAGTGGTTAGCTATGGCAAAAATTGAAAAGACTTATGAAGCCGTTTGTGATTTTTTGGCCCAAGACCAGTTTCTCGATTTATTCAGTTGAGAATTTTATCATTTTTCAAAACCTAGGCCATTTAAGAGTTTGGAAGTCTCGGTCCATGAGGCATATTTGATCATTAATGCGAATGGGAGGTGTTTCTGAGTGCCTTGCAAAGGGGCAGCGCGAAAATAGGAGCTCGTTTACACCCAAGGTTTAGGTAGGATCTGATAAAACACCTACCATTTCATGAAAAATTTATGGCAAGGATCATTTTACATCATTTTACTCATAAATGCTTACATTACCCAGTTACAACCATGCAAGTAGCAGCTTAGCAAAAGCATCGTTCATGAAATCAAATTTGGTGATATAGCTGTCATGTAAATATAAAGAATATGCTATCTAGTGACAGGTATTTTAGTACTGATTGGCAGTTTGAGATGCTTAAAAGAGGCAAAGCCAATGGACATGATACCTGTTTAGTGTATATTTCAAAATAGGTTTCCTTTATTTCAGTAGCATATGTGATTGGTACACACTGGAATTGCCTCGTTGGGCCAATTCCAATGTGCACATACAACATATGTCAATTCAATAGATAAGTGTTTTTCACCATAAACTTTTTCACAAATTTCTCAACTACTATTTAATGTTTTGATCAGTGTAACGAGCATGTATACTGACCCAAAATGAAAACTTTACACTTTATTTCTTTGAATTACTGTTTTATTAGTATACATGTCGTTGTAAGATTTACGCATGCTTATCGAGACTTCGTCGCAGATAACGATTATGCAATTTTTATTCAAATCCCAGGTCTATTCAAGCGTCAACGCCTGAAAAATGTGTTCCTTACGTTGCACAGGCTGAGGAACAGGTGGTTCATTAACAGCTTTAAAACCGACAAGAAATCATTTGCAGCTGAGTACTGGTAATAAAAAACAATTTTTTGTTACAAAATGCTTCCATGTAGTGACGGCACGTCTTTCAAAAAGATCAAAGAAACCAAGTTATTTGCGTGCTCATGGCGGGGTCTACGGTAAATGATATCGCGCATCATTCTGGCTGCTCTAAACAGACTTTTTATTATCTCATGAACCGGTACAACAAAACTGGGTATGTAAGAGTTCGTGCAAGAACTGGCCCCGCACGTGTGACGACGTTACAGTGTACGTCCTTATCGCGTTAACACGTTAACTCACCCACATAATCGTTTTAAACGGCAACCATTATTGCTCGTCTTTACGGGGCTCATGCACAAAAGATAATTAGTCATTTCTTGCAAAGAAACTGGCCTGGCATTTTCCAGCATGAAAATGCAAGGCCTCACACAACACGTAAATAACCACATAATTTCATGCTGAAAATAACGTCAACCTCTTGCCTTGGCCTGCTTCATCCCCAGTCATGATCCCCATAGAACACGTATAAGATGAATTGGGTCGGAGGGTCAGGCCCAATCATCAAATGGATGCATTAAATGACTCCAATATGCACCTCTGTTAGCATTACATACGTATCCCTAACGTGCTCATACAACGTTACGTAAATTCAATGAGGCGACGTATTCTGCTAAGGATTCGTTAAAATGGAGGTCACACTTGTTACTGATGATCTTTTTAGCATCACTTAAAGCGCGCAGTCAGGAGTTTCTTGTTTCCAAAAGCTGTGTGACTGTTTAAATTGTTTTAGAAATTTTCATTTTGACCCCTCTGAACTGAATTATTCAAAAAAAAATGTGCAATTTATGATTTTCAACCAATATTTTTTTTTCAGAGACATCGATAAGGCATTGAAAATTCGATGACCAAAAAATCAGCCCGGAAATTTAATTTATCAACAAAATATATACTTTTGAATACTATGTAAAGTTTTTATTTTGGGTCAGTGTAGGAATGAACAAGCTATCGTGCAGTTTGGAGTGCACCTGGATAACAATTATAGATAGCCAATTTTATATTATTTACAGTTTATCTCTAGATGTTTCATTGAAATGAAAAGCTTACTTGGTTGTTGCGTGGTTGTAAGAGGGTGACAGTGAGTGCCGAGGTCGCTGAGTTTAGTTCCGAGAATAAGGGAGACAATCGGCCAAATGGTGGTCGATATTAGAACCGTGGTCGTGGTGACCAGTATGACAATTATTATGGTCATAATGATGACAATAATTAGAGAAGCTACTATCAGGTTCACTTTTTCAGAGTTTATTTATAAAAAATTGGATGTAGATAAATGCAGTGGATATCAGGCTAAGGTAAAAACTCTACAAACTTCCAATGAAGAATTACCCCCATCAAGATAACGAGGGCACTTGTCATTTTTAAGGCCATGATTGCCTACAGCGGTTGGTAGCATTAACGGTAAACGTGTTGAGGTGTTGAAAGACACATGGCGTACAGGCGTAGATGTCAGAAGGAACTTAGTTTCTAAAAGTCATTTGTTAGGGAAGGAGTCTGGCGTGACTCTTAATAATGATTCCAAACAGAGGTGTCCTGCGGTTCATATCAATATTTATCAGTCGACCCTAATAAAAACTGAATTGTTTCAACATAACCTAATAAACGTTTCCTATCTCACGGCATGTTAGCTTTATAAGGTCATGATGACGTTGCACTTTTTTAATGACGTCGCTAATGACGCTTAATCAACACAAAAATAAAAAAAATACGTCATAATCGCTAGTTTGAAGAGTGTTCAACAATTGGTAAACTGATAAATAGACAGGTTCGCTCTTTTGATATCAAGTTTACTAGGCTCGACTTTTAGAACGCATGTTGAATCGCTCGGCAAGCCTCACGATGTCAACAAGCGTTCTCAAAGCCTTGCCTGGTAAACTTGATATCAAAAGACACTCACCTAGTATTCTCTATTGATTGTCCATTTTTCAAAGGTATGGCAGAGGCGTTATGTATAGATGATCCATCATATGATTTAGTCATTGTCAATATTGAGGGTTACAAATATCCTGATATGACGCATTTTTTCGAGTGCATGTACTAAGACGCAGGCAAAAAACATTGGAGAGATTATAGGAAATTTAATGTCCTAGATGTATTAATTAGTCAGAGTAGGCAAAAGTAACTTTAAAAACAGGTGTCAAACGGTAAGTTAAAATATATAGGGGAAAAGATTGAGTCTTGTAGCGTGACTATGGGTCGCAGTTTCTCTAATTATGAAACTAAATTTATTCATAGAAATGGCTTAATATAAAGAGAATTTACAAAGATAGGTTAAGTTTCATCAATATTAGTTGTACCTTTTAGTTTGAAACAAATAATTATGAAGATAGCCCATGGATCACTAAAGATTGGTCATGTAGGCATAAAGAAAACAAAGAATAGGGTCTTAATGATATTTATTGGCCTGGTGTTTTGTTGAGATGTATCTCAGTTTTGCTAATCTTCTTACTATTGTCAAAGGGCAAATAAAAAAACTAAGGTAGCAAGTATGCATAGAAGATAAATATTTTCCCTAACCATGTAGAGGCTGACTGTGTAAGAGGGACCAGGCGACGACATCCGCATAGTAGATATAAGCGTTGTCTAATACCATATTATTTGGAGACCGGTGACAAAGGTTGTTCAGCAGTAGATTAGTTTTTGAATACAGAGCTAAAATATTTAAAGGATCACGTCAGCGGCGGATCCAGAGGGGACTCGGGGAGTTCGCTCGAACCCCCCTCACCGCTTCCGTTCTTAAATATCCCATTAAGATTAAATAATTTGGTCTCAGTGAAACCAAATTATTTCATTTTCATGAGATATTTATGAAAAAAGAGATAAAGTCAGTAAAGAAAACCCCACACCTTTATACGTATGAACCCCCTTTCCAGAAATCCTGGATTAGCCCCTGCACGTGATAATTTTCCATAGGCGATAATGTTAAACCCCTTCCAAGAGACAAACCATCATACTACACACAACAATGAAACAGAACCCCCAGTTTATTTAGCTATGTTAATTAAGGAAAGCCAAAGTATAAGGTCAAAGCATAAAACAATCGCTGCTCAAGTCCATGGCTCAGATTTTGTCAATTTTGATACTCTAGAAATTTAGACTTTTACTGCTAATCAGTAAAAATCATAGAGAATTGTTTATAACGTAACCTTATGACTTCTGCTAAATTAAAGGGTATGAAATGTACAAAAACTATGTTCTTTTAGTGTTTGATTAAAATAATCGTGTAAAAAATTAATTTTTAAAAAGGTTATTTTTAACAAAATTTCACTATCACATAAAGCGTTCCACGGAGATTTATGGGAAGGGATTACTTCATTTTTATCAACAGGCATCATCCTTGATAGGTCACCAAACTAAACGCTAGACAAACATGTTTTTTACTTTTATAACTAGCTCTCGTTAAGAGTTGGGCTATGAGTGCATTGACATGGTGATAT
This sequence comes from Loripinus fragilis, assembly GCA_964019695.1. Classification (NCBI taxonomy): domain Eukaryota; kingdom Metazoa; phylum Mollusca; class Bivalvia; order Lucinida; family Lucinidae; genus Loripinus; species Loripinus fragilis. Next base: position 62,982,543 of record OZ026514.1, on the reverse strand, counting down.
ATAGAGAATACTAGGTGAGTGTCATTTAATATCAAGTTTACAAGGCAAGTTGTAGACATCGTATTGGAAGGAATGGTACATAGAGAATACTAGGTGAGTTTCTTTTGATATCAAGTTTACCAGGCAAGGCTTTGAGAACGCTTGTTGACATCGCGAGGCTTGCTGGGCGATTCAACATACGTTCTCAAAGCCGAGCCTGGTAAGCTTGATATCAAAAGACGCTTACCTGGAATTCTATTTATCAGTTTACCAATTGTTTCACTCTTCAAACTAGCGATAATGACGTAATTTTCGATTTTTGTGTTGATTCGGCGACATTAGCAACGTCATTCAAAAAGTGCAACGTCATCATGACCTGATAAAGGCACATGCCGTGAGATAGACAACGTTTATCAGGCAACGTACAACAATGCAGTTAATATTCGAGGTAAATGATAAATGGCGAAACATTTTATGCTCCTTAAAAATATTTTGAGCAGTGTAGTAACGGCGGGCAGCTAACCTCGAGGATGCAGTTACTAACGTGTGTTTTGATTTCTTTACAGGGAAACGTAAGGACCAGCATATTGTCTGAAGAAGATCACGACTGATGTTCGTTTCAGCTACAAGAAACAGAAACATAATTCATCACAGAAACGTGTCCGTATTGACTCGTACAAAAGATGTTTCATGATTATAAACCAATTTGAAATTGCCATAATTGATTTAAAGCTGCATACTCTGTAACTATGAACATTTTTCGAAAAATTTTATTTTCTTTTTAAATCATTTGTAAAAGTAGAATTAAGCTATGTTTTCACAATAAAAATGTTCAGTACAGCTGAAACTGCATGGAAAAGTGAATTATCTCATCAAATAGGTGTGTTTTTCTCTTGTTGGTAATTATTTGCGTCCCTCCAATAATTCTAGACCGTTGAATTTTAACATAAATGCAGTTGTTTTGATAGTGATACCTTGTTAAGATTTACGAAAATGGTAAAATGTTTCCCTGAATTTGAGTATTTTTACTGTGTTCTTGAAAAATATAAACATTATTTTTAAAATTAGAAGATCAAAAGTTACAGACTATGCAGCTTTAATTTACTATATTTTGTTTGATCTCCAGGAATATGTAATCGCCAAGAAATAGTTCTTAACTTTTGTGTTAATTTGAGATAGTCTCTGAAAACGAGTAGTTGAATTCCAAGCATTAAAACATGCGGTCCGATACGAAATGTTTTGACTCGTTCTTGAATGTTTCTCTTTTTGAAATGAAGTATTTTCCTTGTAGTCTGGTAACCTCCTATAACTTGTACATAAGGGATTAAAGTATGTTCTTTTAGATAACAAAGATACTTTCTGGAAGCAACGTTTAAGACATTTAGGTTTTACAGTTGTCAAGGCAACACTACAAATGTATGCAAAAAGTGTGGCGATCGGTTAAAAAGGGTAAGTGAGTATGATCAGGAAATACCACAATCACACAAAAATACCGACCAAGAAGACTATGTCTTTCCGAATTTCTAGGCTAATTTAGGGGTTTTCAGGCTGGTATTGAAAAGAACTGTCTTAATATAGCGGTTACTCTCAGCACCCCAAAGTCAAAACACAAGTTGACGTTTAGACTGATGAGTACAAAAATAATAACTAGTGTCTGCTCATACACTTTCCTTATCTAGATCTATGATTTATCACTGTTCATCATCTTAGTAAGCATATAAAACGGGCCACTATCGGCCCACCTGCGAAACGCTATTTAAAATGGCATTTCGCTGGTGGGCCGATAGTGGCCCCAGACTATATGCTGACTGTGGTATTAAGTTTGTTCCTGTCACAATGGCACAACTTTCATATTTTGATTTTTCTTCTGACAGCCAGTCCCACAGCAGAAACACCAGATTATCGTCACAATGATTATAAGTCCTACAAAGAATCCGAATCCTGCCAGAATGCCAGTCAACATCTCTTTGGACATGCCCTGAAATAAAAAATATACTAAATGTAGTTTGGTACAACACTGACTAAAGGAATCACTTGTATTTGGTCAAATGCATGAGGGTCTGGATGGGGTATAATGATTAGTGAATAATGACCCTTTTTTATAATGAATAGTGAATAATGAGCCAAAAAAATAATGAATAGTGAATATTGAGAGCCTAAAAAATAATGAATAATCCTATTTTTTTAATGAATTGAAGAAAAAATTCATGAATAATGAATAATCAGATTTCTTTGCCACCTTTTTTACTGTTAATGAATGATTGGTCTTATTTTAATGAATAACCCAAAGTTTTAATGAGATGAATAATGGGCTAAATTTTTAATGAATAGTGAATACCAGACCCCCCCCCCCCTCCATCCAGACCCTCATGCATAACATCAAACATTAATATGTTATGAAAACAGTCCAGTAGAAATCCAAAAGTTTTATACTTGCAGTATCATAATTACTTTTATAAAAAGACCTGCTTCTTGGCTATGTAAAGATAAATGTTCAGTTCTTATTCACACAAGCCGCTTTCAAGACTGGTATACACTGTGATATGAAATAAAACAGTGCTTTCAAAATCAGAAAACTACATGTGCTAAGGATATTTACAGTCTGTTTCTTTGTTATGTGATCTATATATTGGTGATTAATAACTGCAAAAATTATAGTCTACGAAATTATGAGGCCGCCCACTTGGTTAAAATCCTCCTTAATATTGGCACATACTCTGGCGTTCCGGTCACATAGTTACGGAAGCAGTGAGGGGACATTTCGGATTTCACTTTTATATAGTTTTACTTAAAAAATTTTTTACTTAAATGTTTTTTAATATCACTGTTTTCTACTTTAACAAAATGCTGCTCTAATAAATTTGCATTGGCGGGAAATCACACAGACATCAAGATAGCATCTAATGGAACCAATGGACTTGTAAGGGTAGTCGTATAGGACTATAAAAAAATCTACGTCAGCAGTTTTTTACATCAAAAGTTTTTTTAGTTTGAGGATCTTTTAATACAGCATATAATAATACAAGTACTATGCAAGTTATGTTATGTGCCTATTTGCAACTAAGACGATATTTCACTGGGTGTGTTTGAGCCTGCGTGTGTGCGTGCGTGCGTGCGTGCGTGCGTGCGTGCGTGTGTGTGTGTGTGTGTGTGTGTGTGTGTGTGTGTGTAAGGCAAGCATAAACTGGAATTAATGACACAAGTGTCAATCTAAATTAATTTTATGTCAATGACGATATTATCATATTGGTTAGTCATTATATGACAATAACAAGAAATATCTTTAAAAAAGATATTCAGCGGCATTCAAAGGAGAACATACATTTAAAGTCCTGCTGTAATTGGAAGATGTTTTTTATGCACAAAAGACTGGTGTTAGATGTTGATTGATTGGATGAGGTGGAAAATTGAAGGTTGCCAACGTGAAAGTTTGACTCAGAATATGTGAATGATGTCTTTTGCAGATCAAAGGGATAAAGTGTATTGTAAGCCTGTTGTAGGGACATGGTGAAAATTTGTAATTAGTCTGGAAAGTCAGTTGGTGAAGGAGTTGCAATGTAAAAGAGAAGTGTAAGTTTAAGCATTGATCTGGCTGCGTAGGTTTCAAAGCCCCCTGTTACACTATTGCAGTATTATAAGTAGTTCATAACTAAGAATGTTTGGAGTTATGGTATTTTTTGTATATTTCATGTTTAATATTAAATAAAGGGATTTAAAGTGTTCGATTCGGGCCTGTTCCATAAGTTGATTACTCCCCAGCAGCAGTGTCTTTTACTGTTCTTTCTCAAACTCCCTGTCGATCAAGCTACTTCCAAAATTCAACCATTGCGTGAGCGATGTTGATAAACTTTGGAATCCGGATTGCTTCTAAAAACTAAAAGGCCGATTAGAGACCTGACCAGTGATTTTGTTACCTGCGCATCCTGTTTCTTTTGCGCATAATTTTGTCTCTGGGATGCAAAGTTTTTTTATTTCAGTAAGTCCCAGGATGCAATAGTATTGCAGACTTGTCATTAAAAATAGCGTTCTGGACTCATAAGTTTGCAGTTGGGACTCATTGATATGGGAAACAGCGAGTCCCAGGACCCATAAGCCCAAAATTGTAAATGAATCACTGCCTTACCACTGAGCTTGAATCCAGATCAAACGTGGAGCCTTCGGATTTTCTAGGCTAAAGTAATGAAATAACTAAATGTAGATGGGTCAGTTACAATGTGCCCCCTAGGCTTTATTTGCATTGACTTCGATTGAGGAATACGGTTGGGGCGGAGGTTAAATCTACCACTATTCAGTGTGTTTATGAGCAGAGTCTTACTGGAATATGCATATTTCCTGAGTTTAATTTGCTTCCAATGGATCACCTAGGTACAAATCGTTAACTAAAACAAAAATACTCAGAGCTTGAAACACATAAAACACTGAAAATAGTGGCTTCGGCAAATGTAATATAAAAACACTAGGGGAGACCGGGACTAGTTCGGCCCCATTTTAGAAAATGTACAGTTTTCGAAAGACTATTAAATCTAGGTCTATGAAACCTATATATTTAAGCAAGGCACAATAGGGCGGTACCAGTCCCGGTAACCCACAACATGTGTTTTTATACGATAAAGGGTAATCTTCATTTAAGGAGATCAGGTCATGGTGGCCGAACTTGCCCCACAATGGGGTAAGTTCGGCCACTGGGCAAGTTCGACAAAGGCCAATATTATACAGTCAAACTTCTGTAGTTGGAATTGCAAAGGACCAAGAATATGTAACGACAGTAACCTAACATATGGACTATCCAAGTTGGTTCTTCGGAATACAAATTGAACAAAAATTTGGCTTAAAATGTCGTATTAAATTGTCCGAGTTATCGTCTTGCTTTTGGGCCAATTTATTCGTTGAATTGCTCTTGGGCCTGCCTAACCCATTAATGCCAAATAAAATGTCCCACCTTTATCAATCGGACGAACCAGTTTGGAATCAAAGGGCTATTGGGTAGTAACTTTCATCTAATTATATGATCTGTAAACAATCAGTGGAGACCATGATCAGACTCCTCACTCTGTTGTGTCTGATCTGGATCTTTACTGTGTACCAATGACCCAGAGGAAGGCGCTAGGTTTGTATGGGTTTAGAGTTTGTTTTTTTTTAATTATTTCTTTCCAATCTTTGAATACATCTCGTTTTAGTGTAAATACAAAACAAAATAGAAAATAATATTAATAATAATGGCATGTATTTTTGTAAGTGTGGAGCAAGTTTGGCTATGGACCGAACTTGCTCCGACTTAAGTGGCCGAACTTGCCCCTGACAGACTATTTCCAAATATCACGTGATAGCTCCTTTTAAGCTGCAGGAGAAGAAATTAACAATATTTTATATCAAAGACATAATCCTTTCATAATAAAAAATATAGAATTTAAATCAGAATCTTAACACATCTTTTCCGAAGACAGAGGTCTTGCGAAACCCAATTGGTCCAGTTTGCGCACAACATCATCAGCAACCTGGATGGGGCTGTGAATCGTGGGCGCAAACAGACAGATTTGATCATAAAGGATTTTGCTACGGCCTTTGACAAGAGTCCACACAGGAGGCTATTTCACAAATTGGAATATTATGGGATTAGAGGATCCACCCACAAGTGGATCAACTCGTGGCACTCTGGGCGCACTCAACAAGTTGTTTTAGATGGCCAAGCCTCAGATCCAGTCCCAGTGCTATCCGGTGTGCCCCAGGGATCGGTCCTAGGTCCGGTCCTGTCCTCATCTTCAAAAACGATCTGTTGGATAACATCAGGTCTTCTGTTCGCTGACGATTGTGTCCTGTATAGGAATATACATTCACTTCAGGATTGTTTGGCCTTGCAAGAAGACCTCACCCCAGGGGGGGGGGGGGGTAACTGATATTTTCATACATACGTAGGCTCGGTCCATTTTTTGGGGGTTCAAAATTTTGAATTTCGACATTTTTTTGGGTTTTCAGAAAAATAAATATTTATTTGGGTATGAAAATTTTGTGGATATTTTTTTGGGGTCATCACAAAAATGGACTATATTTAGAGGTCAATTCTATGCATTTTAAGGTCTTTTCTCAAGGTCAAGGTACAGAATAGGGGATATTTTTTTGGGATTGCATAAATTTCAAATATTTTTTGGGGTGCTTGAAATTCCTGATATTTTTGGGGGGTGATGGGCAGATGCTGGGTCCGAGCCTACGTATGCTGAAAAAATGAGAGAACCCCCCCCCCAGGGACCTCACCAGCTTAGGACAGTGGGAAACCGATTGGCAAATGAAATTTAATGTAGCCAAATGTCACTCAATGAGAGTGACTCGGCATCAGCATCACAAACAAATTCTCTTCGACTACTCACTACACAATCAAACTTTGCAAAATGTTCAGTCGGCAAAATACCTTGGTATCACCATTACTGATAACATGGATTGGGGTTAACATGTCTCAGAAATCCCTTCCAAAGCAACTGAGACACTAGGTTTCCTTCGCAGGAACTTGGCTTTTGCACCTAGGAGTACTAAGGAAGTTGCATACAAAACTTTGGTTCGGCCTAAACTAGAGTATGCAGCACCCATTTGGAGCCCTCATTCGAAACTTCAGAACAATCAGATTGAGAAAGTTCAGAGGACAGCTGCCCGCTGCACCTGCACGTTATGCTTGATGAGCTTGAGTGGCCATCTCTTGAGGCCCGGAGGGACCAGTCCTCCTTGTTTCTCTTTCACAAGATTCATTGTGGAGCTGTGTTTCCCCGGTCTCCCCTATAAACGTTCTTCTTTAATAACTGTATAACTCCATGCGATGGTTCTAAGCTTTTTTAAAAGCTAACCTTGTAATGATATTAATCTGATATCTATATATAGACCGTTGCGTAGGCTATTTATAGTTACTACAAACAAACTTGGTGGCAGAACATACCGAAATATAACGGAATGTCGCCGAAGGCGACACGTTTTTTGAGACGACTCGTCGACAGATTTTGAGACAATTCGGCGACACTTTATGAGACAACTCGACGACACCTTTATTCTTAGTGAGGCACTGGAAGGGGTTTTAAGGATACAGAGATATTGGCCAAAAACTTAAAGGGATATAAAGAAAATCACATACCTATAATCAATAGGTTAAAACAGTGAATATTCGGTAAGTTTGGTAGGTTCGGCCGAATTCTGTTTGGTTACAGCTTTTAGACACAACGGGGTGAAATGGGCGACCCGGGCTGAGCCGGATACTACAAAAGAAATAGCCCCAACATATTTCAAACAAAAGGTGATTATGTTGAAAAAAATTTGCGTTTTGTTTTATAAACAGGCAATTCCAGACAGAATGGAATTCTTTTAAACAGGACCCGAAGCGAACTGCTGTGATTTTCTTGAAATTATAGTCCGTTTCAATGAGCATAGATAGCAGACTTGCCATTGTCATCGACTGGAAGCATTTTATCAAATACTGTTTAGTATCTTTAGTATCGCGCCTGCGCAAGACAATGGCAGACTTGCAGATGAAAGATTGTTTCTGATTGGTGGATAATTTAGAAAGTCCGTTTCAATGAGCATTGATTGCAGACTTGCAGATGTAAGATTGTTTCTGATTGGTGAATAATTTAGAGTAAAGTTGATTATAGACAGCAACCGCTGAAAAAAATCTACTTCGATAGATTTTTACTTCAACAACTTTTAGTTTGAGAATATTTTGATATGGCATATTATTACTTTTATGAAAATATAATTCCAACTCAATGTTTTATTGTTTTTTCCGAGATTTTGATTGGTCCGTTGGTAAAATTTAATGGTTTTACACTTCAATAAAAACCTGTGCGTATGATTCTGCCTTGATTCCACAGTGCTAATAACGAACTGTACATAAAACTTCGAACACAAGTGACAAGTAGGGTACCCTATTGTTGTGTCCGAGATAAAACATTCACCAGGTTAAATGTAGTTAAACATGTTGAAAGCTCATTTGAAAACTCTTACACTGCATCTTCAAAGCAACCGGAGGAACTCAAAGAAATGAACATCAACGACGAAATGTTTCAATACAGTTTGCCAGCGTCAAAACGAATTAAATTAGGTTAACGCTTAGGGCCTACTAATGTGAGGATTTTAGGCAGACACTTGTGAAGGTAAACTTGTGCTTTTTAAAACCTGTCATTCCGTGGAAAGGCCTTAATTAAAATGCTCTTCAATGAGCCCAGCAACTTGAGCAAGCTAAAAAAAAGATTCCCCAACTAAATGGAGTTGTTTTTGAGCTCATACTCATATACTCGCTCCAAATAGAGCGAAAATTTATTCATTATTTAGCATAACAAAGTTTTGAACTGACATAATTTTAAGATGGCTGCCCCATCTTTGGTTTAAACATATTTTATTCAAATTAATTTGTACATGGTAAATATAAATTGAAACAATAAGATGAGGATAAGAACGGAAGCATGTAGCTTATATAGTTCTTCTCTTTAGACTTCTTGTCTATGCCCCCTCTTTCATAGACAGCGGTTACAAACTATTTTCCTTTACGGCTTCAGTGGGCTTTTAAATTTCAAATGTTGTCAACAACCCTTTACAAATGTGCTGTTTTGTTCCAAAGTTGGAATTATAAGGAATGAAATTTAATTTTTTGTTTTTTATCGATATGTAAACACCGGCGAATCACTCACAAATTTTGCATAAAGCCCTTTGGGTGAGTGATTCGCCGTAGTTTACACATCGATAAAAAGAAAAAGTAAATAAAATTTCATTCCTATAGTAATTGTGTGTGTGTGTGTGTGTGTGTGTGTGTGTGTGTGTGTGTGTGTGTGTGTGTGTGTGTGTGTGTGTGTGTGTGTGTTATACTTACACCTCCTCCTGGCCCACCAAACGATCTTGCCTCTGAATCTACAAAAAGACAGAACAAAAAGTATATATGATGTTATAAGTTTTATTAATTTCAATTATCGAAATAGAAGTTGTGTTTCAACTATCATTTTGTGAATCCACAAAGGCATATATATGCCATACAGGCTGCGATCAATTATCAACACCCTATGTAAGGAGTGTAAATTTTGAAAAATATTTATAATTGTTGAACTCTAAAATAGGGCACAGGATAATGCCCTACAGTAAAAATGGGCAACTATGCTGTTTGAAGGCAGTTTGACGGCCATCAAAGTTATCTTCATTAGACTAACCCATATTAAAACGTGGATAAGAATAATCGTAACATGAAATTTGGAAGACACTGGGTGATAAAAGACTAAGTTAGAAGGGTCCATGATCATGCAAACCGAGTAGAGGCGGCAATTTTGGAAGCCAACTTAGATATCATTCATCCGGCCAAACCCATAATCAAACTTCGGTGAAAGTATGATAAAAGTAATCCATGTGTGACTTTTGGGAGAAAACGCATGATAAATGATTAAGTAAGAGTGTCAGACAGTCCACAATTGCAAAGTGCAAACAGACGAGCGGCGGCCAATTTGGCGGCAAAATTGGAGACCAACTTGGTTATCGTTTATTGGACAAAACTCTTGTTCAAACTTAGGAGAGAGTTTGATGAAGTCACCTACATGTATGTACTGTAAATTCTGAAATTGTGCGAGAATTTTATTCTCGCGAATAGCGTTAAAAGAAATATTTGCGACGTTAAATATTCGCGACTAGGGCATGATTTACCTATATCAGTAAATGACAGAGTGATTTCGTCCTCTCGCGAGGGTTTTAGTTTCACGAAACTTCGCAGCTGCGAAGTTTCGCGAAAATAAAACTCTTGCGAAAATTTCCGAATTCATAGTATGAAATTTGGTAGAAATGGAGAAATAAATGACTAAGTGATTGTCAACAAAAGAGGATGGGTAGACATACAAAGAGACCAACAAGCCAAAAACAATAGAGTTCAGCCAACATTCGTTGGAGGGACGGATGTTGGCGGGGCGTTGATAACATTTGCGGTTATAAAAAATACTTCTGGACATCGCTGTCTTGTACCAAAAATATGGGGAGCTGTACATGTGACTGTATATAATAATGGTTTAGTGATTTATTAACTGTGCAAATCAATCAAATACTTGTCTTTTTCATTAGGCATTACACTACAATGAATCCTGTGGAAAAGTAGCAGAAAATTTTGAATAATATATGCTTTTGACCACTGCATGTGTTTTACCATCACCTGTATGTCAATAAGCCTGTCACCATCTTTATTTTCTCAGTTTGAAACTGTTTTAGAGTAAGGGTTCCACATAAGTGCTTCGTAATCCAGTTTAGACAAAAAAAAGTTTTATGCAACAGCTTCAGTACGCTTATTTACAACAGCCATGTTCTTGTGAAAGAACCCAATGCTAGTGGCTGCTTTGGTATCCTGGGTCAGGTGTGGTACTTGATTGTATCGATTCCTGATCTTTGAAACCTTATTTATTTAGATGAAACTGCACAGATGTATCGACACTAGTCCTTATTTCAGTGATGTTAACCCTTTAGCGCCACCTATAATTTGCAGCAGACGACATTTTCAAATTTGGCTGCTTTTTCAAAAATAACAAATAAGGCATGATCTTTCATGAGAATCGTCTGCTGGCAGACGATTCTCATGAAATATCATACCTTACTTTTTTAAAAATAAGGAAAGATGTCACAAAATTTATCGTATGCTGCAGTCGTGATTGGCGCTTTAAGGGTTTAGCTAACCAAATATGTTCCAATTCGATTGCGCAAGAATATGTCACTCTCATAAAGAGACATTTTGGAATGTTAACATTCGTTTGCCATCAGCCTCACGTTTACTTACACGGCAAATGTATATTTATTGTATGAGCCTCGCAGCGAAAAACGCCTGACTAAACGATATTTTAATATCTCACCTGACTAATGGGCTCTGAGAAGGGATTTAGTAATATGTGAATCCGTTTACCCAAATAAATATCAATATTTTATCATAAATACCTAAATTCTTCAAGGGGCCTCTTTATTACCACATACAGAAATTGAGTTCATAATCCCCTCCGATTATGACAAGCCGTGATCTGCCAACTTGAAGTCAGCTTTGTACCATTCAAAGATTTTTCTACGATGAGAAATATTACAATGGAGAATGTTTCAGCATTCTCGGTTTCTTTTATTTCCTTGTAAATGTCTCTTTAAGATACATTTCGATTTCAGACATTTTTTTCGGCTACAGGTTCTTGGGATGTTGCTTTAAGTATGAATATATCGCCAATTACTCTGAAATGCTTAGGGCTTGACAGAAGACGTGTTCATTATCCCTTCTTAATTCTTCGTTCGTGTCTCCTGCTGAAATGCGCAGCTGAATAACACAACTGTTTATAGATGAAAAACATATGAGCCACGGCATCAGATTTCCAACAATGTGGTATGTGCGACTAGCAAATGCTCAGACCAGCCTGAGCATACGCGCAGTCTGATCAGAGCCTTTGCTAGTCGCTCAAATATTCTTTGACTGTTACGCTACTGACTGAATATCATTATGAGTTTCTAAACTTTAAAGGAGACAGCACAGGCTCGTATGATTCTACACTTGTCAAAATACCACATGGTTGAAAATCACATGTCACGGCTCAATTATATTATAATGATGCTTATGAGGACCATCATCATCTTTCGTGTTAGTGTTAGTGTCAATAACTCATAAATGAAATTCCAACAATGTGGCTTTTTTGACAAGTGTAGACTCATACGAGCCTGTGCAACCTCCTTTTAAGCTTAAAAAATCCAAATGTCGTTCGGTCAGTAACTTAATATTCATAGAATATTCAAGCGACTAGCTAAGGCTCTGATCAGACTGCGCGTATGCGCAGGCTGGTCTGACCCTTTAGTGGTCGCACATTACACATTAGTGTAAATCTCATGTCGCGGCTCAAGTAGCCCTCAACAAATTTATAACAAGTAAAAAAATGGGTATCTTAGTTGACTTATTGATGCGCTTGCTTCCTAGGGCTTGCTGATTTGGTCAATCAAAGCTTGTGAAATATAACTTTTTTATTAAAAGAAACTGTAGACCCTGATAGGACACTGCATTCTACGGTATCTAATCTGTGTTTACATTGCTTGAAAATATTCCATTTATATGACGTTGAACATATATTGGCTGAGCAATTGTTCCTAGTTAAGCCCCTGTCAAGACTGTCTTTGCATATGCACAAAACCGGTTTTCTCAGGAAGAATTGATGCAATTTTCGTAAGTCCTAAAATAATAAGACTTAACTATTTGCATGCTGGGTAATTTTTTCATGATTTTCTTGTCGTCCGCTGTTTTTATTTTTCAAAATTAACAAACTATTTCATAAACAATATCAGAGTGTCAATCGCTTTGGATCCAGATCAGTATTGACGTTCTGTCGGTCCTGGTCTGCTTCCAAACTGTTTGCAAAGACTATCAGAGACGACAAAAAAATTAACGCCAGTAAGGAGATAATTATCTCTGCCAAGATACTTAGCCATTCTTGAATCATTGTCGTGCTGAATCAATCAATGTGTCCGGTTCGTGTTTACTAAGCAGCCAGGCTGAGTACAGTTTGTTTCAATGAAATGACAGGCAGGATGAAAAGCAGTGTTGATCCGTAGCAGCTGTCTTCTTCAAGTCAGCTGATATGTATCAATGTGGTTTTCAAAATAGGATATATATGTGATCAGCTGGGAAGCGTGATATCAATTATTACAAGAATCAAATCAAATCTTATTGTGTGAATCGATTTTATTGCGAGATGTCCACTCAACGCAGTAAGCCCTGCCAGATCTTACAAGAAAATGGTTTCGGTGCTTGTGACTGGGAATAACACGAACCAATATGCTCAGATACAGAGACTAGCTAGAATCTCGAATTTAAATGTATCACATACCTATTATGCGTACTTTCAATAATCAATAACGCAAAACGAAGAACTGACCAGACTGTGTGGATGCGCAGCCTGGCCTGAACCTTTGTGGTTCGCACACTATAAAATATGTTGACTCACGACGCCGCGACTCAAATAGATTTGACAGGGAAGGATCATAAGATTAGCCTGCATGTAACAAATTAATGCCTGCTTAGCAATTATCTTCAATTAAGGTCCTGTCAGTTACATCGACTCTTGGGAATATATATCAGATAACTTATTGGCTACGTTATTTTAAACAAGAAATATTTTTAAGACATTTTTTCAAAGACATTCGTCCGCATTTCAAAAGTGGATTTTGTTTTTATATAAATTGCTATTTGTTACACAGGCTCATCCCGCTCGGGAAAATATAGTCAATACTCTAACGATGCAAGCATACTGATAATGTTGTTATTGCAAGTGTTTTAGACCAATACATGGCACTAATACAAAATCACTGCTAAGAAGAGTCCCTTTAAACTAAACGGCATTGCAATGAATATATTTGTCTAAAAACAGAAGTCTAGTTTCAGTTTCGTTGACATTTTTCTGAGAAGAAAAGTGCATGCTTCAGTCTGTATCCCTATATTCTGTATTAGTTTTTAGTGAATTTTGTCATCAAAATGAGTTTGTATGGACAGCCTGGTAATTAACCAATGTGATTTTTCATATTTGAGCTAGTACTCTAATATGCAAATTTCTGACCATTCCTAAATTTCTGACCATTCCTGATTGGTTGAATGGAGAAGGTAAAAGTGATAACATACGGCTTGCTTTGATTGATTTGATTCTTTACGTCCCATCAACAATCTTTCAGTTATATAGGGACGATTCTTCCTGTGTAGAACCATTAGTACTAAGTTCTAGTACTAAGCTAGGATTAATGTGTCTTGCTCAAGGACACAACGCAGTGACGCCGGTCAGGCTTGAACTTGCGACCTCTCGGTCTCGAGTCAAGAACTATTCCACTGAGCCATTGCGCTCCATACATACATACGGCTTGCAGCCGAAAACATAGTTATGCCACATGCGAATAAAAATGTGCAGATTTGAGCGGATTAGCGTCATTCCACCACAGCATAAATAGATTAAATACTTATCTATTTTCAGCTGATTTAGTCCTCACCGGATAGGCGGCAATCGAAAACATACTTACATTCGACGAACGCGGATCAAAGATCGCCAGAAACAGTGATAACATGTTTGAACAACAAACATTCAGTAATGAATGCTTATTTCAAGTAGTATTGCTTTTGGTCACTCAGACACCAATTTTGATATGGTATGACAATAAATAGACATGCATGCAGCCCTTTTTAGTCTTTTGACGTGTCATAAGGTTTCTCTCCAGTATGTGATAAACTGTGCTAGGATAGGCCACAACAGGGCCTATGAGAGGGCCGATTACTGCGTATGATACAAGATGAGATAATAGCATCAAAGCATGATTATTTGACTAGCATTGGGTCTATAGACCTTCGTCTCATTGCGTCGTTTTATGCTGAACGAGATTGGTATTAGAGAAACTACCACTACTTTTGTGATTTTACAAAATGTAACCCCCTTTTGGTTTGATGACGGTTTTATTGAGGAAACTACTCACCTTTCGAAAATAAACTTCTAAAACAATGCTTAAAAATGTTGGAATCAAAGTTTGTAGCCTTTACTGTAAATTCGGAAATTTTCGCGAGGGATATATTTTCGCGAAATATGCGAAGCCTCGTGGAAATAAAACCCTCATGAAATGGCGAAATCAAATGTCTGTTACTGATATAAGTGACTAATGCCCTAGTCGCACATTTTAACATCGAAAACATGTCTTTTAACGCTTTTCGCGAAAATAAAATTCTCCCGAAAATTTCCGACTTTACAGTTCTTGGTCAGCACACGACATTTAGGTACTTATCGCACCTGCTCTAAAGTGCCCAACAAATGCCCATGTTGACATATCGAACCGGGCTAGAGGTCTACAATTTTACATTACAAAATCTACATCGTTACTTTGCGTATGGAATGTTCTGGCAAGTCTGTACATATGCACAGGCTCGCATGAGCGTTCGCCGGTAGCCTTGATGCGATAAGTGTAATTGCCAACATCTTTTAAACTGCCCAATTCAAACATTTTTTAGGGGGGGGGGGGGGGGGGGTGGAGCAAGGATGTCGTTAATTTTGACTTACTTTTGGTAGCAATAAAGCATTACAACAATGGGATGGAATTTGAAAAGGGTGCTGAGGATGCATGTACATATAAGAAAAAACCTCACAGACGCAACATTATGCGTTATCTCTATTTTTCTCACCATTTCTTGGCGCGGAACGCATTATTGTTTTTTTGGCATATACTGTCGACCTTGATGATTTATAAAAGATCGTGGTATTGGGTTAAGGTGTGCGCTGATTGCAAGGATAAAACAAATCAGGGGCGGAAGTACACAATGTGTAATCATCTTTGAACCTGAAGTCCCAAACCCTCCAAACGTTTATTTGTTCACCCAATATATGAGATTCAATCTGTCAAGTAATGGTTAACATCAGACCACGGCTACAGCCTATTGCGTTTTGGCAGTATGTTTTTTTCTATTTTTTTCTTAAATGAGCCGCGACGTGAGATTTCCAACAACGTGGCATTTTGACATGTATAGACTCAGACGCGCCTGTGCAGCCTCCTTTTACGCTTTTAACTCCAATTTCTGTTCGGTCAGAAGCTTAATATTCATAGAATATTTAACCGACTAGCAAAGGCTCTGATCAGGCTGCGCGTATGCACGGGCTGGTCTGAGCCTTTGCTGGTCGCACATACCACATTGTTGGAAAACTCATATCGCGGCTCTTCTTTGAGTACGTGTTGGTGTATATGACCTAGTACACGATGTGGAGGCTGTAATTCGCTATGTTGTGTTTCTTGTAGCATCTTGAAATCTCTACAGAAATATAAGTGATGTCCTGAAAATTGCAAATTGCAGTTTTTCGGGCATGACCCATATATCTCAGACATAACACAGGGACTTGAAGTCATGATTTTGAGTGATTCCAGCCCTAAGTATAGTAACACCTATTTTAAGCATTGACAAAACAAAGGTTTTAAAGACAAATGGTAGCTGAATGAAGGTCAAAAGTATTCTGCAATACTTTTGATCTGCATTTAGCGATACCCCTGTAATCGGTCTTGAAAACCAATTTTTGGTCTTATTTTTGATTGGCCGTTTGAGACAGGTTTTACTGTAAGCGTATTATATGGCGACGAAAGTCCCACGACTTCAGGACATTGAATAATGTTCAAAAAAGAGTATAAGAAAAATTATTTTTTCTATAATCCAGTTTGGTCAAAAAAAAATCTGTTCTGTTATTTCCTCAAAAATTTTTGGATGGAACTTGAATAGAAGGTCCCTAAGCATCAGACAAAGCAAAAAAAGTGTTCATAAATTCAAGCGCCTGTGAGACATAATATCCATTCGACACTTGCTGTCTATAAAGACCAAAAGTAAAAAAAAAAAAACTAAAACGCAATACGTTACACAACGTGAATAAATCAGACACGATTTTATCATATTGTTCTGTATACTCAGTATGTGTTTGTCTCAACATAAGAGCTCTCTATCATTTCTAATTACTGAAAAGTCTTAAATTCTCTCATTATTAGCAGAATACAGGAATCTGTCTGTGAGCCTTCACCTTACGGTCGGCAGATTTTATAGAAAGAAGTTGCATTATTAGCTAATGCTATTACGTTAAATCTGTGGCAATCTATAGAACGAGGCCGTGACGCGTATTTCTCACAAGAAAACTCAATTTGTGTTGCATTTCTGGCTGATCTGTAGAGAAAATAGAAGAGCTCCTAATAAAATGAAGAAATGGCTGTTAGGGTAAAGTCGGGTATATTCGGACAGACAGCTAGATTCGGACAGCGACCTTGTTTGTTTCATATTTCAAATATTGGAATTAAAAATAAATTAACTAAGCAAACAGTTAAAATCCTGATGAGACGGTTCATAAATCAGAATAAAGAAAAAACAACCAGTTTCAGTCGACACATTGTAAACATGTATAATCAAGATAAGTAAAAGAAATACTCTAAAAGCTGTCGCCTATACTAGGTTCTATTTCGAACACTTTTCTCAAATCAAATGTTGGTTTTTAGGGCTGGAATTCACAAACTGATTGTCAAACTAGCTGATAACTCTTGAACCATATGAGATATTTAGATCAAATACTGCATACTTATTTATTTTAATATTGTCAAGCCACTGTTATGCAAAACGATGACAAAGGTTTTGGCTGGTTGAGATTTCTTAGTGAAAATGCTCATAACTCTTGAAACGCATGGTTTATCGTAATCAAATTTTGCATAATGATTAATTTTAAAATTATCTAGACACAGGTAGGCAAAATGGTGACTAAACTTCGGCAAGAAAAATGTCGCTCTGAACATTTTTTCCATAAATCCAAAGAAGTCTTTAGTCAGAACATTCCAAAATGTTATTAACTTTTTATGGGTTAGCAAATAAATGTTTACCTATCTGACGGCCAATCAGCGATAAGCTTACAAAATGGGTTTAAGGCTCTATTTTGGCTTTAAAACCTGTCCTGCTAGTGATTTAGCTCCTTGCATATATTGTACAACGTAAGTGAATTATCTCCTTTGATGCAAGGATATGCTACTTTGTTGTGTGGAAGTCCCAGGTTATGATCAATAGATCTGGTTCTGTTGAGTGAAATCTGTAAATTTTGGCTTTGTTTGACAGAAAACTTATACGTATTTTAGCGTCGATTTTCTTTTTAAAAAACTATTCTTGTGTCGTGGTTTTTCGTAACATTCGTGAATTTCCGTGAAATATAATGAGAAGTTTGCTTTGGTCAACTGGGGCAGACTTGATTTAGCTGTTCTCTTTACTCCTTCCACTCCGAACAGGCAGAACAGAAATCAAGTGCGATGGAACACCTGTACTGGCGTACGCCGGAGTACTCCATCTTCCAAGGTGGTGCAGACAAAACAGTCACGTGGCCTGTTCCAAAATAAAAAGGCGGAACACTGCCTACACTGTACTGAGATATTTTTCAGCCTTTCCCGATAGGTTCTGATAATTATCATATTGAAAAAATATGGTCATTAGTAAAATGAATTGAAAGCACATGTTCATTGTCATTCTTTTTTCTTCTTCTTTGCAATCGGATAGTGTTATTTTTTGACACTTCAAACGGTAATGGCTTGATTTACGCAGGAGTACTCCAAGGTGCCCAGTTTTGCTTGTTTTAGGTGGCTGTTCTGGCGTACTCCGCGTACTCTGAAATTGCTAAATCAAGTCCGCCCTACTCAATATTTTATCTGTCCTCTTTAAAGTTTTTTTTTAAGAAAAGGCAGTTTTAGTGTTCATAAAAACTAAAGGACATACAATATCTATTGTCTGAGTTTATTTCAGGGATTGTTGTGTCTGCATTCTTTGAAACCGTTAATTTTTATAACCAGGCGATATATAATCTTAAGTCAAGATTGTAAACTCAACTTGAATCTTTCAGTTCGGCTATCCGAAGGCGCTGCTTCTGTAAGGAACCCGCTTTCGTACAGAACTTATTACAGAATGGCTATCCGTCCTCCTTGATAGATATATTGAAACACTCAGTTTAGATACCTGAGCATTGTTTTCAAATACAGAATCTTTAAATACCCAGAGTTTCGTTTTAATTAGCAAACATTCAACGTGAGTCGTGAATTACTGTCAGATGATTATTCAGCCAAAACGAGTTAAGTTCACCAATTCGGTCATTTTTGTGTCCCATCCCCATTTTAGCACGTAAACAGTGTATTTTCTAACGCTTTAAGGTTTATAAGTTTAGTTTAGGTTTATGTCTTAGAAAAGCAATGGAAATGGTCAATAGTCATTCCATACGACGTTTATCAACAGCAAGCACCCCCAAAATTGCCAAAAAATGCCGTCCCATCGTCATAGTATGTAATTTTAAAAATGTATTATGCTCAAATGGTTGTTTTTATAAGCAGTTTTAAACTATATTTTATTGACATACATATCTACCTTTCATTTAATATCCCTTATTTGATTTAAAAGTGAAAAACAATTTTTTTGTTGTATAGATGATTAATGTCCCATAATCCAATGTGAATTACGTTACCAATTCAACCATCTCACAAATTACACACCATGCATCATAAGCTCACATCAAACACCTCTATGTCAAGAGGATTAATATGTGCATGGACAAGAGAAACGAATTTGGGGAAACATGTGTTTATTTTTCGCAGATGAAAATATATCTGAGGTGGTCTAGAAAATCTGCAGTTTTGTGAATTACGTTACCCTATGTGTATTATTTGTTTAAGAAGAGGTACAGATATTGCAAATGAAGCCAATGTAAGAACTCTAACCTAACTATATAACAAACCATACAAGAACTTTTCAAGAAATTGTTTGCATAGAAAAAAATAAGTGGAAACATAAATTTGTGAATTACGTTACTGTGAATTACGTTACTACAATTTTACTAAAATCCAAATACCTCTCTAAATGCATACAATAGCTGAAAAAATTGTTTGTTTTTAATCAAAGCAAATCTGTCCCAGTTAATAAAGATCAATTTAAACCATATTGCAGTTGTCATTTTATTTTAACAAGGATTTACCTGTATGCTCTGGGTACATCAACTCCCCTATTCATGTAACTTACAAAGATACTTATTATATCAACACACCATTTGCAAAGTGATCTGTTTGAAAAACAAAATTGAATAGTGTAAATCTCTAAGGGATTGTTCGTATGGTTTTTGAAATGAGCTTGATTAAACATAGGTAACGTAACTCATAAGTAGGTAACGTACTTCACATTATACAAAAAACCTAGATTAGTCCAATCAAAGGGCCAAAGGCAGCAAATCGACGGTGATTATAAGTTTCTGACTTGTTGTTCAATTGTTATTTTCTCTTTTTCAAACCATTTTTATCTCGTTGCTGCTACCACTGGAGGTTTATTAGTGAGTTTATGTGTATACTTTGAAATTGGCACTCTCGCTTTTGCACCCTGGTCTGTTCCAGTTGTTCACAGTGACCTCAAATGTTCTCATGACTTACCATGTTGATAACTTCTATTTTTATATGATAGATAAAATAGCTAGATTGAATTTATAACTTCTTATCTCCAATTGAAGTGAGCAAATTAGCAATGTGAACTACGTTACCATGAACATTTTGCCATTTTTCTGAGAAGGGCGTATCTTTGTGAATGATGCAAACTTTGCTTTTTTGTAATATATGAACATGAAAAGACATTTATTGAAGTTAGACTATTTACTTTGCATTATGAACCTGATATTTTGCAGTTAAATATATGTTTCTACGCAGGAAATAAGACCAGAGTGTAAGGTATGTGAATTACGTTACCGACCTATTGGCACAATGTTCTTTATACAAGAATACAATTTATTATTTCCAATACCAAAGAAGAATGTAATTTTGAATACTCATCATCTACTGTTTCAAAACCAATAATTTTTTTCTGGCCAACTCTTCAAATTTGATGGAATCAATTAAAACGATAATTGTACTCATAGAATTACAGTTGAATTCCACTGTTAATTCATTCCAAACCATCTTAGACCATGCTGAGAAACAAAAGCATTATATAAATTCTACATAATAGGCTTATTTGATCAACAAGAGATCCAAGTAGAAGTGTATGCTATAAAAGCTCTTAAATATTTCAGTCTTGTAAGAAATTTGGTATGTACAAGCATACTTCATCACAGTAACGTAGTTCACATTCAAATTCAGGGGTGCTCTTTATGAGGCTATATTTATTGAAATTTTGGATGAGCACTTTTTTTAGACATCAGTATCCAATAAGTAAAAGAATAACATAAAAATGAAAATCTAAGCCAAAAAAATGTGGGACAAAAATTGGCTGCAATTGGTGAACTTCACTCGTTTTGGCTGATTATTTCTTGCACATCGGAAACAGATATCTGAGATTTTACCCTGGGTTAAAAATCTTATCTATCCCATGCTATCTTACCCAGGCTGTCACGTGAAGGCTACATACATTGTTTGTATTGGAACTCACGCACGTTGCCGTCAAGTGCGTCATTGTTATATTAAAGTGACGTCATCATGTAAAATTGAATCTTAGCGTATTCAGGGACTTCTGGAAGCTTATTTTTTAATAAAAAAAACAGTGGTGAGCAAGAAAAAATATCCACTGTTCGTGTGAGGGTAGGATAATAAAATCCGTCCCTCGGGATCGCCTTGTGATGCCAAACGGTGATCCTCGGGACGGATTTTTCTATCCTACCCTCACACTCATGATAGATTCTTATAATCATCTTGATATGTTTTGTGAAATATGAGTTATTCCCGCAACATGTAGAAGATATATTCCAGGCATCACTCATATTTCAGCCATTATGTTTATAACGCTATTGTCTTTTAGGAAGTCAAATACATGTATAGCAAAACCAAGCTCAAAATCAAACCTAAGATGGGAGAATATAAACTAAACCCAATTTATAATCGGTCACTTTTCAAACTCATTATTTCTGACCAAACGCTAATAAAATTGAAATGATGTTTGTTTTGCCTATATATGTGCATTTTAATGGGCAAACGTTTAGCAGTGTTTTGAACAGTTTATTTTACTTCAAAGTTTTTGGGGTTAAAATAAAAAAAATCGACTTTTTTAAGAAAAAAGAGTAGTTTTTATAGAATTGACGTTTAGGTGGTTACAAACTGGTCTGTCCGACTTGAAAAAATACCAAACAATTGAAATTTTGCTTATGGTAGATTTTTAAGCATTTTTAAACATGTTGCATTTTTCAAAGTTTTTCGAGATTTTTGAAATACACCAGTTGCTCCTGGTAAAATTGTTAAATGCACTTAACTTTATTTGAGCTCTGTATGCCAAACACAGTAGAACTTGATTAGTTCATTTTAGGCGATTACTTAACACTTTCAACTTCAATGTGAGAGTTTAAAAAAATCGATTTGGTAGCATTATATTTTTGCTTGTTCAATTCTCAAAGAAGAACGGTGACGTCTGGTGATAATGAATAACCGCTGAAAATTCTAATGCCGTGTCGCTGATAATAAAACGTACAGAGCAATGCAATTTCTCTATTTCTCTATATAAATTGCAAGCTTAAAGCTGAATTTCAATGATTAACCTGCAAAAAGTGTTTTTCTTATGTTGTTGAGTAGCAAAATCGACGAGTTCGATGGAAGCAAAACTTTGAGGTTTATTCTTCTTATATCACGGTAGCCAGTAACATCTTCAAACAAACAAAAATATTAATTGATAAGGGATCTCTATTATGGTTTATATCGTAGGAAAAGTGTGACTTTTTGAAATGAGGGTACCTTTTCTCTAACTTCGTCCGCGCAAGAAGTACACGTCATTTTAAATGAAATATCTCGCAGAGTCTCGGCAAAGTATTTCTTTATTTAAAAAGCATGGATTTTGTATACCCTATGTTTCCCATTCTGAAGTAGCGTAAAAATGTAAGATGACCAATCAGAACTTGGATCGATCATGAGTGTGAGGGTGGGATAAAAAAAATCCGTCCCGAGGATTACCGTTTGACATCACGAGGCCTGCCGAGTGATGACAAACGGTGATCGCGAGGGACGGATTTTCTATCCCATCCTCACACGTATAATGGATTCTTGTTCTTGCTCATCATTTTAAAGTACCACATTTTGTGATTTAAAAACGCTCCCAGAAGTTCATGAATACTGACATGATGACGTCACCTTAACATAACAATGACGTCACTTGACGACCATGCGCGTGAGTTCCAATACAACCAATGTACAGCCCTCACGTGGCAGTCTGGGTAAGATAACATCAGTAAGATAAGAATTTTTGTCCCAGGATAAAATATCAGATATCCTTATCCAGTCTGCAAGAATTAATGGGATCATTGATATGTAGGACAATGTTTTTAAAAACACTAGGCCACGATCGCTTCTTCGACTTTTCCATTGTTCATACTCTAATATTAATGGCCTCATCTGATATTAATGGCGGTTCGTTTATTACTTTTTCCGATTGAATAACTTATTATGATGTTAGCTTTTTAAACAAAGCTTAAGCAAACGGTCGCATCATTGTATGAACTGAATATTAAAATATTCCCATTGTTTCCATTCGAGGGAGAAGATAATATACTGCATGTATATACAGTAAAACCTGGCGTAAGCGGCCACTCAAAAAGAAGGCCAAAAAGTGGTTTTCAAGATCGACTATCGCTTAGTGCAAACAATATTTTGTACAAATATGAAGTACATCAAGATACAACAGATACATCATATTTTTACAGTACAATACATTTGAAAGGGATACAGATAATAGCTTTATGTAGGTCAAAAATATTGCAGAATGCTCCAAGAGAGCATTCTGCAATATTTTAAACCTGCATTAAGCTACCATTTGTCTTTAAGACCTTAGTTTTGTCTATTTTTGATTGGCCGCTTAAGACATGGTTTATTGTAATACAGAACACAATTGAAGTAGCAACATTTCACAATGTCTGCGCAAGAACATTTGCTGCTCGTATACACAAAGTACGGATATAGATCATATCCAACTATAGTTTTTTACCTGGTCGAATAACCGATAAACTACTTTGCATTAGGTTTAATGGGAAGTTATCATAAAAAGTCTTATAAAATCTTTATTTTTTAGTTTATTTTTAAGGCGCTGATTTCATCTTAAAGCTATTTATCTTAGCTATTAAAAGAATATTTTATCATTATTCTATGACTTGGGTAAGACCGACTGTTTTAACTTTAAAGGTAAGCAAAACCTCCCATTGTCTTTTATGTAAAGTAAAATGACGAAGTGACTTTTGTTCGTTTAATAGCGTTTTTTGAGATTATTTGAAATCATTTCTTTAAGGCGCTGATCAGATATTCTTCTTATTTCATTTTTGATTAATTTGGTGTATTTTTTGTACATGTTAATAAATAATTTCACTGACTTTTTTTAGATTTGGATGAGTAAGGGTCATCATTTTTTCCTCGCCCGAGCGATAACGGAAAGTCACGATTGTGTTTCCGAGTTTCCGAGACGTATACCTGTGTCACCATGACCACAGTGTAGGATTTAAGTACACAGGGGGCCTTGTTTATTTGTCTCACGCTGGGATTATGGGCTATAATGTTTTTAAGAGATGACAATTTGCTTATCAAATAGCAATTGCTATAACTTAAGATATAATTGAGCCGCGACATGAGATTTCCAACAATGTGGCATTTTGACAAGTGGACTGAGAAAAGCCTGTGCAGCTCCTATTAAGCTTAAAAATCCAAATAATGATCGGTCAGTGGCCTAAGAGCCATAGGATATTTACGAGACTAGCAAAGGCTCTGACCAGACTGCGCTTATGCGCCGACTGGTCTGAGCCTTTGCTCGTTGTTGGAAGCTCAATTAAGTGATCAATATCTGCTTGATTTGTCATATACATTTTGTTATTATTATTATTATTATTATTATTATTATTATTATTATTATTTATCTAAAATTGGCAAAAATCTCATTTCCTTTTCGCATTTAACGGTCGTTTGTGATATTGAGCCGACACATGAGATTTCGTGCAACCAGCAAAGCCTCAGATCAGCCTGAGCATACACGAGTCGCTTGAACGTACTATGACTGTAAAGCTACTGACCGAACATCATTTAGAACTTTCTAAGCACAACCCCTTTAAGCCGAATGGAGTTTCCCACTGTTATCAATTGGGAGAGACCATTTTGGTTTCAATAGAAATTGGGTGGTATTTTTCATTTTATTCCAATTTTAGTAGAACATTCTGCAAGCAAACAGTGGAGAACCTGATCAGACGCCGCGTTCTGTGGCGTCCGGTCTGGATCTGCATTGTATGTCTACGTCCCATAAAAATGACGTTAGGCTTTTATGGGTCAAAAGATAGCGCAGACTCGTCTGAGTCTACACTTGTCAAATTGCCACCTTGTTGGACATCACATGTCATTGGTCAATATTTCACTAATTGGTATTAATATAATTCGCTGCATGACAATCAACCTGAGATGACACGCTTTGCTCATTCGATAATAAGGTTACACGCGCCAATCACAACAATAGTCGTCTGTTTTTCTCGTCTGCTGAAATGTTCAAGAAGCCGCTATGGCAAAGAGTGTGTACCCAGATCAGACTGCTCCTATAGGAGCAGTATGTTCTGGGTCCACGCTGTTTACTTCTATACTTGATTCGTCAGTAATGCTAGGCAATTATTTGCAGCAGCCGACTTCAACAGATGACATTTTCAGATGCTTTTTTTCTTGGCGCTTTAAGGGTTAATATATGTACAACGGTTAAAACTATTGCTATTGTCTTTTCAAACAGTTTGGACCCTGATCAGACTCGGCAGAGTGTGTGGCTTGCCCTTGGTTTAAAGTATTGAATATGTGTCTAGTCACAAGGAAACTTGATTCTGTTCCATGCGAGTGTCAGATGGTGATAACCAAACAGTTTGGAGATTGATCAGGCTCGACAAAAGCCGAGCTTTATCTAGATCTAAACTATTTAATAAGAAAATACGTGTCAAATAAATCGGCCCAGCCGCGAGAAAAACCTGATTTGGTTGCATATGAATGCCATATTGTGATAACTTTTTGCCATCAATTTGGACCCTGATCAAGGCTTGACAAAATGTGGGGTCTGATCTTGATCCACACTGTTCAATAATTCGGGATCTGTTACAGCACTCCGATTATGAAAAAAATATCATCTGAACGCATAGTCCAAGTCGCGATAAACTCCGATTTTGCTGCATGCGCAAGAAGGAGCAGATCGGCCTGCACATCAGTGCAGTCGTGACGTGCGCCATCTGACCAGTGACCTATATACGTCACTGATCTGGTTTAAGTCTGCACAGCTTGCAGAATTCAGATATTATTCATTCAAGTGCTTTGTTCAAAGAGGCGCAAAGTACGGTTTTCTTTCTGCCTTAGATTTCCTTAATTTTATTTTTTCGGCTTTTCCAAATTTGAATTAAAAATTCTTCGGAATTGGTCGATCTGTAGCTATAACGTTGAAAAAATGTACAAAAATTCATCCTCGATAAGAACACAGAGCAAATCGCTTAAGGCCATAGAGTCTTATCAGCTTTTTCCACACTTCAACACAGATGAACGACTCCCGCTGTGTCATGAAGAGCTGACCACATCGTCAAACTACGGATTTTATCCCGAAGACATCCGCTAATCCCATTGCTGATAAAGCCATCGATTTCGCTTCATTGGACAGGAACCATTGTTGGCTATGTGAACAATCAGACCAAAATCTTTAGATCGGATACGTCGGCATATGTTTTTAAATGAGATTTTGCACATATGCGATTAGTACCAAAGTCTCCTGTGCTGGCCAATAGTTCTGTTATTTTTGATTTTTTACTTTAAATATCGAAAACATATATTTCTTGATGTTCAATATAACAACTAAGATTGTACGTCTGAGCACTGATAACATATGCTTTGGCAAAGAAATACGCAAAGAATCGTATACCCATTCTTGGTTAAAAGATTTAATGCTCAAGAGTGTGCTCTGCAAACTTAGTCAATTATAATTACCATCTTAAAGAGGATGGCAAGAGGATGGCAATAATTATCTATCAGTATCCTGACAATACTTACATGCAAGGTATACATTCATAACTAGTATTCTCCATTCATTAAACACGATCCTGTGTTGCTTCGAATCACCCATAGCAAAACTGTCGGAAATAAATTCTCTTCTATTTCTATATCTAGTCTAGTAAAACTACTATAAAGAAATGCGCTCATATAAACGAGGTCATTATATCGGTTTCCTAGAATGATCTTTTGTAGATGCGAAAATTTGTCTTTTAATGCTTTGCCTTCTAGTATCGTCTGCTGATAACCTTTGCAAACAGTTTTGACCCAGATCAGAAAGGGCCGCCAAAAAGTCGGGCCGAATTGAATCCAAACTGTTTGGCAATCTGAAGTTATTCCTGAAAGAATTAAAAACGATTTTAAAAAATCAGCAGACGACAAAAACATTCAATAATTCCCAGTAGGCAAAGAGTTAAAGAAACGCACTCATATAAACGATGTCATTACATCGGTTTCCCAGAATGTTCTTTGTTAATGCGAAAATTTGTCTTTTAAGCGTCTGGTAACTCTGATATCATGACATTGATGGTGAAACTCTGTAATTATCCACCGTCTTCAATCGGAACTGCCTCGACCAATTCCGTGAAAG
Source organism: Loripinus fragilis (assembly GCA_964019695.1). Taxonomy (NCBI): domain Eukaryota; kingdom Metazoa; phylum Mollusca; class Bivalvia; order Lucinida; family Lucinidae; genus Loripinus; species Loripinus fragilis. The sequence goes on along the minus strand of OZ026514.1, from coordinate 62,955,470 downwards.
TCAGTGGAATCAGACCACGTATGTACATCGAGGATCTACTTTGATAACGCGGGCGGTAACGTGACGCTGACGTTATATAACGTAACTTTGAGGTCACAGAAACCATGTTGACGCAATAACAAGTGTGATTGCAGTTATAAATGAAGTTTATGTTTTTTTTCAATACAGCGATATTTTATTGAAAAATATATAAACTTCATTTAATCTGCTGGTTAAACTTTTCTGATAATCGAAATAATCGATTTGAATAGAGCTGAACCCACATGCTTCAGAACTAATTTTCCATACGCCAGTTCCAGCTAACAGAATGGAGTTTTTTGGTTCATAGTACTACGCGTAATGTTCCTCATAATCACCCGAGGCATGATTCTATTCTCGAGTTGTGACGGACTTTCCCGAAAGTCTCCGTCTTGTGACCTGAAAGTACAGACACTCAACAATATCAAAGGCAACCGTTCACCAAACCAAACATGACACTTCAGGCTATTCTATGAAGCTGTGCATTCCGTTCAGGTCCTCTGATTTCAAGCTACCCTAACCCATAAAACGCCACCTATAATTTGCAGCAGACGACAATTTTACGTTTTGCTGCTTTTTCAAATATTGCAAATAAGGCATGATATTTCATGAGAATCGTCTGCTGGCAGACGATTCTCATGAAATACCATACCTTATTTTTGTCAAAAGTTGGGAAAGATGTTCCAACGTTTGTCGTCTGCTGCGGTCGTGATTGGTACTTTAAAGGGTTAATATTATGTCACTGCAGTCTGGGGATGTAAGATTTTGCAGCTACACAAGCTGTATCATCTGAGAGGAAATTATCGGTCTTCAAATGGCAATGATCGAAGCGATGGAGAATCACTATAATTCGCTGTATCCTGTTCTTATAGCGCTTCAAACGCAACCTGTCATTAATAGCAGACGGCATTTTAGGATATTTTATGGTTCCTTGAAAAAGCAGTTTCCATAGGTAATGTGTTAACGTGAATTATCTAGATGATTCACGTTTGCAAATGAAATGTGAAATCCAGTTTCCAGAAAAAGCAAAAAGAAAATGTCTGCATCATCGTGCTTGGCACTTTAAGAGGTGAAAGGCGCTGGTAAAGTGCGCGCGAACAAATTACATTTTCTGATTATAAATGATCGGTTGAAATGAGATTCAAGGGCGATTATTATCAACCCTTAAATTCCATTAGAAAATTAAAGAAGAAGTGATTTCCAAAATGTCGTATGCTCTCGCAGACACAGACCTGCTACGATTGCTTCTGGCTATTTGACAAAATAGGTGGTCGATAGTTGTCACATTCCTGTTAATTCTTTAATCGTCACATGCCTTCTGCTGATAACATTTGCAAATATTTGGACCCAGATCAGGCCAGGCAAAAGTCAGGCCTGACCTAGATCTCAACTGTTTGACATTGTGGTGGTATTCCTGAAAGGACTTTTTGAAACCGCCAACTTTGAAAACATCAGCAGACGACCAAAAATATGCAACATTTCCTAGCATGCAACCGTCTGGAGCCTGGAGCAGAGCATCATACTATGAAAATAGGCATACAGAGAAGATACTACTTTTTGTATATATGCCTTGAGCTGGCTATAGACCCCCCTCCCACAGGCGGAATTTTGTACACTATGATTTTCTGATACTGCATTATATAAGACACAAAATAAAAGATGTTAGCCCTCTGAGAGTGGCAGCGTTAACGTGTAACACCGAGACTTGGGGTCAATTGCTTTGAAAAAGTAATTAATTACATACAATTACATTGGAAATTGTTCAATTAAATTACATTTACATGGCTTTTGAGCAAGTAATTAATTACATATCATTACTTTGCCAAATGTAATTGATTACATTACAATTACTTTACACTACCACTTAGATAGCTTCATCAGATTTTAATTTCAGAGATATTTGAAATGAGTTAAAATCTCCTAAAAAGTCTGAGTACCCTTGATATTCTAAATTCAATATATGTCTATTACAATGTAGGTTGATTTTTTTCTTGAATCAAATTATTGTCAAGTGATGCAACTTAAAAGAAATTAAACGTTTAAAATCAGTTGTTGTTTTTGTGATTGATGACATGATCACACAAGAGAAAATACAGAAACATTTTTTGGGGGGTGGGGATAAATTGCCAAAGTTCTCAAACTAGCTGTTAACCGCAGAACAAAGTTCAGGAATACACATTGGCTTGAGAAAAATCTCACAACTGTGGACGATAAAAAATTGTGATAATTCCCTTATCAATAAGTTAAAGAGTGTGCTTTTGGTCTTCAAAAGAACCGTCTCATTCAATAGATCCATTTAAGTACCCACAACATATGTTTTTGGTTGAGAAATAACAAAAATAATTTTCCATTACGCACTCTTATCTGGAGGATGAGTATGAGAAGCCGTTTGACTGGTCGATAATACAAAAATACACTATCAAATGCATTTAAAATTATGAGCAGTCATTTGTGCACTAAAATAATCTTCTTATGGACATTTTTTTCTTTACAAACACTATGCGGTTACATTTCTGCATCTCAGACGGGGACAGACAGGTTTTACATGGTGATATGATAATAGTATACGAGTTTTTTAATATTTATTTTACCGCTGTAAAATGAAATTATTGTTTTCAGTAGATAAAAATCCCCTTGGTCCCTACAATGAACCTCTGTTTCAAAGCTGTTGTAAATATGGAAGATAAATATCCTTTAAACCTTGATAAATTTCATTTTGTGTTAAACTGCTCTTAAGTTGTCCATAGTATTTAACTACGCACCAGCTGGCATGTACTAAATAACTAAGTATCAAATTATGGTAGTTTCATATTTTTATTTTTCAGCTACCTTTTCTAGTTTGCCATAGAAAATAAAATCAATTGTCTTAGATTATGTCCCAAACATCTGTCTAACTGTGTGCAGTGTTTAAACACATTCAATTTATAAAAAATATTTGTGTAAAAAATATGCAATTCAAACCATGTCAGCGGGATGACAAAAGTGAATAAGTAAGCACACAATTTTTTACGATACATGCTTCCAAGCGATATATAAATAATTATCAAAGTCATTTTTGGGCAATAAATGCAGTTTAAATGAGATTTGAAGCAAAGAAATCTATAAGTTTAATTTCAAAATGGGGGTGCCCTTATACACATGCTTTAAAAATCAATAAGCAGTATTTTTAGATGACCACGTCTGCTTCTGAGGTCTACGCCGATGTTGTATTATTATATAAACTCAATATTTTTCAATCATGAACTTTTTTGATAAAAATATATGACATTTTGAAAAATAATATTTTGACATGTACTTGCTGGGCTTCCGTAGAAAGTTGACTGCTCTGGCGTTGTGCAAGTCGATCGAGTCTGCTATACAGTGGTTTCAGATACACCATAGAATTACCTTTGCAACCATACAAAATCCAGTTGTATACCTTTCGGGTGCAAGGGTTAGCATTTTTTCTAGCTTGGTTCCCCGACTATGTCAAATTAACCACAATTGGTCAAAGGGAGGTAGCCATTATCTGCATCAAAGAGATAACAGGCATGTAAATATTGCATTGAATGCTAGAGTTAGGAAATCCTGATTCTATAATTCAAAGTGCCACTACCACAGCCTATAATAATTTATTAAAATTTAACAGAACTCAACTTACCAGTTTCATCATTTTATCCAATCACATTGGCGTATAGTTGTAACTGTAAGCTCAGTCTACAGACTACAGGCCTTTAAGTGGTCCATATTACAGGAACATAACCTTAAAGCAGCTGCTTTAATTTATACTATATTGACCACATCCCTACCCCACAAATGATTTCAAAATGGGTTGCACAAGGTGCCTAAATGATTGATTCATCTTGTATTGAGTTCAGTGTATTGCCCACACTTTGAGACGTACTGTCGTGCCAGCCAAGAGTGACAGTGGCGTCATGTTTTGTTTACAAAATTATCATGTCTTAGAATCGATAGATCACTTGTGTATTAATCCTATCCACAGGATAGGATTAACACACGAGTGATCTATCGATTCGCGTTAGCTCAAGTGGACTGTACAAGTTAATGTTTTACTTAACAATTGTAAACAAAACACGACGTCCCTGTCACTCATGGCTGGCAGAGTAAAACCAATATTGGTTCCTAGAGAAATATATGAAGACTAACTCTTTGTATGCCGGGTAATTTTTCATGATTATCTTTTTCCAAACATTCATTCTGGAACATTACCAAATGATATAGACATCGTTATTTTTTTTACAAATTTAGAACTTTAGTTAAGAATGCGTACCAAAAAAAAAGTTTTTCTTATTTTTCAACTAAAACATAATGAGACGGTTCTTTGAGCACCCAAAACATATGTTAAAACATATGGGTAGGAAAATAGTTACAATGTTACGCTCAAAAACGTGTTTATCTAAACCTATGCAAATTCTAGTTTTTCGTAAATGGGGAAGGATCAGGCAATTATCCAGACGCTTACTTTTGTAACATTTGAAGATGCATAATCATACGCCAGTTATAATCATACGCCGTATTGGTATCCTGGGTCAGGTGTGGTACTTGATTGTATCGATTCCTGATCTTTGCACCATTACTTACTCTCCCTTTACATGCGTAGCGGAAGTGGAGCTTTATCAACGAGGGGAACCAATCTAACGTCAGTCTATAATTTTTTCTTTACCCCACGATGATAACAATTCAGACATTAATAACCGTACACAATTTGCATCTCGCATCAGTCTAGATAGCAAGTTAAAAGACCAGAGAGCAGCACAACTTTTTTTTTTTAATTTTTCGCTATTTTACACTATAAAAGTTAGGACTGTACATTGATTGCATTGGAACTCACGTGCATGGTCGTCAAGCGACGTCATTGTTATGTTAAAGTGACGTCATAATATCATGTCGCATCTCAGCGTATTCAGGAACTTCTGGAAGCCTTTTTAAAACACAAAATACGGTATTTAACGGTGAGCAATAAAAATAATCCATTATTCGTTTGAGGATGGAAGAGAATAATCCGTCCATAGGGATCACCGTTTGTTATCACTTAGCAAAAAATCCGTTCCTCGGGATCACCGATTGGCATCACGAGTCTTCACCGATTGGCATCACGAGGCAAGCCTCGTGATGCCAATCGGTGATCCTTGGGATGAATTTTTCTTGCATACCGGATAAGGATAGAAAATCTTATCCTACCCAGAATATCTTCCCCAGACTGTCACGTGAGGGCTACATACATTGGTTGTATTGGAACTCACGCACATGGTCGTCAAGTGACGTCTTTGTTATGTTAAAGTGACGTCATCATATGAAATTGCATCTTAGCGTATTTAGAGATTTCTGGAAGCTTTTTAAAATAAAATAAAAGAATAATTAAAAAAAAAACAGTGGTGAGCAAGAAAAAGAATCCATTATACGTGTGAGGGTAGGATAGAAAAATCCGTCTCTCGGGATCACCGTTTGACATCACTCGGCAAGCCTCATGGTGCCAAATGGTGATCCTCGGGACGGATTTTTCTGTCCTACCCTCACACTCATGATGGATTCATATATTCTATCCCACCCTCACACTCACCATGGATTCTTATTAGGCCACTGGCTGGATATGGTTTACCTTCCCCCCCCCCCCCCCCCCCCCCAAGAGGGGAATTTTGTAGACCATATTTTTCTTGAAGCCCAATGCCTTGCAAGGATTTTGCAACATGTAAGCCCTCTGACAATGGCAGCGTTAAGCTGTAACAGCCTGTTACATAAGTTACCCTACAAAATATTTGATAAGTAAAATTCTTTTTAAGACTTCAGAAAAATGCAAAAGATAAGGTACGATTTCCAAATTGGTTATATTTTTGTAAATTAGCTATTTCCACGCTATAGGACCCTGACCATATACAATGTATTTTTCGAGCAAAACTAAATGGCGGAAGGGGGCATAAGAAACATCGCCACAGGGGATTCTGTTGATGTAAGTTGCTTTTATTCTCACATAGGACCAAGTTGGAAAATATTTAGCTCTGTTATTGTCCAGACCTTGTTAGTGCATGCCAGTTTTGTCTAATTGACTGGCATGTGTAACGTAAGTTACAAAGAAACGTGATTGAGTGGCTCTGCTCACGTTTTTTGCGTTCTCTTGGTCATCTTCAAAGAGTAAAAACACATCATAAAAAGTACATTTTCGCTTAAATATTCTGTACAAATACCTCTATTTGATCATAATCAGAATAAACAACCGCTGGTAAAGGATACTTTGTAAAAAGTGAATAAAACAATTTATTTGACCTCTGTACACGAACTAAAAGTTCCAAAACAGCGTGCATAACAGCTCAGTTTATTTGAACAGCACTTGACGGGTATTATGAGCACATATTTGACACTGAGCGGGTATTTTGAGTCAAATTCTGTACGGGTGTTCCGAGTATTGAAAATTTTATTAAGAAATCAATTGAATCTTTGAACGCACTCACTTATTTTATATGCCATGCACTTAATTCCCAACATTGGAATTTAGCTCTGTTATGTGCAACGAGGTCTATCAGGATCGTGGTTGGTTGTCAGCAATAATTGAATAGTTGATGGTGGAGTCTGAATCTGCATCTGATTCAGTGGCCTGTTCCTGTTCAACATTCTCTGTCCTGTATATTAATGAGGGAGCCACTCGCTCAAGAGTAAATACTGCACTGTTGAATGGAAAAATGCCAGCCTTTTTAAATGCAGAGCTTTAATTTTCAGGACTAAATACTTTTACATAAGGTTTGGCAGTCAGTTTCGCTATGGCATACTTGCATGTGATGGAACTACCTGGGTTGATCTTTTTATACAATTCACATTCATGATTGTACATGCATTTAAATGGACCAAATATACCAACATCCAAGGGCTGTGTGAGATGACTAGAATGTGGTTGGAGAACAAATAATATCACATTATGTTTTTGGCCCAGTCTGTCAAAATCAGCTGAGTCCATCATAGAGCACCAGGGTCTTGTGATGCCAACATATTTAGCAAAATGCTTTGTCAAGTAATTATTGAACACATCTGAATTTGACCATCCTATTGGTGACATTTCACCGTCCGAACCTGGAGCTGCACTTTCCAGAAATTCACTGTTCCACCTCTTTCAAGGGAATTCTTAATATGGTGGCACACGGTTACCAAGTGCATTACCACCTTCAATTATTGTCACATTAAAAGTCCTGGGTGATGTTACAGACTGAGCTGATGAGCCTTTGGCACATATAATTTGGGGGGGGGGGGAGTGAATGCTCTGTACTTACCCCAGTTTCATCAATATTTAAAAAAATTCTAGATGATTTTTCAAGTGATTAACTGTTAAAATAGTGCCCAGCTCCTTGAAATAATTGTCCAATTTTTTCTTTTGACGCTCGCTTGGCTCTAGACATTGCACGATTTTGTGGTTTCACAATTTTTAAGTCTGGCCATCTCTTCAAAAAGTCATAAAACCATGAATTGCTTAGATTTGCTTGGATTTAACTGACTTATTCAGAGATATGGCATAATATCTAGCCATATACTGGACCCCTGACTTATTATAGTCATGGCCTATACTGGCCATATATTTCACATGGTCCACAAGTAGCTTTTCCTCACTTTCAGTAAAAAGAGTCTCAACACCTACTTTTGTGTCCAGTGTGATATTTCCCCTTGTCCTGTCTCTAAGAGTTGACTCTGGCACAAAGAATTCCCTGGAAGCATGGTACATTGACATACCCCTAGCTGTGGCATCAAAAGCTCGCTGTAAATAGGCTCTGTCATATTGGTGGCGGTGCCTTTTGGTTTTGTATCCTGAAATAGATAAAGAAAAGCATCCTCAGTTTTTTTTACAAATTACGATATTTTTTTTTTAGAGCTGCAAAAATAAACATAAAAATCAACAAGTTCTTTTTAAATTCTGTGAAGTATTTATTTCTATCCTAGCTTTTCATTGCCATGCAGTAAAAAGACCCAGGCGCCCCATAAAACAAGCTCATTCATTATTGAAACAGAACCAATTAAATGCCAATTTTTGTCATTGGCCTAAATTTCCCCGAATGGAGCCTTATTCAGTATGCGATATTCAGTGGACATGCGCAAAACTCATGGCGTCGTCACGTGATCGGTAACAAGCCGCCATGTTTGACAGATAAACAGACGAACTTTTGACAAGAAGTGAAAACTTGAAAATGTGTTTTAGGACTACGGGTGAATGATTTTTCATGTAGGGGGTATAGGGAACGTTAGTAAGGTGAGAGTTTTATATGGAAACTACTTTTTCTATGTTTACTTACCAGAAACCGATTCATTTTTCACATGTTATTGACGGGACAAAAGAACGACTTCCGGGTCATATTCTGTCGACTGCAACAGGCGCTAGGTGGCGTGTTAGCAGTGACGTCATTGGAAAACTCGTTGACGTGATATAAGAAACCCACTGTCTCATAATAGTTTTGAAACTACACACATCTAGGACACTGAGTCTTGGAAGTCGAGTGTATTTAGCTGGAGCTTTGGCGATGCATGAAGTTATTGGTGAGTGAGTTGTTTTTAAACTGGTGATTTTGTGGTGGATGTGCTGGTTAATTCATTGCTTGGCTTTCAAGAGGGACAGACGAAGCGATTCAACACAACAGTAAGTTAGTTATTTTACTTGTATATACTCCCAATAACGCGGTCTACCCATTGCATATTCCAACACTAATGTCGCCATATAAGTTGCTTTCCTTTGTCAAGTCCAATTTTACATAGATGACCCCAGACAAGTATTTATCCCAAATAATTGTATACAGTGCCTCAGATAAGTAGTAGCGGAAATCCATTATTCCTTATTATGCCGTTTGTATTTGCATGAGACTTAGTGCATTTACATTTTCTTGTAGGTGGCTTTTTGTGTTTTTTTACGTCGACTCTAGAATCTAAACTGTTATGCAAAATACCAGCCTATCGATTGCAAAGGGGATTACCAGCCATTCAATTATGTAGATCTAGCTATCCTGTGTGGTGTTACTAAATTACCGGTGTGGTGTAACTTAGCCTGTGTGGCGTAACTTAATTGCCTGTGTGGTTTAACTCCATTGCCTGTGTGGCGTTAATATGGCCTGTGTGCCGTTAATATGGCCTGTGTGGCATTAATATTGCCTGTGTGGCGTTAACATTACCTGTGTGGTGTTGATATAGCCTGTGTGGCGCTAACTTTGCCTTTTTGGCGTCAGTAATATACGTTAGTAAATTACCTACGTGATGAGTGAATCTACATAACTTTATGGTGTGGTAAATGGTCTGGTGGTGTCCGTTGTTATATGGTCTTGTGCGGACTTGTCTGGTGTAGTATCCAATACATTATATGGTCTGGTGCGAACTGGTCTGGTGTAGTATCCATTACATTACATGGTCTGGTGTGGACTTGTCTGGTAGGGTCCGTTATGGTCTATGGTTTGGCACGATCTGATCTGGTGCAAAGTTGCTATGGTTTATTCCAGTCTGGTCTGCGATGGTGAAGACTTAGGGACATATGGTAACGGTGGTGGTGTAAGGAAAAATAGAACAATTCACATTGACTTTATACAAAGTGACACTTAGCGTTTTATATATATGATCTTACATAGTGTAAGAATACGTGAAAATTAATGCATATGTATTTGTATATGGTATATCTGGTTTGTTTCAATGGCTTTTAGTCTGGCAGAACACAATAACAAAAGAATCCTGCTTCACAATTGAAGGAAATTGTGACAACTTGCGATCCCGACAGGATCCTTTCAAATTTGATAAGGATAATTATATATTGTGTATACTTTTGTCTGATTACAAGTTTATTTTGACAATCTAGTTAATACAAATATATGTATAGGGTCACGTGAACACAATGGATCTTGTTGACAAAATAGTGGCTACTGGTAGATCCTTAGGATAAGAAGGTGATAGACTTGTTGAGTTAGTAAAAAAAGAAAGAGTAAGAGGCTATAGCTAGAGAAGAGAGAAAGTTGGAAAGAGAGTTGAAAAGTCTGAGCTAGAGCATTCGTTGAAATTAGAAATGCTTGCTAAGAAAATTGAATTAGAAAAAGTTAAGGCTGAGCATGCTTCCACTACATCCTACTCAAGCTCTACAACAGATGTTAAAGCTAAAATCCCAAAATTGCCCCCTTTTAATGAACAGCGTGATAACATGGATGCATATCTGAAAAGATTCGAAAGGTTTGCTGAAAGTGCAGGATGGAATCGTGATCGCTGGGCTACTAATCTGAGTGCATTATTGCAAGGCACTTCTTTAGATGTATACTCACGGCTTTCTAGTACAGAAGCTGTAGATTATGACATACTCCGTGAATAACTTTTAAAACGATTTCAGCTCACAGAAGAAGGATGCAGACTTAAGTTCAGGAAAAGTACTCCAGAAAAAGGTGAGACAGCATCACAATTCGCAACATGCATTATTACTAAACACGTTGGATGGATTTAGCAAAGATAGATGAGTCATATGAAGGTATACAAGATTTGCTCTTACGTGAACAGTTTATGAACTCTGTCAATAAGAATTTATAGGTTTTCTTGAAAGAACATAAGGTAAAGTCAATTGCTGAAATGGCAGAGCTAGGTGAACAGTATCATGAAGCACATGTTTTTTTTCAGCGAGACAAGTACACCCAAATCAGAGGTAGAGGTAGATAACTTGTCCAGTTCAAATAACCAAACTGTTCCAAGAGATCGTGATCATAAAGCATTTCCAACAAAAGAAAGGTTTTGTTACTTTTGTCACAGGTACGAAATTGCCCAAAGAAAATGAACAATCGTCCTAAAACTGCCGGTCTAGTAGACAGAGGTAGGGCAGAGGTAGTTCAGGTTGGAATATATCTGTGCGAGGTTGGGGTCGTTATCAAAATGAAAGTTCAGATTGGTCAGGTAAGAATAATAGCAGTACAGATGATACTAGTCCAAAGCTGCAGCAAGTTGCATCTTGCCAGAAGAGGGAACGCATGAATGTTGTTTCATTGATAACAAAGTACAATTAAAGTGTTGGCATAACTTACCATTATTGAGTGCAGCATGCAAAGGTAATGACTTTCAGTTGGTCAGAAACAGTAGTACTGGAATGCCAGTTGAGACTGGATATGTTGGAAAACACAGGGTAAGTGTTTTGAGAGATAGCAGGTGTAGTACAGCAGTAGTCAAGCTAAGTTAATTGTCGAACCTTATCAGATTACTGGTAATTATCAACATTGTGTTCTGATAGATGGTACCATGAGAAAAGTAGAAGTTGCCAACATTTATGTAAACACGCCGTTTTATGCAGGTCAGTTAGAAGTATTGTGCATCGAACAGCCAATTTATGACCTTATTATTGGAAATACCCATGGTGTGAAAGATCCCTTTGTTGAAAACATTAAAACATTGTCACATAGTGACATGGCAAAGCAAATAGGGCTTTCAAACAGTGACCAAAGTAGTTCTAAAGCCACAACTGAAGTTGAACAAGGTGTGCAGATGAGAGCACCGAAGGATAAGAAAATGGGCAAGATTGAACCTCTCATAGTTGTAAATTAATCTGTGGATACAGTTGACGTTGTACAAGGTGTGCAGACGAGGACTCAGAACGAGGACGAATGTAGAAAACAGTCTCCTAAAGTTGTATATGAAATTGTAGCTATCACTGTCATTGCACAAGGTGTGCAGTTGAAGGCACAGAAGGAGAAAGATATAGGTAATGTACAACCTCTTAAAGTCCTACACTGACCCAAAATGAAAACTTTACATAGTATTCAAAAGTATATATTTTGATGATAAATTAAGTTTCGAGGTTAAATTTTTCGGTCATGAATCTTCAATGCCTTATCGATGTCTCTGAAAAAAAAAATTGGATGAAAAGCATAAATTGCATCATTTTTATGAATAGTTCAGTTCAGAGGAGTCAAAATGAAAAATTCTAAAAAACAATTAAACCAGTCACAAAGATTTTTGAAACAAGAAATTACTGACTGCGTGCTTTAAGTGATGTTAAAAAGATCATCACTAACCAGTGTGACCTTCATTTTTACGAATGCTTAGCAGAATACGCTGCCTCATTGAATTTACGTAACGTTGTATGGGCACGTTAGGGATACGTATGAAATGCTAACAGAGGTGCATATTGGAGTCATTTAACGCATCCATTTGATGATTGGACCTGACCCTCTGACCCAATTCATCCTATACATGTTCTATGGGGTTCATATCCGGGGATGAAGCAGGTCAAGGCAAGAGGTTGACGTAATTTTTAGCGTGGAATTGTGTGGTTATTTACGTGTTGTGTGAGGCCTTGCATTGTCATGCTGGAAAATGCCAGGCCGTTATTTTGCACGAAATGACTAATTATCTCTAGAGCATGAACCCCGTAAAGACGAGCAACAATGATTTCCGTTTAAAACGATTACGTGGGTGAGTTAACGTGTTTACGCGATACGGACGTAACGTCGTTACACTTGCGCGACCAGGTCTTTGCACGAGCTCTGACATACCCAGATCTGTTGTACCGGTTCATAAGATAATGAATAGTCGGTCTAGAGCACCCAAATTGATGCGCGATATCATTTACCGTAGACCCCGCCTTGAGCCCGCCAATAACGTGATTTCTTTGATCTTTTGAAAGACGTGCCGTCACTAAATCGAAGCATTTTGTAACAATAAGTTATTTTTTATTACCAGGACTCAGCTGCAAATGTTTTCTTGTCGGTTTTAAAGCTGTTAATGACCAACCTGTTCCTCAGCACGTGCAGCGTACGAAACACGTTTTTCAGGCGTTGATACTTAAATAGACCTGGGATTTGAATAAAAATTGCATATTCGTTATCTGCGACGAAGTCTCGATAAGCATGCGTAAATCTTACAACGACATGTTTACTAACAAAACATTTATTCAAAGAAATAAAGTGTAAAGTTTTCATTTTGGGTCAGTGTAGATCAAATTGTAGCTGCAGTTGATGTTGCACAAAGTGTGCAGACAAAATTTCAGACGGAGAGGGATACAATAATTATTAAGGTTCAACATTCTAATGTTGATAATTAAGTTGAAAATATTACTGAAGTTACATAAGATGTACAGACATGATTCCAGGAGGAGAAGGAGAAAAGTAAGATAAAACCCCTTAAAGTGGCAAATCAAATTGCAGATATAACACTCGTGGAAATTAAAGAGGCTCAAAATGGTAATGAAACTTTCTTAGTTCCAATAAGGATGGCAGAATCGGGTGAGAAGAAAGAAGCCCAGAATGGTAGTATACCTTGGTATGTGGAAGAAAATAATTATCTGTATAGAAAATTTCAATCTCAACATGTTGAACATGGTAAGCTGTTCAAGAAGTCAGTAGTTCCAAAAGAGTATAAAGAGCACAGACTCAGGTTAGAGAATAATTTTATATTTTCAGAACACTTAGGCATAACACAGGTTACAGACGAAATACAGGCAGAATCTCATTGGCCTGGTGTACAGCAAGATAATACAAAGTATTATTGTAGCTCATGTGACGTATGCAAAAGAAGATTTTTCAAAGGTAAAATTTTGGAAATGCCAATCATTGATATGCCATTGATACAGGTAGATACTCCATTATTGGGAGCTGCTATTGTCAGATTATTCTTGACAATCTTGGTAATAATTTCCTTAGCAGTAGTATATTTTCAATCTATAACCATGGAGATACAAAATGTATTTGTTTTCTTAATCAGGGGGATATTGTCACATAATTGTGACAGTTTTGAAACTAAACATATCTGGGACATCGAGTTTTGGTGGTTTAGTGTATTTAGCTGGAGCTTTGGCGATGCATGAAGTTATTGGTGAGAGAGTTGATTTTAAACTGGTGATTTTGTGAAGGAAGTGCTGGTGCATTCATTGCTTGGCTTTCGAGAGAGACAGACAAAGCGATTCAACACAACTGTAAGTTAGTTTTTTACTTGTATATACCCCCAATAACTAGGCCTGATTATTGCATATTCCAACACTAATATCGCCATATAAGTTGCATTCCTTTGTCAAGTCTAATTTTACATAGATGGCCCCAAACAAGTATTTTATCCCTAATAAGTGTATACAGTGCCTCAGATAAGTAGTAGCGAAAATCCATTATTCCTGAAAACCTATGCGTACAATTCTTAGTCCAGATAAGGGTAGTTTATGTAATGCGCATTCATTGCTCCAGAGTAGCAGCATTTGCGCATGCGCATAATATTAAATGAATAAGCATGAAATTCAATCTGATTTTAATACAAGATATTGTATGGTTTATGTAGATAGTTTTATATCGTATGATTGCATGAATTATGCTATACTTTAAGTCAATGTCCCATAATGCCGTTTGCATTTGCATAAGACTTAGTGCATTTACATTTTCTTGTAGGTGGCATATTGTGGTTTTATACGTCAACTCTAGAATCTACACTGTTATGCAAAATACCAGCCTATCAATTGCAAGTGGGATTACCAGCCATTCAATTATGTAGATCTAGCTATCCTGTGTGGTGTTACTAAATTACCTGTGTGGTGTAACTTAGCCTGTGTGGCGTAATTTTATCGCCTGTGTGGTTTAACTCCATTGCCTGTGTGCCGTTAATATGGCCTGTGTGGCGTTAATATGGCCAGTGTGACGTTAACTTTGCCTGTGTTGCGTCAGTTATATACGTTAGTAAATTACCTACGCGATGAGTGAATCTACATACTTTTATGGTATGGTAAATGGTCTGGTGGTGTCCGTTACGTTATATGGTCTGATGCGGACTTGTCTGGTGTAGTATCCATTACATTATATGGTCTGGTGCAAACTGGTCTGGTGGTGTCCGTTATGTATATGGTCTGGTGTGGACTTGTCTGGTAGGGTCCGTTATGGTCTATGGTTTTGTACAACCTGGTTTGGTGCAAACTTGCTATGGTTTATTCCAGTCTGGTCTGCGATGGTGAAGACTTTGGGACAAATGGTAACGGTGGTGGTGTAAGGGAAAAATAGAACAATTCACATTGACTTTATACAAAGTGACACTTAGCGTTTTATATACTTAAACGCAAAAGTTTCGCAACCGTTTTATATCTGTGCTTTCTTCAGTATGGTCCATGTTAGAATTTCCATATATAATCATATCTTATGCTCCTTCACAATGTGCAATGTTTTACCATAAATCTGACCTCTTGGCTCTCGTTTGTGGTGTCTTCTGTGAGTTTGTCACTTTCCCATTGGTATCCTGGGTCAGATGTGGTACTTGATTGTATCGATTCCTGATCTTTGCACCATTACTTACTTTGATCATGCTCTTCATTCTGACGTTATAATGACGTCAGTGTATTTCAACAATTTACGTCTAGCATAAGGATGGATATCTCGATTTGAAAACAAAGGGTGCGATGTGATAGCCAGATGTCGTAAATGATGGAAAACATTTAAAAGTTTAACAATTAACGTTTATCAACGCTCAAAGTAGTTGCGTTTCTTTGTTAACGTCAAGCAATTTATTAAAATTGTTCACTTTATTCCGTTATGTCACGCGACACTTTGTCTTTTATGCAATGTGTTGAAGGATTTCACTTCTGACATTAAAATGACGCGATTATTGATGTTAAGTTGTGTTTAAATAGCCACTTACGTCAAATATTGAAGGCTTTACGTTGACGTAATGAACGTTAACAAATGCATAAAATATACCTGATTTGATTTATCTGCCCTTCTGCTCTTGAAAACTGATAATGGTTAACACCTTTTCCGAATAAAATTGTAAGGTGTTGTTACTCTGCGACTTGAATAAAATGTAAGGTATTGTAGCTCTGTGACTTTTCAAATTTGGGTTGCCTTACATTTCTTGTTGAAGATTGGCAATCGTAAATCTCACTGGCCTGATTTTCATGTTGTATAGAAGGCAAACCATTGGACTTGTAAATCACAATATCACAGAGTGAAATATTTTGGTCAAAAAGAAGGGAGTAGCATTTTAGTATGAGTTGCAAAACTTTTGCGTTTAAGTATATATATGATTTTACATAGTGTAAGAATATGTAAAAATAAATGCATATACATTTGTATATGGTATATCTGGTTTGTCACAATGGCTTGTTGTCTGGCAGAACACAACAACAAAAAATCCTGCTTCACAATTGAAGGAAATTAATACACCCACGATACTTCCTGAAGCCAGTATATGTGCATTTTAATGGACTTAAAATAAGCGTTGTTTTGGAAGAGTTTTTTTTATATTTTTACAATTTTTTGGTTCAAAAATGCAAAAATCAACTTTTTGAAGAAAATAAGCGTTTTGAGCGCTGTTTTATCGAATTGAAGTACAGGTGATTCCAAACCTGTCTAGCCTACTTGAAAAACACCAAACACTTGACATTCTGCTTTTGATTGATTTTCCATGTTTTTTGTTTAAAAAAAGGCTTATTTCCTGAATTTTCCAGTATTTTCAGAAATCATCAGCTGCACAATCAAAATCATTGTATGTGTTTTGTTTCATGTCAGTATGTTTGACCAAACGCAATACAACTTGATCAGCCCATTTTCTAACGACATTATTTTCAAGATTGGTATCCACTTCCGGTTTTAACGTGAAACTGTAATGGTCATTTAAGTGGCATTTGTTAAAGATTTTTTTTTTATTTTTAAGTAGAACAGTCACACAAATTCATATCGAAGGACCCCTGAAAATTTAAATGCCTTACCACAAATAATACAGCGAACAGAGCAATGCAAAGTGTGTATGCAAATTGCATGGTTAAAGCTAAAACTCTTTGATTAAGCTGCTGACCGTGGCTGTCTTCATGTTAACGTAGAAGAGAAATGGAGAGTTCAATTATCACAAAACTTTTGATTCTTTTTCATCATATATCACAGCTGTTATTAACAGCTCCAAACTAATTAAAATATAAATGGATAACGTAGCTGATGAATATTTTGTATCACATTAAAAGTGTGACTTTTTGAAATGAGGGTACCTTTACTCGGACTTCGTCTCTGCAAGATCTACTAGTCATTTTGAAATGACATACTTTGCAGAGTCTTGACAAAGCCTTGGATTTTTTATAGAATTAAAACTTTGTGAGCGATTTTTACTTTCTGAACGGGCGCAAAAAATGTAAGGTGGCCACTTATTACTTCTGATCAGTGTATACGTGGCATTTAGGACCAAACTGGGTCATACATACAGGGCTTGGACAACGACCATGGACAAACCGATTCACGAGCGCGAGCACAACGATTGTCAAGGGCTCATCAAAAAGTCACACGGTCGATGCTGATTGGAGTGACAAATTTCCATCACCAAACTAAGCAACGCCTACCTGTGTAAAGAGAAAGGTCACTGTACTCCGAAAATAGATGCTTTTGGCGTGTCATAGATAACAAATATCGGGCTCCGCGTTGTGTAGCTTGGTGCACAGTTTTATTCCGCAGCATATAAACGTATCATGTATCCAATAAATTCTCTCCTTGGTCTGTGTAGAAAGAATGTGCTTGCAGTAATATCACACACTTCTTATGGGATGATAAAGATGACCGTATTAAACAAACAACACTTGCTGTCTTTTAATAGAAACCAAATAAGGAACGACATTTCATGTGATTGTCTGCTGCATCATGTATCCATTTATTTTGCTTCTTTCCTGGGTCTGTGTAGAAAGATCTTTCATCGCTTACCGCTTACAGTTATCACACGTGATAATAAAGCTGACCATAAAAACAAACAGACAACATTTTTGTCTTAGAAATCTAATAAGGAACGATATTTCATGTGAACTGTCTGATGGTAGAAGATTAATATGCAATATCAAGGTATATTTTCTCCCTGAAATTCTAAAAATATACATTGCAATTTGTCATGATTGGTGTCTTTAGAGGTATAAGATCAAGCCGTATTAATTTCAAAGCTGACCTTTTCAAACTCCAGATAAAACATTTTTTGACTGTTGCAGAAACAAGTCACTCTTTGCATGCTAGATAAATTTCATGTTTTTGTCATTTTTGTCATGTACAAAGTATCAAGACTATTTTAAGAACATCGCCAGTCAGACCGTTACAGATGTTCTGGGTTCTAAATAGTTGCAAGCCCGCAATTTTTTGCGTTTCTTTTGGGACAAACTAATCTGTTACAATTGTATGCAAGGGTAGTAAGATGCAGCAGGGCAATGTTAAATCTTTTTGCGGACAAAGGATTATGTAACCGAGACAGTTCGAAATGGCTGTCTGAAGGTTACAGTGTTCAGGAATAGATCTATAAGAATGATGCAGGTTTTGTGTCACCAAACCCAAAAATAGAACACTGCAGAAATTTTACACACAGGTAGGACAGGTAGGCGGTGCTCTCCTATATTTGACAATCCAATCAGCATCGACGCTGTGACTTTGACGAGCGATCGATTGTAAACACCGGTCCATCGTGAAGTCCATGCCCTTTGTCCATCCACTGTATCAACCACATAGGGGCTGTTGTCAATCACTCAAGTGCGAGGGCTGACTAGGCACTTATGTTGTTGAACTGTGTTAGGAAAAAGCTAGATACTTTGAATTGTTAAGTTGTGTGTTGAGTCCAACAACTCCACTTCACACTAAAAGAGATTCTGGTTATTCGATTTCTATCAAGTAGATTGTCTCTTCCAGAACTTTCTCTGAGTGTTTCCCCTCCATCACAGGTTGAATCAGGTGAAAAGAAGCCAGAGATTACATGTTCCTCCAAGGAGTGAAATTAGTTCAACTCCCTTTGCCACTAACAGGGTGGAGAATAATCTATAACCTGTGATATGCTATGAGAATCACAGACACCATGACAAGTCCAGGAAGGGGTTGTAAGCCCGTAGTTAAATGGACAAATCAATTTCTCAAATACATATCTAGAATATACGCCGTATGCTGGAAAAATAACGGACGCAAACCTTCAAGTTCAAACTCCTAAAATTCCAAGGGGAAAAACTACGCGTAGGAAAAGAATAAAGACTGACACAAATAGTCAGGACAAACTTACTCAAAATTCAAGGAACCTCGCACGTTAATGTCGAGATAGGAGCTAAAGTCCTAACCTTTTGGGTTTTATTTGTCTCATGAGATACCTCTTTACTGTTTGTTGTGTGTTAACGTCAATTTGCTTTTGCTTAGCTCGTATATAATTGAGATAGGTCACTCTATGATTGATTCCATTTAGAAGCTATCGTAAAGTGGAACTTATCGCCACACAGAACTCTTGTATATTTAGTTGCGTGCATTAGTTTATCCTGGTAACAGATCGTAACAGGGTCGGGTATAACAGAGGTCAACAAATAAAACTCCTTCCTGACCGTTCCTAGAAACGTAACACATCATAGCCTCAATTCTATTATCTCTTTTACAACCACGCAACTAGCAGGTTAGCAAAGACAACATATGTCTTTTCGATAAATGAGTTTTCACCATAAGCTTTTTTTAAACGAATTCTCAACAAAGAAATGAGCATGTAGAAATGAACAATTTTTCATGTAGTTTGTCATGCACCTGAATGACAATAATAGACTGTCTATTTTATGCTTCTGACAGCTTATCTTGAGATGTTTCATGGGCGTATATAATAATTATCAGGCCTCCAGATAAGAGTGCGTACCAGAAAATTATTTTTCTTATTACTCAACCAAAACCGTGATATGTTGTGGGTATTCAAAAGAATCGTCTCGATGAGACGGTTGTTTTGCGCACCTTAAACATATGTTTTAAACTGATGTGTAAGAAACTTATGACAATTTTACGCTAAAAAATTTGCTTAACCGGCCCTAGAAAAAATAATATTACTAAATTGCTAGTTGCGTGGTTGTAATGTGTGGTAATTATTCATGTTTTATCATCTGTTAGATCTTTTTACAAATAAACGTTTTCAAATATAAATAAACGTTTTCAAATACAAATAAACGTTTACAAATATACAAATTGACGTTTTCAAAATAAACTTTTAGAACCGCTGAGTGTCAAACAGTTTTGATCTTGATCTAAGTCCATATTGTTTGCATAGTTTATCAGCCGACGACACTAGCAGGTAAGGCAGGCGCAATGATTTCTTAAGTGAAACCGCTGCAACAGGGCTACTATACCAGGAACTATGATGAAAATCAAACACATATATGAACTGAATGTGGTTACCCTGTATTGCCACATCGAGGTGAAAAAGGAACGACACAACCAATGGGCATTTTAGAACAGCAAATAAAAACATCAAGCAGAAAAGTTAGAAAGAACGAGTAAAGCCATTGTTCTTGTACAGTAAAACCTGTGTAAACGGCCACTCAAAAATAGACAAAACAAAGATCTTAATGACAAATGATAGCTTAATGAAGGTCGGAAGTTTTGCAGAATGCTCCCGTTGGAGCATTCTGCAATACTTTTGACCTGCATTACGCGATTATTGGTCTTGGAAACTCATTTTTTTAGAGTGGCCGTTTTACATAGGTTTTACTGTACGTGATGTGTTTAGTTTAAACATATTTTATTTCAACTTGGTAAGATACACAAGGCATACACATATATACAAGTTACAGAATGTAAAAGGATTAGAACGAAAGCTGAAAGCTTATGTTACTCTTTTCCTATGTGATGTGTTTAAAGTGAAATATAGAAGTGAATTAATTTTCTCGTACACTGATGTGCAAACAATAAATTTAAGATCTAAAGAGCTAAACTTGGAATAAAAGTGTTGTTCAAGGAAATTCCCCAGTCGACAGTCCATTAGACCTAGTGCTCCAAGGACTATTGTTTCCTGAAATTTGGTAATGTCGATATGTATAAGATTAAGTATGGCCACCACAATCATTGACTTACCCAAAGGCAATTCGAGAAAGAATCACAGAACACAGATCTCCATACACCAGTATGAACACAATTAAAGTCAAGCAACCAGCTGCGCCAAGCTACTTGTTTACTGAGATGTACTTCCCTGGCAAACTTGATGTTTAACATGCGCGGGTCAAGAAAGTTTTGTCAGAGGGGGTCCAACTCTGCAACTCTGACAACGTTTTTTTTTTTCTTTTTTTTTCGGGGAGGAGGGGGGGGGGGTTATGGGAGAGAGGATCCAGATACCACTTAAAGCGGGCCATAATTGGCCCAGCAGCGAAAACGCCATTTAAATTGTGTTTTGCTGGCGTGCCGGTGATGGCACTGGCTTGGTAGCTTTGAATATTTTGAGAATTCCAGGGGATCGGG
Source organism: Loripinus fragilis (assembly GCA_964019695.1). Lineage (NCBI taxonomy): Eukaryota > Metazoa > Mollusca > Bivalvia > Lucinida > Lucinidae > Loripinus > Loripinus fragilis. The sequence continues at coordinate 62,934,315 of OZ026514.1, read as the reverse complement.
TCCAGTACTGCTAAGAAACCCTGTATTTTTGTGATTTTTCAGGGGGCATGTCCGGACCCCCTGTCCACCCTCTGGATCCGCGCATGTTTAAAATTAAACGAGACATGTGTGGTGATAATCCCTTTGTACATATATTTGAAAACCGTAAACGCGTACTTTGGCATTTCATTAGGGTCAACATATAGAGAATACTAGGTGAGTGTCTTTTGATATCAAGTTTACCAGGCAATGCCTTTAGAACGCTTGTTGACATCGCGAGGCTTGTCTTTTACTTCAACATTGGTCTTTTTTGGAGAAAAAGAGCGTATTATGCATGACTTTGACAAGCCATAGCTCACACACTAAATGGTGGCATCGATTTAATTGCTTTATATCATTATAAATAAAATGAAACAGCAAATTACAGAAATGAATAAATTCTTTTTTTCGAAAAATGCCCAGGTGTCAGTAGTGACTTTAATTTGAAAATTCTTACCTGCAAGTAGAATTGTTTATTGTCTCCCGATGAGGAGTACTTTGTGAGCATAACTCCTCTTACAGTTTTAGTACGATTTTTTAGAAACTTTGCAGATGTTTTGTTCGTGTGCATGTGGCTTTGACATACCCGCCAATTTTTTTTCAACTTGTAAACTTTAAATTAGTTATTTTTCGACATCTCAGATGCAATGAGTGGATACTTTGTGAGTGCAACTCCTCCTACAATTTTATTCTGATCTCTTTGAAACTTTGCTGATGTTTTGTTCATGTTTGACATTATTGTCAATTTTATTAAAAAACACACACTTTTTTCAACTTGAGAACTGAGTCAGTTTTCACCATCAAAGAAGTGAATAATTTGTGAGAGCAACTCCTCCTACAATTTTCTTTTGATCATTTTAAAACTTAACAGGTGTTTTGTTCAGGGTCTGATGATGTGCATGTGGTTTCAGCATTGTCAAATTATTATTTTTTTTCAACTTGAAAACTTAGCATTTTTCGCCATCTTATGCATAATAAGTGGGTACTTTGTGAGCGCAAGCCCTCCTTAATTCAGATCTTTTTTTAAACTTTAGTTTAAACTTTATTTCATTTGTACAATACATAAATACTTACAAAGCAATACAGTTATAATATATATAAGCTTTATACAAACGGGATTCAGAAGGAAGTCCGAAGACTTATTCGAATCTGTATCCCTCACAAGTTCAATAGCTAAGATGATGTGATTATCTTCGTATTCATGCCATATACAAATAATATTGTTACGAGCCGATGTTTGAGCAGCCTATAACTTCACAATAATAACTGCCAACCTAGACCGCTACTGACTTTGACAGTAGAAACCTGATCAGCATATGTCAATGCACAGTACTCACAGAGTCCTGGCCTTGAAATGAGGGGTGTATTGGACTTCAGCAACAAAATGGGGTTAAAATGTCTTGATTAATTAAATTACTAAAAGGGTGTGAAAGTAGAACATGAAGACATTAATAGGTTTCAACAGATGATATTTAATTATATGGTAATAAAATCTATGAAATGGTACAATGAGTTGTTTCTTTTAACAATAAAATTACCCGTTTAGTTTACAGGTGAAATTGGCAAATAATGAATTGACAAACAGATTTTACAAAAGCTTTAACTTGGACGGTGCATGGACGGATAAATGAATTTTACAAAAGCTTTAGCTTGTACGGTTCTTGAACGGATAAATGAATTTTACAAAACTTTAGCTTGAACGGTTCATGAACAGATAAATGAATTTTACAAAAGCTTTAGCTTGTACGGTTCATGAACGGATAAATGAATTTTACAAAAGCTTAAGCTTGTACAATTCATGAACAGATAAATGAATTTTTAAAAAACTTTAACTCGCACGGTTTCTCTCACGCACGGAAGGTGTGTAGAAGGCGATCACTGCAGGCGATTCTAAAAAACAAAATCCTATCAGATTTTTAGTCAAAGGCAAAATACATGTGATAAAATAATGAAAGTATGAAAACAAGCTAGGATTCTCCCCTCAAGAAAGACATGTAAATTCCATAAGTAGAAAAATGCATAAAGTGTTGCAAAGTCAACTTTTGTGAGATAAAAATAAAGATGAATGATTGGATCAGGTTCCTCTTTAACAAAAATGACTAAACTTATCCTTATCTAATGCAATTTAGAAAGAAAATTACCAAAATGCTCAGTGAAAGAAAAACACAGCTTATCTCAATGCAACCTAAAACTGAAGTCCTTTTCCCACAGCCGGAGCCCGATATATATACCCCCGCACCCCGCAACTGTGGGTCCCGCAGATTTAATGATTGGGATCCCGCACCCCGCACCCTCGAAAGTGTGGGATCACGTGATCCCGCAACAAGAAACTGAGTGAAAATGCTCCCACAAATGTTCGATGTCGGCCATTTTGATTTTACCGACAAAATCAGGGTACAATAATTTTAAAACAGAAAATGCAACACTTTCTTTAATGAAACTTATATGGATTTCACGGGGGATTCATAGAGAATTGAATGAATTTCATGACTGTAAAGGTCTGATAAAAATCTTAGGTACCGATTATGGTAAAATTGCCAGCAAACAGTGTGATCTTTGGATTTGACAGACGATTGTTTTGACAGATACGGTCGAGCGCCTTTTACACACGCATCCCATAATTCATAGCGCACACAATAATCAATACACATTTCATCAACAATATGGAGAACACATGTTGCAAACACGCTTCGATCTGCGACATTTATAGGTCAGATAAGTTTACTAAACAGCTGACATGAGCTAGAATCGCGATAAAACCGAAGGTAAGCATCTTGCTCAAACAGCGGCCAAGTGTCATAAATGCATGCTGTGTAGAAAGCAAATAAATAGATCAGACACGAGTAAATTCACATCAGCTGATTTGTAAACAACGATAAACATGAAAGCAAAATTGTGTTATAGGAAACTGGGGCACTTCATTACCCCCCACCAGAGTCATTTAAGCTCCAACTAATGACTCTGAAGTAAAGGCCGCAAACTATTCCAATTTACAAAGCACAATTTTAGCTTCTACAATAAATATAGAAAATGTATCCTGGTTACGGCACCTTTTTAAAGAATTAACAAATTACAGTATGCCATAACACTACTTCAAAATAGATTATGAATCAATAGAAAATTGACCTAAATGATGAACTGATTCAAGTGTTTACAATTAAGTACAATTTTGAAAATATGAGTAAAAACATGGATGACTAGAACATGGCATTTTAGACCTAAAGCCACTGATTCCAATATCTTATTAAAACTAATGAATGACTAGCCTTTCATATAAAACCATATAGACAGAAAATGACTGCCTTAACAATTATTCTTTACATAAAATATCACCGGAAAAAAAAATAAAGGCCAATATACATTAACCTTACTCCAAATACTTCACCTACTTGGCCTTTCAACATTTAACATATGATAAAATGTATGTTCAGTTAGTTTTAAACTCTCATGGAAAACCTTTAAGATCAAGGCATATGCATTTACAAAACAAAATGAACTATTGCCCTATTCAGCAATACAAGATTTCAAAGATAAATATGCATGTTCATATAAGATATGTAAATATACATTACCACTACTTCACTTTGTGCCCTATGATCCCTGTAATCAGACTTTGCATAAGGAATGCAACATTAACATAACAAAATGTATGACCTGAACGAGTGAACGAGGCATACTATTTGTGAGATAATGTTCAAGATCAAAAATATACAAGGGCAAAATGAAATATAAGGCAATATGCAGATCAAACAACTACTCTCACCTCTCTCATACTTTTAATGTACCACCCCCTTCCCTCTATTTAAACCTTAACCTTAAAACCCTTATTTTCTCCTAAAACCACTTTTCCCCTGAATTTTAAAATGACACATGATTCCTAGGATAGCACTTTGAATGAAGTCCACTTTGATTGTTAACTACTGCTAGTCTTTCATTTGCATGAACTTTGCCTCTTTGAACCTAAAAGGGGCCCTTTCTCAGAGAAGAAAGGGGAAAATGCAATGCAGATTGCATTCCATTTTCAGCTGCTCAAAACAAAATTACTTTTGAAATAAAAAGGGCAAAATTCATGCAAAATGATCAACTAGCAGACACTTTTGAGTTCACATTTTTTTAAACACAGTCTCTTATCGCCTTGAATTATAATCTTGTACTGAATGTCGTGTATACGTCCTCCCTAATGCGGATTTAAGTTTATTCTCCTTGTCCTTGTTCGTCTTCTCTTTCCTTTCTGTTAGTAACCTCCTCAACTCCTGCCTCTCAAATTTCTCCTGCTCCCATCTACGATCTTCCCTCCTCTTGTCCTCCTCTCTCCATCTCCTCTGCTCCTCATCCCTCAATCTTTCAGCTTCAACTCTCCTCTCTTCTCTCCTCTTTGCATCCCTTGCACTCTCCTCTATGGCTTTTCTTAGACTGTTCAACGCACTGGCTACTTTGCCCATCTCGCTTATGGCTTCTGTTAAAGCTTTTTCTGTCCTTCCGCTAGTCTTCTCTCTGATTGCCATCCGACTGTTCACTTTCTGCAAGGTCTCCGTCAAGCCATTAACTGCTAGCATGCTAATGTTGAATACTGGTGGTTCAGCGCCCCTGTTTGACTCAAGCCTTTGTCTCTTCGGTCTCGGTTCTTCTTCTTCGTCTTCTTCAGCAGGTGCAGTATCTGCAGTGCCCCGCTCAAGTAGCTGGGGGAGGATATCTTCAACAATGTCTGACTCTGTTTCAGATGGTCGTACTCCTGACCCATGCAACTGAGGCTCCTCTTGATCTGGCTGGTGGTCACGCGCAGTTTCATCTCCGGATGTAGCATGATGCTGCAAGCTGAGGTCCAGTACTTCCGGATCAGCTTGACTTGGGGATTCACATGTTGGCTTCCTATCTGACCCCTTCCTAAACCTACTCAGGTCTAGAGGACTGGCATCTTCCACTGATTGGTTGGGTTGACTGACTTTTGGCGTCATTGGCTTGGTGGTGCTGGCAACAGGCAGTGTCTCAGTAACAGTTGTCCTCGATGGGAGTGAAACCTGAGGTGCTGCCTTGGCTGTGGTCCCTGGCACCCAGGTCCAAGGCTCTGGTTGAATGGTGCCAGCAGCTTGTGTCTGTGTTTGAGGTACATTGGTGACTATAGCCGGTGATGCTGGAGTCATAGAAGTCCTCTGTGGCTGATCAGCAATCCTGGACACTGGTGGTGCAGATGTGACTGGTGCCCCCTGTGAAATACTGGCTATACCGATGGCTAGTTGCTCAGATGTTGTCAGTGTCCCCTGTGGCGTACCGGTGGTTCTGGCAACCTGTTGCACATTCATGGCTGGCATCCACTGTGGCATACTGGCGGTACTTGCCACTGTGGGCACAGAGGTGACTGGCGTCCATGGTGGCATGCTGGCTGTACAGATGACTGGATGCGCAGTTGCCGGTGGTAAGTCCTGAGGAGTGGCAGGATGCTGCTGAACAACAATGGTGGTAGCTTGAGAAACATGGTCTGAGTTACTGGGCCTGACTGTGTTGACAATCTGTGACCCCGATAATCCGGTCAAAAACTGTGAGCTGACCCCTGGCGAAGCTATTAAACTTTGTTATCCGGATGTCCATGATGATGTCTGGATAGGGCCATCAATAATCTCTGCCCAGTTCAGTTCCTGCTGCTTATTACCTCCGACTGTAACTGGTGAATCAGGCATGGAGCCTGCTTTCAGGAATTCTGACGTGATATCATCTTCCAGGGTTCCCTCGGTCATTTTTCTCAAAGCAGCGTTGATCGGATTCCCATTGACACCCTTCGAGCCATGCCTCTGTAGATAGAAATGCAGGCTCTCCTCCTGTGACAGCTTGGCGTAATCAAACTCACTGATCTGATAGGGATTTGGGCTCTCCACCAACCAGGGAGAGCTGTCTTTGATCTGTCGTGCAGAGGCCATATCCATGTGTCTTTGGTAGCTAGTCACGTGGTGGTCCAGTTGTTCTCTTCTAGTGCATCTAAATAGGCACAGGGTGCAATAGAACGGCCATCGTTCAGGCGTCACATGTGTCTTCAGGATGTGATCTTCAATCCTGCCCTTCTCATCGATCTTCTTGACCTGTCTTTCGGACTTGTGATAGCAAGACGTGCACAGGTAGGCTCTTCCCCTCTTCTTTGCCCTCTCAATATCTTCTTGGCTATAGAGATTCATCATGGCCTGAAATTACATTTTTGAATCCCTTGGTTAGTTGGTTAGTCTTCCCATTGAGCCCTCATATAGACCTGCTAGTGATCACCTTCTTTACCGCATACGCTTTTGATAGTGTTTTTGACCACACTCACAACTATTACCGAGAGCTTTGTTTGAGATGAGTGGGGTTATTCACGTCATTATTCCTACTCTTTAAATTTAGCATTCGTCTTGTGCTATCGCAAGATCATTTTCTTAAACGAAGGGACCGCTTCAAAAATCTCACTAAATCTTTACCGCTTCGGGTCTATTTGACTTCTCCTCATCAAAGTAGCGTTTCTGTGAGGCTGTCATAAAATCGGTCTCTTTACTTAATGCACCGCTTCAAAATGTCTTATCACCTTTCCCGCTTTGAGTCTATTACGCTTCTACTTGTCAAAGCAGCGGTTCTCTGAGGTTATCACAAAATTGGATCTCTGTATCTAACGCACCGCTTCAAAATGTCTCATCACCTTTCCCGCTTCGGGTCTATTATGCTTCTACCCGTCAAAGCAGCGGTTCTCTGAGGCTATTGCAAAATCGGTCTCTTTACCTAACGCTCGGCTTCAAAATGTCTCATTACCTTTCCCGCTTCTAGTCTTTACCCTGTCTTAACATGCCATCGACACTACTCACCTCTCAAAATGCCTTTGCATTACCATAGAGGTCTCTTGTACTTCTCTTCTAGACTTTACCTTCTTCTCTCCAAGACTCTCCTAGCATCTCCAAACTGTGTTAGGTATCTCTTACCATTCATTATCTTCAGCCCCTACACTAAAGTATCACTACTTTCTTGACCTTGTTTCCCTGCTACCTCATTAGCAACTAATCTCTCCCTTTAAGCCGCTCGTACTGCTATCTTTGACAGATCCAATGAAAAACTTAACTTTTGTTAATTTCTAAAATGATAAAATATATCCACCCCCCTCTGGTATGATGTGCTTTACTAATCTCTGTTACCCCTACGGCTTGAAATCTGCCGCTTGGACTTTAGTACCCACCTTGGAGCCTTGTCACCCTCATAAGGCTTGAGCTTGTTGTGATGTGCGGGCTTAGTTTTACCTCGTCCATCAAGCTGAAGAAGAAAGTTTATGTCTGAGTACTTTCTAATCACCAGATAAGGACCTTCATATATTCTTACCAGCTTCTGGCACTCACCGACATGTCTAGCTTCTTGCAACAGCCATACCACATCACCTACCTGGTATTGATTTACTGATATTTTAGTATCGTAAATTTCTTTGCTGCGCTTGGCTGAACAACTCAAATGTTTTCTGGCCACTTCATGAGCATATTGCATCTTCTTCCGGAGTTGGTCAACATATTCTCCATAGGATGTGATATCAAGACCATCACATGTGTTCTTACTGCTGAAAACAAGCTCCGCTGGAAGGCGCACTTCTCTCCCTATGGTGAGCAGGTTGGGAGACAGCTTGGTTGATTCATTTGGTGTAGCTCTATAGGCACCAGCTAAACAGCCAAGATGCAGGTCCCAGTCCCTCTGCTCCCCACATAGGTAGGCTTTTACCATTCTCAGAAGAGTCCTATTGAAACGCTCTGATTGGCCATTTCCCTGGGGATGTCTTGGGCTTGTCCTAGTCTTCCGGATTTCGAGCATTCGGCAAAGCTGCTTAAAGACTTGGCTCTCGTATGTTCTTCCCTGGTCACTATGAACTGATAGTGGACATCCCCACATAGAAATGAACTCATTAAGGATCTTTTGGGCGCAAATTTCTGCTGTCATGTCTGGTACAGGTATTATTTCCACATACTTGGTGAAATGATCTGTAAGCAGGAGAATATATCTATTACCTCTACCTGTGACAGGAAGTGGACCTAGATAATCGGTGGCTACACAGTCTCCTGGTGCACCTGCATTAAGATGGCCAAGAGGCGCCTTTGGAACCTTAGTCGGCTTCTTATCTGCCGCACAAACATCACACTTTTGAATATGCAGCTTTATGTCATCTCTCAGTGAATACCAATAGAAGCGTTGTATGATCTTAGCTTTCGTCTTTTTGCAACCTAAATGCCCTGATAAGATGGAGTCATGCATCTGATGGAGTACCTCCTTCTTCATAGCAGTGGGCACGATGAATTGTATATATTCACCGGTTCCATCTTTCTTAATAAACTTCTTGCATAAAAGGTTATCTTGCAAAAACAGAGCATCCCAGATTATCCAGTAATGCCTGGAAGCTGGGCTCATGACTGACATCTCTTGACTTGTTGGTCTATGTTCTGAAGCAAAAGCCCTTAAAATTGGACCAATGTCAGAATCATTCTCTTGAAGCTTTCTCAGTTCTGCAGTAGACTTACCCTGGAACCAAGATGTGATCAAATGAAGGTCAGGCTGGGTGCAGTCACTACTGTCTGGTTTGGAAGAAGGACCCGGAACTACTTCTGGCAGCTCGCCTACACCTTTTGCTGTTTCAGTGTCCTGCTGCAATGCTGACTCCTGTGTCGTTAGGTCTTTATACAACTTCTCATGAACCATGTCCTGAGCCCTTTTAACACATTTCCTACAAGGACCACACTTTAAAGGTTCCATTGTGTCTTGCTGAGGACAATCACATGCTCTAGGGTTTTCACACCTAGACAGAGCATCGCAGTGAGGTTGTTTCTTACCTGGCCTATATTGTATGGCAAAGTCATACTGACTGAGGATCTCTATCCATCTTGCTATCTTACCACGCGGCTCTTTCAGTTGGAAAAGCCAAACAAGACTCTGATGATCACTCCTCACCAAAAATCTTCTTCCTAGAAGGTACTGGCGGAAATATTCTATAAAATACCTGGCTGCTAGGAGCTCCTTTTCAGTGATGCAGTAATTAGCCTCTGCCTTATTAAGTGACCTACTAGCATATGCTAGTACTGTTTCCTTACCTCCTTGTACTTGGTGGAGTACAGCTCCGATTCCTAGGTCTGACGCATCTACGTCTAGAATAAACTCACCCGCCTCATTTAGAGGATACCCCATGACATCTGCACTAATAAGAGCCCTCTTCAAAGAGTTGAAAGCATTTTCACATGCCTCACTCCACAGAAACTTCTTCCCCTTCTTGGTTAAGTCCACCATAGGCCTAGCTGTGCTGGCAAAGTTTCTCACATAGCGCCTGTAATAAGAAGCCATGGCTACAAACTGTTTTACCTGTTTAGCTGTCTTGGGGGTTGGCCAGTCGACAACCTTAGTTACATTCGTTGGACTAGGTTTTATGCCTTCACCAGACACAACATGCCCCAAGAAAATAACTTCCTTTTGGAGCAGGTAACTCTTGCTTGCTTTCAATTTCAGACCTGCTTTCTTTATTCTGTCTAGGACTTCCTCAAGCCTCTGCATATGTTCGTCAAAGTCCTTACCGAAAACAATGACATCGTCTATATAGATTAGGCATGTGACCCATTGCAGACCCTGTAGTGCTAGCTCCATGGTTCTCTGGAAAGTCGAGGCGGCATTATTCAGACCAAAAGGCATACGGGTCATTTCAAAATGACCGTACTTGCACACGAATGCTGTCTTTGGAATATCTTCCCTTTTTACTGGGATTTGGAAATAGCCACTCGTGAGGTCCATGGTACTGAACAAACTTGACCCTGCCACTGCATCTAGACAGTCCTGAATCCTTGGCAGTGGGAATCCATCAGGCTTTACCAGCTGGTTGACACGTCTATAGTCTACACATGGGCGTACACCTCCATCCTTCTTAGCTACAAGGACAATGGGGCTGGCCCACGGTGACGTGCTCTCTCTTATCACTCCTTTGGCTTTAAGGTCTTCAATAGCCTGCCTCTCTGCCTCTGCATGTGCTAGTGGGACTCGCCTTGGGTGCTGCTTTATTGGCGCTGCATCTTCAGTTTCTATCGCATGCTCTGCCAAGTTTGTCAAACCTAAATCCCATTCACCACATGAAAATGAATCTCCAAATCTATTAAGTAGACTAGCTAACTGCATTTTCTCTTGGGGGTTAAGATCTGTTGATGCACGTGTATACATGTCTGTAAGATGGTCTGGTACCTGTGCTTCTGTATCAATAAATGACCTCTTAATTGCCTGGGAACTAGGACAACGGTTTTGAATGTTATCCTGTCTAGCAAATGTCAATCTTCTCACCTGATGAAAGTTGTCTGCATTATTTGCATCCTCTTCTTGTACAAGAGCTTTGGGTGTACCATCTATTGGTTCAGCCCAGCCCACAACTGCATCTTGTTTTATTGAAACAGCTGTGGGAAAAGGGTTTAATAGTCTTACCTTACTGGTACATTCTTGGTTGATGTCACACAGTGTTGGAGCCATTTGGAGAGGGTAAGTCTCTTTAAAGTGGTCAGTTGGTTCAATGATATAGTCTGTCTCAGCAGAAAAGTCATCATACTCCTGACGTTCTATGTAGACGTCTATGACAGCCTCGCTCTGAGCTGGGATTACAAAATGATCGGCAGAAGTGACTTTACGAATACGGTTCTTCATGCCAACCTGTATAATGGGAACCTCCTTACCATCCACTTTTAGTATTCCCTCACTCATAAGAAGATCAGTTGGCCCGCCTTCTCCGTTCTGTAAGACGTCTACCCCAAGCAACCCGTCATCGTCTATTTCAGCCACAATTGCTTCGGTTTGCATACTTACTGGTCCCAGTTGTAGAGTAAATTTACCCTTTCCTAATTCTTTAATGTTTACACCACCAGCACCCACGAGTTTCGAGGTTTTTACTAACTTTGGTCTATCCTCTGGCTTAAAAGATTCGTACATTCTACGAGAAATTATTGTTTTGGATGCCCCAGTGTCAGTAGTAAACAATAAAGGATACCCCTGGACAGTGCCACGAATATATATGCCATCTGGCAGTTTCCTAGTTACCTTAATTGACTTGATTACATCATCTCTGGCAACTTTATTAATTTCTAACTGGCCATTTTTACTTGTACAGGCTTCCCTGCGACCCTCAGAGACAGCCTGTTCTAGTTTAAATGCCTGTTGTTACCTTGCTGTTGGCTTATTGTCATACCTGGTCCTGTGTTCCTTGAGCCTTCTTGATTACCTGTTTTATTGGGACAATCTCTGGCAAAGTGTCCTCTAAGCTTACATGCATAGCATTGCACATTCTCTCTTCTGCCAAAGCCTGCTCCTCCCTGTTGTGGTTTCTTACTTAACTCACCATTTGCTTGACTCTTCAATTGTGAAACAAGTGTCTGTACCAGATCTCTCATTTCTGTCAAAACTTTTGAGTCTCCTTGTGCTGTTGATTGTTCTGTGGTGTTTTCTGTTCTTAGGTCCTTTCTATGATTCTTCTTTATCTGACTCCCCTCTTGCTTGGTCGGCACTCTATATGCATGCTCTTCTTCCTGTTCTTCTTCAACAAATGTATCTTCCTCACTCATGTCATCATATTCAAAACTGGTTCTTCTTGCATACCTCTTAGGTTTTCTGTCTCCACTTACCTCATATGCACTTCTTCTTCTGGTTTGGATAAAATTCACTGCATGGTATACAGCCTGGTCTATATCTACAGGCTCCTTGTGATACTCTATTTCGAACCGTGCATCACTATCATGCATTCCATCCAGAAACTTTCTTACCAAATCTTCCTGTTTAGTTATACTATCTCTATTCCTGTAGGCTCTTGCATACAGGCGCTTGAGGTCGGCAGCGTACTCCTCTACCTTCTCATCTGCCCTTTGCCTTCTCTGACTGAACTTAGCAGCAAAGGTCTTTTCTGTTTCTACAACTCTAAATCTACTGTTCAATTCCTTGACCAGTTCATTATAATTACTTAATGTTTGCTTTGTTACCTGAGTGAAAACAAAGTCGCCAGCTTTGCCTTGTAATTGTGGGAGAAGGTTATCTAGTTTCGTCTCTTCATTCCAATGCCGTCTTTCAGCTATCGCTTCAAAACGATTGATCCACACTTTCCAATCTTCCTTACCATTGAAAGGTGGAATTTTTAGCCCATAGCATTCAGAAGATGATTGACTTCTACTTCCCCCTAGTCTATAGTTATTCTGTCCTCGAGGGAAGACTTGTGACTCACCTCTGTAATATGCTGGCTCTGTCTCATCTGCCGAGTTGTATCTGAATAGTCTGTCTTGAGATCTATCAAATCTTACCCTTTGGTCTTCAAAACTACGGTTCGGTCTGTCACATCTTTGGTAGCCTTTTGCCGCTGATAACTGGTGAAATGATCCCTCAGCTGAAGGTCTAGAACTTGCTATGTCATACCTTTCCTCATTTCTTACCTGAGTGTCTTCATAATTTGCACCTGGATACCTCTCCCTATCTCCAGATATATTATACTCCTGTGAGGTTGGAACCTCCCAATCAACATTACTATTGCTTTGGGTGCCATTTACCTGCCACTGTTGTACCTCAGATTCACTCTCCCCTAATCCATACACACTTCTTTGGGAATTAGTACTGGCATTGTTATGGTTTCTAACTGGGGCAGAAGGGACACTCATACTACTTTGTATTTGTGAAGATGTGGTATTTGCACTTTTTAGCTCCTGCAAAGCCGACAAAACCTGCTCTAAAGTACCTGTTATACTATCTTGTCTGGTATTCATTGTCAAGTGCTCTTGTTGTAAATTGTTAATTGCACTGGTTAGTCCAGTTATAGTGCTCTGCATGGTTGCCTGTGAGTAAGCATAATAGGGATTCTGTTGCACAGTTGTATTGTCTGGGGCACTTGTTGCAGTGTAGGGGGTTGTCCATGATCTACTATATGTGGTTCAATTCTCTTCAGAACTAGTCAGCCCATTATGACCATGTGTATTTCTGTTTTCCCATGGGGTATATGTATTCAGGTCTTGTGGCGAATCAGGGTTAGCCCTTGTACGGAGCTGCAACAATGCTGAGATGGCCGCCTGTTGGGGGTCATCACCTGTGTGTGCTGCGTAAGAGCCCTCAATGATGTGGTCTTGTTCTATTAAAGTAGGACCCGCACTAGGAGCTCTGTCACTGTCAGCGCTCTGTGGCGTGACATCTCTGTTCTCGCTGCTCATGGTTCGATCACTTGGGTGATTATAAAAATCAATCGCACCGCTCTGCCACCACTTATGTTACGAGCCGATGTTTGAGCAGCCTAGAACTTCACAATAATAACTGCCAACCTAGACCGCTACTGACTTTGACAGTAGAAACCTGATCAGCATATGTCAATGCACAGTACTCACAGAGTCCTGGCCTTGAAATGAGGGGTGTATTGGACTTCAGCAACAAAATGGGGTTAAAATGTCTTGATTAATTAAATTACTAAAAGGGTGTGAAAGTAGAACATGAAGACATTAATAGGTTTCAACAGATGATATTTAATTATATGGTAATAAAATCTATGAAATGGTACAATGAGTTGTTTCTTTTAACAATAAAATTACCCGTTTAGTTTACAGGTGAAATTGGCAAATAATGAATTGACAAACAGATTTTACAAAAGCTTTAACTTGGACGGTGCATGGACGGATAAATGAATTTTACAAAAGCTTTAGCTTGTACGGTTCTTGAACGGATAAATGAATTTTACAAAACTTTAGCTTGAACGGTTCATGAACAGATAAATGAATTTTACAAAAGCTTTAGCTTGTACGGTTCATGAACGGATAAATGAATTTTACAAAAGCTTAAGCTTGTACAATTCATGAACAGATAAATGAATTTTTAAAAAACTTTAACTCGCACGGTTTCTCTCATGCACGGAAGGTGTGTAGAAGGCGATCACTGCAGGCGATTCTAAAAAAACAAAATCCTATCAGATTTATAGTCAAAGGCAAAATACATGTGATAAAATAATGAAAGTATGAAAACAAGCTAGGATTCTCCCCTCAAGAAAGACATGTAAATTCCATAAGTAGAAAAATGCATAAAGTGTTGCAAAGTCAACTTTTGTGAGATAAAAATAAAGATGAATGATTGGATCAGGTTCCTCTTTAACAAAAATGACTAAACTTATCCTTATCTAATGCAATTTAGAAAGAAAATTACCAAAATGCTCAGTGAAAGAAAAACACAGCTTATCTCAATGCAACCTAAAACTGAAGTCCTTTTCCCACAGCCGGAGCCCGATATATATACCCCCACACCCCGCAACTGTGGGTCCCGCAGATTTAATGATTGGGATCCCGCACCCCGCACCCTCGAAAGTGTGGGATCACGTGATCCCGCAACAAGAAACTGAGTGAAAATGCTCCCACAAATGTTCGATGTCGGCCATTTTGATTTTACCGACAAAATCAGGGTACAATAATTTTAAAACAGAAAATGCAACACTTCCTTTAATGAAACTTATATGGATTTCACGGGGGATTCATAGAGAATTGAATGAATTTCATGACTGTAAAGGTCTGATAAAAATCTTAGGTACCGATTATGGTAAAATTGCCAGCAAACAGTGTGATCTTTGGATTTGACAGACGATTGTTTTGACAGATACGGTCGAGCGCCTTTTACACACGCATCCCATAATTCATAGCGCACACAATAATCAATACACATTTCATCAACAATATGGAGAACACATGTTGCAAACACGCTTCGATCTGCGACATTTATAGGTCAGATAAGTTTACTAAACAGCTGACATGAGCTAGAATCGCGATAAAACCGAAGGTAAGCATCTTGCTCAAACAGCGGCCAAGTGTCATAAATGCATGCTGTGTAGAAAGCAAATAAATAGATCAGACACGAGTAAATTCACATCAGCTGATTTGTAAACAACGATAAACATGAAAGCAAAATTGTGTTATAGGAAACTGGGGCACTTCAATATTTTGGATCTTTTAGTAACCATTGGTTATAATATACAGCAATGATTGCATATCGCTCCACGGGGATGGAACTTAGATTGTTGTGTTGTTGTTTTTTCACTCAGGTTCAACGCGATATTATGATCAAGCAGCGCACTTCGTTTTGTAGCTCATTCTATCTTATACTACAATAATGTGGAAGCATAATAATATGTTTAGCTCAAATGCTTGGCTCGTAAGGCAAAATCAATTGTTTGTGTAGGGATATAAAAGTAAGTAAGTAAGGGGCAAAGATCAGAAATCGATACAATAAAGTATTACACCAGTTTCTTCCAACAGATGATCACTAGGCCACAAAGAACTGCAAGAAGGCAAGAACGAACACGCGGCGTAAGTGACTGAAGAGATCACAAATATATTATGTGTTAGAAATAAGTTGTAATTGTTGTTGTTGTTGTTGTTGTTATTGTTGTTGTTGTTGTTGTTGTTGTTGTTGTTGTTGTTGTTGTTGTCAGAAGCGTTTAGTCTTCAAGATAAATTATTGAACTGCAGAAAAAATAGTTTTGTTCTATGATTCTGATAAGTTGGCATTTCCATACAAGAGTACATTTAAAGTAGGCTGACAGTAAGTGGTGACTGTGTTTATTCTTCACGCAAGTTTTGGTAGAGATTACAATTTAGGAGGTAGTGTTCAGTGTCTTTAATTTCTCCACACTCACAATAGGGATCATTTATGGGGTTTTTTTGAGAATAGATTTTGATGTAGAGAAGAACAATTTAGTCGTAGGCGTGTATGGTGTATTTGGCCTAGTCTCTTACCGCTATAATCATATTGGGGTGTTTTTTATGTCTTTATTAAGTTTGTGTTTGAATGCGGTGATACAAGGCGATGTTTTTGTTTCTTCAGGTAATCTGTTCCAGGCTCGTGTAGCTGAGGGCAGAAAAGAGTGATAGTATTGTTGTGATTTAGCAGGAATAGTTTGAAGGTCTGATTCATTGCGTAATCTATATCTTGTTGTACTATCGACAGCCTGAGGTGCAAGAGATGAGAGGTATTCAGGGGTCATTTCATTTTGCCTTTTGTAAAAGAGGACAAGCTTTGATTTTTGTCTTTTGGAAGCAAGGCTTTCCCAGCCAGTTTCAATGTAGAGAGATTGTAGTGATATTAGTTTTGTGGCTCCTGTGACAATGCGGGCAGCTTCGTTTTGGATTTTTTCCAGGTCATTTGATTCATATTGAGTGCAGTTGGCCCAGACTACATTGGAATATTCAAGAAGGGGTCTTATAAATGAAGTACATATTATTTCAAGTGATTTTCTGTCAAGCTGAAACTTCAGCTTACGCATGATGTTTAGTCTAAACCAAGATTTGGCCTTAGCCTTCAATGTGCTCATGCCAGCTGCCATCGCCAGAAAAATAAGTCCTAAGTGTTTATGCGACGTGACTTCGTTGATGTTTAGTTGAGCCATATTCAAAGGAGGGTGTAGTGAAAGTGTCGTGTCATAGATTCAGATTTGGAGGAATTAAAAGATACAAGCCATCTAGAAGCCCATAAGTGAATTTTCGCAAGGTCTGCATTTAATAAATTTGCTGCCTGTTGAGGATTGTCAACAATGATGTAGAGAGATGTGTCATCTGCAAAAAGCCCGATGCTTGAGTGAATGTCTACAACAATATCGTTAATATAGATAAGAAATAAAAATGGGCCTAAGATAGAGCCTTGGGGCACACCTGCTTTAATGTATTTCCAGGAAAATACTGCTCCAGGCAGTTCTACTCTCTGTTTACGGTCAGCTAAATAACTCTTGAACAATAATAATAGCGAATCAGAAACACCAATAGACTCAAGTTAAAAGAGGAGGCCTCTGTACCATACTCTGTCATATGCTTTGCTTATGTCACAAAATACAGCACGGACTTCTTTGCCTTCATCAAGGGATTTACAAAATGTGTTGCATATGTCAACGAGTTGGTTTACTGTTGAATCTCCAGGAATAAAACCTGACTGTAAGGCAGACAAAATTTCATGATCACGAATTTAGTTAAATAGATGCTTATGTACAACTTTTTCCAGGACCTTGCCCACTGCACTTAAAACAGAGATAGGTCTATAATTAGAAACGACAGAAGGATCATCTTTTTTAAATATTGGGGCCACATTTGCCTCTTTCCAGAGAAGGGGAACTTTGCCAGTGGCCAGAGAAAAATTGAAGAGGTTACTAAGAGTACGAGACAGAGGGGTAGCTAGTTTTTTCAGAATATGATTACTTATTTCATCAGGTCCTGAGGCTTTACCTAATTGAAGAGATTTCAAGATAGATTCTACTTCATGAGGTTAAGTTGAAATAGAATTGAGATTATTTTCAGGGAGATCAATGTTGGGAGGTAGTGTACCAATTGATTCGTCAAGAATAGTTTGTTCGACAAAGAAATCATTCATCAAAGACGCCTAATCGACTTCTTCAGTGTGGACATTATCGTCTTTACAAAGTGGAGGAATTGATGTGGTATTATTTGGTTTAGTAAAATGTTTAAGTGTTTTCCACCAATCACACGGTCCAGTGTCAGTGTTTCTAAGTTTCGCTGCCAGTTTGACAATTACAGATTGTTTCGCTTTACGGATTTCAGCTGTGGTAATGTTTCGAGTATGTTTGTATTTTTCGAAGTAAGCGGGTCATTTTGTTTTCTTGTATTTTTGTATAAACGTTTACGTTTTCTTATAATTTTCTTTAATTCACATGTTAGCAAGGGGGGATCTGATTGGCGTATTTTAATTGTTTTGTTTGGAATGTGCTGTTTTGCTAGTGCAGTGATTCGATCTATAATTTTTTTTGCATATGCGTCAATATCGTTATCTTTTAAAAGTTCCCAGTTGGTTTCATGAAGATCGCCTACAAGTGATTGATAGTCGCCTCAATCGTATAGCCAAATATGTCTAGTTGATATTGGGGTAGGGGCCTTATGGTAGCTTAGGACAAAATATACTGGGCAGTGATAGCGCATGCTTTGATCGAGAAAGGGATCTCCAACGCCACTTAGCAATATGCTACTTTTCTTAGAGGTGAATATAAGGTCAATAATGGAGGAGGAGCTTTCGGTAAAGTGAGTTGGTTCTACTATTAACTGATCAAAATTAAAGTATTGGCATATGTCACGAACTTTTTGATTACTTTCATGTTTTAGTGTATCAAGGTTAAAATCACCAGTAACAAATATATCATTAATATTGCAATCTAATGCTAAGTTGATCGAGTCTTCAATATATGATTATGTTTGGGCAGGTGATTTGGTGGCCTATAAAATGTTCCTATTAGAATCTTTTTGTAGTGAATGTTGGTTTCGACCCAAACGCATTCTACATGTGCTAACTCTAGGTCAGTTCTGCGTCAAGAGTAAATATCTTCCTTAATGTAAACGCATATGCCACCATGATTGTATGTTGGTCTGTCGCGACGATAAAGACTATAGTCGTCTATTCTTAGAGCCTCATCTGTTGTGTTAGGACCTAACCAGGTCTCCCTAAGACAAATTATATTGAAGTTTCCAAGTTCAGAACCTATCAAGTCAACTTTGTTAAAAATGCTTTGTATGTTGTAATGGACTACAGAGAAGAAGTTTGATATTAGCGAACCGTCGACCGACCCTGTGTCGTTTTGAGAAGTGCCGGAGCCTGGGTTGAGTTCGATATCCCCGGCATTTATTAATAGAAGTGACAGGAAAATTATTAATTCGAACGCTGTTAGATGCGCTATACCTTTAACTTACAGTGACGCCCATAATGTAAGCCTATCCGCATCCTGTATATCTGAATTTCAATCGCGCCTAGACAGTTTGTAGTGATCTAAAGCTGGAGGATGCGGAGAAACATCATGCATAGAGCAGCTAAGCAAGTAGTGGATATGAAAATTAAAAGAGCCACACCGTCGTCCAAGAGTTAGCATATCAACAGGATGAGACTTAAGTTATACAGTCGATTATACATCGTAACTGCTTGGACGACATAAGAACGAGCCCGCTGTGAGTCCTGTGTCCGCTAGAACCAATGCGTACATAGTAGGTTAACAAAGAGTATACATCCCCCTGGAGCAACAAACAAACGAGTTTACATACAATAAGTACAAAAAGAATCCAAAACATACAGTAACACAAAAATAGATTTTTACAAATCGGAACAAAGGACTTCATTGTTATTAAATTTTGCAGGTGTTTTGTATATGATATGAAGATTCGCATGTGGTTTGGACATTATCATCACATTATTGTTTGATTTATTTTCCACTTGTCGATTTGGTCAGTTTTTGGCGTCACAATTTAATATCTAAATACAAAGTGATTAAATTGTGAGTCAAACCTTCTCACACGCTTTTAAATGTGTTTTCTTTAAACAAGAGGCGGTTCATGTTTATAAAAACAAATTTGAAATCGATGTTACACATTTATTTCTCAAGGATGTGACATAAAGTTCGTGTAACTTCGACTTTTTGGTTACCCTGAAAAATCTACATTAACCATTTCTGTAGTTTCTACTATGCTTAGTCTAGAGTGAGCGTGAAGAGATAACTACGTTCTCCTTTGACGAAAAGGCCTCTAATGGTAAAGCTACGCGGTGAAAGGCTTTGGAGCTCCCTGATATACATAATGATTCATGAATTCTTCCTTTGTCATCTACTGACCAATTAGCATCACCGTTTCTGGAATAATTCCATTTGATACAACTAGTGTAGCACCTGTTGATCGAAACGATTTAGCTTGAATACCTGCTTGTTTAATAACTTCATCAAAAATAGTTGATACAGTGTCAGTTGAAATAAATCTATATCTGTATATAGAGCATTCAAAGTTAAAAACAGTGGTTTTGTGTCTCTAGTTCTTTATGATGTGGTTCTGATTATATACACACGTAAGCCAAAAAAAAGGGTTCACAATACTGGCCTCAGTATTGGCCATAATATTTCCTTTAAAACCACTGTTTAAGGTATCGTTTTTAATTCCGAAAAAGTATATTGTCAACGACTTGTCTGGCATAAACTGAATATTATCTAGTGACAAGACTATATCATGCATTGATAAGTCAATCCCTTTCAGGGCTAAGTCTTAAGATATTGTCAACCATATGAGACATATGAGTGTTAACACTTGCATGCGTTAATTTTTAATTAGTTTAAACTTTTATTCCATTTTTGTATAACAACATGTGTACATACAGATCATTTTGAAATGCAAAAAGGGATTCAGAAGAAAGTCTTTTGACTTTTGTAAATCTGTTTTCCAGCTATTTGATATTAGAAATAAAATAAATGTTTGACTTGAATTGACATAAGTATGTATAAACAATACAGCAAAAACTTGATTTTTGGAACTGGAATTAACCAAGTTCACTGTATATATATATATATATATATATATATATATATATATATATATATATATATATATATATATATATATATATATATATATATATATATATATATATATATATATATATATATATATATTGTCAAAACTGCTATTTAATACAAAATATGAATATTTAATTGACATTGACTGAATAGTTCCCTATGAATGAAATAGCTTTACAAATGGATTGATAGCTTAGGTTGACTACGTTTCATAGGTAACGCAGTTACACTCTTGATGATTCCTGAGATTAAATTTGAATATCAGAATTTCTTAACAGGGGAAGCTTTTCCTAATGCCTCAAATAAACAATTCAAAGCTACACAGCATGTTTGACTAAAGATTAAGGACTGTCCAAACGATCTGCTATATAATACAAGAAATCTGCTACAACACTAGTATTTGATTCATTCCAGAAATCCATGCCTTTTGGTTGGTAGTAAGATAATATATATCTGTTGATATAATAGGTCCTTAACCCTTTTGCTGCCGGGCATAAAATTATAATTTGATTGGCCCATTGCCCTGAGATTTTTTAAGAGTTTCCAGTATGTATAGTAAAAAGATATGGAGGCTCTTTTTTTCCATGGATGTATACAAAACCTACACTTTTATGTAGGAAAATGAACATAATTATAGATTGAAATATTTATTTTCAATCTAAAACTTGTTTTAGCATTTTTTTAAAAAAATATGGAAAAATAACAAAAGTTCACAACACCTAGATACTAATTATCAGTATATCAAGGATTTTGGCCACATTTTTCCCTGTAAGTATATAATCCTCGTGTGCATTTTTTGTAGGAGAACAAACAAACTTATAAAGAAAACAATATATTTCCATCTTAAACTCTTTTAGGTATATTTTGCAACACTTCATAAAAATACAAACTGAAAATCATAACATCTGATGCATTGCGTCATCATCTGTCATTTTAAAAGAGAAAGCTTCCTATAGTAAATTCCAATCAAACAAGTTCGGTTTTGGCTATTTTTATTGTATACCTGGTAAAAATAGAACATCATGCGATTGTGGAATATAACCTTGATACCTGATTGGCTACAAAGATAAAGAAAATGTCATGTCTTACCTGTCTTTGGCATTCATAGGAATGTGAGAAACCAGAAGACGCAAGAACCCATCCTGTTGGCAAATAAGCTGCTGTATGTGCCGGACGGGTATAACCGTCCTTTTGGCAGTGGAAGGATTAAAGCTGATTGTGCCAGTAGAGGCACGCTAAGACCAGCCTTAGAAGCGGAGTCGAGTTCGCCAGATATTCACCGCATACAGATGCCATCCTCTGTTTTTCAATGGTTCTAGTTTCCAGAATGGACCAATTTTGAGAACTGTTTTTAAGACATTGGAAGAGCAATTGGTTTGTTGGTCAGCATCAACTTCCGTTTTTGAAACCAAACCTGTCCTTCTCATAGTATGACAATTGCTGTGGCTGTTGCACGTTGGCCTTTTATCACTTCTATAACCTTTGTAAAAGGCTGAACAGAGCATTCATATTGTTGTTAGATGATTCCATATCCTTCTGAGCAACTGCATTTACTCCATGTGTTAGCAGGTCCTAATAGAGGCTCTTGTAAGTTTATATTTGGATTGTCATCATTGATGCAAACCAATCAATTTGGTGTGGTCCCCAGTAACTGTTGATCTGTTGAAATTAATTTGGCTTTAGCTGCCACTCATAACTTAAGTTTAGTCTGGATAATTGATCTGCTTGGCAGTTGTTTGCTCTGATATATTTGAGGCAGTAATAAATGCGTCTATATTAGTTTCCAGTTATATAATATGTTGGCTACCGCGTCTCATCCATTGCAACTACCACCCATCTGATTTAAAATGCTATCTCAACATATTTGAATGGATTTGTCCTTGAGAAGTTTTCACAAGGAAAGTAAACCAAGCCATGTGTGACGAACAGTTCTCGGTAACTGGAGCTGCCATAATGCATGTCTTTTGTCCAAAATCCCTGAGCACTGTGACCTGTAATTCAGGCACCCCAAGCAATTGATGATGCATCCATTGGCATTTGAGAATCTATTGATTCTTCTATAACTTAGCCATTCCCCTTGGATAATGATTTACTACAATACTGTAGATCTTTTTTGTTGCTGTGTCAAGGATAAGGATATCTCCCAAAGATTTTTCAAGCTAATTATCTATATAAATTGCGTAAGTGAAGTTTAGCAGGAAATATGCATTTGTACATAGATACACATTGTCCTCCTATTCTTGCTTGAAATATGCAGAAATATGTTTGTGTTTTTTTAATTAGCGTGAAATGTGTTTTCGTAGCTTTATAATATGATTATGAGTTTTTATGCCAGTTTGTCACCTGTATTGTCTATCAAATATTCTATAAACTCTTTCACATGAAACAGCTTGAAAGAAGAATTCTCAAAGCTCACCAACCACCCTAATTTTTAAAGGGGTAATAGTAGTATTTCTTAATGAGAAATGATAGCGTCTCTTTGTAGAAACAATAAGAATTCATAAACATTCAACACAATTCTAATACTTGATGATCATAGAAATGTCATTACTGGCCGTTAGACTTTTACAAAGTAAAATGGGCTACAATTATGCCCAAAAGGAAGATCTTACAATGTGTAATAGGTGGACTGAAATTTAACACTAAGTAGAGTCTGGTGATCCTTATGAATGGATATGTAGAAAAGTCCATTTTGTAAGTCAGCTGTTATCTTTAGGTTTGACTACCTTAATCACAGTGTTTTGTCTTTGATTTTTGGTGCATGAGAATAGCTATTCAGATGACTAAGGTCTGTCACTAACGGAAGCTTTTCATTCTTTTGGGGTATACACGAGATTGGAGAAATACAAGCTTGTTTGTTTATAGCTACATTTACACATCCAAGTAATAACAATTTAGATATTTCAGACTGTAAAATGGTTCGTCCTTAGTTGAAAATGTTTTGTTGTTAAATTTAAAATTAGGTATTGGTTCTACAAGAGGAAATTTCATGCCTTTCCCTATCTAGTCTAACATAGTTTCAGAAGCACCAACCGATTGCCACTTATGTAAATTAGAACACAGATTGTCTTTCATTATTCATGTGTAATGGATAAGAAATAGAATATAAGCAGAATGAATAAAGAATGAAGCTGCATTGTGGAAATAACAAAAACATAGAACAATTACAGAATCCCACAATAAGAGTTACAATCAACAACAGAACCACTGCCTTCGAACGGACAGCAGCCAAAGCCACTGGTGGGGGGAGGCTTCAATGCATTTTACTGGCACCAAATCTTCGCCCTAGATTCTGCTGTTGTTGAAGCACAAAACACGTTAGGCTCGCATGGAGGATTCCTAACAATATAATCAAACTAACACACTATGATGAAGCAGAGGAAAAATCTCACGACTCTCAGATAGTTAGAGATAAAGAAAACCTCAATTTGAGCCACAGTGGGCCCAACTACAGCCAAAAATAGTAAGTGAGTATGATCAGGAAATACCACAATCACAAACCGCAGACAACCCCGTGGCACCACGAGGAAGAGCCACTCAACCATCACAAGACTCCAGGAAGACAAATTAAGCAAAGCATCAGCTCTCTCTTCCCCATCAAGATGATTGCAATACTAGAATGGACATAAAGTAACGTACAACAAAACATAGAACAATTACAGACTTCCAGAATGGGAGTAACAATAAACAAAAAGTCAACAACAACAGAACCACCGCCTTAGAATGGACAGCAGCCTAAGCCACTGGGGGCTTAAATGCATTTTACTGTTACCAAATCTTCGCCCTAGATTCTACTGTTGTTGAAGTACACGAAATGTTCAAATGTTCAGCTCGCATGGAGGCCATCTAACTAATGCAATGTATCATCATGGAGAAACACTCTAATCAAATAAACACACCATGATGAAACAAAGAAAATGGCTCATGACCCACAGACAGTCAGAGCTAAAGAAAACCTCAAGTTGAGCCACGGTGGGTCCAGCTACAGATAAGCATCAGACACCAACCCACCGATTAAAGCTTTACGTCGGAGCCGTCATAGAGTCTGAGGCCAAGGTTTTCTATTTTTTTAAACTAAAACTGGTTGATCCGCTCTCTTAATACATGTTCTTGAATCATGGAGTTTAAACTGGGGGAAAGGGTAGGAGGGGAGCAAATGCCCGTTTCTACACTTAATTTAATGATATTATTTTTTCTTGAATATCATGGAACTCAGAAGTGCCAGTAGTGTTATCCTTTCTGGTTGCAGAGCTGAACAGACCTTCATGGACCTGAGATCATTGTCTGTCCGGAACATATTTGGGAGACTTTTCTTTCGCTAGTTAATCTATGGGGTTGAACCCGTTGACTAAGTTCGAGTCAATCTAAAAGACAGTTAACACATTCTAGTTTCTGTAAGATGTGTCTTTGGAGATCTTGATCTTTTTCTGTTCTTGTCACAGTGTAATTTAGAGCAAGATCAGCAGCGTTCTCTGTTGGTTCACTACTAGCATCATCGCCGGTGAACGGCATGTCCTCTTCGTGGAAGTGCACTTAAGAAAGACGCTTACTGTCCACGTGCGCAGTTAGACTAGTGACATAAAGTTTGTGCAACTACGAAACATGGAATGCCCATTTGTGCATTTGTAGGGTAGAACTTATAAAGCCAGTTGTCAAGCAAAGTAATGCGCTTAGAAACTGTTTTTCATTTGAATAATAGACTGAGTGATCAATCCGCTTAACTCTAAAAGAAAACTGCACGCTTAAAATACTTGTTTTCCCGACAGATGCACGCGTTTTAGATCTTAAAATCATTTAAAGAGGGTTGGGTGTGTATTTTGGGGGCTTCTTGGCAAGGATTTCGCTTTAAATTGTAATTTTGTCGATTTGGCCATTATCAGGTACTCGTCCTTTACTTATGAGAAAGTAAATTATGTTTGTTTTATTTATATGCAACAGCAAAAAGTGAAACCGACGTCTGTTCAAATAAAATGAAACAGGTCTCGTAGTGTGAAGATGCCCATGTGCTTGGTCATATCTTGACTTTAATTTTTGCCATTTTTTCAGCTTGAGGACTTAGTCGTTTTTCGACATCACACTTTTATATCTATTGCATAGTATGTACTTTGTGAGCTCAACTACTCTTACAATGTTATGTCAATGTTTTTTTTAATTGTACATGTGTTCTTTCATAGTATGAAGATGTGCATGTGGCAGCTTAATTTCTAAAATTACGGGTACAGATGAACCACAAATGTCAGGAGATGCTTCACAGGCACAGTCTATATTTCTTTCCTTAATGGGCTCCAGCTAGGCATAAATAGAGAATGCTAGGTGAGTGTCTTTTGATATCAAGTTTACCAGGCAAGGCTTGAGAACGCTTGTTGACATAGTGAGGCTTGCCGAGATATAGAGAATACTATGTGAGTGTCTTTTGATATCAAGTTTACCAGGCAAGGCTTTGAGAACGCTTGTTGACATTGCGATTCAACATGCGTTCTCAAAGCTGCGCCTGGTAAACTTGATATCAAAAGACGCGAACCTTGTATTCTATTTTTCAGTTTATCCATTTTTTCACTCTTCAATATACCGATTATGACGTAAGTTTCGATTTTTGTTTTGATTCAGCGTCATATGCGACGTCATTCAAAAAGTGCAACGTCATCATGGCCAGATAAAGGCACATGCCGTGAGATAGACACCGTTTATCAGGCAACGTCCAACAATGCAGTTAATATGAGAGGTAACTGATAAAACATATAACACATGCATAAACAATACAATAATAATATTTAGGGTCAACTTACTGATGACTGCAAGCCTTGACTGGAGTTAATATCTAACCGAAAAACGATATGTAAGATGAACATATTACTATTCTCATTATAACAAACATGTGGAACCAATCATCAATATACTACGGGTAACAGAGAAATAGTGAGCCAAGAAGGATACTTCATATCTTCATTTATTTGAAGCTGTACATGTATGTAACATGGGCGGTTTCTGAATAAAATATTGAGTTCTTAAAACATTTGAGGAATTTAAAAAAAACTAACACATCAACAACACTATAAAACATATTTCTGTGACACAAAGATCCACTGCTGGTCTGGAAAGAAATGAACGCATTATTTAGCAAGCATCTACTCTAGCACTATCGCTTTCATAAGGGGCATTTTGTGTCCAGAAGAAAATAGCAAATAGGCTTTCTGTTGTTTTTTAAGATTACCTTGCTTAACGAAGATGCTGATTGTGGCAGGGCTCAATGTACACCACCCAATAGCAGCGCTCAATCACTGCTAGTTAGCACATTATTAATTAAACATTAACAAATTAGTCACACACAAAACAATATCCAAGCTTAAACATATAAATAACAATTGATACACACACAATGAATCTTTAAAAACGATTGCAATTGTCCCTGTTTCAACTATTATTTCTTAGTGTGTCAATATATTTTGTTTTTTATAGTTTTATAAATCATTTGAATTTTTTTTTTGCCTAGGTTATTGAGCCTAAGAGAAATTTAAAATGTGTTAGGGTCAGACAATTGTTCCACCCTTCGCCTAATAATCCAGTCTCCCTATCTAGAAAATTAAATATTCTCTTGACTGTATTCTGCCTTCTAGCAGCCCAGGAACAAAATAACTGTATATCTGTATACCTAACCTGTTAATTTAAGCGTCGTATGTAAGTTAATATTTGCTTTTCCACCTGAAAATATCTGTGTAAATGTAAAGTAAAGTGTAAGTAGTTGCCGACTGTCCATTTCTCTTCATATAGGCATTGCACAGTATCACAAAAAAGTTCTGCTGTGAATGTTCCCGCCCCTCATGAATACGAACAGAAGTTCATTGAAAAATGAAATACAGGTCAATATGATCAGATGACCATTCTTGACCAATCAGATTAACTGTTATCAATAAATGTTATGACAGTTGTAATTATTTTTAATTAAGGTCTTTGTTTTCTCTATTTTTGAGGGGCTGTTTTACACAGGTTCACTGTAAGTCTATAAGAGAAACCAGGAAGCTTC
The DNA here is from genome assembly GCA_964019695.1 of Loripinus fragilis. NCBI lineage: Eukaryota > Metazoa > Mollusca > Bivalvia > Lucinida > Lucinidae > Loripinus > Loripinus fragilis. The sequence goes on along the minus strand of OZ026514.1, from coordinate 62,906,959 downwards.
CATGAAGGTATGATATTGTTGAAAATACGAGATATTGAGAAGTCGAATTGTTTCAACCATATCGAACCTTTAGTTATAAATGCACGTTTTGTCAAACAATCAGCAATACAATCGTTCACTAAATCTAAGTATCTACTTAGTTAAACATTGCATTTTAGGGTAGGGAAAATGACATTTGGAAGTTATTAAAATCAAAATTGCTTCAAACATTCTGTTGATCGCAATGAAGACTTGTCTGAATCGTATAATAGACCTTTCTGATGCAACAATAGGGTGGAAGGCAATTTTTGTAATTTAAAGCTAGACACAAATAAGAGAACGTGCTAGGTGAACACAGTTTATCTTAAGGCCCTGTCACACTATGACGTATAGCACCAACGTATGCCAACGTATGAAGAAATCAGCAAGTACGTTGGTATACGCTGAGTACGTTAGAAATAAGTTTTAAACACGTCATGAATACGCTATAGTACGGTGGTATACATTGACATACAGCCAAGAGGTCCAAGATTTTGTGCATTCATAAAAAATTACAACGTATGCGAACGTACTACTTCTATACGTTAGGCATACGCTAGATGTACGCAGCAGGTAAGTTATGCATACGTTAATGTACGTTAGCACCAACGTATGCGGACGTATGAGAAATTAAGCAGGTACGTTGGTGTACACTGAATACGTTAGAGATAAGTTTTAAACACGTTACGAACAAGCTACTGTACGTTGGTATACGTTGTCATACGGCGAATAGATCCCAAAATTTTGTACTTGCATAAAAAATCTTCAGCATATGCAGACGTATTGCTTATACGTTAGGCATAAGTTAGATGTACGCAATGGGTAAGTTATGCATACGTTAAGGTTTGTTGGCACCAACGTATGAGGACGTATGAAAATTCACCATGTACGTCGGTGTACGCTGAATAAGTTAGAGATACGTTTTCAATACGTTACGAACACGCTACAGTACGTTGCTATACGTTGTCATATGACAAAGTGGTCCCAAAATGTGTACTGTTTTATACGTTTGACATAAGTTAGATGTACGCTACATGTAAGTTATGCATACGTTAACGTACGTATTATGTAAAAATTCAGCATATGTTAGACATTCGTTGTGCATAAGTTTTCATAAGTCAAGAACGCTAGTGATACGCTTGGCATACGCTTTTATACGCTGATACAAGTATAAGTTATGTTACGTCGGGAATAAGTTACTAATAAGTTAGACATACGTTCTATGTTCGTTTCGCGCACGCTTTGCATAAGTTTAGAGAGAGTGCCTTCCCCTGATAGATATATATTTCATACGTCGGCATACGCTGGCTAAAACGTTATAGTGTGACAGGGCCTGTAAGTCTAATTGAAGAATAAAATATAATAATTATCAATACCGTACATGCAAATAATATGCGAACCTCATAAAAATAAAGGTGATTTTAAGAAAGTTTAATATACGTTAAATATGTTTATGAAAACATAACAAATGATGAAATGACCCAAAAGTGTGCTTTGCAGAAATATTTTCGGGCCTTGACATTTCTATATGATTTTGAAAGATACCATTGGTGTATGGTTTGTTTATGAAACGAACAGATGATGTTCAATGCTTTAAATGCACTGGAGTTTCGCTCTTACAGTTATTATTACACAAGAAGTTTTAACACAGATTTCACCTTGCAATATCGAATCTAAGAACTACCAGAACAGTATGCACTTTCTTCTGATAATGGTTGATGACAATATTAAATGACAATGCCATAATTATATATGAAAGACAGGAGGCATGTATACTGATTATGCATTTAATCTGTGTAATAATCACCTTGAAGATCCAAAATTCTAAATTCATTTAGTGGAACATGATAATGAAATTATCACTTGCACATGTAAAAATTGCAAAATTTGAAACTGAGCCGTGACATGTGATTTCCAACAATTTGACATTTTGACAAGTGTAGACTCGGACAAGCCTCTGCAGCCTCCTTTTAAGCTAAGAAACTCCAAATGGTGTTCAGTCAGTAGCTTAACAATCATAGACTACTCAAGCGACTAGCAAAGGCTCTGATCAGACTGCGCGTATGCGCAGGCTGGTCTGAGGCTTTGCTGGTCGCACATAACACATTGTTGGAAATCTCATGCACTGGCTCAACTTCTACATAATTCTCAATTCAAACAGCACATATATACCTTTACTACTTAATTAACCAACTGAATGATATATTCCCATGCTAAATGTATAAAGAATCCAAAGGCAGTGTGAACTGAGCATGAATGAATAAAATTCGAAACGCATGATAAACTGATCACTAAATTAATGCGAATGTAATGGCAAATACGTTCAGCATTATGGCACAAAATGGTTATGAAGTAAGGAATGTTTTGTGTGGTTTTGTTAAAATTAGTTGTATACCTATCATCAATTAAATGGGATAGCTTAAATGTCTGTAAAAGTGAAATATTTCACTAGTGATGGAGTTTCACTAGAATGGATGATATGATTTTAGCAATGACTTTGTAATAAAGTTGTCAAGCAATTTATCAAGTTACATGCTCTTAACATATGATCCAGCTCATGAGTTGTTGGTATTTATTGCATACCCGTAGTCATCCACTCTTTAAATGTTTGTAAATAGCTATTTAATGGGGCTACTTATCAGACTTTTGGCTGAAACCCTCATCTAAATGCAAGTCGAAACGTTGAGTATGCGAGCAGCAAAACACTTAGCAAGACTGGGCTGATGTGCAGGATCGTCAGAGCCTTGGCTGATTGCGAAGGTGATTGTGAAGTTTATTCTCAAACTCAAAATAAAGCGCAATGATTGGCTGCTTGCGGACACGTGTCCTCAAGCAGCCAATCATTGCGCTTTATTTTGCAAGCAAACAGCCAATCATTGCGGTTTATTTTTAGTTAAATCCTCGAGGCCAGAGGCCTATAATTAAGAGTGCGTTATTAAAATTACCTTTTGTATTTCTTTACCAAAACATATGTTGTGGGTATTCAAAAAAGCGTCTCGATGAGGAGATACTTTTGAGTACCCAGAACATTTGTTGATACTGATTGGTAAGAAATTATTGACAACGTTTCGCTCTAAAAACTTTATTTATCTTGCCCTATAGTACTACAATCTCAAGTACTGACTCACATTAACTATAATTACATGTTCATATCATATAATAAATATATTTAAGTATGTAAGACCATTTATGAGATTCTATGATTTTGGCAGATAAATGTGTGGCAAGTGGTGTTAAGACTTTTACCAAATACGAACTGGAACATGGGAATATGGTACTTATATTGCATAGCCAACCAGCCGAAACTCTAACAAGCCTATGCATTTGTCTAGCACATAGCTCCAGATAAGGGATTTTATGCATAAACCTGTGAGTGTAATTCATTAGCTTAACCCATTTATGCCGAATGTATGTTCCCCATCTCTATCAATTGGACGAGTCCATTTCCAATTTAGGGTTGTTGGGTGGTATTTTTAATTTATATTTAAATTTCAAAAGAAACTTATGTAAGCAAACAGTGGAGAACCTGTTCAGACGCCGCGTTTTGTGGCGTCTGATCTGGTTTTACACTTTTTGCCGATGTCCCACAAAAAAGACGCTAGGCTTATATGGGTTAAACATATGTTTGGGTGCTCAAAAGAATCGTCTTATCGAGACGTTTTTTTTGAACACCAAAACAAATGTTTGATTTGAGAAATAATAAATTACTTGTCTTTCATCTGAAGGCCCTGTAGCAGTCTCACCAGAGCTTTCACTGCTCATACAGACTTATGATACACACAAACTATTGAGGTATTTGATGGTACTGTACCACCAGTAGACCTCTAACCTCACTAGATAGATACCCATACACAGTTAAAGAGAGCTTTCCAATAAGTATCATTACTTCATATGCAGGACTTTAAATACAAACACAACAACTATGTACATATGTATCTACTGTGTTAGATTCTAAAGTGAAATGTTCCTTGGCTAAGATAAAGCAATCTTTGTTTATTGGCACAAAAACATATTATTTGTGACATTGAAAATGTGCTGTTTATCGACGACATGACAACTACAGTTATTTACCGTCATAAAATATTTTTGGCAGGAAGGTTCATGGCTTTTTGAGCCAGGGATATGAAGTTGAGCATATCTCTCTCTCTCTCTCTCTCTCTCTCTCTCTCTCTCTCTCTCTCTCTCTCTCTCTCGTTCCATACTTTAATGTTTATGGACCAGTTCATGAAATGTTGATACTTATTACAAATGAGTAGGCATTCTAAACAAATACGTGTGTGCAGTAGATGCCCTAATCTCGGTCTGAGCCTTCATATACGTACGTACTGACTTTGTGTGTGCAAGCAGTGACTACTTTAACGTGATTGTGTGTTTACATGTTCATTTGAGCGTATGAGCACGACAATGTGAAAAGTACCATACTTGAAAATGAAAATATATAGTACCTTATCAGCAGACAAAAATGGCATGTCGTGTATTTAGAAGAATGAATGAGAAATGTTATTCAATAAATGCATTTAAAACAAGGGAACACCATACAATATTGTGGATTAAGCAAAATAAGCTAGTGATTTTTTTTCAAATTAGTATATACTTGACATATATAACTTGCCAAACCCCACAGGGCTCCTGGTTAGCAGCTTTTTCATGCGTTTTTACAGAATGATATTGTGATAGGCATTTCGAGAAAAAAGACTTGAGTCACAATCCAGTTAACGTTTTACTCTGAGACGCTTTACCTGATCGTGGTGATTTTTTGTAAGCTGCTGATAGCCTTTGCAATTAGTTTGGACCAAGATCAGGCCTTACAAAACAACAGGCATGGTTGGGATCCAAATTATTTGAACTCTGATGTTATTTCTGAAAGAAGCATTTGAAAACCTTAATTTTAAAATAAAAATCAACACCAAAACAGATTCAAAATTACTAAGCATGAAAAGAGTTAATAACATAGAATATCTTCAAAATTTAGAACATCGACCACCCAGTTAGCATGCTAAAGCGGGTCACTATTGGCTTGCCCGCGTTTCGCTGGTGGGCCGATAATGGGCCGAAGATATATTCCGACTGGGTAGACAGTCATATGAGCCAGTGCATGAGATTTCCAACGATGTGATATGTGCGACCAGCAAAGCCTCACATCAGCCTGCGCATACGCGCAGCCTGATCAGAGGCTTTGCACGCCGCTTGGATGTTCTATGAGTGTTAAGCTACTGACCAAATATCTTTTGGGGGTTCTCAGCTTAAAAGGAGGCTGCAGAGGCTCGTCTCAGTCTACACTTGTCAAAATGCCACATTGTTGAAAATCACATGGCACGGCTCATATCACAAAATGACCTTTCTTCAGAAGCATGCTGAGAGATTTTTGAGAATCCCCAGATCATAGGCTTGCCAACTTCATAGCATCTTTGGGCAAGATAGACAAACTTGGAAGACTGGTTATAACGGTCAAACCTTTGAATCAATAATAAAATCAATTTAATATTCCCCACAAGACATCCTAGATTTTATGTATAAATATACCATGTGACGAACTTACCACCTGCACAGCGAATAACAAAGGCGCTAATAAGACGGTGCAGTTTGCGCGGGCTAGCCTACACCTTTGTTGATTACATCAAACAAAAATAGATCTCTCATGATGAGGGTCAAATGTATTTTGGTGTAATTTGTAGCCCTTGTAATATCCTTATCAAGTCTATCTCAACCTCTCTAAACCTATAAAGCGCCACCTATAATTTGCAGCAGAAGACAATTTCAAATTTGCCGCTTTTTCAAAAATAACAAATAAGGCATGATATTTCAATGAGAACCGTCTGCTGGCAAACGATTCTCATGGAATATCATTCCTTATTTCTTTTAAAAATTAGGAACAATGTCACAAAATTTGTCGTCTGCTGCAGTTGTGATTGGCGCTTTAAGTATTAACCCTATCCTCAACTCAGTGAGATTGGTTTCATCTCTTCTTCGGTGGAGCAGGGCGAGACTTTGTGTTCTTACAGTGGGGAATGTGTCTCTCAGCAGTACCCGGATTGAACCTCCTTGTGCAGTGTGGACACTGAACGTAGTCCGGGTTCTCAGCTGCCGGTGGCGGTGGCAGGTCGGCAAGATTTCCACCAGAGTTCTCTATCTGTGTCACTTTCTTGGCATACCGTATAGAGTTGATGAAACTTTCATGCTGGGCTCTCCAGTTACTCTTCTTAGCCTGCAATAAAAGAAACGTTTTGCTTGTTTGATTTGATTATTTACGTCCTAGTCAACATTTTTTCAGTTATGTCGGGGCGGGTCGTCCTGGGTTGAACCAGTACTAAGCAAGGATTAATGTGTCTTGTTCAAGGACACAACGCAGTGACGCCGGTGCGGTTCGAACCCACGGTCCTTTGGTCTCGAGTCAAGCGCACTACCACTGAGCTGCTGCGCTTCCAAAATAAAAGAAGCAAAATCTAACTACTCTACGGCTGCTTATTGTGCGACTAAACGTCGTCTGCTGTTTGTCGTCTGCTGGTCCTTTTACAACGTCTCTGTAGCAAACAGTGTGCACCCAGATCAGACAAGTAGCAGTATGATCAAGGACCACACTGTTTTGCCTGTATGCTGAAATTAGTATGTGATGTTATGTTGCAACTAGCTGCAGCAGACGACCCTGGCAGACGACACTTTTATATGCATTTTTGTAGTTGACGAAGAGCTAAGCACTTGCCTGAAAGAAAGAAGCAAAATGAATCACAATATTAGAAAATTGCTTTCAAGGTCAGAAATACCTTCGTTCTTAACCCTTTGTATACCAACGTTCCCCAATATCCTCGACATCATGTGACCTATGCACCTACAAAGTTTAAAACTGTTACGTCAAAAGGTTTAGGAGTAAATGCATTTACAAATAAACAAAGTATTTGACCTTTTGACTTTGGGGTCAAGGTCACATGAAATGTTGCCTAGTACCTTCTACATCATGTTCAAAGTTCAGAGTTTGAAGTTGCTACGTCTTACGGTTTAAGAGAAGATGAATTCAGAAGAAAATGTTTTATTTTACCTTGATCTTGGAGTCAAGGTTACACAAAATGTCGCCCAGTACCCGCTACATCATGTAACCTATGCAGTTATAAAGTTTAAAGTTGAAGTTGCTACGTCTAACGGGTAAGGAGAAGTTCACAAGAAACGTGACGGACGCACGGACAGACTTTGGTACAAATTGATATACCCTTTTTTTCTAAAAAAAAAAGCCGGTATAAAAACAATGCAAAAATATGATTTAAGAAAGAAAACGGAATTTCAGTGCAACTGTAAATGATCTATCAATATTATAAAGAACTAGAAATGTGTCCAAGGGACACGGATGCCCCCGCTGTTGCAAAATTAGTAATTTTCTCACAAACAAAAGCAATAAAGGCATTTTTATGAACAAAGGGCAATGACTCTGGAAACCACAAGATGATATGTTTTGTTTGTTTGTTTGATTTGATTCTTTACGTCCCATCAACAATCTTTCAGTTAAACAGGGACGGTTCTTCCTGGGTTGAACCAGTACTAAGCTAGGATAAATGTGTCTTGCTCAAGGACCGCAACGCAGTGACGCCGGTGACAAGATGATATGGATCATATTTGAAACTTGAGCAAGGCATTCAGATGTTAAGCATTGTGTCTAAGTTTCTTTAAGTTTCGTTTGATTATAGAACATCATTTGAATATCAACATTTAGCTTTTCTTAGGGTCTTGCATTGTTGTTGTTTTCCCCTTTTAGATTGTTGGGCATACTTTGAAATGCAACTTTCATTGCTTATAGGGTTGTGCAAATAGTTTCCAATATCTATTCCGACATACTTTAAACAAGAATTTGAAGCACTTTCTTAAAGTGCAATCAATGAACCTGTTTTAATCTTTAAATCTGTTCAGATATTAAGTAAAAGCAAATCCTTTAATTATCATTACATGTCATTCTTTGTTAGTTATTTGAAAATGTAATAGCATTAATATAAAAGGCTTAAATATAGCAATTACAACTAAATGGTTTCTTTTAAAGAATAAAATCATGTATTCAACCCAAAAAAGTTGTCAAATAAATAAAGACCTCTGTTTAAATAAAACGGAGACCTATATTATAAAACCCTGCTGGTGACGACTTTTGTCGTCTACTTTGCAAACAGTTTGGACCTAGATGAGCCCAGACAAAACGTCTGGATCCAAACTGGGCGACATTTTGACACTCTGATCATATTCATGAACTTTGTTGTTGTTTTTTTAATAAGCAGACGACAAAAAGCATGCAAAATTACTAAACATGTACATATTAAAAACGTTTTACCACCGATGACTGAAACTCAATTACATTGAGATTTCTGTGCACTGGTAGCATATATATGCCACCATTTTAAGGCTTGAAGTTGATCAAACTATTTGCTCAATGTATCGCTGTTCATAAAAAAGCAAATACATTTAATGAATTAGCGCCAAGAAAAATTCATCTGAAAATGTCGTCTGCTGAAGTCGTCTGCTGCAAATACTTGCCTTACATTACTGACGAATTAAGTATAGAAGTAAACAGCGTGGACCCAGAACAGACTGCGAGCAGTCTGATCTGTGTCCACATGGTTGCCATACAGGCTTCTTAAACATTTCAGCAGACGAAAAAAGCATACGACTTTTGTTACGATTGGCGCATTAAGGGTTAAGAGTTGGTGCCAGTATGTGGATCTGTCCTTCAAGGCAAATTTCTATTGTGTTTTTAAATTGTAAGAAACGAAAAGATAATTCAAGTATTCATCATGAATATGACAAATATTTTTACGAGACGCGAAAAATGTATGTCTCACTCGTGGCTTTGCTATAAAATGAATGCCCTCTACCATCCAAATATATGTATATGAGGATGATCCGTCCAGCAGTTTTGGGGATACGATCCACAAGCTTATAATTGATCGTTTATGTCTGGCATAACCTTGAAATTAGGTTCAAGGTCATCTAAACCAAATCAGCTTTTCACCATGCCCCATTGACACATGTATATCTAGGCCAATTTGGAGGAATCTTCCAACTACATGTAGTCCTTGAGGTGACATGTACAGTTACGACAACGCCAACAGCGACACCAACAGGATTTGCTCCAGTTATATATAAAAATTATGCCCTCCCTTCGGTGGGGACATTATAATTTCCTATGCAAAGTTGTGATACAAAACAGTTGCACTACTAATTTAACCCGTTCACCGCCAGAAGAAAATATCCCAAAATCTCGCCTGCTCATGATATTCTGTGAAACACTTATGTTTGACGGCAACAAACTTTATTGGTTTTTATATTTCAGCTTTTTGGCGGAAATCTGACGAAGTCGTATAGTGCTATGCGTGCAAGCTCTACAAGGTAATTACAAGTCATAACAGTGCTTTTTACTGCTTTCTGCATTGTTCTTGGAGTGAATATGATCAGTTATATTGTTATTTAATTACTCACTGGTAATTATAGCCATGCATGCTAATTGGCTTCATAATGCCATTGTTCGACTTCTAAAGAAGTCACACATATGACAGAGAATAAAATATGGGTTTGAGAAGAAGTTCGCGTTCGTCCAATTCAACCCTGAAAAGCCTTTGTAAGGCTAGCGAACAAAAAGAGAAAGGGTATAAACTTCATAGAAATATGACAACTGAAAAGAAAGCTGGGGCGTCTTCAAGAAAACATATTCAATTTTCTCTAATCCAGGGTTACATTTGGTAACAGAATATCGTACAGCGTCATATGAGTTAGCTAAATCTTCAATTAGATATATCTTACAGCATTGAGAAAAAATAATGCAGACTTTTGTATAAATTCTGAGGAAGGGGTTGATCAAACTGGAGCTAAGATTGAGGTTACTCTAAAATGACAATATTTATTTATAATACAACCTCAAGACTACTAGCAAATGGACCAAGGATTGAAATTACGACTGATATAATTCTGAGTGACATATTGAACATCCTTCTAGATAAGTATCGTGACATTGTAATAGTAGGTCAAGATCAGTAACAAATACATGATACGGTGGGGAAATGAATGTTTCTATTAATGAACAGTCTGTGTTATGTTTAATATGTGAACAAGCTTCTTTACAAGTAGTAGACGGTACAATGATTGATGAGATTAATAGTGATGTGGGAGCGACTAAGTGGAATAAAATATACCACTTTTAATAGAATGGTCTAAGTGCGAGCAGGTAATCTGTATTCAGTAACACTGGTATCATGACTATGACCAGCCTATGTTAATTATTCAACATTTGTTTGAAATTGGGACTTTAATAAAAAAAACTAAACTTTAAAGTCTGTTAGGGGAAAAGAGGTGTAGCTATCATGTGGCTGAAGCAATGGAATCAATATATAAAACAGCTAGATGACGGGAATGAGTGGATAATAGGATTTGAAGTGAATGGCTCCCTAAAAACTGTTTTTATTAGTAATGAGTATATGCCAACAAACGAAACTAACTCACTAACAAATTTAATAAACATTTGGATATTTTACATGACATGATAGCAAGATATAACCAGATTGGAACTGTTATTGTCTGTGGGGACATGAATGGAACCTTTATTGAAGAAAGAAATAATGATAACAGATTAAAAGACTTTGTGAAAGAACATTAGTGCCCATGGTACAAAATAGAGATGGGAAATAAGTCTAGTTTCATCAGTCACAATAGCAGGGGAATTTCACAAATAGACTATATTATGTGTTCAAATGATTCAATCTAAATTCTAATGTCAACAAAAATAGAAAACAAACAGTATCTTTATCACTCTGTTCACGCAGTAGTAAGCGCTATCATAAATATACAGTTGAAGGGTAGCTTAAAGGTAAAAGCAAACAAAGACTGAATCTAAACCATATGTAAAAATAAACTGGTAAAAAGTGAACTCTGAAAATTTTGAACACATTTTTTACAAAGTAAATTAAGCTCTTTGTGTGTGAAGTAGTCTTTGACAACAGGTGAAAAGTTTAATTATATTAGTGGCAGTCTAAAGGAAGCTGCTTTTAGGGTGGCCCATGTAGGAAAGTTACATGACATAAATACGGTTAAGGTCCTGTTGAAAGAATGTCAAAAAAAAACACATCACATGGAAAGAAAACGGTTCCCTGTTTCAGATAGTGCCTATTATGGGAAGAGAAAAGAAGCAAAGAAGCATCTACGTAGGCTGTTTAGCTAAACAAAATGAGTCAGTCAAATAGAGCTTGTCCACCTGTTGCATTGTAAATGGAAAAAATATATACTAGATCCTGTTTACCAAAGGATGACTTCGAAAAATTACTACGAGGACTTAACAATGCCATAAGAGGATACAAATATATCCTGTTTGAAGATGGTTATTTGCAACATGGTGAACTGCACATTGAGTTGATTCACAAATTGAAAAGCTTTGTGAAGTATTTACAGAAAGTAAGACTGAATCTGTCATATATCAAGCAACTAAATACAAGGAAATCCGCATAGTACGCATTTGGCTTAAAAAGTAAGAAATGCCACAATTGCACACTACAGTCCAAACAATGGCACCGCAACAGAACACAACAAAAGTATAGCAACTGGCTCTCTTAAGTGCTGAACCTTTAAAAATGACTGGAAAGATTGTCAATTTTAAAAAGGGTCGGGAATATTGCAATCGCCTCTGTCCATCCATTTGTCTGTCTGTCTTTCCATCCGTCACGCCATCTCCTCCTAAACCATTAGAAGAAATTCAACCAAATTTGGTGTGTGAGTTGCTCACATGTTTTTTTACCCCCAGTCTCCACAGTACCCCCAGGTCCCACCCCTGGAGCACGACCCAAGCAGCCGAATGAAAATCATGTCTGATATGTTTCATTTGTGAGAAGACACACAAAGTTTGATTAAAAAATCTTTAAAATTGACTTTGTAATTGAAATTTTATGAGATTTAATGATAGTTGACCTTTTGGCCCCTCCCCTCACTGTTTTATAATTTGGAGTTGGGTCAGCAGCTATTACAACACTGGAAACAACCTTGTTGACATTTCACAAACATAACACAAATATAACCTTTTCAGATGTAGCATGTAACATAAAATCTTGCGTTGTGTTCAATAACAGTTAGCATTTCTATATTGCTCGAGAGTACATCAGGAACCAGTTTACGACAGTCCACAATCAGTTTTACTAAGTTATTAGAGCTCCAGAAGTCCCCGTCCACTCACCAGTCTCTAGCAAAAATTAGATACAGCAGATGGTTTTGAAATTGAAGGCAAACAGTTTATATCCTGGACAGACTACTTTATAAGTTATTGGTCTGATCTGGGAAAGTATAACAGCAGACGATATTGCAGACGATTATACTAGACTAGAGCAGTCAAAGTTGAAAACAGAATTAATGTTCTACAGAAGAGAAAAAAGTATGATGAGATAATAATAAAAATGATAGTGTTGCCGAATTCGTATGTGTCATTTATAGGAAAACAAAAGTATATTAATAAGTGTTACTCTTCATTTTGCTATTGATATCAGCAGCCGTTGACATATTAGATTATCAGTATTCATTAAAGCCAGTTTGTTTAAATAGGAAGGTGGTTAAACTGTTGAAAAGATCATGCAAATGCAAGCAATGGTTTATTTCACACCAGCTTGTTTTGTTGGACTAAGGATAATCTGGCACTCAGTCGCCCACTCATCCTTGGTAATCCAGGCGCGAACCTTTCCGTACCTACTGCATTCCTCATCGCCAACTCTTCCTGCTATGGCACATTTTGTAATTATACAACAATGAATGATATAAAGTGTAAGCAACACCACCAACGTTCTAAGCTATAATGATAAAGGCCATTCTACATCGTGCTATGAACTAAGTCTAATCTGAAATGAAGCTATTCTTTAAAATGTCTCTCAATCCTATAACTAGATTATACGTTAACTATTGCCCTGCAGAACCCGGGTATATTCCTTTTTTGAAAACAGTGTGGATCCTGATCAGATGGCCGATCAGTATACCTACTGTTTGCATTCTGCTTGTAAAAAACATGCTTATAACTGCAATGTTGAAGGTAAACAGGATAAAAATTGAGGAGGAGTGCAGTACATAAAATAGCCATCATGACAACGGTCAAATCATTTGAAGTATGTCCGCGAACTGATAGCTCCATAAAATGTAGTGAGAGGGGCCACATCTTAACTCTGTCTCCGCTAGTGGCGACTAAAAGTCGCATGCTGATAATATTTGCAAAGAGTTTGAACCCCATTAGGCTCAACTTAATTCCAAACTGTTTGACACTGATGGTATTCCTGAAAGAGTGTTTTGAAATATAGACGACTGAAACATGCAAAATTACCCTGCAAAAGTCTTATATCTAAAAGGTTAGAGGAAGGATTTGAAAAGATGTCGATGTAAATCAGCAGTTTTCGAATGAGAAAGTATACGTATATGTGTGCAATTTAATAATGAGTACTGGTGGTTATGCAGTGAATTTCCTGAGCATACCCATTTCATAACTTGCATGTATATACTTATATACTTACGACTTTGACAAACAAAAGGTAAAGAATATAAAATGTGTATTATGATTCAGCACTTGAGATACATGTATTAGTATTTGTCACATTGATGAGCAGCTTAGACTCAGGAGAGTATGTGCATATACACAGTCTTGCCAGAGCCACTGATGCTCAAACATACAAGTATGGAAGTAGGTTATTCCTTAAAGCGCCAATCTCAACTGCAGCAGACGACAAATTTTGCAACATCTAAATTCCCAATTTTCGAAAACAAATAAGGTATGATGTTTCATGAGAATCGCTAGCAGACGATTCACATGAAATATCATTCCTTATTTATTTGTTTGTTTTGAAAAACTGGTAAAATTTGAAATTGTCGTCTGCTGCAAATTATGGGTGTCTCTTTAAGGGTTAAGATCCCTAGCTAAACGAGAAAGGACAACATGGCTATTCAAACCATCGTATACAAGTGGTTCCTAAATGTGTACTTTGGCGAACAGTGAATACCTGGATGAATCATGCAGCATTTCATCAGGTTCTACACTTTTTGCTAGAACAAAAAAGATCTTCAGAGAAAGAAGGAAAACTATCTTCCTGGGTCAGCTGTGATAGTTGATTGTATCGATTCCTGATCTTTGCACCCTTACTTACTTTCAGAGAAGGAAATACAATTTTTATTTGAAAATTATAATCTGTGACCCATCGATATATACAATGAACCATCCCAAGTTTATTGTATCACACCAGAAGGAAGAATCCATTAGTACATAAAGGGTTGAAGTAGTTACAGTAAAACCTGCCTTAAGCAGCCACTCAAAAAATAGACAAAACAAAGGTCTTGATGACAAATGCTAGCTTAATGAAGGTCGAAAGTATTGCAGAATGCTCTCTGGGAGCATTCTGCAATACTTTTGACCTGCATTAAGCAATAGTCAGTCTTGAAAACCAATTTTTGGTCTTCTTTTTGAATGACCGAATAAGACATGTTTTTACTGTATATGATTGACAAGTACTATATCTCAAGGGCTGAACCATATACAGGATAAGAAGTCAAAGATAGATTTTAAGGGGAAAATAAGTGGTTTATTTACCGTATCTCTTGTCCCCTGAGCAAAATAAAACAATAATAGTATTAGTACACTTACAAAATGTCTCAATTCAGTATACACTTCTGAAATCTGCATGCATTTTGCTAAAACTTATATAATTTTATCTCGGTCATGTCAAGCATTTCTTGGATGGATTACTTTTTTTCATAGTTCTACTCATATCATGTATATGTATTATAAACCATCAATTAATAAAACAAGTACAAACTTTCTGCAAAATGCAGCAAAAATGATGCAAGGTGAAAAAACACCTCTACTTGCATTGTATAAGCCTAATTTTACCTTGTTTTCTTTCACACCCTTTCAGTGATTCGTTTTTCACCAGTTTTGCATTGTCTATTGGTTTCGAGCATAAACATTGTCGATATTTGAAAAAACAGGTAAGCAGAATCCTTTCCAATTATTGATTATTAAAAATCGAAATTTTGAAAGGGAGTTCTGGTCAACTGTATTTTCAAGCATTGATTATTTTCAGACTGGGAACTAGCAGATACTGCAATTGGTGCATTATACACCAAAATACCTGTTAGATGTCACCCATATGGTTTAAAAGGCAACAGAATAGAAAAGAAAAAAAGAAAAAAACTAGACGACCTGAAGTGCTCACCTGGATCTGATATTGAGTCACAAGATCTCTTTGACAAGGTTTGACCAGCTCATGGTCAATCTAGGCTTATTATTTAAACATATTTTGCAACGCCAAAATGAGACATACAGAGCTAATAACCTAACACTACAAACCAAGTATTATTATTCTGTTGCAAAAGAGACCTTTCTTCGCTGGTTAGCACAACAGAGTTTGTTTAGCACAACAGAGTTTGTTATGAGCCGAGATGCCCACTTACCGCAAGAAAGTGCGCTTTTGCTGTCTAAGCTATACCTTACCAAAGTAAACTGGGAACCAGTCTTCACGATTTTGCATAAAATAAATTAAAGGAAACCAAATCCGAAAATATTACGTAAAAATGCATTTATGCATCAACATCCAGTTTTGTCATTACATGATATACAACAAATTTAATTTTTAATAATTGTTTTAAGTCAAAAACAAGAGGAAAATTCGGTGATGAAAGACAAGGCAACAATTTGAAAACCATCAAAGTAAGCCATGCTTCACTGATTAATGTACAGTACAGTTCCAAATGGTGTAACCCACTACACTAAAAGATCGCAAACATTTAAAAATGACTAAACCCCATTTTAGTGTGTGTATGCTTTAATGACTGGATACAAATAATTACTGGCTCTAGTTCATAAGTTTGACACCTAATTTTATAGTCATTGTAAATGTTTTACTGTCAATCTGATGTCATATTGGCTGGGGTATGCCTTATGTACGCATATTTTTACAAGAAGTTCTCGCAATTTTAGGTGTTATGAACGTTAAAGGGGTGTGAAAATTAGCATGTGGCAAAATTGTAAGATAAGCAATGACCAGGTCACGTTTTCAGCAAATAATAGAAAAACTAATTTGTGGGGGTGTTAATTTTCGCTAGAGAGGGTTGTTACATTTTGCGCTGTACTGTATCATAATCTATGACCCAATAAATTTCATTTTCACATTATTTTAATGTTATGTTGATAGGTCTATCAGGCACAACCCTAATTTTGGCGGAAAATATTTTCTCGCATATAAAACAATCTAAAGATATTTAATATCCTTCAATTGCTTTTCTGAGTATATATAGTATACCAGCGTTAGAAATTCAGCTAACCAGCACAGACTTTCTGAAAGACGTAAAACAGGGTTCATACAGGCAAGATTGTGTAAAATTCAAGGACTTTTCAAGGACTTCTAAAAGACTTTTCTACTGTTTTCAAGGACTGAAAACTTACGAAAATACTGATTTTAACATTAAAATTCTACTTCGAAAATGCTAGAGTCCATTACTAAAGATATAAGTTTAAGAAAATTAGTATAAAATTGTGGTGCCTTTATTTGGTGCAGCATATGCTGCACCAAATAAAGGCACCACAATTTGATACTGATTTATGTCTCCAAAACACTGTTGAATCCTCTTGTAAATGGTAAAATTCAAGGACTTTTCAAGGCCTTTGAGTAATTTTCCGTTACTTTTCAAAACAGATTTATTTTTCAAGGACTTTTCAAGAAAGCCCTCTAAATTCAAGCACTTTTCAAGCCTGTGCTAACCCTGGTAAAAGCAAATATTACCTTTGGTGATGGCCTCCTGTGATGTTGATAATTCTCTAATTCTGTACCCTGTGTTCGAGTCTTTGTTGGATCCATCACTTTTCTCTTCTTTGTCAGATTTTTACAAAATTGTTCGTGTTTCTCTATTCTATCATCCGCAAACTTTCTGCCACAGTTAAAGCAGTTAACTAGATTAACGTTCTCATTCTGATAAGCATCATTGTCATTTAAAGCTTGTTCATAAAAGGCAGTGTGTTCGCCACCAGAATTATATGATGGCGTTGCTTTAGGTGGCGGTGCCCTATGTGGCGCTGGTTTAGGTTTAGGCTTTGGTTGTGGAGGCTCTCTCCTTGTGCTGCGCTGTTTGGGAGGTGAAGGATTGGTTCTAAGAGTATGCCTGTCATCGTCTGTCATCTCATCTTCATCATATCTGTCTGACATAACACGCATTCTTTTCTTCTCCTCCTGTGCCTTTTTCAGTTTTTCTTCTTCCCACTGTGCTTTTAACCTCTCGTCCTCTTCTTCCTTTCTCTTTCTATCTTCTTCCTCTTTCATCCTTCGTTTTCTCTCCTCCTCAAGCTTCTTTCGTTTCTCCCTCTCTTTCGCCTCCTGTAACAAGCAAAGACATACTGCATGCGCGGATCCAGAGGGGGGACAGGAGGTCCGTACCCCCCCCCCTTTGAAAAATCACAAAAATATAGGGTTTCTTAGCAATACTGGTCCAGATCCCCTGAAAAATCATAAAAATACCAAGCCAGCATTCAATGTTAGGTCGTCATCGGCACACCAGCGAAACACCATTTAGATGGCGTTTCGCTGGCGGGCCGATGATGGCCCGCTTATAGTAGTATTTTGATCCTCCCTCCCCTCATCAATTAAAAAAAACAAGCTGTCAAAGTTGGACCCCCTCTGACAAATCTTTCTGGATCCGCGCATGTACTGTCAGTGTGGTCAACCTTTATAGAGAAAAGAGAGCCACATTTAGCTTTTTTTTGCTTTCCTTTTGCATTTTCTCAGAAAGCAGCATTGAAGTATAAGTATGATTCTTTTATATAGATTGTTACGTTAACAAACCCTTTCGATGTGACTTAAGCTGTGGACTCTGGAGTTAAATATCCAAACAACCAAAGCAAAGTGAGGGTAATGTCGCATTGACAAGTTCAAGCTTTGCAGGGAGCACAGTGGCTCAGTGGTAGAGTGCTTGATTCGAGACCGAGGGGCCGCGGGTTCGAGCCTCACCGGCGTCACTGTGTTGTGTCCTTGAGCAAGAACATTAATCCTAGCTTAGTACTGGTTCAACCCAGGAAGACCTGTCCCTTTATAACTGAAAGATTGTTGATGGAACGTAAAGAATCAAATCAAACAAACAAACAAAATCAAGCTTTCCAGATAAAATGTGGTGATTGCAAATCAATGTTCCTATTTCTGAACTAAAATGTTATATGCTGTGAGCAGTATGTATTTCTCTATAGCAATTATAATCTCATCTTCGCGAGCCTAGGGTACTAAGTCCACTTCGTTATATACGCATATAGAACGAAGTTGACTTAGTACTCTTGGCTTGCGAAGAAGTTACAACCTATGCTTTGACTGATGGATACATGTAATAATAAAAAAGCATTTCATCTTCAAAATATTTTCTTTTTATGACCCTGATACTAATTGTGTGCTGCATGCATACTATATGACTGAGTGCTGAACATGGTACGATACTCCGAAGTAAAAAGAGGAGGTAAAATAAGGAAGTCTTGCGTTGTCTTATTTGATAAGAGACAAACTGAAGAGGCATTTACTTAAAGGCCAAACACAAAAAATACCTGTGTTCAGGGTAACCCGACCCTACCTAAATTTACTGGTGTAACCTTTCAAGTTTTCTGGAAAAAAAATATTATTTTAAGCATTTTAAGAGGCGGAATGCCTTCCAAAATGCACAAAATTAAATATTTTTCCAGAAAAAAATATTTAAAAAAAAAATATGTGTGCCTATCCCACCTATGATGTTCAGACCCGTTACCCGAAACACACTTATTCTTTATTTGACCTAATCATTGTACAGTAAAGTTTAGAGCATAATGGACAAAAATCTTTATAAACTGTTGAAAACTGTACGAGGAGTATAGTTTACACACTTTTCACTGACTATACATACATAGCTACCATTTCTTGCAAAAATGGCCTAAATTTATAAAGCTGATTGTCTTAGTTCCAGTAACTCATTTTGTCAACAAATATTTTTTGCATCAGACTCCTTCATGCATATGTTTGTGGTGGTATAATATAGGGATCAAACATTTTTTTCTATGCATTAACATCTGCTGGGCACCGAGGGTTGTGCTGAAACCAGAGCCTAAATGCGAGGGTTTTAACGACCCCAAGGGGTCTAGCTGATGTAAGTGTATCAGAAAACCATGTTTGATCGTTATTATTGCATTAAGTCACTTTTTACTTGAAAAAATTGGAAAACGTTTCGAAAAGTTCATTCTTGTATTACTATAAAATGAAGGATTAGTAGGTTTTGAAAACGCTTGTTCTAGAGCAAAGACTTACGTCATCATTACGTCCTTAAATTACGTTCATTTCTATGGATGTACTGTTGATGACGTCAATTTTTATGATGGCCTAGAATGCGTATATGTAAAGTGCAAAAGCCATGCATGAATTGCCTGATTAACACATGGGTTTTGCTGGTTAAAACATGGCTGTTGATAGCGTGCGACACAGCTTTTTATGAGATAATAATAATTATTGCATGAAAAGCCGTGTCGCAGGTTATTTACCATGTGGTTAACTATGCAAGATGACATACATGTATAGTGTTTCTTTTTCTTTTTGGCCGTTTAATTTGTTGATGTTTTGTGTGCTTGGTTGGTTTGTTTTTGACTGAGTTGGTTTGTTCTTTTTTGTAGGACCTTGTTTGCTTTTTTGTGCGTTTTTTTTTTCAATTTTTGTTGTTGTTTTGCTTGACTTTTGTGTGGTTTGTAGTTGATGCTGTTGAAGGGTATTTTATCCAAATTCTTAAACATATAAATTAACAAAAAGTGTAGCCTCTTTGCTAAAATAAAATATTTTCCAAGGACAAAATACATTGTAACTTGAAAAATCTAATATGTGACCATGGATCATGCTATTTTTAGCATATTGGGTATACTGGGGTCCACTCGTGAGAAGCTTAAAAGTAATATTTCAACTCCTGAAAATCCAAACCTGTGAAATGATATGTGAGCCCATCAAAATATAGATATGCCTGGATACCTGTCCCATCTGATCAGAACCTTTGCTGTCTACCCTTTCAGCATACAGCATAGACTCTGACCAGACAGGATATTTTCATGATGGTCTCAGATTTTGCTTACCACACTATTACACCTTTCATTAGGCCAAATAAAAAATACCTGTGTTCAGGGTAACCCAACCCTACCTAAATTTACTGGTGAAACGTAGAATTTTTTCCAGGTTTTCTGGGAAAAAAATAATTTGATGCATTTTGAAAGGCGAATGCCTTTCAAAATGCATCAAATCATTTTTTTTTTCAGAAAAAAAATTATTTTAAAAAAGTGTATGCCTACCCTACCTAAAATTTTCAGACCCGTTACCTGAAACACACTTATTTTTTTATTTGGCCTTATGTTGATTTTATCATTGATCCTACCTTTTGTTCTTCTCGAAACCTTTCTTGCTTCAGACGAGTCAACTCCGCCTGTTGTGCTTCAATCTGTGCCATTAGTTCAAGCTGCTTTCGTTTAATCTCATCGTTAGGATCACCTGTGGAATCATCATCCTCCGCATAACCCTCGTCTTCAGGTGGCGGCAAACTTTGTTCACGGTATTTCTTCAGTCGTTCTTCCCGTTGTCTGTCCTGTTCAGCCTGCCACTTAGCAAAATCCCCGACAGGTCTGGACTGAGCTGAACTAGTAGAAACAAAGCTACGATTGCTCCTTTGACTCTGTAACAACATACGCTTTTGATGTAAAGCTTTCAGATTTTGACTACTAGGCGGTGGTGTATCATCGCTCTGACTATCGTCTGTCGTTTCATACGCCCCTGTAGGAGCACTTCTAGGCACCCTATCAAAGTTCTCCTTTGCATTGATGGTGGTCTGATTACCAAATGTTCTTGGACGGACCATCTGTGCTTTATTTGGAAACGGAATATTGCTAGGGTGTTCTTGCCTTTGTATTGGAGCTAACAAATTGGATCTATCTCGTCCCGCGCTAGTTTTTTGTTGTACTGAATTATGCTTTGCATATTTGCTCTGAATCGCCTTTTGATTGGCAGTATTATGAAAGCCAAACCTATTATCAGCTGCTTGTTGTTTAAGTCGTTTCTGTTTCAACATGTGGTCCATCGACGGTGCCAAAGTGCTATTTTCTTGACCGGCTGCACGCCTTTCCTCAAAGAAATCACGCAGAACCCCCTTACTGCCATTTTTCTGATTCACTCTTTGTAGAGCCCTCGACTGGTTCTCCTCATACATTTGAATCAGCTTCTGTTCCTTCTCTTTCAACTGCCTTTGCTGAAATTCTGCCTGCATTTGTTGCAGGCGTGAGGGTTTTGTCACGTGGTTTCCATTATGCATGTTGACTGGTATGTTAGAGTTGAATGGGCGTGGAATCTGAGAACCACCTCGGTACCTTAGTCGCTGCACGTCAACGTCAACTCTGCTCATTTGGAATACTCAGTTGTTTCTTGGGTTTATCTGAAAATGAAAAGAACAGTAAAACCTGACTTAAGCGGCCACTCAAAAATAGACAAAACAAAGATCTTAATGACAAACGGTAGCTTAATGAAGGTCGAAAGTATTGCAGAATGCTCCCCTTGGAGCATTCTGCAATACTTTTGACCTGCCTTAAGCGATAAACGGTATTGAAACCCAATTTGGGTCTTCTTTTTGAGTGGCCGCTTAAGACAGGTCTTACTACAATTTGTTAGTTCCAATACAAAGGCGTGTAAATATTATGTTATTACTACCAGTCTCAGTAACCATCAGTGTCTTTGATGCCTACAAAATCACTCAACCTTTTTCACCAAAACATTTGTTGCTGGATCCTAAAAACGTGAGCTGTTCGTTTGGAAACCCTCATTATAATGGGAATGCTTTAATTGGGTTCTGGGTGAACGCAGAAAACCATTCAAGCCAGTGCTATGGTCGCGATGGTTCTTGCAAAGCTTCTGTGAACCCGCATGGATATAGACTCAATAAAATCGAGTCTGCCGCTATTGTTGTTGTTTATTTTAGTGGTTTGTGTATCTTTTTAATTTTAAATGTTCCCCCTTCACAGTATGTAAACTGAAATAAACATCCTGTACCGTTCCTCCGCTAGCTCACGCCTTATAAACATGAATAACAGCACTCGTGCGTAACCAGTAGTCGGAAAATGCGTGTATTTAGGTACATGTACACGTTTCGATTTATATTGTTAGCGATACAGACAATACACATAGTCATGTGGTAAGTCCACATAACTCCAAATACGTAAATTATGGGTTCGAATCCTGCCTGACCCTACTTTCTTTTATTTCATTGTTACTTTGATAAAGAATTGCACTTAAGGATATTCATGTGGACAATATGGCGTGGTGACTAAAATCTGCGGGTGCTTTGAATTTCGAGCTGTAACAAGACTAATGTGCTCTTTTGCTCCGAATTTCAGAAATAATCATAAGAGTTGCATAATATAGGTTATATTTTTGTTACTGAATGAAATAAAAGCAAAAAATAAATAAGTCAAATATTACCTTGAAGTTAGCCAATTTTTGTCTATCCACTCTCCCATTTGTCTTCATCATAAATTTAAGCTTTTTGCACGAACATGTAGTGTAATATGTGATCTAGCAAACACGGAATATAAAATTTCCAAAATTCATTTCACAATGTCACTATTCTTGCTGATTCAATAGCACCTAATCCTCATACGATAGCCATTGGCAATAATATACATGTCAGCTATACAGGTAAGTTTACACACACACGTCTACTAATCTTTCTACTTTATAGCGAAATACAAAAACCGTGTGAGGGCTAAGCGGGTCTCGATTCGTGCATGTATCATCGTATTCTCATGTCACTATCTATATCATAGCAATTTGGTAGAGATGCACAGGCTTGGCTGAGTTTTCGTTGCTCGATAATGCGATAGGTTCCATAAGCTCATGTGCTGACTCATATATAGCTTGTGAGTTTTACAGTGATTTTATAGTGCTGGTTAAAATCCAGTTTTGAGGCCCTGTCACATTACATAACATAGGTCCAGATAGGCATTTTTTCAGCGTAGAACTGTGAATATTTTCTTATCTATAAGTCCAAACATTTGTTTTGGTGCTCAAATGAATCGTCTTCTTGAGAGAGATCTTTTGGGAAGCCACAGCTAATGTTTCCTTTTGAAATAAGAAAAATAAGTTGTGAAATCGCATGTGCGGATCCAGAGGGGGATATGGGGTCCCCCCCCCCTGGAAAATCACAAGTTTTATGGGTTTCTATAGAAATTACCCATTGGACCCCCCCCCCCCCCCTCCATGGAAAAAGTTGCCCTCCCCCCTTGAAAAAGTTGGACCCCCTCTGAAACCTTTAAAAATAATAGTTTTCTTTGAAATAACCATTGGACACCCTCTGTAAAACTGTAAAATAAGCTGAGGACTAAAAAACAAAAAACAACGTTGTCAGAGCTATTTTCTGGCAAGTGGACCTGGACCCCCTGGCAATAATCCCTGGATCCGCGCAAGAATTGCATTATTATTTAGAGGCCTGCTCAATGTGAGTCTGCATTCCCTGATTTGATTCTTACTTACCTGTTCATCCTCACAGTCTTATCAGAATGCAAGTGAGGATGACCAGTAAATACCACAATCACAGACCAATTCACCAGAGGCACAAAACAATAGCTGCCACACGACAGCAATTGCACAATTAGAGATAAGCAGCTCTGATGATTGCAAAAGTGTATAGTGCATTACAGAACAAGGACCTTATTTTGTGTCTTAGGTCTTATTTTACTTCAAATGTCGACAGAGACTCTATCAGGCTGGACACGTTGGGTCATTGCTGGTTACATCATTGGCATTAAAAGTTCTGCTATTATAGCTCTTTTTTCATTTGTGTGAGCTGCTTGTAACCATGTTTCTGTATTATTATATTTCCACTATTCAACCACTGTCACGATGCTTTGTGTGCTTCTATTAATCTGCTTGTTCTTAGTCCAAAACCAGCCTGCGCACCAAAACAGTAAATGGGTAGTGTGAGCTGGCAAGGGAGTGCCTACGTGTACGCAAAAAAATGCATGCGCGTACCACTCTGCGCAACCAGTATAGTTTCTTAAGCCACTAACTTTGATTTTCTGAAGAATAAACTGGAAATATTGTATTAACTCTTTGCCCCCCCCCCCCCCTGGAAATGTTATGATACTCTTTTGTCGTCTGCTGCTTTTGCTGTTGTTGTTGTTTTTTGTTTTCAAAATCATCTTTTTCAAAATGATTCTTTTAGGAATACCATTTGAGTGTCAAACAGATTGGATCCAGATTAGGCCCCACATATTGTCTGACCTGATCTGGGTCCAATCTGCTTGCAAAGGTTATCAGCAGATGACACTCAGAAGGTAATGAAATAATTGCGTGTCTTGGGAGCTAGTTTAAGCCATGTGAATGCTCTTAACCAGGGCCTTGCCCTCTGACCCCAATCTAGAGTACATATTCTATAAAAAAATTGCCTCAGGCTGGTATCAAAAGAGATGACAGCTGAGCTGCCACCTTTTTTTTATTAAACATCACTCTCATTTTTAAATACATTTTTTATCTTTATGTTCTATTCATAGTAAAAATTAATTAAACTTAATGGATTACTAGTATCAGCTCAATTTTTACTCTAGTGTGGGGATTGGCTGTATGTTGGTGGTTTGCTCGTTACTGGCCATGATTT
The DNA here is from genome assembly GCA_964019695.1 of Loripinus fragilis. Lineage (NCBI taxonomy): Eukaryota > Metazoa > Mollusca > Bivalvia > Lucinida > Lucinidae > Loripinus > Loripinus fragilis. The sequence goes on along the minus strand of OZ026514.1, from coordinate 62,882,302 downwards.
TTGTTTTACTTCATTGTCATCCAGCAACTAAAAAGCTTTGTCCCCATGCAGAGGTCATGCTAGCTTTTCGCGACCATGGAATTATAACGACTTCCTCCAATAAGACAGAACCCAATGTAACCTAATCGAATCGGCTTGTGCTTGTTCATCATAGGAATTTCTGCTCATATTATCTCGAAGTAAATATTATTTGGAGAACAAAGGTATTCTTTGTATTTTCCTATGAAAGCAGTTGATTGGTAGCCCTGTTCACAGGTGTTGATATACATGTACATTACGCCTAGCCGGCTATTTTATGAGTGTTAGGTGCTATCGAATAAGCAGGATTAGTGACCTTGTGAAATAAATTTTGGAAATTTTATGAATTCGTTTTGCTGGATTGCATATCACACTACATTTTCGTGTAAAAAACTTTTATTTACGATGGAGATAAATTGGAGAGCGGGTAGGCAAAAATTGGCTAACTTCAAGGTAATATTTGACTTATTTATTTCTTGTTTTTATTTCATTCAGCAACAAAAATATAAACTATATTATGTAACTCTCATGATTATTTCTGAAATTCAGAGCAAAAGAGCACACTGGTCTTGTTACAGCTCAAAAGTCAAAGCACCCTCAGATTTTAGTCACCACGCCATATTGGCCACATGAATATCCTTAAACACAAGACATTGTAAGTCCTTGATTTCTTTGAAAATGTTATGAATGACAACATCTCGATGCTAGGAGTTACATGTTACATGTAGAGTTGAGTTTGCGAATACGCCTTAAAAACAAACAAACATCTCTGCTCTTGGCTCCAAAGCAAAATAAATCAGTTATAGCTCGTCGGAGCATTTCTATAAAGAGCACCAAGGAGGTCCATATATGGGCCACAACATGAGATTTCAAACAATGTGGCATGTGCGATATGCAAAGGCTCAGACCAGCGTGCGCATACGCACACTATGACCAGAGCCTTTGCCAATCGCTTGAATATTCGATGCCTGGTAAGCTATTGATGAACAGCGTTTAGAGTTTCTATTCTTAAAAGGAGGCTCCACAGACTCACATGTGTCTATTAATGTCAAAATGCCACATTGTAGGAAATCTCATGTCGCAAACTGAAGAGATGACGTGCGAGAGTTAAAGCTACAGTGGTACGGATCCGCATATGGGACAAAATCAGCTGTTATCGGCTTTATCTGCCCGATTATCTCCCTTGAATATTGACCACTCTCGCAACTTACCTGTTGAAATCTGTGGCATCAATTACACAGAAAAGTATACAAACCTTTAAATAAATTATTAATAACTAATTCATTATTAAGTTGTCATTATTTTATAAGTTATCAAAAGAAAATTTAATGTTTTATCTTTACAATGATATAAACAAATATGAAATAACTAAATATTTAGTTTTGTCAAATTGTTAATCTTTTTAATTGGTAAAATCCCATTCATTTCAATGTAAATTGAATGAAAATGCTTAGGGTGAGCATTTAATGACCCAAAAATAATCATATTCTGATATTTTCCCAATGTTTTATAAGTTATAAATGGTATCTCTATCATCCAACAATATCAACCATATAAGTTTCATAGAAATAAATTACATTTTTGTTCTGTCATTTTTAGGTTGAAAATTGAGTTTAAGCGCCTTATTGCCAGAGCGGAGAAAATGTCTAAGTTCGAATATTGTGGATCTATAATACTCCCGCAATATGCGATATGCTTGCTTAGATAATGTTGAGAAATCTTAACAGCATTTTAAAAGAAATGGGACTCTTAGCTGATTGGCATGGGAGGCATGATTATGAAAAAAATCTTAATTTTAGTAAAATTAAGAAAAAAAAATAACCATATCTTATCGCCGAAATAAAAATTATTTTGTTACAAGTTGTTTAAATTTATTTTTTAATTTTTATCTTAAGTATAACAATTATTATTATTATTATTATTATTATTATTATTATTATTATTATTATTATTTAGCCTATTGTTTATTAATTGTTGCGCTTGACTCGAGACCGAGAGGCCGCGGGTTCGAGCCTCACCGGCGTTACTGCGTTGTTGTCCTTGAGCAAGACACATTTATCCTAGCTTAGTACTGGTTCAACCCAGGAAGACCCGTCCCTGTTTAACTGAAAAATCGTTGATGGGACGTAAAGAATCATTGAATCAAACAAATTATTTAACCTATTTGCCTATTTATAGCATAATATTATTTGAAGAATATTTGTACTTCAGTCTCACACCGGATAGGCGGCAATCGAAAATACTTATCCTATCTACGAACGTAGATCAAAATAGTTAAAAACTGAGCTTTCGATTGCTATGGTGACAAATGGCAATCGAAAACACTGTTTCTAACCATTTTTGATTCACGTTCGTCGATTGTTAAGAGTGTTTTCGATTGCCACCTATCCGGTGCGATTCTGGTGACAAACTATTTTGAGACGCTCATAACGGGTTATGCGATAATCCCAGGTGTCAGATAATCCCGGGGAACGGACAAAAGCCCACTGGGACAAAAGCCCACTAGGACAATAGCCCACTGGACAATATCCCACTGGACAAAAGCCCACTGCTTAATTTGGCAGGGTGGACAAAAGCCCACTTCTTTGGAAAAAATAGGTTTAAGTCTTTGACAAAACCGTTAACCCTGATCAGACTGCTCCATTCAGGGTAAGTCACACCTGCAGTGTGTTTTCACTGACATTATCATTTCTCCTGTATGTTGTGACAAACAACTTAATTTAGGTGTTAAAAGCCATTGATATTTGAAGAAAATCAATTTACAGTTTGAGTCAAACAATCTATTATAATTGGGAAACATATGTCTAATTAATCCTATGCCTTTTGATCTGACAGTAACAATTAGCATGAACCTTTATGACAGGTGCCAAACAAAAAGAGATGTTTGAAATTTCAGATTGGAGAAGGGAGATTCTTCATCTTAGGTCCGTATGTTCTCTTATATTTTCATGCATACGTAGGCTCAGGCTATTTTTGGGGATTCAAAATTTTAAATTTCAATATTTTTGGGAGTTTTCTGAAAACTGAATATTTTTGGGGGGTATGAAGATTTTGTGGATATTTTTTGGAGTCATCACAAAATTGGACTATACTTTGCATTTTAGGGTCTTTTCTGAAGGTCAAGGTACAAAATGGAGGATATTTTTTGGATTGCTAAAATTTCAAATATTTATTTGGGGTGCATGAAATTCTCGATATTTTTTGGGGTGAACGGTAGATGCTAGGCCCGAGCCTACGTATGAAGAAAAAATGAGAGTACCCCCCCAGTTCAAACCCTATTCCTGTAAAATGCATATAAGTGGGCTTTTGTCCTAGTGGGCTTTTGTCCCAGTGGGCTTTTGTCCTAGTGGGCTTTTGTCCAGTGGGCTTTTGTCCTAGTGGGCTTTTGTCCTAGTGGGCTTTTGTCCTACACTCGATAATCCCTGGGGCTATAGGTCTTATCTTGTTCCTAATAAAATACTGCTGGTTTTGGCCGAATAAACGACTTCGTGTGTCTCATAAAAACCTTAGATACACAGATTAATCACAACAGCGTTCATGCACAGTACACCTATCTTACTAGTTTTGGTATGCGGCGTCTCGTCGGGGTCTTTACTGTTCAGTATAACAACCTTTTTCTGTTATAGTACCAAATCTGTCACTTCATGGGCAGATGTTCAGACTACACAAATTTCGTTGCAAGTACAGTAAAATGCCGATGAGTCCTATAAATGAAGCATAAGCAACAGTGTAGATCCAGATACTTCATAACAAGACCGCTCTCCGAGCCTGCATTGTTTGCAAAAGTTGAACATTAACATATATAAATTGTAAACTAATAATTGAGTTTTAAGTGAGGCCGTTCAACTTGAGCGAACAGCAAAGGTTCTGGTGAGATTGCACAGCGCGGTCTGGCCTGAACCATTGCTGTTTGCGTTCTATATGTCTTGGTTAAAAATTCCAAGAAGGCATAGATTTATACAAACCCCGTCACACCGAGCTGATCGGGATCAGTGAGAACTAGAAATGACCAAAGACAATTTATAAAAGGTAAAGGTCTTTCAACAGCAAACAGCAATGGGCTGATCAGACTGCGCAGATAAATTATTTTGCGCATATGTTGTTCGCATATGGTTAAACTGAAAAGCCATGCTTATAGTAGCATCTGGGCAGTGAATACAAGAAACTGCTATGAGCATGTTATATATGCACAGACTGATCTGCTCTATTAATGTACGCTGTCGCGTATGGTTAAAGAATCTGGAAGTCGTTTATGATGTGGTCATTTTCTCTTTGACACAGCGGGAACTCAGTGGGAGTTCGCTCATCTGTGTTTAAAGTGTGAAAACAGCTGATAAGGATTTGGCCTAAAGCGACTGCTCTCATGAATTTTGGCGCATATTTCTGTATGCATTATATTCCTGTATTCTGTCGAAGCGAAGACACTGATAAGACATTTTTGTCAAACTTCGGACCAAGTCTTTATAGATGTCAGCTGATTTTATTTTCGAAACAAATGCACAGTGTGGATCCAGATAAAGAACGAGTATATTAAGCTCACACCATATCGGGTCCACGTTATCTTATTATCTTTGATAAATTAAGCCAGAGTAATTATCCGTGGGTACACATGTACTCAAAGAACTGTCTTTTTTTTAATTTATTTATACAAAAATGAGACGGTTCTTTTGAACGCCCAAAGCAAACCTTAAAATGTTGGATAAGAAAATATTCACAATATTATGCTGGGTTTTTTCTTATCTAGACCTATAATTTTATATCTATACCGAGAGAAGACTCAAATCATGCAATATGCTGGGTCCGAGACAATACTGATACGGGTAAACTTTTTGGAATACATCATTATATTAATGTTCTCTTCCTTCTCATATAATAGAGATATGCCTTATTGTTCTGAAATAATTCAGATTAAAGAATACTTTGTTGCATGATCACTCCAAACGATAATCTTTAATTATAATTGTTGTCGTTAACACAGGTGTCAATTTCTAAATCTTTGACACGCTGGGGTAAATATTGACCTCATTATATAATCGCATTAAAAAGTCTAGAGGAAACTGATGAAAAAATAACCAGGCCAAATTCGCATATTTAGCCCCCAAAAGTGGTCCTGCTAAAACCCTTTTTGGCCTAAAAAGTGATCACGGGCGTACCGCCGCCAACGGCCTTGTTTGATGAAGTTGTGTTATTTCTAAATCACTGCAGAAGCGCAGACTGATCTGCGCCTTTGTTGTTCTAACCCCCACCCCCCCCCCCCCCCGAAGACAGATTTTCTCACGTCGTGGCCCACACAATTTTTTTATCTACATTTAAAAATTAATCCTTAAAGCGCCAAGAAAAATGCATCTGAAAATGTCGTCTGCTGAAGTCGTCTGCTGCAAATAATTGCCAAACATTAATGACGAATTTAAGTTTAGAAGCAAACAGTGTGGACCCAGAACAGACTGCTCTATAGGAGCAGTCTGATCTGGGTCCACACTTCTTAAACATTTCAGCAGACGAGAAAAAGCAGACGACTTTTGTTGCGATTGGCGCTTTAAGGGTTAAGTACTCAAGTGCTCATGTGCTGTTTTAAGACTCAACTCAGAACACACGAATAGTGGACAAACAATATGAAAAACATTTTTCTTGATTTCAATCAGATGCATGCACACTCCTATTTGAAACATTTTTATTGCGCAATTTATGTTAAATTAATGAAAATTCTATCCAACAATTCTGGTAAAACATTGAGATGGTATACTAAAGACAAATACCATCGATACCTGGACTGAGATACAATCAATTTCGCGATATAGCCGCCGCGGTGTAAGGGGGACAATTGACTTATCGATTATCTAGGTGATCAAGAACCATAACTGGCGTGATAAGTCAGGCCATAGTTCTATTTGACGAAAAATGTTGTTGTCACCAAACAGATCAAATTGAATTAAATGGATAAACGATAATGCAAAAAGGAGAAAAAATTAATGAAAAAAAAGTTACAATGATAAATGTCGCGTATGGGATTCGAACTTACAACGCAGTGCTTAAAATATAAAGTAATATATATTCACGTGTTCTACCCACTTAGCCACTCAGGTAACCGATAGAGAACCTGATCATTATAGCGGTATTCTATAATGTGTATCACGCGCATTTCCGTATTAGAACATACGATGAACGCCGGATATATTTAGATGCCCAATCGACTGTGAAATTATGTTAATAAAAAAGGCCAGGATCAGGGGCCAATTTCATCAATAAAGTTCGTACGATATATCTTAAAAAGTGCGTACGTTGTTTTCTGAGAAGTGCGTACGTCAGTTTCATCAAAACATCTTAAATTGTTCGTACGAACAAAATTTGCGTTTCACTAAAAACATCGTATATTTAACTTTGCCTAACTCCAGTCTCCAAATATCATGTGATTGGTCACGTGCGGACTGTATATATAGCTTAACACAGAGTGAAAAATAAGTAGGTATGTGAATAAAGTTTTTGAGTAGAAGCATTTGCGGATCAGAATGAAGGCAGGGGTCCGGACTTCCATCCTCTTGAAAATCACAAGTTAGGTTTCCATAGAAATTAGCAAGTGGACCACCGGGAAAATGCTGGATCCGCCTCCCAGAACCTTGCAAACATGAAGTTTTCTGGACAAAAATTCCTGGACCCGCGCATGAGAAGACGAGCAGGCGACAGCATACCCCATAAGAAACAAATCCCTTTAACTCGGTACATATACTTGTGTCAAACGTCGGTCTGATCTGGAGCCAAACTCTTTGACAGTTAGATGACGGGTTTCCCGAAATCATAAGAAACCATGTCCAAGTAAGGCACAAATCAGTAAGATTACCTAAAGCCACAAAATATACTGAGAGGAACTAGAAACTGAAGTTAATATTCTAACATGTCTGGATGAAAAATAATAATTCAAATTCATTGTTTTTTATGAAATCTGATATCCTCAAGATCCATCTACATGTAACAAACACAATTCACAGAATTAATGATAGCATCAAGAACCAGTCCTAAGTAGCGGATACTTTGTTTGTTTGATTTGATTCTTTACGTCCAATCAACAATCTTTCAGTTAAACAAGGACGGGTCTTCCTGGGTTGAACCAGTACAAAGCTAGGATAAATACGTCTTGCTCAAGGACCACAACGCAGTGACGCCGGTGAGGCTCGAACCCGCGGCCTCTCGGTCTCGAGTCAAGCACTCTAATATTGTGGCCTGAGTCGCGGGCATTACGGGCGGTTGTCTCGGCTTTCTTCACACCCCAGGGGGGTACTCTGATATTTTCATACATACATGTACGTAGGCTTGGGTCATGTTTTGGGGTTCAAAATTTGAGTTTAAATATTTTTGGGGGGGTTTCAAAAAATGAATATTTCTTGGGGTATGAAGATTTTGTGGATATTTTTTTTTTGGGGGGGGGGGGCATTACAAAACTGGACTGTATTTAGGGGTCATTTCTATGCATTTTAGGGTCTTTTCGTAAGGTCAAGGTGGGGGATGGGGTATTTTTGGGAGGTTGCTAAAATTTCAAATTATTATGGAGGTGCTTGAAATTCCTGATATTTTTTGAGGGGGGGGGGGGGGTGGGCGAACGGTAGATGCTGGGCCCGAGCCTACGTACGAAGAAAAAATGAGAGTAACCACCCCCCCCCCCCCCCCCCTTAACACCCCGATGATTGATTTGTGTAATGCTCAATTACAGCTCCATAAGAGGGACATACTATTATCATTTGAACATCAGAGATATTCATAACAAAAATGGTACATGTAATGTTTCATGAAACTGCGTCCCGAAAATTACTCGTTTTCACACTTTATGTTAACCCATACATGTCGAATGGAGTTTCCCCATTTTAATATTTTGGACGAGCTCATAACCTGAAACGACGCCACCGTGGTTATGTGGTGTCTGACCTGGGTCTGCACTGTTTGCCAACGTCCCACAAAATGGAGGCAAGGCTTAAATGAGGTAAATATCACACCCCGGGTACTTGATTTAACAAGTCGAAATTTTCGAAAATGTAAAAATCTAGAATGCAACTTGTAATACGGTTGGAACTGACATTGTGCTAACCCGGATGTATGTCCCTTCATGGAGAATGTAAAGTTCTACTGAAATCTCTTGTGAACAGCTCTCACATATACATACTCATACATGTACAAAGACATACGTTTTTGAAACTTTATCGAATGTAGAACGTATGGTTGTTTGACGAAAGGCCCCCTCATCATTGTCGTCCCTGGCAGTTATGCAAAAGGACGATGACTTACCCGCACATTTGAATGTGTATATTAGTATTTTAAGTAATGGTGACATGTGAAAAAGTACAAAAATATTACAGAATGCCTTCCCTTAGACGTAATGGTTATGCATAAATTAAGCTACTGACGGCATGGTGGCCATAGGCGAATCTATACAGCGTGGTAGGGGAAGGGGTGGGAGAGATTACTTGGACAAATAAATAACTCATAAGCATGGAAATGGGGCCTTATTTTATCATTTTGGTAAACCATACATGGTACATGTATGTAAAGGGTGGTCATGATTGTAGTACTTTCAAGGTATTTAAACCTTTGTCGATTTTCTGCTCTTCAGCCTCTAGAATCGTTTGAAATGCAGCAGCTTTGGTAGCTAAGTAGTAAGTAAGTAATATTTAAGACAAAGATGTCAGCTGCGACACCTAAATATTTGTCTTAAATATACGACAAAAAGTAAGAAGTTCGTAAAGTTCAATAGTTTGATGAAACTCAATTTTTAACGTACGCACTTCGTACGATGTTTTTAAGACAAAAAACACGTCGTAAACTCGTTGATGAAATTGGCCCCAGGTTGATATTTTCAAGGTATAACTGTAACAGTTACTTAGATCTATGAAAAAATGAATTTTAATAGGTGGGCCCTCGCAATTACAGCTGTACCAACAACTCTCACATCACGATTTCCGACAACTGGTTACGCAAGAGTGCTGTAATTCATAATGTATAAGGCGTGAGCTAGGAGGAACGGGTACAGGATGTTTATTTCAGTTTACATACTGTGCCCTTCTTTCAAGAGATTTCTTGACAAATACGCCGGTGTAAGAACATTTAAGGGCAGAATATCTCAAGTGTATTAGAAGGAAGTATATATACTCAACAAAAAGTTAAGGAAATTGAGTTTGAGGGGCTATGCCAAAAGATCTAAAGCATTCAAAGACTTTTGAATTTCACAATAGTATAATGTGACCATTTTTCCCTATAATGACGCTCTATCTGGGTCTGTAGCGGCCATAGCAGCTTAGTAGTCAATGTCAAAGTTGACTAGTCTTCACTCCAGTTTTCGCAAAATTCAGTTTACGGAGCAAACATAGGTTTTCACACATTAACATTCTCCAGGTCTCTCGGGAGATGAAGATGTTTAAAACATAGGACGACAGATCTGGTGGTTATAGAGGGACACCTGATCAGTCAAGTGTACATGGATGAGGTCTGTAGTCTGCCTTTTTGTGCGAAAACCAGTGCCAGTACCAGGCCTAGGATGACAATACCAGAACAAACCTCACTAGAATGAGCAAAACAATGATGTGCGCATTGACTGGTCAGTTCGCTTATCAGACATGTCTGCAATTTTAACATGTCTATGACATTTTTGGACAGAGGGTCTAACGCATAATGGAATCAAGAAACCCCAGCCTCTAGCTGCAGTGTTGCAGGAGTTATTGACGCTGATCCCTTATCACCAAATCACCAGTATTAAGAGTTTGCGAAACTGGTGCTTGACCTAATTTGTCGCTGACTGGGGACACACTCGTTACTAATGAAGGCATTCTCATCCTCGAAATGGGATGATTAAGGCTATCAAGTTAATTTTAGATGACATTTTCAAGGTTTGAAAACCTAAAATGTTTTTCATGTGTTTATGAGGAAATACTCTGTAGTCATTTTTGCGAAAAATGACTTTGACCCCTGGGTTACTTGACACTGTGCCACAACAAAGGTATTGGTACTAGCAAACTAAAGTAAACATTTTTCTCAACCTATGACATGTATCTAAACAAATAAATAAATATTGAATAATTGTTTGCTTTGCTGTTCTTATGATGCATGCTTTTCTGAGATTTCCTTAACCTTTTTGTTGAGTATATATAGTACCCAATGCACATGTATCAACAGAATCCTATGTGCTTATATATCATTGGTGAACGTTCAAAATTTCAAAAATCCTGAACTTTCGAAATTCAAATCTTAAAACTTGCTGTATGCCTACAAAGTATTAACAACTTCAAGTTTAAATGGTCGATTGCCCAAATAAGAATTGAAATAAATCAGAGAAGCTATAATAATAATCTGCCTAATTCAGCATTTTGAGGTTGACTTGCTGTCAAAATCCTGAATTAAGGAATTAATCCTGAAAACTTTCACCCATGATATATGTATGAAGTCATTCTTTAATCATTCATACACAGCTATCCATTGGGACTATAGTTCGAAGCTTGGTCAAAGTCTTTATCTACGTCCATTCTAGCTTCGTGTATCACATCGGATAGGCGGCAATCGAAAACGCTCTTAACAATCGACAGTCGCGAATAAAAAACCGCCAGAAACCGTGTTTTCGATTGCCATTCAACGCCTGACTTGTCTTTTGTCGCCAATCAGGCGACAAATGGCATTCGAAAACTCTGTTTCTAACGATTTTTAGTCTACGTTCGTCGATAGTATTAAGGTTTTCGACTGCCGCCTATCCGGTGTGTATGCGAGGTACAAAGGCTCTGTAGAGACGGCACGGATAGTCGTCGGCTGCTCACCGAGGCGATAAGTACAAAAATCTCCATTCGGGAAAGTCCGCCACAATTCGAGAAATTGGTAGATGTGCATGCAGATTGCCAAAACCTCATGTGCATTGTCAAGTTGGAAATCATTGACAAGCAAAGTAAGTAAGGGTGCAAAGAGCAGGAATCGATACAATCAAGTACCATACCTGACCCAGGATACCAATCTTAAAGTAAGACACCACAAACGAAAGCCTTATTCTGAACTGAAAAATGACTACATTAGTGACAAAACTAGACTACGAATGGCAGCACTCATCAAGACAATAAAAAAAACATGTCAAGCTTACCAGACGACACCGCTACTTCCTAGATGACAACAATGTTTTTATTTACCTTAAACATCATCGAATATTTCATGTCACCGCTTATTATTTCATATTCCCGTAAGGACCGAACCTGGACGTCGATTTCCAATTAAATCACTCCGCAGAGCAGAAACAAAATGTCAGGATCAATATACACTATTTAATAATGGAAGCTGGCACGAACTTTGAGCCGCTGTTTGACGTAGATTGGAGCATCACATTTCAGCTGGACTGTGGAAAAGGTGCGAGCAGAGAAGACTGATCAGACTGTGCATATGCGCAGTCTGATCAGTCATCCCTGTTCGCTTAAAGAGCTTTAGAAAATAAGGGTCGCCAGTAGTTTTGGTGGATATTACGCGGTGTTGGCTATTTCGAACTATTGCTGTTCCAGGAAGTAAACTAATGTTTCTTCAAATGGCGCGGCTTCAAAATACAGCATTAACCCTTATGTCCCTTAAAGCGCCAAGAAAAAAATGCATCTGAAAATGTCGTCTGCTGAAGTCGTCTGCTGCAAATAATTGCCTAACATTACTGACGAATTAAGTATAGCAGCAACAGCGTAGACCCAGAACAGACTGCTCCTATAGGAGCAGTCTGATCTGGGTCCACACTGTTGGCATAAAGGCTTCTTAAACATTTCAGCAGACGAGAAAAGCAGACGACTTTTGTTGCGATTGGCGCTTTAAGGGTTAAGCCACTTCCAGAATCAGATTGAACAGCAGATATGTCTGGTGTTAAATAAATGATGAATTATGCGTTCAATTCGTAGATCTTCTGACGATAAAATAAAGCATGCATTCTCGCGAGACCTGGCGATACCCCATCTAGAGTGCATGCCAGAGTGCTTCCTGTCTGCGACAATGATAAAGCATGTACATCGACAACACGAATCAAAAGTTAACACTTTCCTTGCTAGAGGCAATTCTTACCTTTGCAAACAGTTTGGACCCAGGTCAGGACCGACATAACGTCGGTCCTGATCTGGATCCAAACCGTGTGACACTCTGGTAGTGTTCCTGAAAGACTTTTTTGGAAAAAAAAATAAAGTTATTTTTGAAGAAGAAAAAAGTCAGCAGACGAAATTACCCAGCATGTGAAGAGCTAAGTAGCACGTACACTTAAGCAAACTTCTAAACGAACACTTTTCTAACTCATATTTTTTCTGATTTAGGCACCAATAATATTGAATGATTTTTAACCTAATCATGAGCATTTCAATTGACCAAAGTTAAGAGGCGTTTCGAGATAGTTTTCATTCATTTTACATTTTTTGGGTTCAAAAATGTAAAAATCAACGTTTTTGGTGAAAAAATATTTTTGGTGCAGTTTTATCAAATTGAAGTGCAGGTGTTTACGAACTGGTCCTGACGACTTAAAAAAACCACAAACATTTAAAATGTGATATACGGTAGATTTTACGCATCTTTAAAAAATGGAAAAAAAACATTTTCAAGATTTCTGAAAATCGTCAGAAGAGCACGATGCATTTTATTTTAACTGATTATGACAGAACTCGGATCAGTCCATTCTAGGGCGGTAAATCCTCAACGACTATTCCACACTTCCGGTCTCATTGTGAAATTTCACCAATCAATTTGACAGTACCTGTCAAAGATCTTTTTTTATTTTTCAAAAGAAGAACAGTATGAAGAAATGCTGAAAATGTCAATACTGTGCAGTAGATAATAAAGCGTACAGAGCAGTACAAAGTTTGTATCTAAATTGCATGCTTAAAGCCGATTTTTAGATTAAACTGGTGATAGGGACTGTCTTCATGTTACTATGGAAAAGAAACTACAAGACTGATTGTGTCAAAACTTTTTATTTTTGTTCATCATAAAACATGGCAGTCAGTAACATCTTCAAACAATCAGTCATGTAAACGGATAATGTTTCTTTAATATTGTTGTGGAAAATGTTAAATTTTGGAATGAGGGTACCTTTACTCGGATTCCGTCTGTGCAAGACGAACGTGTTATTTTGAAATGAAATGACTTGTAGAGTCTCGGCAAAGCCTTGTTTTCATTTATTATATTAAAATTTTGTATGACAGAATTTTACTTTTTGAACTAGCATAAAAATGTACTGTGTTCGTTTATAAGTTTGCTTCAGTGTTAATATACTATGCACAATAAATTTAGCAAATGCTGTCATGAAAATACAAGCACCGACCATCTGACAAGAATTTCCATTTAAAAACAGAATTACCAAACGCAGCGGCCGTGATAAAGTGATGTTAAAGTTTAAGACTAGCGGGTAACGTGGTTATTTCTAGCCTGAGTTCCAGTCTGATCATTTTTTCTTCTTTTTTATTTTTCCGTTCCTTGGTCAAAAATGACATCGTAATCAATAACGGACTTCCGATACCTTTGATGTGGTATATTTTATTCTCTTATTTTTTTAGAATTTTAGCATTAAATAATTTTGCCAAAATATTGACGACTGGACCCAGGCTAGGTTATTTCTGACCATTGGGTGAAGCCAAAATCCTTTTCAAGCGATTGTTTGGTCACTGAAAACCAAAAAAGCATAGTAAATACTGCACTTTTCTGAACTTTCTCAGAGAAATTTCACAATTTGACGTGTTTATTAATGCTTTTACGTTATCGCCTTTAAACGGGGTTTTTAGTCGTTTTTTCTTGAACCACATTAACAAGTAAAGCTGTTTGATGCCTTCCAACACATTCAGACAAATACTGTTGATTGAAACATCTTCACGGCTACAGAGCAGGAGCCGAAAGGTAAAATCTGACCTCACCGTTATCTCGTAAATGCGTCGCACCATTTTTCAGTAAATTAAGGTTTTAATCAACAATAAGATGAGTTACGTTGTAAGCCTATGCTATCTTTGTAAACTGATTCTCTGTTGAATTGGAACACCACTTAACATTAAAAGTTAATCAAATGATGACGACGTTTTGACGTCATTGATGGCAGATGATTTTTTTCAGCATGAAATCTCTATCACATCTGTCACATAACCAATAGTTTTAATAGGTGTATGATGCATGAGGAAGATGAAAGACCACCCGTGAAACGAAAATTCACATGCTTATCATTCTAGCATTACTTACAACAGATGTGAATTTTGCTTACTGGCCCCTCCTTTAACTCTTACTCTCCCAAAATGCCTATTTAAAGGATGGCGTCTGTAAATTCGTGGTTTCATATGCGTCTGATCCTGTTCTCGTTATTGCAATTGAAATTGTTTGATATTGCACAAAGATGGACACAAAAAGATGCGAAACATAAGAAATTGCTAAACTTATTGTGCATAGTATATATTAATATATAGTTTATGTGGGTTCCCACAGATCAGCACATAAATTATTTTGTTAAAAGGTTTAAGTGGTGGCAACATGGAGACATGTCCTATAAATGATGTTGAAACCATTCAAATCGCGGGCCGCGTTTCCAATCAAATTGCGATTATTCTACAGTAGTAAAAATACTATTCGCATTTTCAAAATGTACCCACAACATATGTTTTGGTTGAGAAATAAGAAAAAAATTCTCATGTTAACTTAATGCCTGCATATGAGTATGGAAAATGATATGAGCAGCTACATGTGATTTGCAACAATGTGGTATGTGCGACCATTAAAGTCTCAGATCAGCCTGCACATGTGCGCAGTCTAATCAGAGCCTTTGCTTGTCGCTTGAACAATCTATGGCCCTTAGGCTACTGATCAAATAAGATCAGGCTATGTAGGACTTAAAATTAATATCTACACAAGTGTATTTATCATTTTGATACAGCCAGAGAATTCATGCGAAAAAGGCTTTTTGACTGTGATACATAAATGGAAGAGAGAAGGGACTTAGAGGAATCAGTAGAATGTACATGTATTCTGTCAAGGGAAGGCATAAATTGCAGCATAAAAGATTTAAATGTTTTATCAGGGAACATACAGCAAAATTGAGTTTAAGCACTTGGAGCATTTCACAGAAGAGAAGACAGTACATTGAGGCGATTGGCAGCATCTAATGCCTTTCACAGATATACAACAACAACAGCTCTTTGAAACATGCTGCATCACACACCTGAAAAATTATGAGTAGGATGACAGCAAACATTTTTTAATGATAGCCTAATCTGCGTTGCTGTAGAGGTTGTTACTTTAGGTCCAGAAGCAAAATTTATTGTACGCAGCCATCGAATCTTGAGTAATATGACTATCACTATTTTAATGTATCTGGTCGTATATAGCTATATACTGGTAAACAGTTCCAATCACTACATGGTGGTTTTCACAAAGCTTGCCTTTGGATTTTTCGAGTGACTGAATGAATGTCTTGTTGTTTGTACAGATCCCTGACTATAGCACCACATTCCAACCTCGAAATTCCAATGTAGATACCCGTGAGAATATGTGGCCTGATGGCCTAAATTGATACAGAAATACGGGAATAATATAAGGGTGGTACACTTTTTTAAAACAATGCCCATAATTCCGGTATTCTAGCATTAGACTTTATAAAAGGATTCAATCAAAAACTAATCAGGTAATTCACTCATATTCTGTTTATTTTTGTACCATGCGCGGATCCGGGAAATTTCGTCAGGGGGGGGGGGGGGGTCTGACAAAAGAAAAGCTCTGACAACGTTTTTTTTTAGTCCTCAGCTTATTTTACAGAAGTTAAATGGCCAATTTCAAAGAAATCTATCATTTTTCAAGGTTCCAGAGGGGGTCCAACAATTTCCAGGGGGGTTCCAACTTTTTCCAGGGGCGGGCCCAATTATTGCTTATTCCCTATAGAAACCCATATAACTAGTGATTTTCCAGGGGGGTCCGGACCCCCTGTCCCCCCTCTGGATCCGCACTTGTACAAATCAGTTTACCAAGTGTTTAATAAGATTATTCTCTGATGTTTTAGTTGCTTATCTATTTTGATATTTGCCTCTAAATAATAATATAGGGATCACACATGTTTTTTCATGCATTAACATTTGCCGGGTCCCGAGGATGCTGTTTGAACACGAGGCCGATAGGCCGAGTGTTCAACATCATCCGAGGGACCCAGCAAGTGTTAATGCAATGAAACAAGCATGTGTGATCGTTATTCTTGCATATTTTACCTTGTTCCAGCCCAATTCGCACTGAAAACGCTGCTAAAACATTAAATTGTCAATTTCTTACACTGGATTTCTCTAAACAAAATGGCGTCGGCTGTGTACTTTCGAATGTCATAACCTTACGCAACGTTTTCGCGAACAAAAACATCGGCGAAATGATCAGTCTGGTCCGCAATGTTTTCCGTATATAACGTCATGCAAATAATGCAGGGCTCATTTTAAGTATTTTCAAGTACAGACCCATGTTCAAACAGCACGAGAATCTCCTGATTTGAACATGGATTTTCGTTCATTTGACAATGGGTGTAAACAGCTATACGAATAGAAATCTATGCAAGAATAAAGAAAAGCCACTTAACGTCAAAGAAGACTCAGAATTTGCCACTTAATGACAAATATCAAAATAGAAAAGCCACTAAAACATCAGAGAAGACTCAGACTACCAAGTTTCAAGGCTGCAGTACCTGCACATTCTGCATCTTTTACTCATATTTTTTCTCTGAGGTGCAAAGTCTTTATTTTAGCGAGTCCCAGGGTGCAATGGTATTGCAAACTTGTCATGAAAAAAGGGTCCAGGGCTCATAAGTTTTGCAATTATAGAGCCATTGATATGGGAAACAGCGAGTCCCATGACCCATAGGCCCAAAATTGTAAATGAATCACTGAGGCTGTAGTAGAATAAAGAACAGCAGCAACAATAGATCTTACAGGTTAAAAATCCGATGTTAGGGGCCTGCACCGTAGGCCAACTGGCAGTGATCAAAACTAATCATTTTGCCAGAGAACTCGAACATGTGCAGCAAACGTAGGGCTTTGCAGCCACTGGATGTTGAGACAACCATATTACTTGTATTTGAATGTCAGTTTTGGCGTTTCACCAGTTAACTATTTTGATCTACCGTATTGCCATTGGTATTGTTGGGTATACTTATTCCATGTTATCAGGTACCCATTTGGGCGAAATCAGCTGGCAATCGAAACGAAGAATGAACAGGCCACTTTCTTAGTCTGAAGTGTCAAGATCGTGAATAAGTTAACGAGCAGTTTATTAAACACAGTCTTATCGTCTGAATTAGTAGATGTCATCAAATAATTCGCGATCCTCTTTCAGAAATAACATTACCTTCGTTTTCTGTGCTGTCACACTATAATGTCGCCATATTGTTTACATACCTTGGCAACAATGTACTGGTACCCGAATATACCAGATTATTTGAGGTCAAACTAAATACCGAAAGATATCTCAATGCGCTGTCGCAAATCCGGGCCGAGTGGGCAGAACAATTTTATTCCGGTTTGTGATTGAATTGGACCTGTCGCGTTGTTTATTTTTATCTTATGGTATAAACAATAAACACGGCAATAATGTGTTCTTTATCCCACTACCGCTTGGAAGCACTTTAAAGTGCCCACTAATGGTACAACCCACACTGGTACTAATACTAATACTACTGCTGCTGCTGCTGCTGCTGCTGCTGCTGCTGCTGCTGCTGATGATGATGATGATGATGATGATGATGATGATGATGATGATGATGAGGATGATGATGATGATGATGATAATGATGGTGATGCCACCGTCGCTACTACTACTACTACTACTACTACTACTACTACTACTACTACTACTACTACTAGGGCCTACTACTACTACTACTACTACTACTACTACTACTACTACTACTACTACTACTACTACTACTGCTGCTGCTGCTGCTGCTGCTGCTGCTGCTGCTGCTACAACTATTACTACTTACTACTACTACCGTGCTGTAGGCAATTGGCGCACCTAATAGTTTGAGCTGAAGGACATCTGACACTTTGATAGGGTATCTGCCTATTTTTCAGATGCTTTACGAAACTTCCCTATGCTAATATCGCTGGTATTCTTTTGAATATGACGTTTGATGTATTCGGAACGAATAAAGTTTATATTTAGACAGGCAGACCCCTATGAAAATACAGGAGACGCTACCAAAGTGGGTAGGGGGTGCAAAATATGACTTCGCCAAAACATTTACTAATCAATTATTTCCACTCGTAAGGGTATTATAACATCAGTATTTGATTAAAATCACATTGAAAGTCTTTTAAAGTCCAAATTCATGAGTATTTGAATTATCATTTACTGTTGTTGTCATTTATCTGATTTGTTAAAAAATATTTTGAAGTGCAACTGTAGTCTATTCAACCTTGATGACAATTATATTTACCTGGTGCAATATTATGCAGCAATGTACTATAACCTCATCCATGCGTAAAGTACAGCTATTCAGGGGCCATGTAACTTACGTGTATTGGATAGATACAGTATTATAAATTCAATGACCAAGGGGCTACTTAAAAGGAAGCTTACTTGTACTAATTATAGCATTATATTGCCAAAAAGACTTTTTATATTACACACAAAAATCAAAATACAAGGGCTCGCCAAAGCCTCGCATTTTTGGCTGTGGGTAATTCCCCCCCCCCCCCAACACGAGTCCTAACACGATACTCACATATATTATGTAAAATATGAGGACGCATTTACATGCAAAAGGATAGTTTGGACTTGGGGGTGGAATGATGTTAAAAAGTAATTTTTTTTCTATTTTTCTAAATGTTTAGTGTAAAAGATGACCATTTTAGCCCAAAAATAAGGTTGTGCATTCATTAAATTGGGAAATTAAATGCATGTCGTAAAATAGACACTAACAGCGAGCTTACATATGAAGATGGAAGCATTTGATCGACTTTATTTTTTTCAAAAGTCATAGGCAGCGATACACTGTGGTCCCCATTACCACCGTCAAAGGTCCTTTGCAAGTGTAAACCTGTTTCACATCAACGTTTGGCTGTGCAATTTTCCGCAGGCATCAGTACATATAGATGTGGTTAATCTTATAGGTCACTGATGATACTCAATGTATTTGGGAACCAATTTTACACGCTTAAGACGGCACTGATAACAATTTTGTAATATTATTGGTTGTTATAGCAAGTCTATAGTATATAGAAAACTATCTCCAGAACACTTTAACCAGGTAACGTAGTCATTCGCTTTTCAGATTCCATATATAGCTTACTTCATAAATAGATATTAAATTGTTATACTGCATGAAACAACCGTTGTTCTGTTGTTGTCTTTCCTTATGAACACACAGTTAAACAAATTTCTTATTTTCGAAACTGATTTTAAACATTGTTTGTTAATTGTCAGGATATCCTCTAGCAATTGTTCAATGGAATTCCCTCCCTGAGTCTGTTGCATGCTTGCAAAGCCTTGATGCTTTCAAGGCAGCTGTCTGCAAGCTGCAGCACACACGCCCATAGATCCCCAAAATGTTTGTTTTTAACTGATTTTACCTAACTCTTTTCTATCATAACCTATTATCTGTTTTTATCCTTCACTTTTATGTTTTTAAACCTCTGTACTATAATTCTTCCTTTTTTACTGTCTTGTACTAACAGACGCTGCGCCAACCTGCCTAGAATGTCCGTGAGGGCGTATGGCAGGATGAAGAGAAAGAAAATATCCAAGCTCTTCCTTGGAGAGCTTTTGTGTATGGCGAATTCTGTCAAAAATAAAGCAACAAAGGGTTTTGGGTGCTTATCATACATTTTTTTTAATTTTTGCAGAATACTAATTCCCCCTTGGGGTGGGATGGGGTGGCGAAGGGCAGCGCAAGGTAGGTAGGCTCAATTCTCGACTATACTCGCAACACCATGCAGGTGCGTGACGCCTATTCGGTATTTCGTACTACCTATTCCAACAATTTCGAGATACGGGAACCAGTCAAAAACTGCTGATTTCGAAAGAAATGTCAACATCATACAAGATACATATTAAAAGCTAATAAAACACTTTTGTTCTACATTTGTTGTAAGTAATAGCAAAGTTTTAGGTTGACTTAAATCCTAATGCATTATATTCATTATTACCAGTGTTAGGAACTTCGCAGGAGCTTGGCTTGGACGAAGTATCAGTTTTCGTGGCACAAAACCATCTACATCTACATCATACGTCGACGCAGTCACTCTTGACTCTTATGCGACGGTGGTGGTGCTGGTAAAAGAACGGAAAAGAACGATAGTAAAGTGAGAAGAATCGGGGATAGATAAAGTTGCAAAGTTTGGCCCAGCCACATGTTCATCCCTTCAACTCTTACCAATCCGGCTACGGTGACCGCTAAGGGGCATGGTAACCCCACATTCTGAAATTGAGCAATAATGTTTTGTCAGTGACAGCATCAAGTACATTTCTGAATGCGAAATATTTGACCTACTAAATAACGCCATCATTATGAAATGATTATTCTTTGTGATTGAAACATCCAGCCTAGTGATTTCCTTGTGCTATGCTGGTGGGAACTTCGTGGGCCCTGGCATCTCCTAGGTGGTAGCGGGTCAACTCGGCCTGAAGTCAAGTCGGCCGGCGAGTCAAGTCGGCCTTGGTCAACTTGGCCTGGTGTAGATTCCATTGTTACCTTTGAAAAATAATTGTTTGTGGTCACTAATTAACAATGAAAACATATTTTTCTAATTGTCAAACATTGTAATTAAGCTCTTGTTGGATTAAAGGTGAATGTTCTTCATGATCAAAGGTAAAATACTGCCGAGTTTTCGCACTTTTTGTCATGCGCGAGTTCCCATATCTTGCAAACAAGGCAATTAATGTTTTCTGAACATTTGACTAGTAAAAGCAGTGTTTGCAATTAAAAGTCTGATCAAAGTAAGTAAGGGTGCAGAGATCAGGAATCCATACAATCAAGTACCACACCTGACCCAGGATACCAATGGGAAAGTGACAAACTCACAGCAATTAACAAGAAAGGTGCCGATTGTTGTTTTTTTAAGGTATGATTAGTGCGGCCAGGGACACTCTATATCAACTGACATCAGCTGATATAGAGTGTCCCTGGTGAGGAAAATGGAATAAGTGGCACATAAAATTACGTTTTTTTTTATTATCTGCTAGTAACCGTTTTCTTTATCATAACATAACATAACATTTCTTTATTGATCAAGCTCAGATAACATAATTTGTTACATATGAGCGGATATACATAATACAGCATGTAGTGGCATCATGGCGGAGAGAGAGAGACAGAGAGAGAGAGAGAGAAGCAAATCAGCATATATTGACTTACTTTATAAAGGTATTACAATGCAGTGTTATAACCATTTTCGTTGCTTATATGCATACATTTCTAAACCCCAAAGTGTCAGGAAAAATACATCTGGAAAAGACCGCTGCCCATACCTCTGTCGCATATATCTGCTAACATTATTGGCATATATCTGCAAACGTTGCGGAGCCAGACATCCTTCCTCCAACTTTTGTTGAATAAACTCATTTTTATTAAACACATTCCCGCCATGCTTAATATGGGACCAGGCCGACTTGACTCAGGCCTACTTGACCCAAGGCCGAGTTGACCCGCATTCTCCTAGGTAGCCAGATTGGACATGGACTGAAAATGCACTTGACCAATCTATCTATGTTTCTTCTGTCTCTCCTATCTTTGTTGTTGTTTTTTTCACTTCGAACTGTCCTATCAGCTCCTACTTTCTCTTAAAAAACGCACCCCCCTGCGCTAACAGTCAAGTGTGACGCACGGCGTGTAAACCGTAGATGTAGCAGTTGGAGATCATCAAGAGGAAGATCACTGAGACAATTGAGAGCTAAGATGGCCACTTCTCGCTATACGAACCCCTGGATGAACTCGGAGATTAAGGGAGCCATCAGATGAAAGCAGAGGGCCTACAGGAAAGCACAGGAATCAAGACAACTTGGCCACAGAACAATTCAGCAACACATTTTTTTTAGACAACTCGGCAATACATTTTGAGACAACTTGGTGACACTTTATGAGACATCTTGTTGTGTAACTTGGGGACACTTTTGTTCAAAGTCAATAGACCAGTAACTGATCACCATAATTGGTAATCAGGTGCAATTAGGGAATTAAAGTAACAGATCATTATAATTGGTAGTCAGGTGCAATTAGGGAATTAAAGGGAATGACGCATGCAGCAACTTAGTAGCAAATATTTTACCAGCAGAACCCCCACCTGGGTACCCACTCCCCATCGGACCGAGGGGATGTGGTCAAAACTTTTTCAGAATATGGTCATGTTGCATATCAAATTAAAGGGAATGACACTGCAGCAACATGGTAGCAAATGTTTTACCCCCAGAACCCCCTTGACATGGGGATGGGGTCGAAGGTCTTTTTTCAGAACATGGTCATGTTCAGTTGCATATCAAATGAAACAGAATCAAAAATGCAGCAACATGGTGGCAGATATTTTGCTAGCAGACCCCCAAAAGCAAAAGGTCAGAATTCAACTTCTTCAGAAGTTCAGAACATGGCCATGTTGCAAATTAAATGGAATCGCGAATGCAGCAACATGCAAGCGCATTTTCTGTCCTTACACACACGCTTGACCCCTGAGTGGGATCAAACATTTAATTCATAAAGTAGTCATTTTGCATATCAAATTAAGGGGAATGAAGAATAGACTAAGATAGAAGCAAACACTTTGACCTTACACACCCCCCTGACCTTGGTCAGGTTGAAGTCAGATATTGAAATTGTACAGATAAGTGTAGTTTTTATTGAACTAAGTACTGAAAACTAGTTAATAGGCTTTTAACTTTGATCTGTATGGTACTGGGCAATGTTTTATGTGACCTTGGCCCCCCAAACCAAATTTCAAATAATGCATTTTCTTGTAAATGCATCTCTTGGTTAGAGAAAAAAAGTGGGTATTTGTGATGATGTACCGTCGACTGAAGTCTTGTTTACAGTAAAACCTGTCTTAGGCGGCCACTCAAAAATAGACAAAACAAAGATCTTAATGATCAATGGTAGCTTAGTGAAGGTCGAAAGTATTGCAGAATGCTCCTCTTGGGGCATTCTGCAATACTTTTGACCTGCATTAAGCGAAATTTGGTCTTTAAAACCAATTTTGGTCTTTTTTTTTAGTGGCAGCTTAAGACAGGTTCTACTGTAGTTTTTCTTTTTGTTTAACACCACTTTTTCAGACTCTGGCATGTAATGGGTGAAAAAAAGGTATATGTAATTATTTCTGGGCAGTAGTCCTCAAGTCGTATACCCAAGAATGACATCTATCCGAGAGCTACCTGCTGAAGTGAGGTCCTATCTGAGGTCAGGTGTTACCGTGACCAGTATAACACAATGTGTCGAAGAACTCTTACTGAACTCTGTGGATGCTGGAGCCACTTGTGTGGCAGTGAGGGTCGATCTAGACTGCTTCAAGATTCAGGT
The DNA here is from genome assembly GCA_964019695.1 of Loripinus fragilis. Classification (NCBI taxonomy): domain Eukaryota; kingdom Metazoa; phylum Mollusca; class Bivalvia; order Lucinida; family Lucinidae; genus Loripinus; species Loripinus fragilis. The sequence continues at coordinate 62,858,814 of OZ026514.1, read as the reverse complement.
GGTGGATAATGGTGCTGGAGTAGCTCAAGAGCAGCTGAAATTGCTTGGAGAAAGGTACAGTGCAATCCCTTTATAACACATCTCATTATAACATGGATTTGGATATAACATAGTCATGCTGTGGCACACAATGTTTTTGTCGTGGGTCGGAATTTTACTCAGGTATTATTGAAAAATGACCGTTTCACTCCTTTGTAAAATTGCTCTTTACTTATAACAAGGTCCATTCCTTTAGACCCCACACATAGTGTTATAAAGGGACTGGACTTTAAAAGAAATTTTATGGCACAACCTTGGCAAATTAAGCCCTTTTTTAGCAAAATAAGGAGGGTATTTTCTGATTTTTTCAAGTTCTTGTATTTTTAAATAGGCAGCCTTTGAGTTAGGGACTCCCAAACATTGCTTTTTGACTAATGATATTTGGTGTCAGAGATTGAAGAACCTTCAATATTATCACACCTTAGGCCTAAAATAAAAAAAAAATGTGTTCCAGGTTACCCGACCCTGCCTAATTTTTGTCCAATGGCCCTAATTTTTTTAAGCATTTTAAGGGATTTCCAAGGGATTTCCCGGTTCAGCCATATTGTTACCACATCTTCCGCATTTAAAACATTTAACAAGGTAAAAATATTTTCCTTCCTACCGTCCCTATTCTAAATTTTATGTAACCTGAAACACACTTATTTTTTTTCTTTGGCCTTATCATTCATAAATGGGCCAATACTGCATTAGATTTTCTGGAAAAAATATAATTTTATGCATTTTGAAAGGCAAAATGCCTTTCAAAATGCATATAATTATATTTTATTCCAGAAAAAAATAAATATAAAAAAATATATTTTCAGACCCGTTTCCCGAAAAACACTTATTTATTATTTGGCCTAACGTTGTCACCATGTCATAGCCTTGTGCGCAAGCAAAAGCATCAGTGGAATGTTTAGTCAAATCCAGAACCCACTCCTACGGACAAGGTAAATTGAGATCTGATGAGTTTCCCATAGCAGCCGAATGGAGTGCTATAAATAGCACATACTTTGTTTGCAGGAGTGAACTCTTTACATTTAATGTCATGCAAAGAACTCTTGGCTCATTTTAAGTATTGTCAAGTTAAATCCCATGTTCAAGCAGCATGTGAATCTCGTGATTTGAACATGGATTTATGACAATGGCTTCAAACAGCTATGCACTTTTAAAAGTATTTCATGAAAGAATGTAGGGATTACAAAAAAAAAATCATGCATTAATGTTAAATTAACATTTAAAGTAAATCAAACAAGACCACCTGCTCTCTCATCATAAGTGATATTATTGCCAAACTTAAAAGGACACATAACTACATCACAAAGTCAGGTCTAAACATGAAAGTCCCACAAGAAAAGTGAGAAATTACAGACAAAAAAAACAAAAACATAATCACCCCTTTAGAACAGACAGTGGCCCCAGCTTCCCTGGGGCTTAAATAATTACTTGCCAGATGTTCATTCTTAATTTTGTTGTTGTTGAAACACTTAGTTGTTTAGCTCTCAAAGATGCTTTCAAAAGTAAAGCAGAAGGCAAAGATCAGGAATCAATACAATCAAGTACCACACTTGACCCGAGTCACCATATGAGAAAGTGACAAAAACACAAGGAAACATCACACACAAGAGAGCCAAGAGGCCAGCCCTTTCCCAGCAGGTGACCACAAGGCTGCAAGGAACAAACAACTGACAGTATAATAAAGACAAACGTGAAACATAAATAACAAAAAGGATCCACAATAGAAGCACCGCCTTGGAACGGTCAGTAAAAAAAGTCTATGGAGGGTTTAAATATGTTTAAGGGTACCAACCTACCCTTAGTTCCAAACTCATTTAATGTATCATCATAGACATCCATGAAATCAAATTAACAAGCTGTGATGAAACAAAGATAAGGGCTCATATCTATCTGCTTAGTTGAGAAATAAGAAAACCAGCTATTTGCATATTCTATATACATGTACACCACAAATATATCTACCCCAAATATTTGGACAGACAGCCTAAATCCAGATCAGCCTGCTCCTAAAGGCTGATCATGGTTTACACTGTTTGCCATTCCAAGACACGCCTCATCAGATTGTAAGACAGACCTGAAATTTTTTTGTGATAAATATGGCAATAAATTATGGTGTGCCAATTTAAAGGGTAATTAAGGTGTGCAAATATTAGGGTAATCTGTTTAGGCATGCAGCTTTTAACGGTACAGTAAAACCTGTATAAAACAGCCACTCTCAAAAAGACCGAAAATTGGTTTTAAAGATCAGTTATCGCTTAATGCAGGTTTAAAGTATTGCAGAATGCTCCAAGGGGAGCATTCTGCAACACTTTCAACCTTCATTAAGCTACCATTTGTCAAGATATTTGTTTTGTCTATTTTTGAGTGGCCATTTAACACAGGTTTTACTGTAAATGCTTTCACATCTATTAATTGCTGTTTTTGTAGGTATGCTACAAGCAAGTGCCATTCAGTAGCTGATCTCAGTAACCTGACATATTTTGGCTACAGGGGTGAAGCTCTAGCAAGTTTAAGAGAGTCTTGTTCTATTCTCGAAATAACAACAAAAACTAAACAGTCGAGTAAAACCTACAGTAAGCTCTTCCAAGATGGAAGGCCACTTGAGGTGATAGAGTCAACAGTTCCCAGGCCAAGTGTAGGGATGACAGTGACAGTTCATGACTTATTCAGCAAATTCCCTGTCAGAAGACGATCAACAAACGTTAGCTTGGAGCTCGAAAGAATTAGACAGAGAGTTGAGGGACTGGCTCTTCTAAAACCTGAAGTATCAATAAGTTTAAGAAATGATTCTGCAGGCACTATTCTTCTACAAACACATAAAGCAAGTAACAGTTTGCTGACTTTTCAGTATTTGTTCGGGGCCGCCAAGGCAGCTACCTTGTGTGAGGTCCATGGATCTAAAAACTATTTCACTATTGAAGGGTATGTGGGAAAAGAAGGTCATTCCAAAAAAGAGCTTCAGTTTTTGTATGTAAATGGCAGGTTAGTGTTAAAAACAAGAATTCATAAAATGATTAACAAAGAATTAACTAACTCAGCTATTTTCAAGAGAAAATACGAAAGCAGTCCAGCTATTATAAATAAGTCAGTGTTTGTTAAAAGTCCAGGAAGGCGGCTAGAAAGATATCCTTTATTTGTGCTGAATATAAAATGCCCTTGGACTAAATATGATATCACTTTTGATCCGTCTAAAACTCTGATTGAGTTCAAAGATTGGGACACATTACTGGAACTAACAAAGGAAATATTGAATACTTTTTTAAAGAAAGAAAATCTGAATATTGATGATGAAATGGAAACAAAGCTTAATCCAGCCACATTGTCAGTTGAAAATGAAGGTGAATGCAGCAGTGAGAAAACTGAAGAGCTGGGGAATTGTAATGTTATTTCTCCTTCTAAATTAAAGGATACACTTTTTTCAAAACCAGCAAAAAGGAAGTGCAGTGAGACTGATCTGTTTAAGCCACCTGTTTCTATCTCCATTGAAGAATGGAAAGCTGAAAATAAGATAAGAAAATTTGAGTTTTACAAAATGCCAAGTGTACATACTCTAAGTGGTGACAATACAGAAGACAATATTTCTTCCTCCAGCTGGTCAGATGAGTCTCAACAGGCTTGTTTTAACAATATAAGCAATGAAGGAGCAGAACTACAAAGCTTGCTACCCAAAGTTTCTAGGAATGCTAGTAGTTCAACAGCTACATGTAATTTAGAGCGCCCAAAAGATGAATTAAGAGAGGCTAACTGTGCTAAGTTGCCACAGGCTGGTACCAAAGAAAATGTTTATAATCCTACAGTTACAATATCATCAAGATCTGGTCTATCAGAGTTCAAAAGTTCTATTGGTAAACCAGTAACTGATTCAAGGAGGCTTGTAAATGTGGATGAAAAACTTAAAGCAAGTTTAAATTTACCAAGTGCATTCATAGTTGATGGAAAATCTAATGAATCCTCCACTAACTTACACATCACAGACAAACTTACAAGTTCTTTACAAAGATTTAGAAAAGGTTTACCTTTAGCCAATACAAAACCTGAAATTCAGTACACCAACGCATACAAAGGTATACAAACAGAAAGCAAGGGAGCAGGAGCACTGTGTAAATCAGATATATCTCTTGTTGATTGTAGAATGGATACCCAATACACTGATCTATTATCACATGAGCAAAGTCCTTGTGGCCACAAGGACTTTGCTCATATGATAGTAGATAGCAAAGACAATAATTATCATTTGAATGAGTTGCAGACTGTACCAGATAGATACACAGCTTGTAAACTCACTACACATCTAATTCCCTCCAGTAGTACCACTGACAAGAGGGAGACATTGTTTCGTGATGGTAGTTCTAACAGTTCCCAGATATCAAGAAAGAGGCAATTCCAGATATATGAAAAAGACACAGTTGCTAAAAAATTATCTAGACTTTCTAGGCAAAAAACTGCAGTTATATCAGTCTCCAGCAGTTCTTATATGGGCAGTCCAGTGGAGGCAGGTGTAATTTGTAATGAAAATACCATGTTAACTGCGACAAAAATACAAGATTTTGGCTCGTGCAGAAATGATGCTCAACCCTCCTGTAGCACCCAGCCTAACTTTGAATTTTTTCCAAGAGCCTGTTTTACTGAAGCTTCACGTGGTCATTCAAACTGTGTAGACCAGAATGCATTTTCTGATGGTGAATCAAATAAATTTGAAACCAGTGGTGTGCACAGTAAAGCAAAAAATAAAAAACCAAATGAAAATGAAATGTGTTTCCATGAAGAAAATTCAAGTGATATAAATTTATTCAATGAACTGAAAGATGATAATGGTTTAAAGGATAGTGATTTTGGTGATGGTATTTTGTATTCTTGTGATATTTGTCCAGGGACCAGTGGACATGATCTACAATTGCAACATTTAACAACTAGAAACATTGAGGTTGTTCCTGCAATTAATTCTAGTAAATCTTGTGATACAAGTCAATTTACGTGTATGTCATCTGAGCCTCATATAGATATATGCAATAACCACAGTCTGGAATGTGATAACTTAGATGGAGCTGTTGCAACATGTGAAGTACTGCAAAAAAAGACTGATATGGAAAAGTCAGACAATTTAAGGTTGACATCAATTGATAATTCAGAGTGTGGGCAATTTGTTCTCTCAACACAACAATTTAGTCCTAATCTTAATGCAAGTCAATCAGGCCTGAGTGATAAAATCACAAATGTTTCTATTTCTCAAGGATTTACGACTAGAGCTTCTCCAATGGTGACAAGTCCATACTCCGAAGGATTTTCTCCTTGTTTGTCAGTATCCTCAAACAGTACTGACAATTCACCTTGTCAGCTTGGTCATAACTTAAAAAGTTTAGACAAAGAGAGTGAACATGATAATTTACCAATACAGACTGACACTATTTTGCAACAAGTATTCACTGATAAAGATAATGAGTTGGGTAGTGTAGAGGTTAAGTCTGATCAAACACAACAAAACAGTTCTTCACCGAAAATCAGTTCAGTAAGTGATATCAGTTCACCAAAACTTATCTCAGATGTAATGCCAATAGCTAAAGTCATCCCAAAACAACGTGAGAATTTGGACAAAGATGTTATTAGAGATGGAACAAAGACTGTCATTAATTCTTGTTCAGTGACAGGGACAAGTTCAGAGGATTTGATTTTCAGTAATAAAACAGTTACAATCTCTCAAATGTTAATCACAACTCCTCAAGAAGAGAGTCAGAAGTCTGCAGCTTCAATAGAAAACAATGATTCAGCAAGCATTCATTTCAGTGATATTTTTACATCAGCTTTAGCTGAAGGAAATTATGGTGTATTAGAAAAAGAGCACATAGAATGTCCAACAATGGGGAAAGAGAGTTATTATGAAGGACAGAATGGAATTGAAAGTGAACAAATATCTTTAGATGATATGGGCCTTGATGAGAGAAAACCGGATTTTGATGCATGCGAACAGCAAAGGTGCAGATCAGACTGTGCATCTGCACAGTCTGATCAGCGCCTTTGTTATTCGCCATCTTGGAAAGAAAACTGTTCTGAAGGAGAGAATGGAGTTGAAAGTGAACAATCACCATTAAATGATATATCCAGTACAAATGATGAAGCACTAGACATATCAGATCCACAAGTTCCTTCACCTGATGGTGCTGGTGATGACACATTATTACAGTCAACACCAGACAGCTACAGCGTATTCTCTACTTGGGATGAAAACCTTAAATCTGATGCTATACAATCCATTGACTCTGTTAATGCAGTTGTCATGCCTGGTAATGCTAAATCTTTAGAAAGCAAACACCATAAGGGTCTTACAGAAACAGTTTCTGTTGAAAACAATGAAAACTTCTGTGATAATCTTGTATCTGGCAAGACAGAGGAGCTAGTGACTGTGGCTAAACATAACCTAAAGGCCCGAGATGATACTTGTGAGGATTGTCTGAATGTGCAAAGCCAGCCCAGAGAAGATTCAGAGAAAGAAAAATCACTTCTTCCTGAAACAAATTCAGAGGCAGAAGAGCGGAAATGGATACAGCTGAAAGATCCACAAACTGGTATGTTTGCTTTTTTCAAAGCCTTACAAATGGGCTCAGTTGGTAGAGTGCTATACTTGGGATTGCAGGGTTGCTAGTTTGAGCATCACCACCACCGGAGTCGCTGTGTTATGTATTTTAGCAAGACACTTTATCCTCTGCTTAGTACCGCTGCCAGGAAGACCCAACCTGGCATGACTGAAAAATTGTTGACCGGGACGTAAAGAATCAAACCAAACAATAACAATGATTTTGTCATTTTTCGAGCCAGAACACCAGCAATGGTTTTTTTCAGGATGTAAGAATTCATAGATAGAATTTGCTTGCTTTGCAGGTAGTTGGACAGGTGGATAAGAAGTTTAACAAATCATCCCATCTGGATTATATAAATATAGTTTAGATAATCCATCAGTATTAAGTCGATCAACACTTTTTCCGCCAGTAACAACTTTTGTCCTCTGCTCTTTTCAACAGCTTATGTTCTTAGGTAGCCTATTTTGCAAACGACATGGACCCAGATCAGACTGCTCCTCAGGGTCCATAGTGTTTGCTCTAGTTTGACATTCGTGTGAGTATATGCAGCAGACATAAAAAGCAGACAACATTATCAGGACAAAGAAACAGTGACAAGATAAGGGTTAAATATGTTTCACATTTGTTACAGGCAAGAAGATACATGTTCATTCGTTACTTGGTACAACAGTGACAGACAGCCAGTGGAAGACTAATCACCATTCCAGTTCATCTCAAGGTACTGTCAATAAGGATTTCCAATTTTTTCTCCCTTAGATCTCGACCAAATTTTTTGTTATTGAGCTGCAAAAAAATTCTTGTCAGAATATCAAAACCTTGAAGGCCCAGATAAAACCATCATTTGGAAGCAGTCTGATGCAAGTCTGCATTTCAACCCAGAGCTCTCGGAAACGCAGAATTACGCATATTGGTACGCACGTTTTTTCCCTGGGACGCATGATTTTCGCTAGGTGAGAGTTCCGCGTACGCATGTTTTTTAGTCGGCACACGCTAAAAATCCAGTAGCTGAGAGATAAGTACACACCGGGAGATAAAAAACCCTTTGATATTATCGATCGTGACACGCTTTTTCGAGCCGCCTGTCTTGTCTCAGTTGACCAATCGTATGACTCGGACTGCAGTGTAGCAATTCTGACAGGTGATTGACAGGATTACCGATGCGGGACAGTGTGATTATTACGAGGTGATTATTAAAGTAATTAAGCAAGGATTATCGGATAATTGTTTGAAGCAGATGCACTACCGATTTACCGTTAATTTAAGGGAGAAAAACTAATAGGGTATTGTAAACAACATTGGACTACCGACTTCCGAATTCGACTGAGAAAACACTTGTTTGCGATTTGAGCAACATATACATGGAGAGAAAAAACAATAAAGTTACGGATTTGCATTTCTTCATTCGTTTATTGCTAGGCAAACAAAATAGTCTGAGAATTGTTGAAAAAAACAGTACAGCGGTAAGCCATATACGGTAACGTCCTACTGACAAAAGTTCTAAATCAAGCTACGCTACAAGCACATCATCGGTTCAAGCCGAGTGTCTAGATGAATAAACACAAACAAACCACTTTCAGCCAGTAAAATCGTTCATTCTAAATCATGGAAGCCATGTTAAATGGCTAAGTAATGTCAGTCTATTCATTGCAATCGCCGTAGAGATGCGTTTTTTAGAAGAAAAAAGACTTCCGTCTGCATAAGATTATATAAAACAGAGGACTGCTGTCTGTCTGCCTGCCTACCTGCATGTCTGTCTGTCTGTCTTGTTAATGAATTAAACAAGTACCAACAGTTTAATCTTTTATTCTTCTGATAAGGCCAAACAAAAAAATGTGTGTTCAGGTTACATGAAAAATATACCAAAATATTTCGTTTTGTTAAGTAGGAACAATAAATGGTTAAAATCAGTTGATCTAAAAATTATTCAAATGTATCACTTCCGGCTAAAATGGAAAAGATCTACCGTACGGTATGTACAAATTGGTGGGACTCCAACTTTTTAAGAGTGGGACTCCCACTTTATCCAGTGGGACTCCTACTTTTTGCCAGATGGGAGTCCTGAACTCCTGTTTTCAAAATCCTAGTGAGAGCTCTGTCAACTCTTAGCTCGCCAGTCATGACTTTTGTCATATGATCTCTCTCATCTGCTTATAAATGTTCTTAGGTAGCCTATATTGCAAACAATATGGACCCATATCAGACTGCCCCCTCGGGAGCAGTCTGATCAGTGTACACATTGTATACTCACATGAAAAATTCTAGTCTGAAGTGCTCTAGAAATTATGCAGTGGACATACACTGTAAAAAGCAGGTGACATTTTCAGGACAAAAAATAGTGGCAAGATAAGAGGGTTAAGGCTTACTAACTAGAAATCTAAATTTAGAATGAATGCCCAATGGGATAACAGAAATCCTTTATTTGGGGTTTGTAACAATGCATTGCTCGGAGCTATCTAGATTTAGAATGTTTGCCCAAGTATGGTGACTCAGTTGGTAGAGTGTTGACTTGGGATCGAAGCTTCACTACAAACAAAAAGCAATATGAGAAACCCTGTATTTGGGGTATTTCTCTGACAGAGTTAGGCTACAGAGATTTGCTAAAATCTTGTTTAGCTACATGTATATCCAGGAAGGGAATCACAAAGGTGAAAATCAGACTGTGCATGCAAAGAAAACAGGGCCTGAGGTTACAAAACTTTTCATTCTGAACTGAACTGCATAGAATTTATCATGATCGTTAATGTTAATGTTGGCATTTTAACATTCTGAGCATGTTAAATAGAACATCAGGTGAATATTGTCCCCAGTTGGTATATCAATTGATTCCACACATTTCATGGAAAATCTGATAAAGATCAAGAAAAATCTTTGAAAAATGGTAATTGATTTAACTCTTGTCATTCTGAATATTTTTATGTACTACACTGCTCCCCAATTTTTATCCTATGAAACCTGCAGCAGCATTCCATTTGTAAGCATGCACCTTCAATCAGAGAGGGAAACAGTGTGGATCCTGATCAGATGGCTTCATCAGAAGCCAGCTGATCTGGATCTACAGTGTTGTCAAAGAGGATCAATCTGGATTTAGCAGGACAAGGTTACTACTAAAACTTTATTGCCACACTGATACCAGTAAAAAAAAAGCTTCAATGACGTTTCACAGCATCGAAATTCATCAAGTTTTATTTTTCAGAACATTGTGAAAAGGACACCGCAAAAGTCAGTATCTCTGAAGATGGGAACAAAATTGATAAGCTGTCACCAACAACAAGCAAGACACTACACAGTTTAATGGTGGGCCATTTTACTACAGACAGTACAACCAGTGATGATAATGAGGAAGAGGCATCAATTAAATGGAGAGATTCTCGCTCTCTCTCTGGCTACACTTCTGAGCAGGGTAAGTTCTGGTTTGAAATATTTCAGCATTCCATTTCTGAATATTTTCTTCAGCATCAGTTCAGATTTTAGCCCCATTGTGAGAATAACTGCTTTTGGGGTTTGTGCACTGGCCCCAAGGTTGTAAAGCTTTTTCATGCTCAACTGAGCACAAAATTTCAACTGCTCATAAAAACTAAAATACGGACAAATAAAGAAGTTTCTTGCTTTAAGTCTCTCAGATGTTGTATTTATCATGATTATTAATTTTAAAATGCCAACAATTGGACATTGTTTAATGCTCAACTCAGCTGCGCATAACATTTCAACTGCTCATAAAAGCTGAATGCTGAAAAATAATGCTCTCATATTACATTGTATGTATTTATCCTGCTAATAAATGTTAAAGTGCCAACAATTGTTGGCCTATTAACATTTAGGAGTCAGATAAATTTCATGCTCAGTTGAGTTGAACATTAAAAAAAAGTTTTATATTCTCAAGGCCTATTCAGCAACAAGGATGCCTTATATACTTGCATGCAGCAAATATTTGCATATGGCAAGTTAACATTGATCAATTTGCAGAGAGACATATACCCGCTAACAGAATACTAAATAGCTGGTATTTTACCTAAAACAAATTTTGTTACCATGACTTTGGGGGATAGGAAAATTTTCTCATTTGTAACATTTTGGCCAAATATTTTCCTCAATTTGCACATTTTGTTAAGAATTTAAAGCGTAAAATTGTGATTATTTTCTTACCCATTAATTTCACATTTTGTTTTGGGAACTCAAAAGAACCGTCTCATTGAGACAATTCTTTTGAGTACCCACCACATATGTTTTGGTTGATAAATAAGACATTTAATTTCAAATTAGAGTCTCTTATAATGAATCCGATTAGGATTCCATCTCTCCATGAATCCATGTAAATAAATTGTTTTGCAATATAGGGATCAAACTTGTTTTTCTATGCATTAACATCTGCTGGGCCCCGAGGGTGGTGTTGAAACCGGAGCATGAAAGGCGAGGGTTTTAACGACCCCCGAGGGGTCTAGCAGATGTTAGTGTATCTGAAAACCCATGTATGATTGTTATTATTGCATAAAGTCATTTTGTCTCTTGAAAACTTTGGAAAAACTCTTCGAAAAGTTCATTTTTGTATTACTATAATCAGGCTATAGGACCCTGACCATATACAATGTATTTTTTGAGCAAAACAAAATGGCGGAAGGGGGCATAAGAAACACCACCATTGGGGATTCCGTTGGTGTAAGTTGCTTTTATTCCCACAAAGGACCAAGTTGGATGCATGTTTAGCTCTGTCATTGTCCAGACCTTGTTAGTGCATACGATTTTTGTCTAATAGGCTAGTATGTTTTACATAATTTACAAAGAAACGTGATTGAGTGGCTCTGCTCATGTATTTTGCATTCATTTGGTCAACTTCAGAGAGTGAAAACACATCATCAAAAGAGCATTTTTGCTCAAATATTATGCACAAATACCTATATTGTATCATACTCAGAAGAAACAAAACCTGGTAAAGGATATATTGTATAAAATTTGAATTAAACACTTTATTTGACCACTGTACATAAACTAAAAGTTCTAAAACCGCATGCAGAACAGCTCAGTTTATTCGAGCAGTACTGGACAGGTATTATGAGCACATATTTTACACTGAGCGGGTATTTTGAGTCAAATTCTGTACGGGTGTTCCGAGTATTGAAAGTGTTATAATAATCTGTTGTTAATGAATTATTTGAATCTTTGAACGCACCCACTTATGTTATATTCCCAGCATTGGAATTTAGTTCTGTTACGTGCATCAAGGTCTATCAGGACAGCCAGAACTGATGAAAGCAGAACTCTCTGGTATATATATAGAAAATCACCCAATATGCCTTTGTACCATGGTCTAGAGTTTTTCTCGTTGACTTTGCTGATGATTTTTTTATATTTAACCTCAAATATGGACTTTGGCACAGAAGAAGAAATGTTTACAATGCCAGACCATTTACTCTATTAATCCAAAAAGTTCAGAAAGGTAAGCAAGGCTTCAAATAATTTTGACTGGCATCAGTACCAGTACAAGTCCAAATAAAACTTGGTCAATACAAGCTATTTTCATTCTGTACAAGTAATCCGATAATATGTAGACTATATTTACCTTGTTTATATATAAAGTTTATAAAACATGCTGTCTTCTGAGAAATTCATACTTTCAGTTTTTACCCTGACTGGTTCACACGAAATCACTCTGGCCAAACGGATAGCATTAACTCCCCAAGAACAAATTCTTCAGAAACACATGTTCTTCAAGGGGAAAAATGATGGCTAAGGGGCGCAACTGTAGGGAAGTTTGTATCAAGAAAAAATAAAGATTGATATGCAGTCCAGCATGTTGATTAAGATTACTGAAGCGCATAGATTTTAGTGGATTCACAAATCATTTCAAATATCAAGTTTCTGCTGGTTCAAAACTGATTCAATGCTTCATGGTACTACATGTTACTGGTGAAAATGTACCATACAGGCAAAAACACACCTGTATTCATTACGTCCTAATTATTAACTCTATCCATATTTGGGGAAAATGTACCCAAAATTTGTGCATGTACAGATGCTATCTGGAGCACTGGGTAGGCTGTTAGCTCAAGTAAGCGTGCCTCCCAAGGAGCAATCTGATCAGGGATTACACTGTTCATGATTCCAACCCAACTTAAACAAACATTCTGATGGGCAATCGCAACATATTGGCCTACAAGTCAAGCTTTAAAAGTTTGTGCACAGCTATCTTGTATCTGGTCTGGCTTTCATTTACTTCTCTTCTTTGTGTTTGTTTTAGGCAAGTATGCAAAGGGTTAACTTGCCATTAATGACAGATAAATAAACCTTGGACAGCGTATAGACATTTAGTGCACATGAACTTGAAGTGAATTGTCTATCTAGGTATTCCTTGAACCCAACTCAAATTTTAGTAATCCTTGTTTGGCTGTACTCTAAAATGGTATAATGACCTCTAATGAGATTATGACCCCTACCTAAGTAATAAAAAAGAAGAGGAGACCCAGTTTTGAAGCGACTTTTAGCAAACCTGTAGCTGTGGCTACCTGTTTTCACCATAATCGTAAGATGCTACATGTATACAAATGCTGTATTTGAAAATGAAATTTGGGGTAGTCTAAAAACCAATTTCAAAGTCTTTTCTGAGGACATTTTTGCAACCATACCTAAGATGGTGTTCACTTATTACAACTTTTATCTCGATAAAGTACATTGAATTCATCTGATTCGCTTTACAATTGAAAGAGAGAGAGAGAGAGGGGGGATTGATTAGACCAATAACCTATCCAAGACCATTAAGCAGAAGTCTTGTTAATAGCTTGACATTACTGAACAGGTAGTTGAACAGGGTCTTTCATGCAAACCAAATATCTATGTGTCTTGATCCACATCTGAATTAAGGGTGAGGTTGGCGCCGTTAAACCGGTTTAAGCCCTCCAGTAAAATATTTTACTGACCGTTCCAAGGCGGTACTTCTTTTGTGGATCTTTTATGTTTTTGTTCTGTCTTGTGTTTGCTATGTTTTGTGCGCGTCTGTTTATATGTGCTTTGTGGTCACCTGCTGGGAAAGGGCTGACCTCTTGGCTCTCGTTTGTGGTGTCTTCTGTGAGTTTGTCACTTTCCCATTGGTATCCTGGGTCAGGTGTGGTACTTGATTGTATCGATTCCTGATCTTTGCACCATTACTTACTTTTGTGCAGAATCTAGGGCGAATATTTGGTACCAGTAAAATTAATTAACCCCCCGCCCCTGTTCGCTTAGGCTGCTGTCCGTTCTAAGGTAGTGGTTCTGTTGTTGTTGATTTGTTGTATATTGTTACTCCAATTGTGCGAGTCTGTGATTGTTCTATGTTTTGTTGTATGTTACTTTATGTCCATTCTAGTTTTGCAATCATCTTAATGGGGAAGAGAGAGCTGGTTGCTGTGCTTAGTATGTCTTCTTAGCGTCTTGTGATTGTTGTGTAGCTCTTCCTCGCTATGCCATGGGTTTGTCTGCAGTTTGTGATTCTGGTATTAGCATTTTACAAAACTTTGAGAGTTTTCAGTTTTGCAATCATCTTAATGGGGAAGAGAGAGCTGGTTGCTGTGCTTAGTATGTCTTCTTAGCGTCTTGTGATTGTTGTGTAGCTCTTCCTCGCTATGCCATGGGTTTGTCTGCATTTTGTGATTCTGGTATTAGCATTTTACAAAACTTTGAGAGTTTTCAGGTTTGGGCAGAAATGCTTCCTGCAAGGTAGCTTCACACGTACTGGTTTGTTGCGTTGTGCCAAATATTTGCCATCATAAGCATATGCATGGCCTCCCAGATCTACCTCACTCAGACTACCCGTTCAAATTTTTGGATAATTTATTTCTCAAAATACTCGTTCAGTGGATTGTGACCTTTCTCGAATTTTTTGACCAGATCTCAGAAACTTTTTGTATGAGTACAGTGGACTAAATTGTTGTTTTTTCTCGTAAGTACACATTTATTATAGATAAAAGTCTCACAAAATCTTTCCTGCATTGGCTATCATACTCTCGCATGCAAAGGACCCTGGTCAATGTATTCAGTTCCATGTTTTGAATGGTTGTATAAAATATGTGCTCGATTCAAATGGTGAGCAAACCACATGTTCATGGAACTTGAAACTAATCTGCTAAAATCTAACCATTATTTGTTTAATTAAGACGTCAAAAACCTAAAACAACTTATTTCCTAAAACATAGCTGAGTATGAACATCGAAATATGACATTAAGCTTTTATTATTACCTTCTTTTGGAGCAGCTACTCCAGGCGTGTTTGTATTGTCCGCCATTATTGCTCGAAAAAAACATTGTATATGGTCAGGGTCCTATAGCGTGATAATGGGGCGCAAAAGCATGAAGGATACATAGGTTTTGAAAAAGCCTGTTCCAGAATATGGTATGCAATTGCATGAATATTGGTTTGACTTAGGTCATAATTCACGTCAATTTGCTTTTTTAGGTAAATCTTCAGTTGAAGATACGCTAACAGAATGGGATAACCCTGTGTTTGTTCCAGTAGACAAGGTATGTTGGATCAGTTTTTATCCTTTTCTCACCAGACATGACTTTTGTCAACTGCTCTTCTCATATGTTCTTAGGTATTCTGTATTGCAAACAATATGTACCCAGATCAGTCTGCTCCTATGGGAGCAGACTAATCAGGGTTCATAGTGTTTGCATCCATGATAAAATCTAGTCTCAAGTGTTCTTGAATACGTACAGCAGACATAAAAAGCAAAGGACCGTATCAGGTCAAAATAAAATCAGTGTGATAAAGGATTACTTTTGGAACAACCCTGTGATTGAATCTTCACCTTTTGCATGCTCAGTAATTTTGCAGGATTTTTTTAGGGAGCACAGTGGCTCAGTGGTAGAGTGCTTGACTCGAGACAGAGGGGCCGCAGGTTCGAGCCTCTCTGGCATCACTAGGTTGTGTCCTTGAGCAAGACACATTTATCCTTGCTTAGTACTGGTTCAACCCAGGAAGAACCTTCACAACATTACTGAACAATTGTTGACTGTGACGTAAATGATCAAATTAAAAAACAAAAGCAGGATCTCTTTTTGTCTGCGGATTTTTTTTAAGATCACCTCAGTACAAAGTGCTCAAAGGTCAGCTTTTATGACCAGTCTTTGTCTAGCATCCCTTGTGACAAACTTTTTCTTTAATCCACTGGCCTAAATTTTAAATAATTTCACACAAATGTAGCCTGTAATAACCTCTTCCAAAATTTCTCAAAAGGTTCTGCTCAGTTCTAATAACAATATGGCCACAAGAGCCAAAAATATCAATATCTTTTAACAACATCTCATGAGCCGATGACCCATATTCAAGATAATTTCACATGCATTTTCCCCACTATGATCTGAGGAGCGCAGCAGCTCAGTGGTAGACTGCTTGACTCGAGATCAAGGGGTTGTGGTTTCGAGCCTCATTGAAAGCACTGTGTTTTGTCCTTGAGCAAGACACTTTATCCTTTGGTTAGTGCTGGTTCAACCCAGGAAGATCCGTCCTGACATGACTGAAAAACTGTTAACTGGGGAGTAAAAAATCAAAACAAACAAACAAATACCACAATGATCTCTTCCAAAATTACTCAAACTGTGCACTCTTTTGAACAAAAAGTCTGCCAGAGCTAAAAGTAGAATAATCTTTAAACAACATCTTCTGAAGTGCTGGTCCAAATTCAAAATAGCTCCACATAACTGTGCCTCATAAGGCCCTCTACTTCAATTGTTCAAAGGGTTCAACTCTGCTGCTGAACAAAATGGCATCCAGAACTAAAAATAGAATATTTTTTAATCATCATCTTCTCCTGACCAAAATCCAAATATAAATGCACCCTCTGGGAGCAAGTTCTTTACTTTAAGAGTAGCCCCTTTTAACCCATATAAGCCAAGCATCATATTTGCGGGACATAGGCAAACAGTGCAGACCCAGATCAGAAAAAATTGTAAATATATTTTCTTACCCATAATTTTTAACATATGTTTTGGGTGCTCAAAAGAACCGTCTCATTGAGACGGTTCTTTTGAGTACCCACAATATATGTTTTGGTTGAGAAATAAGAAAATTATTTTTCTGTTACGCACTCTTAACTAAAGGCCTGTTTTCATATCCATCACTTTTGCTTGCATTTTAGGATGTAATGAATATGGAAGTTGGTTCATTCCCAAAGACCACTGCTAAAGCTTATAGAACCCTTTACTCCTGCAAATTTACCAAAGAGATGTTGAACACTGTTAAGGTTAGTAATAACCATTAAAGCATTTATCACTAGGGCTACCTTGTTTACATTTGTAATGCCCCTTTTCCACACAGACCAGAATAAGTCTTGATATTTCATGTGACTCATCTGCTAACTGATGCTTTTACATTAGTATGGCACAGGTTTAGATTAACAAAAAATTTCAGCGTAAAAATGTAAATATTTTCTTACCCATCAGTTTAAACATATGTTTTGGGTGCTCAAAAGAAACGTCTCATTGAGACAGTTCTTTTGAGTACCCACAACATATGTTTTAATTGAGAAATAAGAAAATTAAATTTTGGTTACACACTCTTAACTAAAGTCTTGGTATGGGCCTCAAAAAACTAGGATTTGTACTAGTAGCAGGCCATCAACTGTCATCAAATCATGAGATATTATTTGCAATTACATGTCAGTTATTGCCTTTTCAAATTTTAATGCTTTGGAGCACAGTGGCTAGGTAGAGCGTTAGATTAGTAATCACAGGATTGCTAGTTTAGGCTTCACTGCCAGCAGAGTCACTATGTTGTGTCTTTGAGCAAGATACTTTATCCACTGCTTAGTACTGGTTCAACCCAGGAAGACCCATCCTGGCATGATCAAAAAATTGTTGACCGGGACAATATAGAATCAAACCAAACAAAAACAATGATTTTGTCATTTTAAGAGCAATACAAGCAATGACTTTGTCAGGATGTATAAATTCATAGATGAAATTGGTTTATCATATGACATCACGTCTGGGAGTGATATAACACCATGCAATAAAATTGATAAAACACCAGTGGTTTACAGATTTCCTTATGTTACGTAATGACGTCCATTATAATGTTACGTAAAAGGTGACAAGATCTTTGTACAACAAAAATGTGATTTTAAATTAATTTTAATGTCATGTGATAAATAGAATCGAACAATTGTCTTCTGTATAATTGAATTTAATTAACTTGTTGCGAAAAAGAGATAAAATACTCTGCACACCTCGTATTTTATCTCTTCCTCAACTTGTTTAATAAACTCAATAAAACAGGAGTACTCCTGTAAGATCCTCTATTTATTTTCCAGGTAGTTGGACAGGTGGATAAGAAGTTCATAGCATGTCTAATGGACACTGACACTACTGTTAAAGATACAAGTAAGCTTACATAATTGAATTTTACCCTGTCTTATTACAGAGATCAGTTTTAGCATTTGATAACTTGCTAGTTGCTAGTAGTTTTGTTCAAAAAGCTATCAAAATTTGGCCCTAGGGTCAAAAATGGCCTTACCAGGGAATCACGTTTTTACATAGGCTTTTATAGAGAAACACACTAAAATTTCTCCTCGTCTGAAACCGCTATTAAAGGATGTTTCTGGGTCTGCACTGTTTAACGAGACAAAAGCAAACTTCAGGAACAGAAATCTGATATTATTTGGGAAATTTTCATTTGTGACCCCAAGAATATACAATAGACAATTCCATCCACATTATATCATTATATATATATGGGGGAATCCATTAATGTGAAAAGCATGATAAATTTTGTGGTCAGCTGAGTTGAGCATGAAAAAAGTTTCATAGCTTCAGGGCCAGGTTAACCCTTTTACCACCATTACTCACAATTGTTGTCTGCTCTCTCATCTGCTCATGGACTTTGGTAACCTATATTGTAAACAATGTAGATGAGTCTAGTTAAGCAAAATTTTTCAGCGTAAATTTGTCATTATTTTCCATCCCATCAACTTTAACATATGTTTTGAATGCTCAAAAGAACTGTCTCATTGAGACAGTTCTTTTGCGTACCCACAACATATGGTTTGGTTGAGAATTAAGAAAAATAATTTTCTGTTACACACTCTTATCTGGAGGCCTGAATATGGAACCATTTAATTAGGATTCATAATGTTTGCTAGCATGGTTAAAGTAGTCTGGAGTACACTTGAATAAATGCAGCAGACATAATAAGCAGACAACATTTTCAGGATATAAGTATTGTCAGGATAAAAGTTAACTCTTTGTCCCCTGGGATTTTTTTTTCTTTTCTTCTCATCTGCTGAATTTTTAAAAATCAAGTTTTTCGAAAAACTCTTTCAGGAATACCTATATGAATGTCAAACAGATTGGATCTAGATCAGGCTCGACATTTTGTCGAGCCTGGTCTGGGTCCAATCTGTTTGCAACAGTTATGAGCAGACAACACTAGTTGACAAAGAGTAAAGATTCTTATCCGTTACATTATCAAAAACATGATAATGGTTAACTCTTTTTGTCATACATTTTTGTCCTCTACTGATTTTTTTTTCAAAATCAACTTTTTCGAATAAACTTTCAGGAATACCATCTGAGTGTCAAACAGATTGGATCCAGATCAGGCCTAACAAGCAGAGGACACTAGTAGACAAAGAGTTAAGAATCATTTCTGCTACTTTTCAGAACAAGATATGTTAGCAGTAATTGATCAAAATGCAGCTCATGAGAGAATGCGTGGAGAAGTTTTGTCGAGCCTAATCTTGGTCCAATCTGTTTGCAAAGGTTTTGAGCAGACAAAGAGTTTAGATTCATTTCTGCTATTTTTTCAGAACAAGATATGTTAGCAGTAATTGATCAACATGCAGCTCATGAGAGAATACGTCTAGAACTACTCACAGAAGGCAAGTATAGAATAATAGTCAGGCCTTATGTAATTTCCTAATTTCTATATGAACAGGTATTGTATTGTCAGGCCCCATAGTCCAATCAGTAGTTAATCCGATAGGTGATCCAGTGGTTGAGAGTTTGATCCCGGCCCCATACTTTCATGGAGATTTATCAATTTCCCTGCTTTCACTAATTCAAGTAGGATTGTTGTCAATTACACGCAAAAGTATGTGCATGAAGTACTGGTTAACCACATGGGAAAGCTTGCCGAGAAAAAGTGTGATTAGGTTTACTATCTTCTTGAAATGACCATAGCTGCTCACTGGGAGTAAAACCACAAACCAAGCAAAAAAATGAACAGGTAGTGGTTAATCCTTTTCCCGCTGTTCAGGACAAGTCTTCTTTGCTCTTTTATCGGCTGCTCTCAGGGTTCAAGCCTTCAAATTTATGGAGGTTTGAGGAATTAAGGAGAGTGATAGATATGAGTAAATGCGGAAAATAAACAAAGTCTAAGTACTTTATTCTCCTTCATTATTCCTTCCCAAGATTGAGCCTCTAAAAACTAGTTTTGCTGCATGGTTGAATGGATTTAATTCTTATTCAAATACACCTGGCCTATAGAGTCAGTGCAAAAAATGTGTTATATCAAAAGATGTAGTCACAGTTTTGGAAGCGCGTGGAAAGCATGCACAAGCTGACGTCAATAGTGGTGTTAGATGGTGTAACGTTGTTTAATGCTTGAAAGATGTTACATATTCATGTTAACGTATGTGACACAGTCCAACTATTGGCGGGATTTCTTCAGTGCAATGGCGGAAAGTTGGAAAAAGCTGAAGACTTCAAATGTGTTTTCGTCTTTTATTGTGTGTTAAGAATCGAAATAGATCAGCTCTAGTGCATGAATTGTTGAGTAATAATTCATTGTTTGTCGGTCAGTTGTACAAAGATAAATCACATGCTCTGCATGCTCATGATTTGATCTTCTTTACAACTGACCTCCAAACAGTAAATTATTATACAACAATTCACTGCTAGAGCTGATCTATTTCTTAAGTATTGGCAATGAGTAAGGACCATGAAACCAGGCTAGCAGCTTTTTTTTATTTGCAGAAGCCTATATGAACAGTGATGTAGATTCGAAGATGTTAGCAGTGTATAACATAGACCCTTCTAAACACCTACAGTTGACAGAAGATGAGGTGAGAGTGATGTCATCATATAAGGATGAGTTTAGACGTATAGGTAAGATTCTCTTGAAAGCTTTGAACAAGATTACACAAAGTAATTGCTTAAAGCGAAACACAACATACATTCTTATAAACACCTTCAGTTGACAGAAGATAAGTGTGTTTCTGTTTACATCCTACCAATAGCTAAGGTCATATGGAGACATGGCCACGGCTTAGAGACTCATCTGATGAACTGAGCCAGGGATCGAACTCGGTCTGAGTTATGACATCATATTAGGAAGAGTTTATACATATAGGTAAGATTCTTTTCATTTTTAAACCAAGATTACTTAAAGTAATTGTTTAACCCTATATGGGTCATTAAAGATTGGCAACAGGTTGTTCTTGCTTGAAGAAACCTGATATTATAAGAATCCACCATGAGTGTGAGGGTAGGATAGAATAATCCGTCCCAAGGATCGCCGTTTGGCATCACGAGGCTTGCCGAATGATGACAAACGGTGATCCCGAGGGACGGATTTTTCCATCCTACCCTCACACGAATAATGGATTTTTTTTCTTGTTCACCATGGTTTTTTTTTTTTTTTTTATTTATTTATTTATCTATTTACATGTGTTTATTTATTTTTTGTTTAAAATAAGCTTCCAGAAGTCCCTGAATATGCTAAGATGCAATTTCACATGATGACGTTACTTGACGTCCTGGGTAAGATAGCATGGGTAAGATAAGATTTTCTATCCCAGGGTAAAATCTCAGATATACTTAACCGGTGTGCAAAAAATAGTTTGGCTACTCACGGATGACTGTAATAGATACCAAAATCTAAAAACTGACTTTATCACTGTTTTGTTCTGAGAAAACATCATTCTAACATACTGACTTTATCACTGTTTTGTTCTGAGAAAACATCATTCTAACATACTGACTTTATCACTGTTTTGTTCTGAGAAAACATCTTTCTATTATACTGACTTTATCACTGTTTTGTTCTGAGAAAACATCATTCTAACATACTGTCTTTATCACTGTTTTGTTCTGAGAAAACATCATTCTAACAAAGGTCTAGTTACGCAAAAGTTTTTAATGAAAATAGGGATTTTTTTGTTATCCATCAGTTTCAACATGTGTTTTGGGTGTTCAAAAGAACCGTCTCATCGAGACGGTTCTTTTGAGTACCCACAACATATGTTTTGAATGAGAAATACAAAAATAATTTTCAGTTACACTCTCTTATCTGGGGGTCTGAAAGATGCCAAAATCTCATATATTGGCCCACATCATTGTTTTTTTTTTTTGTGTGTGTGTTTTTTTTTAAATCATTTGTAGGCCTACTATAAAGCATGTCTATATATCAGGTGTGAAGTTTCATTGTGGTATCAAGACAAGAAACAGTATTGTGGTTGAGACAATCCCAGCATGTATCATGGAGAAAGATGTCAACTATGTCAAGAGTATGAGAGATACTGTAGCTTGGAATATTGTACAGGTAAGGCAATGTTTCAATTAACAATTTCTTACCTAATAGTTTGAACCGGGCCGCGTAGCGCAGTCGGTGTCTGGCAACAGATACGAGTCTGACTGCAGATCCAGGGGTCGCGAGTTCTATCCCGGCCCGGTCCCATACTTTCGTGGAGATTGATCATAAAATAATTTCTACGGTCATTCTCCTCCCTTCTGCTGAATCATTCAAGAAGGGTTGTTGTCAGTTACAAGCGAAAGTATGTGCACGAAGTACTGGTTAACTGCTTGTTCAAGCTTTCCCAGGAAAAAGTGTGGTTAGGTGAACTGACCGTCCCGCAATGAACATAGCTGTTGACTTGGGACGTAAAGCAACAAAACAAACAAACAAACAAAAACCTAATAGTTTGATACAATTAAGTCAGGATGGTCTTTTGTATACTGACAGACTTTAACAAACCCAACACTTGGATAACAGCTTTAATTTATGTCTCAAAAAAGAAGGCAGAACAATAATTTTGATTGTATGTTAAAGAGCATTCATTTGTAAGTAAAAGATGGAAAACTTGTCCAACTAAGATGAATTTAATGCATTAAAATGTAAACTTTTTGAGATAGGGAGCAACTGCTTCATGTGACCAAATGTTATGAATGAAAGAGTCCCTACTTCTTTAAATCAAGAAACACGAGAAGCATCAAATTTGTATTATGGCCTTTGTTAGTCATAGAGGAATGACCCTCATATTGATTGGCAGGTCTGGGATACAGCTTATTTGATTATATGACTTTTATCGGGCTGTACCCTTTCAGTCAATAGCTCAAAATCTCCTCTACTTAAGAAATGTTTAAATGGCTAATTTCATACGGAGCAAATAACGTCTTCCAGTTAAGCTGTACAATTAAAACTAAAGTGTTTCAACTCAGGATGACATCATCGAAGCAAAGGTATTTTACATACAACTGTTTTTGAAAGATATAAAGAAAAGTTAGTGTTGCGTTTTTAAAGTCCGTCAGTATATATATATATATTGAGTGGTCAAAGGTTATTATTTCCTAAAATTATGGCATCTCTCTCTCTCTGAAGATCGATTTTGTCTTTATTAATGCTGCATTTCATCTGGGTCTGCTGGCATGCACTGCTTGCCAAAGTAGCTAGAATTATTTAGGGTTCTACTGTCTACAAAGGGTAAATCCTTTCTTGACTAATAGATTCTTTCATGTTATTTGATACACTAAAGTTTTGATGGCCCGTTAACATTTCAGGGGTCAGACAAAAGTTAAAATTTCAAAGTGATGATGTATTTAAATACTTGAAGATTTTTTTTATTGGAGGCTAAGCTGACCCTTATGAAATATGAAATGCTTCATCTAGTAGCCATATTTCTAAATCACCTGTCACAATTCTGTGTTAATCAACTTTCACATATTTTAAAATCAGGACTTTAGTTAAGAGTGCGTAACGAAAATTTAATTTTCTCATTTCTCAACCAAAACATTTTGTGGGTACTCAAAAGAACCTTCTTCTTCTTCTTCTCCCGTTAAGTGCAGGGCCCTCTCTGGAGCATTATCGCACTGAATATTTACAAGGTGCATCTGAGGCGTGGTTAAAAACTGGTAAAAGCGATTTAAAAACGGATAAAAACATTCCTCAGTTATATCTAGTAGTGACCGGGCAGCCCTCCCTTGAAGGTCTCCAAGGTTGGCGCTGTGACGGCACACTCTGGTAGCTGGTTCCAAAGGCGTATCCCCGATGGAAAGAAGGAGCACTGATAGGCGTCGGTTCTACAGAATGGTTGTAGGTAGCGCATGGAGTTCCCTCGTGTACTGAGAGTGGCTGGAAGAAGAAGAGATGTAGCTGAGATGTCAATAAGGCCGTATGTAATCCTGTACATCATCACCATCTTTGCCTCTGTGCGTCTTTCTTGTAGGGTTTCCCATCCGAGGTTGGAAATCATTTCCGATACACTGCTTGTGGTGCGGTAGTCCCCTGTGACGAATCTTGCAGCGCGGCGTTGGACACCTTCCAACTTGTTGATGCTGGACTGTGTGTAGGGATCCCAGGCTGATGAAGCATATTCCAGGATGGGCCTGACCAAGGTTTGGTAGCTCTGCGCTTTGGTGTGGCTTGGGCAGTTGTACAGGTTTCTTCTCAGGAAAGCTAGACTGTTATTGGCCTTCTTTGTAACTTGGTCTACATGGGCATTCCATGAGAGGTTGTCTGTAAGGGTGACGCCAAGGTACTTCCCGGATTTGACAGTGGCGAGTTGGTGACCATGGATGGTATAAGAGCCAGTTATCTGAGTCCTCTTTTTGCTGATCCTGATGACCTCACACTTCAGCGGGTTGGAGGACATCTGCCAATCTCTTTCCCAGGTCTCTAGACGATTGAGGTCTTCCTGTAGTATGCGGTGATCTTCTGTAGTCCTAATTCTTCTGTATAGGAGGCTGTCATCCGCAAAAAGCCTGGTGGTTGAGGTGACATTCTTCGGGAGGTCATTGATGTAGATGAGGAATAGCATCGGGCCGAGAACAGTGCCCTGAGGAACTCCAGATACAACAGGAACATATGATGATGTTTTCCCTTCCACAAGGACCTTCTGGCTCCTGCCAGTTAGGAAGCTTTCAATCCAGGAAAGAAGTTGGCCTCTGATCCCGTAGTGCTGGAGCTTCAGCAGGAGGCGTTGATGGGGAACCTTGTCAAAGGCCTTACTGAAGTCCAGTAGTATTGCATCAATTTGTTCACCATCTTCTAAGCCTGAGGCTAGGTCTTGGATTGTTAAGATGAGTTGACTCTCACATGATCGTTTCTTGCGGAAACCATGTTGGTTATCCGAGAGTATGTTGTGGAGGTCGAGGTGCTTCATTACTTGGCTGTGAAGTATGTGCTCCATCACCTTGCAACAAACAGCTGTTAACGAGATTGGTCTGTAATTGGCGGGTGTGCTGCGGTCACCTTTCTTGAAGATAGGAGTGACATCTGCCGTCTTCCAGTCATCAGGAACATAACCCTGATTTAGAGAAGCTGTAAGAATCAGGCATAGAGCAGGAGCTAATTCATTAGCAGCCTCTTTGAGGAACCTGGTTGGTATGTTGTCTGGTCCTGAAGCTTTGTGAGGTTTTAGCCCCCGTAGCAGTTTCTTCACTCCTGCTGTGCCGATCTCGAAGGCTGGGACATCAGGAAATGGGCTGGGTCCTAGTGACGGTAGGGAGGATGTATCTTCCTCTGTGAAAGCACCGGCAAACTGGTCGTTGAGGATGTTAGCTTTGACCTGGGGGTCGCTATGAGCGACACCGTCTCTTCTCAATGGGGAGATGTCGCTACTATCACATTTCTTTGCTTTAATGAAGGACCATAGCTTCTTTGGGTTGCTGTCATCTCCAGAGACAAGGTCTTCAACATAGTTGTTGTAGGCTTTCCTACAGTAGAACTGGGTCTCTTTCTGGAGGTTCTTGTATTTCTCGATGTCCTCATGGGAATTAGTTTGTTGAGCTCTACGATAGGCTTTTTTCTTGCGTCTGGAGAGTCTTTTGGCATTCCGGTTGATCCATGGTTGGCTGAATCTGGTCGAGGTCATTTTGGTGGGGACATTGTCTGTGATGGCTTGATGACACATATCCTTAAAGTCACCCCATAATTGATTTATATCTGTCGACGTCTTATTCTTTGCCACGAATGAAGCTGATGCGAGATTGACACTCTCCTTCATGCCGACATAATTAGCACGCTTCCACAAGAAGATCTTACGCTGTGGTGGTTTACTGCGGGTGGCTGAAATGTTGCTCTCAACAAAGACTATGTCGTGGTCACTTACCCCTGGGACTGGTTTGCATTTCTGGATAAGTGAGGGCCTATTTGTTATGAAGACATCCAGTGTGTTCCTTTCTCTTGTTGGGAACTTCACCATTTGCTCTGATCCATTGTCATATACAGTGTCTAAAAACAGTTGATTTAAGCTGCTGGGATTGCTGTGACCATTAACTGTATTCTTTTCCCAGTCAATGTCTGGGAGATTGGCATCGCCGGCTATCCAAATGGTAGATCTTGGGTGTGACTGGTAGAGGCTTCTGATATTGGAACATATTTCTTCGGCATACTCCTGCTGGGCCTCACCATTTGGGGGTCTATATAGTGCACCGATGATAAGTGTGTGTTTTCCAGGACATTCAAACGATGCTGCTGTGAACTCTGTATCAGTATCCATGTCAATTTCTGTGCCATTAATTGTGTCTTTGGTAGCAATCAACACACCCCCATGGGGGCTCCCCTTTCTGTCTTTGCGTGCCACTATGTGGTAGCCACATGGGAGGATCTCACGCTCATAGATACCAGGAGACAGCCATGTTTCACTTCCTATTATTATATCAGGGTTGCACTCCGTTAAGAGAAGCCAGAATGGGGTCTTTTTTGCTCTGATACTCTGGAAGTTGATAACAAGGATGCGCATTGTATTCTGTAGAGGGGGTCTGGGGTTCCCTCTGTTTGGGGACGATGTGTGGAGAGGTGAACCGATTTGGCTTTCAAAGGATGAACAATATGATGATCCAGTAGAGCTGGGTGACTGGAAGACCCGTGAGCTGTTAGAAGCTGGGGGGCTGGGTGCTGCCTCTTCAATGCTGCTGAAGGAATTTCTAGTAGGTAATGACTCAGCTAGTACAGTATCAAACAGGGAGGTTGAAAAGTTTGGTACTCCGCATTGGAAGCAGATCCAGCTGACGTTGTGTGTTCCTTTGAAGACTGGTAATGGCATGTTCATACATTTGACATGAAACCAAGTGTCACATGAGTCACAGGCAATGCAGTTTTGGTTGGACTTGCATGGTTTTTCACAGACACCACAGGGAAATTTGTAGTTAGGGCCTGGGTTTGGGTGGCAATCACCTGACAGGAGGATCCTGTTTCTGTGTACATGTGTAGATGGATCATAATATGTCTGCGGCAGAGCTGTTGTTGATAGCAATACTCCAATATAGAGGATGAGAGTAGGATATTCACAACCAGGAAATGAAAGTTGTTGGTTCCGGAAGTGCATATTTGTTTACTTCCGGTTTGCATTTGATGACAGTAAAAATCAACTAATCATCCTAATCTGGACAGGCTAGCTTTGGATTTTAGTGAAGGTTTGATTCTGGGACAGTAAGTGACATTTCTGCCAAGTGCTGATTCTCTTTGCGGTCTAGAAGTTGTAGAAGAATAATTTCTATCCCCCTTCAAATTCGCTGGGAAACCGCGCCTCAGACGACCTTGACCTGTCATTCCTTTGAGGAACTAAAACATATGTTAAAACTGATGGGTAAGCATTTTTTTACAATTTTAGGCTAAAAAATTATGTTTATATAAACCTGTGTAAAATTTTATGATTTTGCTGATCTTTATATGAGGGTCTGCATTGGATTTAATGATTAAAGAACCAAAATGTAATGATTGGAGAATAATGAGGCCCCAAACAATGAAGAATAATTCTCTTTCTTTAATGAAAAGCAGAAAAATATAAAGAATACTGAATGATAAGTTAATAACTTTTGAAAGAATAAGCAATAAACCAAGTAGGACTAAAAACTGGAAAGTTGGAGAGCAAGGTGGGGGCATGAGATGGGAAACATGGGCAGGGAAATTCCTGGGGGATATAAAAGTAACATGTAATTTATATATGCAATGTGAATTTTTTAAAGAATAAGCAAAACATTAAATGAGCGTGAATAATGGGCTAAACTTTTAACGTTTAGAGAATACCAGACCCTCTTATATTAAATTTTGCTGAAGCCATTAGTGGAAACAAGAAGTAGGTGTTTATTTACTGTTTATTTTTTTCATGCTCAACTCAATTGAGCATGATATTTCAACTGCTCATAAAATTAAGATGCTGAAAAGCATACAATTTTCTTGCTTCGAACTTCTCAGATGTTGTATTTATCTTGCTAATAAATGTTAAAATGCCAACAATTGTTGGCATTTTATCAATATTTATGAGCAGGATGAATTTTGTGCTCAGCTGAGTTGAGCATTGTTTAAAAGTTGGTATTTTGTTATATTTATCATGCTAATACATGTTAAAACCAAAGGGCTGCGGGTTCGAGCCTCACCAGCATCACTGCGTTGTGTCTTTGAGCAAGACTAATATAACCTAGCTTAGAACTGGTTAAACCCAGGAAGACCCGTCCCTACATAACTGAAAGATTGTTGATGGGACCTAAAGAATCAAATAAACAAACCAAAACAATAAATGTTTTTAAAAAATGCCAACAATTAACAATGTTACGCTAAAAAATCTAGTAACTTATGGTTTCTGATTTCTTTTGTTGATTTGTTTCAGGCCTTGATCAAAGAACATGTCAATGTACGTATACCAATTAACCCAGGCCCCCAGATAAGAGTGCGTAACTGAAAATTATTTTTCTGATTTCTTGGCCAAAACATATGTTGTAGGTACTCAAAAGAACCGTCTCGATGAAACGGTTCTTTTGAGCACCCAAAACACATGTTTAAACTGATGGATAAGAAAATAATGGCAATTTTACTCTAATTTTTTTTTGGCTTAACTGGCCCTATGTAACCCCTAGCCTGCTAGTTCTGCTTATGTACTTAAGAAGCCTATATTGCAAACAATATGGACCCAGATCAGACTCAGTCTGATCAGGGTTCATATTGTTTGCTTTCATGAAACAGTTTAGTCTGAAGTGCACTTGAATATAAGCAGCAGAGGTAAAAAGCAGACACCATTTTCAGGACAAAAACTATTGGTGGGATTAGAGTTCAATATTTATTTAGGGAGCGCAGTGGCTCATTGGTAGGGTGCTTGACTTGAGACCAAGTGGCTGCGGGTTTGAGCCACACCGGCGTCACTGCATTGTGTCCTTGAGAAAGACACATTAATCCTAGCTTAGTACTGGTTTAACCCAGGAAGACCCGTCCCTACATAACTGAAAGATTGTTAATGGGACGCAAAGAATCAAATAAAACAAACAAACAAAAATTGTTAAATATTTACATTCTCATTGTAGCTGCTCGCATTTCTCGATGCAAAACATTGAACAACCACATGATCTTAACCGCACCTCCACATGGAATAATATCAACGTCAGCCAATGACTTTCTTTCTTTTCTTTGTTTTGCTTTGACATTATGTACACATGTTTTGCTCCTGGCTGTTCCATCACCTCTTAATGCAAATAAAATAATTCATTTTATTAGGATTATTAGTGGAATTGGGTGGAAGAAAATTAAGTATGTATTTGATTTATAATATACTAGTCAAAAGTTCTAATCCGCCAAATAAAAGGTTTAAAAGACTGTGCAGATTAAAAAAACAAATTGAATGTTTATCCTTCTGTTTTTTAGGCAAAACCGCAAAAATATTCTGCTTTACAGTAACACACCTGCTTTGCTTTGTATGCCAAAAAACTAGTGGACCCCCCTGCTTGTAATTGAGGGGTCATAAGTTCAATCTCTGGCTTCTTCAGTCTGTCTTACAAGACTTCAAGTTGTGCTGCTGTTTCCATATGACCTGAGCTGTTGATGGAATATTAACCCTTAGTCGGCCCATCAGGACTTCTCTCATCTGCTTATGTTATTATGTATCCTATATTGCAAACAGTATGGGCCCAGATCAGAAGACTGATCAGAGTTCATATTGTTTGCTTCCATGAAAAAATCTAGTCTGAAGTGCACTTGAATATATGCAGCAGACGTAAAAAAATAAATTAAAGCAGACCACATGTTCAGGACAAAAATAGTGGCATAATAAGGGTTAAAGACAAATTCTTGCATGGGAATTTGTTACGTGAAGCTGTTTGAAGCCGCAAAATCCATGTTCAAATCATGAGATTTAAGTGCTGTTTGAACATGATTTTTACTTGAAAAGCCTAAACTGGGCCCTGATTTGCATGCATGATGTTACACTGGAAAGTGTTGCAGCCGTGACTGATCATTTCGTCGATGCTTTCGTTCGCGAAAACGTTGCATGCGTAGTTATGACGATGTGACGATGTAATGGCATTTGAAAGTTTGATGCTGATGCCACTTTGTTTTGTGAAATCAAGTGTAAGAAAAGGGATATTTAATGTTTAAGCGACGTTTTCAGAGCGGTTTATGCTGAAATCAGGTTAAATATGCAAGAATAACGATCATACATGTTTGTTTCATTGCATTAACACTTGTCGGGTCCCTTGGACAATGTTTGAACACTCGGCCTAACTGCCTCGTGTTTATACAGCTTCCTCGGGACCAGGAAAATGTTAATGCATGAAAAAGCATGTGTGATCCCTATATTCATGCATGTTTTTTAAAGGGGTGAACGTTTTCAGGATTTATCTTGAATTCAGGATTTTGAGGCTGACTTTCTATGGAAAGTCAGCCTCAAAATCCTGAATACTGCAGATTGTAACAGCTTTTCTAATTATTTATCAGATTATCTAAACACAATTAATCGTTTAAAATTTGAAATTATTCATTGCTATAGGCACCCTGCAAGTTTTAAAATGTGAATTTCTAAAGTTCAGGATTTTGGAAATTTTGACCTTTCACCCATGTTCTCAAATATGATGTGTTTTACTTACAGCTACTTGTCAGCACTGGGGGAGGAGGCAAGAGATTTCCCACTGTACTGCATAAAGCTCTATGTGCTCAGGCATGTCATGGTAATATTATTTTAATATTGTAATTTAACATCTGACATTCAGTACAGTCCCTTTATAACACCATATTTTGGGTCCATAGGAATGGACCATGTCATAAGTGAACCATGTCATAAAGGGACAATTTTACAAAGGATAATTCCAGGGATTTTTCCAGCAATTTCGGGAAAAAGCCCCTGGCCAAAATTGGGAAAATATGATCAAGTTAACATCAAAATTGGGAGAAATTAATGGCATAGAACATAATCAGGGTAGCAAAATATATTCTCAACATCAAGTTATTTTAGATTGTATAATGCCAAGCATACCACTTAAGTACAAGTGTTTAAGTATCATTCTGGTATGGGTCATTGTTTCTCATAAGTAGTAGTGGTCTCTAAAAAAAAGTAAAAAAAAAATAAAAAAAATTATTTTCTTAATTGGGAAAAACAGACATGGTATTTGAAAAAAGGTGGCTACTTTTGATTGGGAATGGGGCCGAACTTCGGCCCGTAGAGAAGGGAAGAAAATCGCCTGAATTCCTTTGTAAAATTCTATAGTAAAAAAATCGGAAGCCAAAACATAACCATGATATCCAAAAACAGGTTAAAACAAGGTGTGTTGTAAAGTGACTGCACTGTATCTCCAAATAAGAGTGTGTGTTTTTTAACCAAAATTGATGATAATTTTTTTTGCTGCTTAAAATGCATGTGATAGTTCTGCTACAATGACAGGAAAGAGCTAAGTGCATTAACCCTTTACTCCATAATAACGCCTTTTAAAGCCTTTGAAATATCAAGTATTTGAAAATATTATGGAAAATGGAGCATTTGCTCTTTTGGAGCAAATGCTCCATTTTTCATGATATTTTCAAAGTATTCAAAACTTAGCTTAAATT
This sequence comes from Loripinus fragilis, assembly GCA_964019695.1. Taxonomy (NCBI): domain Eukaryota; kingdom Metazoa; phylum Mollusca; class Bivalvia; order Lucinida; family Lucinidae; genus Loripinus; species Loripinus fragilis. The sequence goes on along the minus strand of OZ026514.1, from coordinate 62,827,218 downwards.
TTCTTGAATTTTTTTCAATGTTGTCCAAAAATAGAAACTTATGTCATGATTTAAAAATAGCCTATAAAGTAAAGGGTTAAAGGGCTAATTTGGAATAAAAGTCTGATGTTAACTTATCTTTAACTACTGTTATAGCAGCAAAAATAGCTGCCAAAATAGGCTTAAAATAGAAAAAATTGCAACTTTGGACCAAATTTGAGGCTTTTGGAGATCTATTTTTTAAGAATTAGATATCAGCTCAGCTAAATACCACAGCAAGCTTTTATTATGTAGAGTGTCATAATGATTCTTGTCATCTGTTAAATAAAGTGTCTGGCTGCAGATAATTGTTTGAGTGCAGATCCAGAGGTCACGAGTTTGATCCCAGCCAGGTCCCATACTTTTGTTGAGATTGATCATGAAATAATTTCTATGGTCATTCTCCTCCCTTCCAATGATTCAAAAAGGGTTGTTGTCAGTTACAAGCGAAAGTATGTGCACAAAGTAATGGTTAACTGCTTAGTCAAGCTTGCCCATGAAAAAAGTGTGGTTAGGTGAACTGACCATCCCGACATGACCATAGCTGTTGACTGGGACTTAAAGAATCAAACCCAAACCAAAATCATCTGTTAAAATATGTTTTTGGTATTTGCTTGCACTCTATGTTAATTTCCCTGTCAAAAATCTCAAAGTTGTTCCAAAATGGCCATTCCTAATTTCAGCCTATTTTGGTGGCTATTTTTTTACCATAGCAACGGAAAAAGTCAAATTAATACAAGACTTTAACACTTGGGCTATTGTTCTAATAAACCAATTGGAAGAAAAATGTGAAAAACAATTTTTATTTTACCTCATAAGGGGCCAAAATAACTCCTTAATGTATTATTTATTTTCTTCATATATTATTCATTTTCAGTTGTTGGTTATCTTTAGAAAGTAAAACATTTTTACAACTTATCAAGTTACATGAATCTGCTATTCTTGGGGAGCAGATTTAATTAAGTTTTAGACTTATTTCTGCATCCCTTTTAAATGAGCCGTGACATGTGATTTCCAACAATGTGGCATTTTGACAAGTCTAGACTCGGATGAGCATGTGCAGCCTCCTTTTAAGCTTAGAAACTCCAAACATTGTTCGGTCAGTAGCTTAATACTCATAATTAAACGACAAGCAAAGGCTCTGATCAGACTGCGCATATGCGCAGGCTGGTCTGAGCCTTTGCTGGTGGCACATACCACATTGTTGAAAAACTTGTGTTGCGGCCTAGAGGAAAATCTTGTACATATTATGTATGTTTATGTCTTGATATACTTTACATTTGAATACAATACTGCTTTACACTTATTTCATGAAAATTAATAGGGAGGGCAGTGGCTCAGTGGTAGAGTGCTTGACTGAAGACCAAAGGGCCGCGGGTTCGTGCCTCACCGGCGTTACTGCGTTGTGGTCCTTGAGCAAGACACATTTATCCTAGCTTAGTACTGGTTTGACCCAGGAAGATCCGTCCCTATATAACTGAAAGATTGTTGATGGGACGTAAAGAATCAAATCAAATAAATAAATAAGTAAAACATGAAAATTAATAATTTTATGGAATACAAATTATACTCAATATTTACTATTTCAGGTGCAATAAAATTTGGTGACAGCCTGACCCTGAGAGAATGTGAAGCCTTAATAAGAGACTTGTCCAGATGTGACCTGCCATTTCAGTGTGCCCATGGTCGACCTTCTGTGATGCCTGTTCTACAGTTAGACCAGTTGAGGACAAAGTTACCACAGCAGGTTGGTATGATCATGTACTGATATTAATTCTTAGATTCCTAATTTCTCAAACAGGAAAAGCGTGTGCAATGTGCAAGAACAGACTGTAGGAGCAGTCTGATCAGGGCCTATTTGTTTGCTTTTTCCAGCAAATAATTCATTGTTAACTAGCATGAAATAGTCAAGATTATTTTCTGGAATATTCCATTTTAGAAATTCAGCAATCAAGGAGTTAACATTTTCCAGAGCTGAAACCACAAAAGATTAAATACATATTAAATTAGGCTTGTACTCTATTTTACTGTTAATTAATGAATTACTTACAATTTCTCAAGGCAATGCCTATTGTATTTTGCAGTTATACACACAAACTCTTTGGACACAAATACATATTATACAGTTATTTCATGCCTGTTTGTAGTATAGTCAAAGCTATTATCCTGTGGTGCCGTTTGCAATAGTGCATCAGGTTGTTCATGGCACCGAGGGGTAATAGTTTGACTATACTACAAACAGGCATGTTTTAACTCTTTTATTACCCAACCCATTTGATGAAATATTTAGCAGCATTCCTTAAATGGAGCTGCTGTAGACGATGCGGTTTTGTTGCAAAACAGAAAATTTTACCAAATCTCAGGCCCCCTAGCAGAACCTTTAAAACCTTTAGAAACCTTTAATTTGGTTGCAATCCTTTAAAACCTTTAATTTGGCTAAAAAACCTTTAATAACCTTTATTTTGATTAATAAACCTTTAAATTTAGCAAGATCAGTTAGAACATAAGAAACATAACATACAAGTAATGTCTGTGACATCTTTAGCTGTATTCATCCTCAGACCATTATGTCTATACCTTTTAAGTCAAGTTTTCTGAGGTTTCAGATAAAGAGTGAGGTAAGGTAAATAAAAATACTTTTGGGTTGATTTCATGCTTTACATCCATGCTGAACAGCTGAGGTAATGTCAGAATGACTAGTTGATCCTAACCACCCTTTTCCTTGGCTGGCTTTATCCAAATTCTTTTCACTAGTAACTGACAACTAATGAAAGAATGTGTGCGACCTGAGAATAGAACGGGCAAAACCCCAGACATTAGGTTGGACATGCTACCAACTGCAATAACTGCGCCAACAAATATTAATGGATAGCATCTATTGGGTATAAATTGACTTTTGAATTATGTCCTGATTTTCTAATGTCATCAAATCTAAACAGTGTTGTCTACACCCCAAGACTAATACAGACAATATGCATATTATGTCTGAATTTTATATTTAAAAAAGAGCATACAACAAATGGGAGCATTATCCTCTGAAATTGTTCATTTACTGAGGGTAAAATTGTCCTTACAAAATGACCAGAGATGGCTTCTGCTGCTTTCTTGGTTTTCAAAAATTTTCGGGGGAGGACCCCCGTACCCCCTTTCACAAAGATCAGGAATCGATACAATCAAGTAACAACTGACCTGACATGGGTTTCCAATGGGAAAGTGACAAACTCACAGTTAGACACCTCAAACGAGAGCCAAGAGGTCAGCCCTTTCCCAGCAGGTGACCACAAAGCATATATGAACAGACACGCACAAAGGCATAGCAAACACAAGACAGAATAAATAAAACAAGCATTTTTGTTATAAGTGAGGCTTTCAGCTAGAGAGTGAACAACGCAATAAATTGGCTATGCATTTATTGGCTGAGGATTTGCTGCACCCCTTTTATACCATCGTCTATCATAACATGGATTTGAACACCAAGATTGACATCTATATACGAGACAATTTGGTGTTAATTTGCTCTTTATTTTTGTTAGAATTTCAGGGAAACAACCTTTATTTTGCCTAAAATAGCCTTTATAAAAAACCTTTACTTTCATGAGAGTCTGCTAGGGGGCCTGATTTGCTTAATTTTGGTCTTAAATTGTTCCGCTGGTTCTAACTTTAAGTTTCTGACCATAAACAACGGAGTTATTGGGGTTTAAATTTGCGAAACCATGCCTTATTTTCACCATTGTTGCATAACGTCTCCTTTTATAAACAAATTGTAAGTGCATTGTCGTCGCACATGTCGATAAGCGCTTCTGTGTTTTTAACAGGGAAGCAGGAAACCAGGTCATGACATAGAAAAAAATAGACAATTACTCCATTTATAGACGGTTGGGTAATAACATAGTTTAAATGCTACCAGGTCTCCAGGTTACAAAACATTTTTCATTCTCACACTCAACTGCTCATGATAGCTAAAATGCGAAAAACTAAAGTTTTTTCTCATTTTAAATTACTCAGATTTTGTTTTTATACAACAATAGTGGCATTTTAACATTTATGAGCAGGATAACATTCATGAATAAGTTTTACAACCTTGACACCAGGAGTCAGCATAGTGAAAATACTTCACAGTTTTCTGGCTGTTAAAATTCAGGTTGCATAAAACAAGTGTAATTATGGGAATATGCATTTGTTCATGATTTAGTTATTATCTTAGTACAAGCTTTATCTTCTTTTTAGTTCTCACAGAGATTTTGGCTAAATCTTTGAATGATAGGTTTCGAATTCAGATTTAAGTTTATGACGTTATGATTCTATTTTTCAGAGACAAAGAAAGCCACAGCTATACAAACTATCAAATGCCATGCAAAAAGACAAATCTCCAAACAAATGAATAACTTATATGTATCTGATTTTACTGTAAGTTGTAAAAGTTGAAAACAGATGATGTCCATCAGTCAGCAGCATTCAAGTGGAATGTGGAGGACTTTCTTCTTTATCTTTTTGTCATTTCTTTAACCCATTTTGGCCTCGATGTAAGATAAACCAAGAAAACCTGTTTTCAGGGTTTGCATCCAGTTAAGGTTTAAATTAGCTTGCTCCACTAGAGAGATATTCCCATTTATGTTGATAGAATACATATAGATTTGTCAATTTTGTATTTTAAGGGGTTGTAGGTCACAAATTGACTCACAATTTCTATGACGTTCTATTTCTCTCTCTGAAAATAGTTTTCATCTGAGCAAAGAGTGCAGACGCTGATGAAATACCACCTTATGTAGCATTTCATCTTAGTCTTCACTTTTTTTCAAATACCTATTTGCCCATATCCAGAATGATAACAGTTTAGGATGGAAAGTGTGTCTTAACCCATTTATGCCAAATGGATTTTCCCATCTTTATCAATTGGACAAGTTCATTCCCAATTTTAGGGTTGTTGAGTGGTATTTTTCATTTTTATTTAAATTTTAAAGGAAACTTCTGTGCAGAACCTAATCAGTGAGGAACCTAGTTATATGCTGTGCTTTGCGGCGTCTGATCTGGTTTTGCGCTGTATGCCATTGTCCCACAAAAAGGACAATAGGCTTATATGGGTTAATGGTTTGATTTATTAACTTTAGCAGAAGAAGGTTGAGGTGACATAGTTCTGACTGTGTACATCTGTCTGTCCTAAGCTATAACCTTATAACTAACGTATGGGATATCATGAAACAGCATATGTATGACCATAATGGGTGATGCATGTGAAGTTTAATATGTGATAGTTATTGCTGTGACCTAAATTTCAGTAATTATGTGCATTGAAAGCCATGCACTCATGTTTTTGTAAATGATATGTCTTCTTCTGGACAAAGAGACGCAAGCTTAAAACTATGATATACATGTATGTGTTGAATATATATGGAACTTGACACAAGAAAACTTGTCTTTGGGCTTTCCAGCTATGTCATTTCCAAACCGGCCTGCTCAACTACAGATACTACCTAGAAAATTCAAATTTCGCTTGTAGAAACTCCAAAATGGGTACTTTGACAAACAGTGAAGACCCAGATGAGATGCTGCATAAGGCAGCATTTCATCAGGGTCTGCACTGTTAGCTACGACAAAATTGATCTTCAGAGAAAGAAATATTATACATGTACTTATTTTGGAAAATATAACCTGTGACTCCTAAATATCTACAATAAACCACCCTGACTTAACACATATAAGCCTAGCGTCCTTTTTGTGGGACGTAGGCAAACAGTGCAGACCCAGACCAGATGCCGCAAAATGCGGCATCTGATCAGGGTCTCCACTGTTTGCTTACAGATTGTTCTATCAAGATTTGAATAAAAATGAAAAAAAAATCCAGCCAACATCCCATAAATTGGAAAAGGACTGGTCCAATTGATAAAAGTGTGAAATTCCATTCAGTATAAATGGGTTAACTGTATCAAACTTTATGAAAAATTCCATTGGTGTTAAAAGTGTCAAAATAAAGCAAATAACAAAGACTCTGATCAGACTGCGTGGATCGGCAGGCTGGTCTGCGTCTTTGCTTTAGCAAACCCCTGGGACAGGTTATCTCACATCTAGGCCCATATGTAAGTGTGCACAACAATTGTCTGAATTTCAACAGGATTGGAGCTGTTTTATAGAAAAATAACTAATACTGGAAAGTGGATAATAGTTAACCTTAAAATTTTTGTTTGTGAAAAATCAATTCACCCTGAATATTTGGACTGACATGATTAAGCAATCAATTTAAACCCAGATCAGCAGTCTATTTGCCATTCTCATTATTTTTACCAGAAAATACTCAGAGAGTTTTTGTTGTAAATGTGCCATAATTATAAATTTCCTTGTTGATGTATTTATTAGAGCAATTTCTGTGATTTGTTTATGAATAATTTCTTTTTGAATTGTTTTATGATCATTATAATTTGAAGTCTTTCACAAATGAATATATTTGAGCCAGTTTGTGTGATTTAGTAATTGCAAACAGTGAAAGCTCATATGAGCCTGCACAAATGTGCAGTCTTATCAGAACCTTCACACCATGCACAGACCCAGTTGGGATGAAGATGAAGTCTCATGCCAAAAGTTTAGGCCTAAAGCCCCACTGTGTAGCTGTATGCACTTGTTTAACCCTCAAAGCTCCAAGAAAAAAAATGCATCTTAAAATGTCATCTGCTGAAGTTGTCTGCTGCAAATATTTGCCTAGCATTACTGACGAATTAAGTTTAGAATCCAACAGCGTGGACCCAGAACAGACTGCTCCTTTAGGAGCAGTCTGATCTGGGTCCACACTGTTTGCCATAGGGGCTTCTTAAACATTTCAGCAGACGAGAAAAGCAGACGACTTTAGTTGCGATTGGCGCATTAAGGGTTAAATGGTGACTTTACACAAATGCCATAACCAGACAGCATATAATCTCAGACCACTATCAGGCCCCAGCGAAATGGCATTTTGCTAGCATGCCGATAGCAGTTTACAGGGAAGTAACTGGGCTAAATAGCAGCCTGCCTATCTACTAAAGTGCAGATATTAGCTAGAATCTTGAAAAGATGAATGTTGCATTTTAGCTATTTTACTTTTTTCAGAAAGCAAATAACAATGGTGCATATCACACTGCAACAATGCAGCACAGTCTGGTCTATGCAGTTGTTATCTGCATACAACAGAAACAGGTTTTCTCATGAGATGGCTGTTTTTATAAGAAAAATGAGCCGTGACATGTGATTTCCAACAATGTGGTATTTTGACAAGTTGAGACTCAGAAAAGCCTGTGCAGCCTCCTTTTAAGCTTGTAAACGCCAAATTATGTTTTGTCGGTAGCTTAACACTCATAGAATATTCAAACAACTAGCAAAGGCTCTGATATTTTTCTGAGCCTTTGCTGGTCTCACATACCAAATTGTTGGAAATCTCATGCCACAGTTCAAATTGTTTTGTGATATAGATCAGAAAAAGTCTGTTATATTAAAATTAAAAAAAGATGCTTTGTAATTTTCTTCTTTGTCAGACTGAAAACCCATACATTTTTTGTAGTGTATCACTCGTAAACTTAAAGTCAACCGGATGACAGTCTTCAAACTTTTCAAGTGATACAGTGGAGTCAGAACTAAAGTAGGCACCCTCTGTGCACATAATATGCATCTCATGTGCACAATTTACTATTATTACTAGTAAGTTTTGCACTTCCAGTGATCAACAGGTGTAGCATGGGTGAAGGTCTTCAGGATTATTCCTGAATTCAGGATTTTGAGGCTGACTTTCTGTGGTTTGGCAGATTCTTATGGTTTCTTTGATTTAATTTCATTTTATCTAAAGACAATTGACAATTTAAACTTGAAATTGCTGATATTTGTAGGCATACTGAATGGCTCAAGATTTGATTTTCAAAAATTCAAGATTTAGGAAATTTTGAACTTTCACCCATGGTGTACTAACGTTCAGGCTAACGTTTTAAACTTTAGTCCAGGCTTTACTGTATTTCCAGAATCTAAATTGATAACAACCACAAAAAAAACAACCACAAAACAATAAGTGATTGTTTGACTTTTCTGATTTGCTCGAGCTTTCTGTTCTATCAAAGCACTGATAATAGTTCTTTATAATTCCAAAATTTATCATCTAAATGTGATCTTTTAGCATTATTGGACTGCACTTTTAGTAGCCAGCAATTCCAAGAATAAGATACTTCCAAGATTCTCGTAATAGGATCTCCCTAAACTGCTAATTGTTTCTAGCACATGGTGTGAGGACAATTTATCAGTAGAGAAGAAAAGCCAAGCTGTTATAAGATTTTCCCCTAAAAGCACCAGTCACAACAAATATCATCTGAATTTGACGTCTGCCTAAATGTTTTGGAAGCTCTTGTTCAGTGTAGACCCAAATCAGACTGCTCTAAGCAGTCTGATCTGGGTCCACAATGTTTGCCTCTGGAATTGAATTGGCAAATTTTGCAGCAGACAACTTCAGCAGATGTCATTTTTTTTCAGATTGATATTTTGTCGGCACATTAAGGGTTAACCATTTTTTACTGATGGAAATGTTATAATTAACCCAATCCACCCAATGAGCTTCTATCCAGTATATCCTTGGCTGTCTCAATCTTTCCCATTGCGTCACTGATGGCTTCATCCACTTGAAGGAGGTTTGTGTTTGCTGAAGGATCTTTTGAGGCCAGTTGTGTGCTCAGTGCTTTGGTCTGCTTGAGCTGTTCATGTAAATAAAACACTCTTGCTGCCAAGCCTGAAATATGATATCATCAGAGGAAAGTTTTTCAGTAATGGTTAATACAGTAAAACGTGTGTAAAACGGCCACTCAAAAAAAGACAAACCATTTTTATACAGCTGGAAATGTTATAATTAACCCAATCCACCCAATGCGCTATCCAGTATTTCCTTGGCTGTTTCAATCTTTCCCATAGCATCACTGATGGCTTCATCCACTTGAAGGAGGTTTGTATTTGCTGAAGGATCAGTTGAGGCTAGTGTGTGCTCAGTGTTTTAGTCTGCTTGAGCTGTTTATGTAAATATGTCACTCTTGCCGCCAAGCCTGAAATATGATTATCATCAGAGGAAAGTTTTTCAGTAATGGTTAATACAGTAAAACGTGTGTAAAACGGCCACTCAAAAAAAGACAAACCATTTTTATACAGCTGGAAATGTTATAATTAACCCAATCCACCCAATGCGCTATCCAGTATTTCCTTGGCTGTTTCAATCTTCCCCATAGCGTCGCTGATGGCCTCATCCACTTGTAGGAGGTTTGTATTTGCAGAAGGATCTGTTGAGGCCAGTTGTGTGCTCAGTGCTTTGGTCTGCTTGAGCTGTTCATGTAAATATGTCACTCTTGCCGCCAAGCCTGAAATATGATATCACCAGAGGAAAGTTTTTCAGTAATGGTTAATACAGTAAAACGTGTGTAAAACGGCCACTCAAAAAAAGACAAACCATTTTTATACAGCTGGAAATGTTATAATTAACCCAATCCACCCAATGCGCTATCCAGTATTTCCTTGGCTGTTTCAATCTTCCCCATAGCGTCGCTGATGGCCTCATCCACTTGTAGGAGGTTTGTATTTGCTGAAGGATCTTTTGAGGCCAGTTGTGTGCTCAGCGCTTTGGTCTGCTTGAGCTGTTTATGTAAATATGTCACTCTTGCTGCCAAGCCTGAAATAGGATATCACCAGAGGAAAGTTTTTCAGTAATGGTTAATACAGTTAAACCAATGTAAAATGGCCACTCAAAAAAGACAAACAAAAGGTCTAACGACAAATGGTAGCTATATGAAGGTCGAAAGTATTGCAGAATGCTCCCCTTAGAGCATTCTGCAATACTTTTGACCCGCATTAAGCAATAACTGGTCTTGAAAACCAATTTTCGGTCTTTTTGAGAGTGGCCATTTTACACAGGTTTTACTGTATATAATTCCTATAATTTTATACAAGGAATGTTTGAAAGCTTTTGCAAATTACCTGTATCTCAGAAACCATGAGATTCAGGCGTATAAAACCAGAATGAATTGTGGTATTTTGTGTATAAATGTATTTGAAATCCACAAACCAGTACCTTTGCAATTTAAATTGCTTTCATATGTATTCATATTCACTGTGTTGAAAACTAACAAATGTCATTGAAATCAGGGGTTATATAAAAGCTTGTTGAAAGTTGGGAATTAGTGTCAAAATTATATATGATGAGATATGTATTGTTTAAGGAAATTTATGAGTAACATTTTCCACAGTTTTTAGGTGATTTACTAAATTCCGTTCTGGTTTTGAATTCGTCAAAGAAGTTCCTTACTCAGGAAAACCTAGGTTTGTAGTTACCGAATGAGCCAGTGCATGAGATTTCCAACAATTTGGTATGTGCGACCAGCAAAGCCTCTGAACAGCCTGAGCATACGCTTGAATATTCTATGAGTGTTAAGCTACTGACTGAACATCTTTTAGAGGTTCTAAGCTTAAAAGCAGGCTGCACAGGCTCGTCTTAGTCTACACTTGTCAAAATTTCAAATTGTTGGAAATCTCAAGTCACTCAATGAGAATGAGGTTTGTTTCACTGTCGGACAGCTAGCACAAATGACAAACTTTGGTTTAGCATCTGTTCACCTTATTCTGAGGAAATTTCTCAGTGTTAGAATATAGGTGTTCATTGGTTCACCATTTACTCACTGACAAGCAGAAACGTACATGGGTGCAAATGTTTAACCCATACAAGCATATCATCCTTTTTGTGGGACATAGGCAATCAGCATAGCCCCAGATCAGACGCCGCAGAATACGTCGTCTAATCAGGGTCTCCACTGTTTGCTCACAGAATGTTCTATAATAATTTGAATATAAATGAAAAATACCACCCAACGCCCCTAAAATTTGAAATAGATTCGTCCTACCTATTGAGATGGGAAATTCCATTCGGCTTAAATGGGTTAAGAAACTGCTGAAGAAGTACCCAAAATATACTCATGCTAAGAAAAAGCAGGCCACCTTGAGCTTCGTATACGGTTCGTTTATTTTGCATAGTAATTCGAGGGGGGGGGGCGTCACTTACAGGCCAACGCTATGTAGATGAAGGCCTTCACAAACATGTCCTGCCAATCTATCAGACTGTTGGAAACAATTTTTCTCTTCCAGCAAGACAATGCCAGTATACCTGCAATAGTGCAAGGAACTGTATGCAAGCTGGCCCTGCCATACTCATTGACCAGCCTTCTGGGCCCCAATCCATCTCTGATCGACCACTGGGATAATCTGGACTGGTGGGTACATGATCGTACCCTTCCCAGCCGCCACACTTCCCGGATTGGAACACTAGCTAGTTTAACAATGGGCAATGCATTCCACAAGGTGTAGGGTGGGTACAACCGAAGGCTTCTTTTGAGCATGCACAAAAGGCTCATAGAATGAAATCATAAAGGTGGCGGTCATACAAAATATCAACTACAATATACAACTTTGTTATAATAACATGTTCATGTCTGTAGTTATATTCAACAAAGCCGTACAATTTGGGTGGTCTTCTTTTTATTAGCATGAGTATATCATAGCAAATGACAGTGAGGGCATCGCTCTCAAATTTAGAAAGGAGGAACATTCATTCATGTGCTTGACACATCGTCTTGAGTAAGTTCTGAGTGAGTGATGGCATGTACAAGAACGTAAATTATACAAAAAAAGCATACAAACTCAAAGGGCCATAACTCAGAAACAGAAAGCAAACGTAATTGTACGCGACACATGATCTTGACCTGAAACACATTCCTGTAAGGTTTCATGAGGATTTCTCAAACGGTTACAAAGTTAAGGGGCGTACAAAAATGGAAAAAAATGATCAAAGGGGGATAGCTTGGAAACTAAATATGGAGGGACAATCATTCTTGCAGGCGAATCATCGTCTTTACCTCATACACATTCCTATAAAATTACATGAATGATATCTCAAACGATTACCGAGTTAACAAAAGGGCTTTAACTCTGAAACGAAAAATGGAAATAATCATAATTGTATGTAACACTTCATCTTGACCTATTACACATTCCTAAAAAGTTTCATGAAACATATAGGAGGGTACAGAATTTGGGGGGGGGGGGGAATGTAAAATAAATCATCAAAGGGCTATACTCAGAAACTTAAAAAGGGGGAACAAACAATCTTGTATGCGACACATTGTCTAGACCTTATTCACATTCCTATAAAATTTTATAAAATATCCCAAACAGTTACAGAGTTATGGGGTGTACAAGAATAAGAATCAATACACAAAACAAGCATAAAAACAATAAAAGGGTCATAACTCTGAAACGGGAAGTAACCACAATTGTATGTGTCATGTCGTCCTGATTGCAAAGGGGCATAACTCAGAAACTAAGAAAGGGGAACAATCATCCTTGTAATGGACACTTTGTCTTGACCTATTATACATTTCCATAGAAAATGGACATATCTTGGAGATTGTTTACGGACGGACGGACAGCGCCATGCCACAATACGCCCGTTTTTATTTCAAAACGGGCGTATAAAAAGGGGATTTGATAGTCATATGGGTACATTTTATGAGCCCATGAGTAAAGTTGACAATAGGAAATGGACCAAAAGGCACAGTATTGCTAAACATTGACAGCAAAGGTGTTCTACGTAACTGTTTTCAAATATAATGTCGGGAAGCTTCTATAAGAATGTGGGTCTGAAAAACTGAGAAAAGTCTTAAAATAGGTCTCCAATATAATGCTCCAGCCTACAAATCGTCAAGTGTCGTTAAGTTTGAAGTCAAAAAAGGTCAATGTATTACCTCACCTATACAGCCAAGACGTAGTCCCGTGCGATTTTACCTGTTTCAAAATTTGAAAAAAAAAACACCTATGTCTCTGTAGGTCTACTTTCAGAAGTGCGCTGAGATCTGCAGATTAGTTTACCCACAGATGGGTATAAAATTGTTCCAAAAAGTGGATTCAAAGATTGAAATGGTGCATTTTAGTTTAAGCGGACTTCTTGCTTATTGTTCTTACTGTTGTCGACGCCAATATCAGACATCTCTGCCTCTTTCAGACGCATTTTGATATTTCGTGGTGTGACTTCCGGGGACGTAACAAGCTGGGTGGTTATGCCACCAACTGTTTAATCTACTTTTAAAACAGTTCAGGGAGGGTGCCTGTACCATTTGCTTCGGTAAACTATTCCAAGAGTCAATCACTCGATTTCTAAAACTGTTAGCGTGTATTTTCAGTCTTGATCTACGCTTGAACAATTTTAAAGAGAATAACCACAGGTTGCGATGTGCTCTGACAAAGTAAAGGGCTTGTTTTCCGTCGACCTTATCTGTGTTGCGAACTATGTTTTATCGCATGACGTCGCGTCTGGGAGTGAAATAACGACATACAATAAAATCACATGTTTTTTCATGCATTAACATTTGCCGGGTCCCGAGGATGCTGTTTGAACACGAGGCCGATAGGCTGAGTGTTCAACATCATCCGAGGGACCCGGCAAGTGTTAATGCAATGAAACAAACATGTGTGATCGTTATTCTTGCATATTTTACCTTATTCCAGCCCAATTCGCACTGAAAACGCTGCTAAAACATTAAATTGTCCATTTCTTACACTGGATTTCTCTAAACAAAATGGCGTCGGCTGTGTACTTTCGAACGTCATAACGTCGTCATAACGTCATAACCTTACGCAACGTTTTCGCGAACAAAAACATCGGCGAAATGATCAGTCTGGTCCGCAATGTTTTCCGTATATAACGTCATGCAAATAATGCAAGGCTCATTTTAAGTATTTTCAAGTACAGACCCATGTTCAAACAGCACGAGAATCTCCTGATTTGAACATGGATTTTCGTTCATTTGACAATGGGTGTAAACAGCTATACGAATCGAAATCTATGCAAGAATAGTGGTTTATAGATTTATGGGAAACGTTATGACGTCCATAACAACATTGCGTACATAATGGAAAATTATAACGTTTTTATGCCAGAAATGAGATTTTAAAGTATGTGTCATATGATACGAGGGCTGTTCAAATATGAATGCAAGTAGCTTCATAACTTGATTAACATATATGCTACGACAAAATGCCATACCTTTCTGGAAAGAGCTATTAGTCGCCTTTAAAATGGCATCAAAAATAAGGAAACACTCTCTATATTTCTCGAGTTACAGACGCTTATATAAAGGCCATTCCTGTATACTGAAGTATTTCTGAAGCGAATTGCAATACACGTTTGGTACATGTGCGTATATAGTGCCATATCTTTGTAAGTTTGAGACAAAATGGCACCAAATTTTAGATGCAGGTTTAAGGTACATTGACAAAGTTGCTTGCAGGAAAAAGTTTACATAATCCTGTTTTGATATTGAGTAAACAGGCACGTTTGTGACGTCATTAATTTTATGATAAACGTCATTTTGAGTTATCTACTGGTGATGCAATATTGAACATCGCAGTGTCTCTTTGTTTGCTTTTTGCTTAAAACATGCTTAATATGTCATAAGGGAGTTTTCACAACGCTCCATCCTCTATTTACAGAGTTATAACATTTTATATCATTTCCCAAGCATTTTTCTGCTTCTTAATGATATGTTTACATTAATTAAAAAAATGTTAAAATGTCTAGTCCTCAAGACCAGGCGAGTAATTTTATTGTAAATAATGCCTATTTTGGTAAAACTTAAAGTTAACGTACAAATTTAGATGAAAGCCGCAATGTTATGACAACAAAATTAAGTATAAGTTCTATAATCCCTTCACTTAAGGCATTGTTGACTTAATAAAATGCTTTTCAGGCGTTTAAAAATTACCCACTAGCCTTCATTGATTTGTAGCAACAACTCAGTATGAGCGATCAACAAATTGTGTTTGAGTTAAAACTAGTTTCAATGTTGCTTTGTGCATTTTATTAGAGATAAGCTTGACTGAAAACTGAAAGGTGGTGTTTTGTTTACCATTAAATTTGCAAACACAAGGAGACTAGTGAAAACGATTCGATGTAATTTTACAAAAACATGTCACATTTTCGCAACTTTCACAGAATCGTAAGATAAATATATGGGGACACTTCCTTAAAAAAATCAAGAAAATTCACCTATTCATCAAAGAATTATACGCTCTTCTATTTCACTGGTATGTGTTCGAAGTATTGAGTTTGTTAGTATACTAAGGTGACCCTCATTTAAAGGGATATAACTCGATAAATATACTGTATTTTTCTTTAAGTCTGGTGCCAGTTTAAAGGTGACATATAGCCCTTTATAGAAACATGTACCATTTTGTTGTAGCGTATATGTGAAGAAGATTATGAAGCTACTTGCATTTATATTTGAACAGCCCTCGTAAATAGAGGATCTTATACGAGTGCTCATGTTTTATTGATTTTATTAAACGAGTATAGACCTTCCACAATGGAACACGGATGTCGTTGACAGTTTTCAAGTGCAACAAACATTTGAAATGCAGCCAAATATCTTTTTGAAAGTTTTTAGACTAAGATAACTGAAAATCCTGACAAAAATAAGATTGAGACTTTACGTACCTGATAAATCCTCACTAAACACAGGACTCGCTACGATTTTGGCCATATTTTCTTTGGACATTTTCATACATTCATAGATTTATCATTTGATCAGGAAGTAAATAAGAGTGTATTCAGTTATTGTTATGTAGGCCTAATATGTGTATTTCAAAAATGTTAGGCCATATATAAATAATAGTGCGTTAACTCTTTTAACCTCCTTGTGTCGTCTGCTTATAACTTCTGCAAACAGTTTGGACCTTGATCACGCTTTATATATACTGAACAGCAAAAGAAACCCATCAGTCACTCATCGGGGCAATTATGGAAAACGGAATGAAGAAATGAAAATATACAATATTCCTTAACAATCAGTTCTGCATCAATACATTGAATAATGTAACAGTTTTACTTAAATCCATTCATGCTGTACGCCAGTGTATAGACAGGGGGTCATTTTCAAAAATGACAAGTTTTTCACTGGAGAATGAATATCTCGATCTCGTCCAATTCGGTTCACTTGAATTAAAATCGTCAATTAACGGGCATGACTCTCTCCTGCAGCAGTAACTGCATCATAATGAGGTTGAATTGAAAGCACATAACGTCGCACAACATACTTAAGAATCCGCGCAAATTCTTAATGGATAGCAACCTGAAGCTGTCGAAGATTCCGAGGTTGCACTGAGCTATCCCGGGTGCTTCGCAAGAGCTCATCCCATAGCTGCTCTATCGGAATGAGATCCGGGCTTACTAAACTATCGCGGTTTGTTTTGGCTTCCATACACACTCAATGGCCTCGTCATAGGGGAACATGCCGGTCATTGGACGAAGTGAACTGATTAAGACGAGGACTCGAATGAAAACCAATTGTCTGAAACTTGTCATAGAAATGACTCCTTGTCTATACCTTGGCGTAAAGCATGAACGGGTTAAAGGAAAACTGTTGCATTATTCAATATTTTGATGCATAATTGATTGTTCAAGAATATGGTATAAAATATATTTTCATTTCTTAATTATTTTTCCATAATTGCACAAAAGGTAACTGATGGGTTGCTTTTGTAGTTTAGTATATAATAGGGGAGACCGGGGCTAGTTCGGCCTCGGGGCATGTTCGGCATGTGGCAATATTTAGCATGTAAACTAAGATATGGGGCTGCGAAACATATTTGGAAATTACTTGAGACGAGTTTGTCTACATGAGTACACAATGGCTGCATTGTTGAAGGGTACATTGATATTTTTCATTTCAGTTTTTATTTATCTAAAGATGTGTTAAGATACCGATTTGATTTCTATATTTTTATTACGAACGGATTATGTGCTTCGATATAAAACATTGTTAATTTCTCCTCCTGCATCTTAAAAGGAGCTGCCACGTGATATTTGGAAATAGTCTGTCAGGGGCAAGTTCGGCCACTTAAGTCGGGGCAAGTTCGGCCAATAGCCAAACTTGCCATACACTTAATAAAATATTTGCCATTGTATTTTAGGTCACCTATTTTGTAAAGAGTGTTCATATCATGGATCCAAAATATCTCCGTGTTCATATTTAGCACAACGACTGACTGCACAATGATTACGTTTCAGATCGCCATTTTACATTGACGTCAAAAGTAAAAAAAAAGAACCTGTTTAAGACACGTAATGCACATTTTTCATTTTCCGTTTATTGTTATTATTATTATTATTATTATTATTATTATTATTATTATTATTATTATTATTATTATTCTATTTTGTTTTACAGAACAACAAATAAAACGAGATGTAATCGAAGATTAGAAAAAATAAGTTAAAAAAACTGTAAACCCATACAAACCTAGCGCCTTTCTCTGAGTAAAGACCCAGATCGGACGCCACAGAGTGCGGAGTCTGATCATGGTCTCCACTGATTGTTTACAAATTACAGATGATAAAATTTGTCGAAAGTTACTACCCAATAGCCCTTTGATTCAAAACTGGTTCGTGCGTTTGATAAAGGTTGGACATTTTATTTGGCATTAATGGGTTAGGCAGGCTACTCAAAGAATAAATCGGCCCAAAAAGCACGACGAAAACTCGGACAATTTGATACGACATTTTAGGTTCATTTTTGTAAATTTGTATTCTGAAGAACTAACTCAGATAGTCCATCTGTTAGGTTAACGCCGTTATATTTTCTTGGCCATTTGCAATTCCAACTACAGAAGTTTGACTGTTTCATAATAGGCCTTGCCGAACTTGCCCCGAGGGGTGGCCGAGCTTACCCCATACCTTTCTCACATACTAACGCATACAAGATCGAGTGATCCCTATGTAAGCTCGCTGTCGGAAAAATCTGTCCCACATCGCTACCCATGTGAGATATAGAGGATATTTACTTTTTTGAGGTGAATACCAGATATATTTCATCGAGTGCGGTGAAAAAAATCAGTATTTTTCACGAGTGCATAGCACGAGTGAAAATGTTGATATTTTCACCGCACGAGATGAAATATATTTGGTATTTGCCGAAAAAAAGTAATTTTCTTTTTATTTTATACTCAACGGAAATACAGAAATCAAAACCTTACTTTTTACTTGGTCGTTTCTCGTTCGATTTGACTTTTGCAGTGTGTTAATTGGGTATTACATTGGGTGTAAACATAGTTTGCGCCTATAAAATTTCTTAGAATCATATTTAAACGAACGAAACGCAAGAAATCAGCATTTAAAGAAAGTCTATTGGGTGTGCCTTCGGGTAGGCGTCACGTGCAAACTGGCGCTACGCCAGGTCAAACAGTGACGTCATTATGTTTGATGTTTACGTCACAACATGCGTAGCGTTATTTTTGACAAATATACTTCACTTAAAAACTTATGTTAAAAAATCCCAGTCACAAAATTGCCAAGAAAGCCTTGTTTTGCTACAAGTTCTATTCTATTCTACAGTGAAAATATAAATCGTATCAGTCACTAGTGAAAAAATACTTTTTCACTGTAGAAAAATACCAATTTTACTCACATTTGATATGCATTGAATTCACTGCTTGTGATAAAATAAAAGCGTAACTAATACGAGATAAGCCACACGCGGCCGGTTGCTAATGTGAGATAACATTTTTTGCGCATGACTGTATTCCTTCGAAAACGAAAGTTGAATTGTTGTCAGTCAGGAAAAATTTCAATGTTGATTTTTCAGCGATTTAAGTCGGCTTTCAACTTGGTCAAAAAGTAAAACTGCGCATTTTTACTTAAAACCTCTATTCAATGCTTTGAACATGCTAAGTGCATTGCAATTGACATATTTAACCTGTTGGACAATGCGTGACTAAATGCACCGGGAAGGGGAGCCTCGACGATGTGAAAAACAAAAAACAAAAAAACAACAACACACACCTTTTCCTCAACAAAATTACTTACTCGAGTTACTGTGGCTGATAAGCTAGTTCTTGTTGATCCATTTTGATGAAATAACCATTTGTTCATTGTTTAATGCGCTGTTTGTTGCTACAGCGCGCGTCATTGACTGTTTACATCGACCTCAGTGACGTCACCAACAAATACTACACAGTGCTTTACCGTACGGTCGTGGTATATGAGAAAAAAATCGATCATTGGTGTTCAGTGGTTCCAGAAAAATCCCAACCCGAGGGCCCACCGTTCCAGTGGGAAACGAGGCTTAAACCAATGATGGATTCTATTTATCTTACATGACCACGTGACTGCTTTCTTACATGGGCAGAGTAAAATATTCTTTTTATTCCGTAAAACTATTATTAAAGGGCCAATATATTAGCTTAAGTAACTCAAAGGCGCTTTGCAAGGGTAAGCTTTACTTACTGAC
This sequence comes from Loripinus fragilis, assembly GCA_964019695.1. Lineage (NCBI taxonomy): Eukaryota > Metazoa > Mollusca > Bivalvia > Lucinida > Lucinidae > Loripinus > Loripinus fragilis. Next base: position 62,807,890 of record OZ026514.1, on the reverse strand, counting down.
GTCATATAAGGCTAATGACGGCACCTAACGTTCAGCGCGTGACGTTAAAGGCAATGTGACGCTAATGGCATAGAGCGCTAAGCAGGAATTAAATTTGCATATTGCAGCTTAACTAAAGCTCCAATCGTGTGTTCCAGGCATTAACAAGGTGCAAACTATGTTTAAACCCATTTAAATACACAATAAAAACACTCGTAAGCTCAGAAATTTAGTAAATCCAACGAGTAAAAAGTTTAAATTTTCATTTTTTTTAGCTTTTATATTCCGACAAAAACCTTCGAAAAGTGGGAGAAAAACAATCCATCATGAGCCTGTTCATGTAGGATAGAGAAATCTCACCCTCGGGGTCGGAATTTAACCAGGGACTCGACAAGCCTCGTCTCTCGTTAAAATTCCAACACCTCGGGTGAGATATCTCTTTCTCGCATACAAACGCAAACGAGATCGATTGATCCCTATGTAGCCTAAGCTTGCTGTCGGAAAAATCTGTCCCACATCGCTTCCCATGTGAGATAAGCGTAACTAATACGAGATAAGCTACACGTGGCCGGTTGCTAATGCGAGATAAAATTTTTGGCGCATGACTGTATTCCTTCGAAAACGAAAGTTGAATTGTTGTCAGTTTGGAAAAAAATCTATGTTGAATTTTCAGCGATTTAAGTCGGCCTTCAACTTGGTTTAAAAGTAAAGCGGCGCATTTTTTACTTACAACCTTTATTCAATGCTTTGAACATGCTGAGTGCATTGCGATTGGCATATTTAACCTGTTGTGTTGGGCATTGAGACTGAATCCACCGGAACGGGGAGCCTTGGCGAGGTAAAAACACACCACACACGCGCACTTTCCTCAACAAAATTACTTACTTGAGTTACTGTAGCTGATAGGCTAGTTCTTGTTAAACCATTTTGATGAAATAACCATTTGTTCATTGTTCAATGCCCTGTTTATTCGCTGTTTCAAGTTAATTTGTACAGTGCGCGTCAAGGACTGTAAACATCGATTTCAGTGACGTCACCAACATATATTATACAGAACTGTACCGCACAGTCGTGGTAAATGAGAAAAAGAATCAATCATTGGTGTTCAGTGGTTCCAGAAAAATCCCAACCCTCGGGTCCATCGTTCAGTGGGAAACTTGGCAAGCCTCCTTTCCCACTGGAACGGTGGACCCTCGGGTTGTGATTTTTCTGTCCCCACTGAACACCAATGATGGATTCTATTTATCCTACATGGACACTCATGGTGGATTGTTATATTCTCCCACCTTTGCCCATGTAAGATAGGCTGTCAGCTCATGTAAGAAATTTCTTTCTAAACAAGATTGAGTGATCCCTATGTTAGCTCACTGTCGGAAAAATCATTCTCACATACTAACGCATACAAGATCGAGTGATCCCTATGTAAGCTCGCTATTAGAAAAATCTGTCTCACATCGCTACCCATGTGAGATAAGCGTAACTAATATGAGATAAGCCACACGCCGCCGGTTGCTAATACGAGATAACATTTTGGGCGCATGACTGCATTCCTTCGAAAAACGAAAGTTGTATTGAATTGTCAGTCAGGAAAAAATTCAATGTTGAAGTTTCAGCGATATAGGTCAGCCTTCAACTTGGTTTAAAACTAAAACTGCGCATTTTTACTTAAAACCTTTATTCAATGCTTTGAACATGCTGAGTGCATTGCGATTGCCATATTGACATATTTTTACTGTTGGACAATGCGTGACTGAATGCACCAGGACGGGGTGCCTTGACGATGTAAAAAAACCACACACATTTTCCTCAACAAAATTACTTACTCGAGCTAGTGTGGCTGATAAGCTAGTTCTTGTAAAAGTAAGTAATGGTGCAAAGATCAGGAATCGATACAATCAAGTACCACACCTGACCCAGGATACCAATGGGAAAGTGACAAACTCACAGAAGACACCAAAACGAGAGCCAAGAGGTCAGCCCTTTCCCAGCAGGTGACCAAAAAGCACATATAAACAGACGCGCACAAAACATAGCAAACACAAGACAGAACAAAAACATAAAAGATCCACAAAAGAAGTACCGCCTTGGAACGGTCAGTAAAATATTTTACTGGAGGGCTTAAACCGGTTTAACGGCGCCAACCTCACCCTTAATTCAGATGTGGATCAAGACACATAGATATTTGGTTTGCATGAAAGACCCCTAACTTATCAATGCATCATCTCCTAAATCATGCTGAGTGCATTGCAATTGGCATATTTAAGCTGTTGTGTTGGGCATTGAGTGACTGAATCCACCGGGACAGGGAGCCTTGATGATGAGTGGAACAAATAATTTTGCCATAAAATATTTTCTTACCCCATTTTGAGATAGTACAAAATTTTCACTATTTTGTAAGGTCCGCGCCTGTCGATTTTCCGTCAAAAATTCAACTTTCCGAAAACTGCCTCAAATAATGACGAAAAAGTTTTGTTTTGATGAGTGGAACAAAAAATTTTGCCAAAAAATTATTTTCTTACCCCATTTTGAGATAGTACAAAATTTTCACTATTTTGAAAGGTCCGGGCCTGTTGATTTTCCGTCAAAAATTCAATTTTCCAAAAACTGCCTCAAATGTTGTAGAAATGTTTCTTTTGATGAGTGGAACAAATAATTGTGCCAAAAAATATTTTCTTACCCCATTTTGAGATAGTACAAAATTTTCAATATTTTGTAAGGTCCGCACCTGTCCGCACCTGTCGATTTTCTGTCAAAAATTCAATTTTCCAAAAAGTGTCTCAAATGTTGTAGAAATGTTTCTTTTGATGAGTAGAACAAATAATTTTGCCATAAAATATTTTCTTACCCCATTTTGAGATAGTACAAAATTTTCACTATTTTGTAAGGTTCGCGCCTGTCGATTTTCCGTCAAAAATTCAATTTTCCAAAAACTGCCTCAAATGTTGACGAAATGTTTCTTTTGATGAGTGGAACAAATAACTTTTTGCCAAAAAATTATTTTCTTACCCCATTTTGAGATAGTACAAAATTGTCACTATTTTGTAAGGTCCGCGCCTGTCGATTTTCCGTCAAAAATTCAATTTTCCAAAAACTGCCTCAAATGTTGTAGAAATGTTTCTTTTGATGAGTCCAACAAATAATTTTGCCAAAAAATATTTTCTTACCCCATTTTGAGATAGTCCAAAATTTTACTAATTTGTAAGGGTCGCACCTATCGATTTTCTGTCAAAAATTCAATTTTCCAAAAAGTGTCTCAAATGTTGTAGAAATGTTTCCTTTGATGAGTGGAACAAATTATTTTTGTTGTAGAAATGTTTCCTTTGATGAGTGGAACAAATTATTTTGCCAAAAAATATTTTCTTACCCCATTTTGAGATAGTACAAAATTTTCACTATTTTCACTATGTCCGCGCCTGTCGATTTTCCGTCAAAAATTCAATTTTCCAGAAACTGCCTCAAATGTTGTAGAAATGTTTCTTTTGATGAATGGAACAAATAATTTTGCCAAAAAATTATTTTCTTACCCCATTTTGAGATAGTACAAAATTTTCACTATTTTGAAAGGTCCACGCCTGTCGATTTTCCGTCAAAAATTCAATTTTCCAAAAACTGCCTCAAATGTTGTAGAAATGTTTCTTTTGATGAGTGGAACAAATAATTTTGCCAAAAAATATTTTCTTACCCCATTTTAAGATGGTACAAAATATTCACTATTTTGTAAGGGTCGCGCCTGTCGATTTTCTGTCAAAAATTCAATTTTCCAAAAACATCCTTAAATGTTGTAGTAACGTTTCTTTTGATGAGTGGAACAAATAATTTTGCCAAAAAATATTTCCTTACCCCATTTTGAGATAGTAGAAAATTTTCACTATTTTGAAAGGTCTGCGTCTGTTGATTTTCTGTCAAAAATTCAATTTTCCAAAAACTGCCTCAAAGGATATAGAAATGTTTCTTTTGATGAGTGGAACAAATAATTTTGCCAAAAAATATTTTCGTACCCCATTTTGAGATAGTACAAAATTTTCACTATTTTGTAAGGTCAGCGCCTGTCGATTTTCCATTAAAAATTCAATTTTCCAAAAACTGCCTCAAATAATGACGAAAAAGTTTTGTTTTGATGAGTGGAACAAAAAATTTTGCCAAAAAATTATTTTCTTACCCCATTTTGAGATAGTACAAAATTTTCACTATTTTGAAAGGTCTGCGTCTGTTGATTTTCCGTCAAAAATTCAATTTTCCAAAAACTGCCTCAAAGGATATAGAAATGTTTCTTTTGATGAGTGGAACAAATAATTTTGCCAAAAAATATTTTCGTACCCCATTTTGAGATAGTACAAAATTTTCACTATTTTGTAAGGTCGGCGCCTGTCGATTTTCCATTAAAAATTCAATTTTCCAAAAACTGCCTCAAATGTTATAGAAATGTTTCTTTTGATGAGTCGAACAGATAATTTTGCCAAAAAATATTTTCTTACCCAATTTTGAGATAGTACAAAATTTTCACTATTTTGTAAGGTCCGCGCCTGTCGATTTTCCGTCAAAAATTCAATTTTCCAAAAACTGCCTCAAATATTGTAGAAATGTTTCTTTTGATTAATGGAACAAATAATTTTGCCAAAAAATATTTTCTTACCCCATTTTGAGATAGTACAAAATTTTCACTATTTTGTAAGGATCACGCCTGTCGATTTTCTGTCAAAAATTCAATTTTCCAAAAAGTGTCTCAAATGTTGTAGAAATGTTTCTTTTGATGAGTGGAACAAATAATTTTGCCAAAAAATATTTTCTTACCCCATTTTGAGATAGTAGAAAATTTTCACTAATTTGTAAGGTCCGCACCTATCGATTTTCTGTCAAAAATTCAATTTTCCAAAAAGTGTCTCAAATGTTGTAGAATTGTTTCATTTGATGAGTGGAACAAATAATTTTGCCAAAAAAAATTTTCTTACCTCATTTTGAGATAGTACAAAATTTTCACTATGTCCGCGCCTGTCGATTTTCCGTCAAAAATTCAATTTTCCAGAAACTGCCTCAAATGTTGACGAAATGTTTCTTTTGATGAGTGGAACAAATAATTTTGCCAAAAAATATTTTCTTACCCCATTTTGAGATAGTACAAAATATTCACTATTTTGTAAGGTACGCGCCTGTCGATTTTCTGTCAAAAATTCAATTTTCCAAAAACTGCCTCAAATGTTGTAGAAATGTTTCTTTTGATGAGTGGAACAAATAATTTTGCCAAAAATATTTTCTTACCCCATTTTGAGATAGTACAAAATTTTCAGTATTTTGTAAGGTCTCGCACCTATCGATTTTCTGTCAAAAATTCAATTTTCCAAAAAGTGTCGCAAATGTTGTAGAAATGTTTCCTTTGATGAGTGGAACAAATAATTTTGCCAAAAAATTATTTTCTTACCCCATTTTGAGATAGTACAAAATTTTCACTATTTTGAAAGGTCCACGCCTGTCGATTTTCTGTCAAAAATTCAATTTTCCAAAAACTGCCTCAAATGTTGTAGAAATGTTTCTTTTGATGAATGGAACAAATAATTTTGCCAAAAAATATTTTCTTACCCCATTTTGAGATAGTACAAAATTTTCACTATTTTGTAAGGTCCGTGCCTGTCGATTTTCTGTCAAAAATTCAATTTTCCAAAAACTGCCTCAAATGTTGTAGAAATGTTTCTTTTGATGAATGGAACAAATAATTTTGCCAAAAAATATTTTCTTACCCCATTTTGAGATAGTACAATATTTTCACTATTTTGTAAGGTCCGCGCCTGTCGATTTTCTGTCAAAAATTCAATTTTCCAAAAAGTGTCTCAAATGTTGTAGAAATGTTTCTTTTGATCAGTGAAACAAATAATTTTGCCATAAAATATTTTCTTACCCCATTTTGAGATAGTACAAAATTTTCACTATTTTGTAAGGTCCGCGCCTGTCGATTTTCCCTCAAAAATTCAATTTTCCAAAAGCTGCCTCAAATGTTGACGAAATGTTTCTTTTGATGAGTGGAACAAAAAATTTTGCCAAAAAATTATTTTCTTACCCCATTTTGAGATAGTACAAAATATTCACTATTTTGTAAGGTCCGCGCCTGTCGATTTTTTGTCAAAAATTCAATTGTCCAAAAAGTATCTCAAATGTTGTAGAAATGTTTCTTTTGATGAGTGGAACAAATAATTTTGCCAAAAAATAATTTCTTACCCCATTTTGAGATAGTACGAAATTTTCAGTATTTTGTAAGGTCCGCACCTATCGATTTTCTGTCAAAAATTCAATTTTTCAAAAAGTGTCGCAAATGTTGTAGAAATGTTTCCTTTGATGAGTGGAACAAATTATTTTGCCAAAAAATATTTTCTTACCCAATATGAGATAGTATAAACTGCCTCAAATGTTGTAGAAATGTTTCTTTTGATGAATGGAACAAATAATTTTGCCATAAAATATTTTCTTACCCCATTTTGAGATAGTACAAAATTTTCACTATTTTGTAAGGTCCGCGCCTGTCGATTTTCCCTCAAAAATTCAATTTTCCAAAAACTGCCTCAAATGTTGACGAAATGTTTCTTTTGATTAGTGGAACAAAAAATTTTGCCAAAAAATTATTTTCTTACCCCATTTTGAGATAGTACAAAATATTCACTATTTTGTAAGGTCCGCGCCTGTCGATTTTCCGTCAAAAATTCAATTTTCCAAAAACTGCCTCAAATGTTGACGAAATGTTTCTTTTGATGAGTCAAACAAATAATTTTGCCAAAAGATTATTTTCTTACCCCATTTTGAGATAGTACAAAATTTTCACTATTTTGTAAGGTCTGCGCCTGTGTTTTTTTTGTCAAAAATTCAATTGTCCAAAAAGTGTCTCAAATGTTGTAGAAATGTTTCTTTTGATGAGTGGAACAAATAATTTTGCCAAAAAATATTTTCTTACCCCATTTTGAGATAGTACAAAATTTTCACTATTTTGTAAGGTACGCGCCTGTCGATTTTCTGTCAAAAATTCAATTTTCCAAAAACTGCCTTAAATGTTGTAGTAACGTTTCTTTTGATGAGTGGAACAAATAATATTGCCAAAAAATATTTCCTTACCCAATTTTGAGATAGTACAATCACTATTTTGTAAGGTCCGAGTCTGTCGATTTTCCATCAAAAATTCAATTTTCCAAAAACTGCTTCAAATGTTGTAGTAACGTTTCTTTTGATGATCGGAACAAATAATTTTGCCAAAAAATATTTCCATACCCCATTTTGAGATAGTACAAAATTTTCACTATTTTGTAAGGTCCGCGTCTGTCGATTTTCCGTCAAAAATTCAATTTTCCAAAAACTGCCTCAAATGTTGACGAAATGTTTCTTTTGATGAGTCAAACAAATAATTTTGCCAAAAGATTATTTTCTTACCCCATTTTGAGATAGTACAAAATTTTCACTATTTTGTAAGGTCCGCGCCTGTGCATTTTTTGTCAAAAATTCAATTGTCCAAAAAGTGTCTCAAATGTTGTAGAAATGTTTCTTTTGATGAGTGGAACAAATAATTTTGCCAAAAAATATTTTCTTACCCCATTTTGAGATAGTACAAAATTTTCACTATTTTGTAAGGTACGCGCCTGTCGATTTTCTGTCAAAAATTCAATTTTCCAAAAACTGCCTTAAATGTTGTAGTAACGTTTCTTTTGATGAGTGGAACAAATAATATTGCCAAAAAATATTTCCTTACCCCATTTTGAGATAGTACAATCACTATTTTGTAAGGTCCGAGTCTGTCGATTTTCCATCAAAAATTCAATTTTCCAAAAACTGCTTCAAATGTTGTAGTAACGTTTCTTTTGATGATCGGAACAAATAATTTTGCCATAAAATATTTCCTTACCCCATTTTGAGATAGTACAAAATTTTCACTATTTTGTAAGGTCCGCGTCTGTCGATTTTCCGTCAAAAATTCAATTTTCCAAAAACTGCTTCAAATGTTGTAGTAACGTTTCTTTTGATGATCGGAACAAATAATTTTGCCATAAAATATTTCCTTACCCCATTTTGAGATAGTACAAAATTTTCACTATTTTGTAAGGTCCGCGTCTGTCGATTTTCCGTCAAAAATTCAATTTTCCAACAACTGCCTTAAATGTTGTAGTACTGTTTATTTTGATGAGTGGAACAAATAACTTTGCCAAATTATATTTTCTTACCCCATTTTGAGATAGTACAAAATTTTCACTATTTTGTAAGGTCCGCGCCTGCTGATTTTTAGTCAAAAATTCAATTTTCCAAAAAGTGTCTCAAATGTTGTAGAAATGTTTCTTTTGATGAGTCGAACAAATAATTTTGCCAAAAAATATTTTCTTACCCCATTTTGAGATAGTACAAAATTTTAACTATTTTGTAAGGTCCACGCCTGTCGATTTTCCGTCAAAAATTCAATTTTCCAAAAACTGCCTGTCGATTTTCTGTCAAAAATTCAATTTTCCAAAAACTGCCTTAAATGTTGTAGTTACGTTTCTTTTGATGAGTGGAACAAATAATTTTGCCAAAAAATATTTCCTTACCCCATTTTGAGATAGTACAAAATTTTCACTTTTTTGTAAGGTCTGCGTCTGTTGATTTTCCGTCAAAAATTCAATTTTCCAAAAACTGCCTCAAATATTGTAGAAATGTTTCTTTTGATGAGTGGAACAAATAATTTTGCCAAAAAATATTTTCTTACCCCATTTTGAGATAGTACAAAATTTTCACTATTTTGTAAGGTCCGCGCCTGTTGATTTTCTGTCAAAAATTCAATTTTCCAAAAACTGCCTCAAATGTTGTAGAAATGTTTCTTTTGATGAATGGAACAAATAATTTTGCCAAAAAATATTTTCTTACCCCATTTTGAGATAGTACAATATTTTCACTATTTTGTAAGGTCCGCGCCTGTCGATTTTCTGTCAAAAATTCAATTTTCCAAAAAGTGTCTCAAATGTTGTAGAAATGTTTCTTTTGATCAGTGAAACAAATAATTTTGCCATAAAATATTTTCTTACCCTATTTTGAGAGAGTACAAAATTTTCACTATTTTGTAAGGTCCGCGTCTGTCGATTTTCCGTCAAAAATTCAATTTTCGAACAACTGCCTTAAATGTTGTAGTACTGTTTATTTTGATGAGTGGAACAAATAACTTTGCCAAATTATATTTTCTTACCCCATTTTGAGATAGTACAAAATTTTCACTATTTTGTAAGGTCCGCGCCTGCTGATTTTTAGTCAAAAATTCAATTTTCCAAAAAGTGTCTCAAATGTTGTAGAAATGTTTCTTTTCATCAGTGGAACAAATAATTTTGCCAAAAAAATATTTTCTTACCCCATTTTGAGATAGTACAAAATTTTCACTATATTGTAAGGTCCGTGCCTGTCGATTTTCTGTCAAAAATTCAATTTTCCAAAAACTGCCTCAAATGTTGTAGAAATGTTTCTTTTGATGAATGGAACAAATAATTTTGCCAAAAAATATTTTCTTACCCCATTTTGAGATAGTACAATATTTTCACTATTTTGTAAGGTCCGCGCCTGTCGATTTTCTGTCAAAAATTCAATTTTCCAAAAAGTGTCTCAAATGTTGTAGAAATGTTTCTTTTGATCAGTGAAACAAATAATTTTGCCATAAAATATTTTCTTACCCCATTTTGAGATAGTACAAAATTTTCACTATTTTGTAAGGTCCGCGCCTGTCGATTTTCCCTCAAAAATTCAATTTTCCAAAAACTGCCTCAAATGTTGACGAAATGTTTCTTTTGATGAGTGGAACAAAAAATTTTGCCAAAAAATTATTTTCTTACCCCATTTTGAGATAGTACAAAATATTCACTATTTTGTAAGGTCCGCGCCTGTCGATTTTTTGTCAAAAATTCAATTGTCCGAAAAGTGTCTCAAATGTTGTAGAAATGTTTCTTTTGATGAGTGGAACAAATAATTTTGCCAAAAAATAATTTCTTACCCCATTTTGAGATAGTACGAAATTTTCAGTATTTTGTAAGGTCCGCACCTATCGATTTTCTGTCAAAAATTCAATTTTTCAAAAAGTGTCGCAAATGTTGTAGAAATGTTTCCTTTGATGAGTGGAATAAATTATTTTGCCAAAAAATATTTTATTACCCAATTTTGAGATAGTAAAAATTTTCACTATTTTGTAAGGTACGCGCCTGTCGATTTTCTGTCAAAAATTCAATTTTCCAAAAACTGCCTCAAATGTTGTAGAAATGTTTCTTTTGATGAATGGAACAAATAATTTTGCCATAAAATATTTTCTTACCCCATTTTGAGATAGTACAAAATTTTCACTATTTTGTAAGGTCTGCGCCTGTCGATTTTCCCTCAAAAATTCAATTTTCCAAAAACTGCCTCAACTGTTGACGAAATGTTTCTTTTGATTAGTGGAACAAAAAATTTTGCCAAAAAATTATTTTCTTACCCCATTTTGAGATAGTACAAAATATTCACTATTTTGTAAGGTCCGCGCCTGTCGATTTTCCGTCAAAAATTCAATTTTCCAAAAACTGCCTCAAATGTTGACGAAATGTTTCTTTTGATGAGTCAAACAAATAATTTTGCCAAAAGATTATTTTCTTACCCCATTTTGAGATAGTACAAAATTTTCACTATTTTGTAAGGTCTGCGCCTGTGCATTTTTTGTCAAAAATTCAATTGTCCAAAAAGTGTCTCAAATGTTGTAGAAATGTTTCTTTTGATGAGTGGAACAAATAATTTTGCCAAAAAATATTTTCTTACCCCATTTTGAGATAGTACAAAATTTTCACTATTTTGTAAGGTACGCGCCTGTCGATTTTCTGTCAAAAATTCAATTTTCCAAAAACTGCCTTAAATGTTGTAGTAACGTTTCTTTTGATGAGTGGAACAAATAATATTGCCAAAAAATATTTCCTTACCCCATTTTGAGATAGTACAATCACTATTTTGTAAGGTCCGAGTCTGTCGATTTTCCATCAAAAATTCAATTTTCCAAAACCTGCTTCAAATGTTGTAGTAACGTTTCTTTTGATGATCAGAACAAATAATTTTGCCAAAAAATATTTCCTTACCCCATTTTGAGATAGTACAAAATTTTCACTATTTTGTAAGGTCCGCGTCTGTCGATTTTCCGTCAAAAATTCAATTTTCCAACAACTGCCTTAAATGTTGTAGTACTGTTTATTTTGATGAGTGGAACAAATAACTTTGCCAAATTATATTTTCTTACCCCATTTTGAGATAGTACAAAATTTTCACTATTTTGTAAGGTCCGCGCCTGCTGATTTTTAGTCAAAAATTCAATTTTCCAAAAAGTGTCTCAAATGTTGTAGAAATGTTTCTTTTGATGAGTCGAACAAATAATTTTGCCAAAAAATATTTTCTTATCCCATTTTGAGATAGTACAAAATTTTAACTATTTTGTAAGGTCCACGCCTGTCGATTTTACGTCAAAAATTCAATTTTCCAAAAACTGCCTGTCGATTTTCTGTCAAAAACTCAATTTTCCAAAAACTGCCTTAAATGTTGTAGTTACGTTTCTTTTGATGAGTGGAACAAATAATTTTGCCAAAAATATTTCCTTACCCCATTTTGAGATAGTACAAAATTTTCACTTTTTTGTAAGGTCTGCGTCTGTTGATTTTCCGTCAAAAATTCAATTTTCCAAAAACTGCCTCAAATGTTGTAGAAATGTTTCTTTTGATGAGAGGAACAAATAATTTTGCCAAAAAATATTTTCTTACCCCATTTTGAGATAGTACAAAATTTTCAGTATTTTGTATGGTCTGCACCTATCGATTTTCTGTCAAAAATTCAATTTTCCAAAAAGTGTCTCAAATGCTGTAGAAATGTTTCCTTTGATGAGTGGAACAAATTATTTTGCCAAAAAATATTTTCTTACCCCATTTTGAGATAGTACAAAATTTTCACTATTTTGTAAGGTCCGCGCCTGTCGATTTTCCGTCAAAAATTCAATTTTCCAAAAACTGCCTCAAATGTTGTAGAAATGTTACTTTTGAAGAATGGAACAAATAATTTTGCCAAAAAATATTTTCTTGCCCCATTTTGAGATAGTACAAAATTTTTCCTATTTTGTAAGGTCCGCGCCTGTCGATTTTCTGTCAAAAATTCAATTTTCCAAAAAGTGTCTCAAATGTTGTAGAAATGTATCTTTTGATGAGTGGAACATATAATTTTGCCATAAAATATTTTCTTACCCCATTTTGAGATAGTACAATATTTTCACTATTTTGTAAGGTCCGCGCCTGTCGATTTTCCGTCAAAAATTCAATTTTCCAAAAACTGCCTCAAATGTTGACGAAATGTTTCTTTTGATGAGTCAAACAATTAATTTTGCCAAAAGATTATTTTCTTACCACATTTTGAGATAGTACAAAATTTTCACTATTTTGTAAGGTCCGCGCCTGTCAATTTTCTGTCAAAAATTAAATTTTCCGAAAACTGCCTTAAATGTTGTAGTAACGTTTCTTTTGATGAGTGGAACAAATAATATTGCCAAAAAATATTTCCTTACCCCATTTTGAGATAGTACAAAATTTTCACTATTTTGTAAGGTCCGCGCCTGTCGATTTTTTGTCAAAAATTCAATTTTCCAAAAAGTGTCTCAAATGTTGTAGAATTGTTTCATTTGATATGTGGAACAAATAATTTTACCAAAAAATATTTTCTTACCCCATTTTGAGATAGTACAAAATTTTCACTATTTTGTAAGGTACGCGCCTGTCGATTTTCTGTCAAAAATTCAATTTTCCAAAAACTGCCTCAAATGTTGTAGAAATGTTTCTTTTGATGAGTGGAATAAATAATTTTGCCAAAAATATTTTCTTACCCCATTTTGAGATAGTACAAAATTTTCAGTATTTTGTTAGGTCTTGCACCTATCGATTTTCTGTCAAAAATTCAATTTTCCAAAAAGTTACGCAAATGTTGTAGAAATGTTTCATTTGATGAGTGGAATAAATTATTTTGCCAAAAAATATTTTCTTACCCCATTTTGAGATAGTACAAAATTTTCACTATTTTGTAAGGTCCGCGCCTGTCGATTTTCTGTCAAAAATTCAATTTTCCAAAAAGTGTCTCAAATGTTGTAGAAATGTTTCTTTTGATCAGTGAAACAAATAATTTTGCCATAAAATTTTTTCTTACCCCATTTTGAGATAGTACGAAATTTTCACTATTTTGTAAGGTCCGCGCCTGTCGATTTTCCGTCAAAAATTCAATTTTCCAAAAACTGCCTCAAATGTTGACGAAATGTTTCTTTTGATGAGTGGAACAAAAAATTTTCTCAAAAAAATATTTTCTTACCCCATTTTGAGATAGTACAAAAAATTCACTATTTTGTAAGGGGCGCTTGTCGATTTTTATGTCAAAAATTCAATTGTCCAAAAAGTGTCTCAAATGTTGTAGAAATGTTTCTTTTGATGAGTGGAACAAATAATTTTGCCAAAAAATAATTTCTTACCCCATTTTGAGATAGTACGAAATTTTCAGTATTTTGTAAGGTCCGCACTATCGATTTTCTGTCAAAAATTCAATTTTTCAAAAAGTGTCGCAAATGTTGTAGAAATGTTTCCTTTGATGAGTGGAATAAATTATTTTGCCAAAAAATATTTTCTTACCCAATTTTGAGATAGTAAAAATTTTCCACTATTTTGTAAGGTACGCGCCTGTCGATTTTCTGTCAAAAATTCAATTTTCCAAAAACTGCCTCAAATGTTGTAGAAATGTTTCTTTTGATGAGTGGAATAAATAATTTTGCCAAAAATATTTTCTTACCCCATTTTGAGATAGTACAAAATTTTCAGTATTTTGTAAGGTCTTGCACCTATCGATTTTCTGTCAAAAATTCAATTTTCCAAAAAGTTACGCAAATGTTGTAGAAATGTTTCATTTGATGAGTGGAATAAATTATTTTGCCAAAAAATATTTTCTTACCCCATTTTGAGATAGTACAAAATTTTCACTATTTTGTAAGATCCGCGCCTGTCGATTTTCTGTCAAAAATTCAATTTTCCAAAAAGTGTCTCAAATGTTGTAGAAATGTTTCTTTTGATCAGTGAAACAAATAATTTTGCCATAAAATTTTTTCTTACCCCATTTTGAGATAGTAAAAATTTTTCACTATTTTGTAAGGTCCGCGCCTGTCGATTTTCCGTCAAAAATTCAATTTTCCAAAAACTGCCTCAAATGTTGACGAAATGTTTCTTTTGATGAGTGGAACAAAAAATTTTCTCAAAAAAATATTTTCTTACCCCATTTTGAGATAGTACAAAAAATTCACTATTTTGTAAGGGGCGCGCCAGTCGATTTTTTGTCAAAAATTCAATTGTCCAAAAAGTGTCTCAAATGTTGTAGAAATGTTTCTTTTGATGAGTGGAACAAATAATTTTGCCAAAAAATAATTTCTTACCCCATTTTGAGATAGTACGAAATTTTCAGTATTTTGTAAGGTCCGCACTATCGATTTTCTGTCAAAAATTCAATTTTTCAAAAAGTGTCGCAAATGTTGTAGAAATGTTTCCTTTGATGAGTGGAATAAATTATTTTGCCAAAAAATATTTTCTTACCCAATTTTGAGATAGTAAAAATTTTCCACTATTTTGTAAGGTACGCGCCTGTCGATTTTCTGTCAAAAATTCAATTTTCCAAAAACTGCCTCAAATGTTGTAGAAATGTTTCTTTTGATGAATGGAACAAATAATTTTGCCATAAAATATTTTCTTACCCCATTTTGAGATAGTACAAAATTTTCACTATTTTGTAAGGTCCGCGCCTGTCGATTTTCCCTCAAAAATTCAATTTTCCAAAAACTGCCTCAAATGTTGACGAAATGTTTCTTTTGATTAGTGGAACAAAAAATTTTGCCAAAAAATTATTTTCTTACCCCATTTTGAGATAGTACAAAATATTCACTATTTTGTAAGGTCCGCGCCTGTCGATTTTCCATCAAAAATTCAATTTTCCAAAAACTGCCTCAAATGTTGACGAAATGTTTCTTTTGATGAGTCAAACAAATAATTTTGCCAAAAGATTATTTTCTTACCCCATTTTGAGATAGTACAAAATTTTCACTATTTTGTAAGGTCTGCGCCTGTGCATTTTTTGTCAAAAATTCAATTGTCCAAAAAGTGTCTCAAATGTTGTAGAAATGTTTCTTTTGATGAGTGGAACAAATAATTTTGCCAAAAAATATTTTCTTACCCCATTTTGAGATAGTACAAAATTTTCACTATTTTGTAAGGTACGCGCCTGTCGATTTTCTGTCAAAAATTCAATTTTCCAAAAACTGCCTTAAATGTTGTAGTAACGTTTCTTTTGATGAGTGGAACAAATAATATTGCCAAAAAATATTTCCTTACCCCATTTTGAGATAGTACAATCACTATTTTGTAAGGTCCGAGTCTGTCGATTTTCCATCAAAAATTCAATTTTCCAAAAACTGCTTCAAATGTTGTAGTAACGTTTCTTTTGATGATCAGAACAAATAATTTTGCCAAAAAATATTTCCTTACCCCATTTTGAGATAGTACAAAATTTTCACTATTTTGTAAGGTCCGCGTCTGTCGATTTTCCGTCAAAAATTCAATTTTCCAACAACTGCCTTAAATGTTGTAGTACTGTTTATTTTGATGAGTGGAACAAATAACTTTGCCAAATTATATTTTCTTACCCCATTTTGAGATAGTACAAAATTTTCACTATTTTGTAAGGTCCGCGCCTGCTGATTTTTAGTCAAAAATTCAATTTTCCAAAAAGTGTCTCAAATGTTGTAGAAATGTTTCTTTTGATGAGTCGAACAAATAATTTTGCCAAAAAATATTTTCTTACCCCATTTTGAGATAGTACAAAATTTTAACTATTTTGTAAGGTCCACGCCTGTCGATTTTACGTCAAAAATTCAATTTTCCAAAAACTGCCTGTCGATTTTCTGTCAAAAACTCAATTTTCCAAAAACTGCCTTAAATGTTGTAGTTACGTTTCTTTTGATGAGTGGAACAAATAATTTTGCCAAAAATATTTCCTTACCCCATTTTGAGATAGTACAAAATTTTCACTTTTTTGTAAGGTCTGCGTCTGTTGATTTTCCGTCAAAAATTCAATTTTCCAAAAACTGCCTCAAATGTTGTAGAAATGTTTCTTTTGATGAGTGGAACAAATAATTTTGCCAAAAAATATTTTCTTACCCCATTTTGAGATAGTACAAAATTTTCAGTATTTTGTATGGTCTGCACCTATCGATTTTCTGTCAAAAATTCAATTTTCCAAAAAGTGTCTCAAATGCTGTAGAAATGTTTCCTTTGATGAGTGGAACAAATTATTTTGCCAAAAAATATTTTCTTACCCCATTTTGAGATAGTACAAAATTTTCACTATTTTGTAAGGTCCGCGCCTGTCGATTTTCCGTCAAAAATTCAATTTTCCAAAAACTGCCTCAAATGTTGTAGAAATGTTACTTTTGAAGAATGGAACAAATAATTTTGCCAAAAAATATTTTCTTGCCCCATTTTGAGATAGTACAAAATTTTTCCTATTTTGTAAGGTCCGCGCCTGTCGATTTTCTGTCAAAAATTCAATTTTCCAAAAAGTGTCTCAAATGTTGTAGAAATGTATCTTTTGATGAGTGGAACTTATAATTTTGCCATAAAATATTTTCTTACCCCATTTTGAGATAGTACAATATTTTCACTATTTTCGCCTGTCGATTTTCCGTCAAAAATTCAATTTTCCAAAAACTGCCTCAAATGTTGACGAAATGTTTCTTTTGATGAGTCAAACAATTAATTTTGCCAAAAGATTATTTTCTTACCACATTTTGAGATAGTACAAAATTTTCACTATTTTGTAAGGTCCGCGCCTGTCAATTTTCTGTCAAAAATTCAATTTTCCAAAAACTGCCTTAAATGTTGTAGTAACGTTTCTTTTGATGAGTGGAACAAATAATATTGCCAAAAAATGTTTCCTTACCCCATTTTGAGATAGTACAAAATTTTCACTATTTTGTAAGGTCCGCCCCTGTCGATTTTTTGTCAAAAATTCAATTTTCCAAAAAGTGTCTCAAATGTTGTAGAATTGTTTCATTTGATGAGTGGAACAAATAATTTTGCCAAAAAATATTTTCTTACCCCATTTTGAGATAGTACAAAATTTTCACTATTTTGTAAGGTACGCGCCTGTCGATTTTCTGTCAAAAATTCAATTTTCCAAAAACTGCCTCAAATGTTGTAGAAATGTTTCTTTTGATGAGTGGAACAAATAATTTTGCCAAAAATATTTTCTTACCCCATTTTGAGATAGTACAAAATTTTCACTATTTTGTAAGGTCTCGCACCTATCGATTTTCTGTCAAAAATTCAATTTTCCAAAAAGTGTCGCAAATGTTGTAGAAATGTTTCATTTGATGAGTGGAATAAATTATTTTGCCAAAAAATATTTTCTTACCCCATTTTGAGATAGTACAAAATTTTCACTATTTTGAAAGGTCCGCCCCTGTCGATTTTCTGTCAAAAATTCAATTTTCCAAAAAGTGTCTCAAATGTTGTAGAAATGTTTCTTTTGATCAGTGAAACATATAGTTTTGCCATAAAATATTTTCTTACCCCATTTTGAGATAGTACAAAATTTTCACTATTTTGTAAGGTCCGCGCCTGTCGATTTTCCCTCAAAAATTCAATTTTCCAAAAACTGCCTCAAATGTTGACGAAATGTTTCTTTTGATGAGTGGAACAAAAAATTTTCCCAAAAAATTATTTTCTTACCCCATTTTGAGATAGTACAAAATATTCACTATTTTGTAAGGTCCGCGCCTGTCGATTTTCCCTCAAAAATTCAATTGTCCAAAAAGTGTCTCAAATGTTGTAGAAATGTTTCTTTTGATGAGTGGAACAAATATTTTTGCCAAAAAATAATTTCTTACCCCATTTTGAGATAGTACAATATTTTCACTATTTTGTAAGGTCCGCGCCTGTCGATTTTCCGTCAAAAATTCAATTTTCCAAAAACTGCCTCAAATGTTGACGAAATGTTTCTTTTGATGAGTCAAACAATTAATTTTGCCAAAAAATATTTTCTTACCCAATTTTGAGATAGTAAAAATTTTCACTATTTTGTAAGGTACGCGCCTGTCGATTTTCTGTCAAAAATTCAATTTTCCAAAAACTGCCTCAAATGTTGTAGAAATGTTTCTTTTGATGAATGGAACAAATAATTTCGCCATAAAATATTTTCTTACCCCATTTTGAGATAGTACAAAATTTTCACTATTTTGTATGGTCCGCGCCTGTCGATTTTCCCTCAAAAATTCAATTTTCCAAAAACTGCCTCAAATGTTGACGAAATGTTTCTTTTGATTAGTAGACAAAAAATTTTGCCAAAAAATTATTTTCTTACCCCATTTTGAGATAGTACAAAATTTTCACTATTTTGTAAGGTCCGCGCCTGTCGATTTTCCCTCAAAAATTCAATTTTCCAAAAACTGCCTCAAATGTTGACGAAATGTTTCTTTTGATGAGTGGAACAAAAAATTTTCTCAAAAAATTATTTTCTATCAGTACAAAAAATTCACTATTTTGTAAGGTCCGCGCCTGTCGATTTTTTGTCAAAAATTCAATTGTCCAAAAAGTGTCTCAAATGTTGTAGAAATGTTTCTTTTGATGAGTGGAACAAATAATTTTGCCAAAAAATAATTTCTTACCCCATTTTGAGAAAGTACGAAATTTTCAGTATTTTGTAAGGTCCGCACTATCGATTTTCTGTCAAAAATTCAATTTTTCAAAAAGTGTCGCAAATGTTGTAGAAATGTTTCCTTTGATGAGTGGAATAAATTATTTTGCCAAAAAATATTTTCTTACCCAATTTTGAGATAGTAAAAATTTTCACTATTTTGTAAGGTACGCGCCTGTCGATTTTCTGTCAAAAATTCAATTTTCCAAAAACTGCCTCAAATGTTGTAGAAATGTTTCTTTTGATGAATGGAACAAATAATTTTGCCATAAAATATTTTCTTACCCCATTTTGAGATAGTACAAAATTTTCACTATTTTGTAAGGTCCGCGCCTGTCGATTTTCCCTCAAAAATTCAATTTTCCAAAAACTGCCTCAAATGTTGACGAAATGTTTCTTTTGATGAGTCAAACAAATAATTTTGCCAAAAGATTATTTTCTTACCCCATTTTGAGATAGTACAAAATTTTCACTATTTTGTAAGGTCCGCGCCTGTGCATTTTTTGTCAAAAATTCAATTGTCCAAAAAGTGTCTCAAATGTTGTAGAAATGTTTCTTTTGATGAGTGGAACAAATAATTTTGCCAAAAAATATTTTCTTACCCCATTTTGAGATAGTACAAAATTTTCACTATTTTGTAAGGTACGCGCCTGTCGATTTTCTGTCAAAAATTCAATTTTCCAAAAACTGCCTTAAATGTTGTAGTAACGTTTCTTTTGATGAGTGGAACAAATAATATTGCCAAAAAATATTTCCTTACCCCATTTTGAGATAGTACAATCACTATTTTGTAAGGTCCGAGTCTGTCGATTTTCCATCAAAAATTCAATTTTCCAAAAACTGCTTCAAATGTTGTAGTAACGTTTCTTTTGATGATCGGAACAAATAATTTTGCCATAAAATATTTCCTTACCCCATTTTGAGATAGTACAAAATTTTCACTATTTTGTAAGGTCCGCGTCTGTCGATTTTCCGTCAAAAATTCAATTTTCCAACAACTGCCTTAAATGTTGTAGTACTGTTTATTTTGATGAGTGGAACAAATAACTTTGCCAAATTATATTTTCTTACCCCATTTTGAGATAGTACAAAATTTTCACTATTTTGTAAGGTCCGCGCCTGCTGATTTTTAGTCAAAAATTCAATTTTCCAAAAAGTGTCTCAAATGTTGTAGAAATGTTTCTTTTGATGAGTCGAACAAATAATTTTGCCAAAAAATATTTTCTTACCCCATTTTGAGATAGTACAAAATTTTAACTATTTTGTAAGGTCCGCGCCTGTCGATTTTCCGTCAAAAATTCAATTTTCCAAAAACTGCCTGTCGATTTTCTGTCAAAAATTCAATTTTCCAAAAACTGCCTTAAATGTTGCAGTTACGTTTCTTTTGATGAGTGGAACAAATAATTTTGCCAAAAAATATTTCCTTACCCCATTTTGAGATAGTACAAAATTTTCTCTTTTTTGTAAGGTCTGCGTCTGTTGATTTTCCGTCAAAAATTCAATTTTCCAAAAACTGCCTCAAATGTTGTAGAAATGTTTCTTTTGATGAGTGGAACAAATAATTTTGCCAAAAATATTTTCTTACCCCATTTTGAGATAGTACAAAATTTTCAGTATTTTGTAAGGTCTCGCACCTATCGATTTTCTGTCAAAAATTCAATTTTCCAAAAAGTGTCGCAAATGTTGTAGAAATGTTTCATTTGATGAGTGGAATAAATTATTTTGCCAAAAAATATTTTCTTACCCCATTTTGAGATAGTACAAAATTTTCACTATTTTGAAAGGTCCGCCCCTGTCGATTTTCTGTCAAAAATTCAATTTTCCAAAAAGTGTCTCAAATGTTGTAGAAATGTTTCTTTTGATCAGTGAAACAAATAGTTTTGCCATAAAATATTTTCTTACCCCATTTTGAGATAGTACAAAATTTTCACTATTTTGTAAGGTCCGCGCCTGTCGATTTTCCCTCAAAAATTCAATTTTCCAAAAACTGCCTCAAATGTTGACGAAATGTTTCTTTTGATGAGTGGAACAAAAAATTTTCCCAAAAAATTATTTTCTTACCCCATTTTGAGATAGTACAAAATATTCACTATTTTGTAAGGTCCGCGCCTGTCGATTTTTGTCAAAAATTCAATTGTCCAAAAAGTGTCTCAAATGTTGTAGAAATGTTTCTTTTGATGAGTGGAACAAATAATTTTGCCAAAAAATAATTTCTTACCCCATTTTGAGATAGTACAATATTTTCACTATTTTGTAAGGTCCGCGCCTGTCGATTTTCCGTCAAAAATTCAATTTTCCAAAAACTGCCTCAAATGTTGACGAAATGTTTCTTTTGATGAGTCAAACAATTAATTTTGCCAAAAAATATTTTCTTACCCAATTTTGAGATAGTAAAAATTTTCACTATTTTGTAAGGTACGCGCCTGTCGATTTTCTGTCAAAAATTCAATTTTCCAAAAATTGCCTCAAATGTTGTAGAAATGTTTCTTTTGATGAATGGAACAAATAATTTCGCCATAAAATATTTTCTTACCCCATTTTGAGATAGTACAAAATTTTCACTATTTTGTAAGGTCCGCGCCTGTCGATTTTCCCTCAAAAATTCAATTTTCCAAAAACTGCCTCAAATGTTGACGAAATGTTTCTTTTGATTAGTAGACAAAAAATTTTGCCAAAAAATTATTTTCTTACCCCATTTTGAGATAGTACAAAATTTTCACTATTTTGTAAGGTCCGCGCCTGTCGATTTTCCCTCAAAAATTCAATTTTCCAAAAACTGCCTCAAATGTTGACGAAATGTTTCTTTTGATGAGTGGAACAAAAAATTTTCTCAAAAAATTATTTTCTATCAGTACAAAAAATTCACTATTTTGTAAGGTCCGCGCCTGTCGATTTTTTGTCAAAAATTCAATTGTCCAAAAAGTGTCTCAAATGTTGTAGAAATGTTTCTTTTGATGAGTGGAACAAATAATTTTGCCAAAAAATAATTTCTTACCCCATTTTGAGAAAGTACGAAATTTTCAGTATTTTGTAAGGTCCGCACTATCGATTTTCTGTCAAAAATTCAATTTTTCAAAAAGTGTCGCAAATGTTGTAGAAATGTTTCCTTTGATGAGTGGAATAAATTATTTTGCCAAAAAATATTTTCTTACCCAATTTTGAGATAGTAAAAATTTTCACTATTTTGTAAGGTACGCGCCTGTCGATTTTCTGTCAAAAATTCAATTTTCCAAAAACTGCCTCAAATGTTGTAGAAATGTTTCTTTTGATGAATGGAACAAATAATTTTGCCATAAAATATTTTCTTACCCCATTTTGAGATAGTACAAAATTTTCACTATTTTGTAAGGTCCGCGCCTGTCGATTTTCCCTCAAAAATTCAATTTTCCAAAAACTGCCTCAAATGTTGACGAAATGTTTCTTTTGATGAGTCAAACAAATAATTTTGCCAAAAGATTATTTTCTTACCCCATTTTGAGATAGTACAAAATTTTCACTATTTTGTAAGGTCCGCGCCTGTGCATTTTTTGTCAAAAATTCAATTGTCCAAAAAGTGTCTCAAATGTTGTAGAAATGTTTCTTTTGATGAGTGGAACAAATAATTTTGCCAAAAAATATTTTCTTACCCCATTTTGAGATAGTACAAAATTTTCACTATTTTGTAAGGTACGCGCCTGTCGATTTTCTGTCAAAAATTCAATTTTCCAAAAACTGCCTTAAATGTTGTAGTAACGTTTCTTTTGATGAGTGGAACAAATAATATTGCCAAAAAATATTTCCTTACCCCATTTTGAGATAGTACAATCACTATTTTGTAAGGTCCGAGTCTGTCGATTTTCCATCAAAAATTCAATTTTCCAAAAACTGCTTCAAATGTTGTAGTAACGTTTCTTTTGATGATCGGAACAAATAATTTTGCCATAAAATATTTCCTTACCCCATTTTGAGATAGTACAAAATTTTCACTATTTTGTAAGGTCCGCGTCTGTCGATTTTCCGTCAAAAATTCAATTTTCCAACAACTGCCTTAAATGTTGTAGTACTGTTTATTTTGATGAGTGGAACAAATAACTTTGCCAAATTATATTTTCTTACCCCATTTTGAGATAGTACAAAATTTTCACTATTTTGTAAGGTCCGCGCCTGCTGATTTTTAGTCAAAAATTCAATTTTCCAAAAAGTGTCTCAAATGTTGTAGAAATGTTTCTTTTGATGAGTCGAACAAATAATTTTGCCAAAAAATATTTTCTTACCCCATTTTGAGATAGTACAAAATTTTAAATATTTTGTAAGGTCCGCGCCTGTCGATTTTCCGTCAAAAATTCAATTTTCCAAAAACTGCCTGTCGATTTTCTGTCAAAAATTCAATTTTCCAAAAACTGCCTTAAATGTTGCAGTTACGTTTCTTTTGATGAGTGGAACAAATAATTTTGCCAAAAAATATTTCCTTACCCCATTTTGAGATAGTACAAAATTTTCTCTTTTTTGTAAGGTCTGCGTCTGTTGATTTTCCGTCAAAAATTCAATTTTCCAAAAACTGCCTCAAATGTTGTAGAAATGTTTCTTTTGATGAGTGGAACAAATAATTTTGCCAAAAAATATTTTCTTACCCCATTTTGAGATAGTACAAAATTTTCACTATTTTGTAAGGTCCGCGCCTGTTGATTTTCTGTCAAAAATTCAATTTTCCAAAAACTGCCTCAAATGTTGTAGAAATGTTTCTTTTGATGAATGGAACAAATAATTTTGCCAAAAAATATTTTCTTACCCCATTTTGAGATAGTACAAAATTTTCACTATTTTGTAAGGTCTGTGCCTGTCGATTTTCTGTCAAAAATTCAATTTTCCAAAAACTGCCTCAAATGTTGTAGAAATGTTTCTTTTGATGAATGGAACAAATAATTTTGCCAAAAAATATTTTCTTACCCCATTTTGAGATAGTACAATATTTTCGCTATTTTGTAAGGTCCGCGCCTGTCGATTTTCTGTCAAAAATTCAATTTTCCAAAAAGTGTCTCAAATGTTGTAGAAATGTTTCTTTTGATCAGTGAAACAAATAATTTTGCCATAAAATATTTTCTTACCCCATTTTGAGATAGTACAAAATTTTCACTATTTTGTAAGGTCCGCGCCTTTCGATTTTCCCTCAAAAATTCAATTTTCCAAAAACTGCCTCAAATGTTGACGAAATGTTTCTTTTGATGAGTGGAACAAAAAATTTTGCCAAAAAATTATTTTCTTACCCCATTTTGAGATAGTACAAAATATTCACTATTTTGTAAGGTCCGCGCCTGTCGATTTTTTGTCAAAAATTCAATTGTCCAAAAAGTGTCTCAAATGTTGTAGAAATGTTTCTTTTGATGAGTGGAACAAATAATTTTGCCAAAAAATAATTTCTTACCCCATTTTGAGATAGTACGAAATTTTCAGTATTTTGTAAGGTCCGCACCTATCGATTTTCTGTCAAAAATTCAATTTTTCAAAAAGTGTCGCAAATGTTGTAGAGATGTTTCCTTTGATGAGTGGAATAAATTATTTTGCCAAAAAATATTTTCTTACCCAATTTTGAGATAGTAAAAATTTTCACTATTTTGTAAGGTACGCGCCTGTCGATTTTCTGTCAAAAATTCAATTTTCCAAAAACTGCCTCAAATGTTGTAGAAATGTTTCTTTTGATGAATGGAACAAATAGTTTTGCCATAAAATATTTTCTTACCCCATTTTGAGATAGTACAAAATTTTCACTATTTTGTAAGGTCCGCGCCTGTCGATTTTCCCTCAAAAATTCAATTTTCCAAAAACTGCCTCAAATGTTGACGAAATGTTTCTTTTGATTAGTGGAACAAAAAATTTTGCCAAAAAATTATTTTCTTACCCCATTTTGAGATAGTACAAAATATTCACTATTTTGTAAGGTCCGCGCCTGTCGATTTTCCGTCAAAAATTCAATTTTCCAAAAACTGCCTCAAATGTTGACGAAATGTTTCTTTTGATGAGTCAAACAAATAATTTTGCCAAAAGATTATTTTCTTACCCCATTTTGAGATAGTACAAAATTTTCACTATTTTGTAAGGTCTGCGCCTGTGCATTTTTTGTCAAAAATTCAATTGTCCAAAAAGTGTCTCAAATGTTGTAGAAATGTTTCTTTTGATGAGTGGAACAAATAATTTTGCCAAAAAATATTTTCTTACCCCATTTTGAGATAGTACAAAATTTTCACTATTTTGTAAGGTACGCGCCTGTCGATTTTCTGTCAAAAATTCAATTTTCCAAAAACTGCCTTAAATGTTGTAGTAACGTTTCTTTTGATGAATGGAACAAATAATATTGCCAAAAAATATTTCCTTACCCCATTTTGAGATAGTACAATCACTATTTTGTAAGGTCCGAGTCTGTCGATTTTCCATCAAAAATTCTATTTTCCAAAAACTGCTTCAAATGTTGTAGTAACGTTTCTTTTGATGATCGGAACAAATAATTTTGCCAAAAAATATTTCCTTACCCCATTTTGAGATCCGCGCCTGTCGATTTTCTGTCAAAAATTCAATTTTCACAAAGTGTCTCAAATACTAAAGAAATATTTCTTTTGATAAGTGGAACAAATAATTTTGCCAAAAAATATTTTCTTACCCCATTTTGAGATAGTACAAAATTTTCACTATTTTGTAAGGTCCGCGCCTGGTGATTTTCTGTCAAAAATTCAATTTTCCAAAAAGTGTCTCAAATGTTGTAGAAATGTTTCTTTTGATGAGTGGAACAAATAATTTTGCCAAAAAATATTTTCTTACCCCATTTTGAGGTAGTACAAAATTTTCACTATTTTGTAAGGTCGCGCCTGTCGATTTTCCTTCAAAAATTCAATTTTCCAAAAAGTGTCTAAAATGTTGTAGAAATGTTTCTTTTGGTGAGTGGAACAAATAATTTTGCCAAAAAATATTTTCTTACCCCATTTTGAGATAGTACAAAATTTTCACTATTTTGTAAGGTCCGCGCCTGTCGATTTTTGTCAAAAATTCAATTGTCCAAAAAGTGTCTCAAATGTTGTAGAAATGTTTCTTTTGATGAGTGGAACAAATAATTTTGCCAAAAAATAATTTCTTACCCCATTTTGAGATAGTACAATATTTTCACTATTTTGTAAGGTCCGCGCCTGTCGATTTTCCGTCAAAAATTCAATTTTCCAAAAACTGCCTCAAATGTTGACGAAATGTTTCTTTTGATGAGTCAAACAATTAATTTTGCCAAAAAATATTTTCTTACCCAATTTTGAGATAGTAAAAATTTTCACTATTTTGTAAGGTACGCGCCTGTCGATTTTCTGTCAAAAATTCAATTTTCCAAAAACTGCCTCAAATGTTGTAGAAATGTTTCTTTTGATGAATGGAACAAATAATTTCGCCATAAAATATTTTCTTACCCCATTTTGAGATAGTACAAAATTTTCACTATTTTGTAAGGTCCGCGCCTGTCGATTTTCCCTCAAAAATTCAATTTTCCAAAAACTGCCTCAAATGTTGACGAAATGTTTCTTTTGATTAGTAGACAAAAAATTTTGCCAAAAAATTATTTTCTTACCCCATTTTGAGATAGTACAAAATTTTCACTATTTTGTAAGGTCCGCGCCTGTCGATTTTCCCTCAAAAATTCAATTTTCCAAAAACTGCCTCAAATGTTGACGAAATGTTTCTTTTGATGAGTGGAACAAAAAATTTTCTCAAAAAATTATTTTCTATCAGTACAAAAAATTCACTATTTTGTAAGGTCCGCGCCTGTCGATTTTTTGTCAAAAATTCAATTGTCCAAAAAGTGTCTCAAATGTTGTAGAAATGTTTCTTTTGATGAGTGGAACAAATAATTTTGCCAAAAAATAATTTCTTACCCCATTTTGAGAAAGTACGAAATTTTCAGTATTTTGTAAGGTCCGCACTATCGATTTTCTGTCAAAAATTCAATTTTTCAAAAAGTGTCGCAAATGTTGTAGAAATGTTTCCTTTGATGAGTGGAATAAATTATTTTGCCAAAAAATATTTTCTTACCCAATTTTGAGATAGTAAAAATTTTCACTATTTTGTAAGGTACGCGCCTGTCGATTTTCTGTCAAAAATTCAATTTTCCAAAAACTGCCTCAAATGTTGTAGAAATGTTTCTTTTGATGAATGGAACAAATAATTTTGCCATAAAATATTTTCTTACCCCATTTTGAGATAGTACAAAATTTTCACTATTTTGTAAGGTCCGCGCCTGTCGATTTTCCCTCAAAAATTCAATTTTCCAAAAACTGCCTCAAATGTTGACGAAATGTTTCTTTTGATGAGTCAAACAAATAATTTTGCCAAAAGATTATTTTCTTACCCCATTTTGAGATAGTACAAAATTTTCACTATTTTGTAAGGTCCGCGCCTGTGCATTTTTTGTCAAAAATTCAATTGTCCAAAAAGTGTCTCAAATGTTGTAGAAATGTTTCTTTTGATGAGTGGAACAAATAATTTTGCCAAAAAATATTTTCTTACCCCATTTTGAGATAGTACAAAATTTTCACTATTTTGTAAGGTACGCGCCTGTCGATTTTCTGTCAAAAATTCAATTTTCCAAAAACTGCCTTAAATGTTGTAGTAACGTTTCTTTTGATGAGTGGAACAAATAATATTGCCAAAAAATATTTCCTTACCCCATTTTGAGATAGTACAATCACTATTTTGTAAGGTCCGAGTCTGTCGATTTTCCATCAAAAATTCAATTTTCCAAAAACTGCTTCAAATGTTGTAGTAACGTTTCTTTTGATGATCGGAACAAATAATTTTGCCATAAAATATTTCCTTACCCCATTTTGAGATAGTACAAAATTTTCACTATTTTGTAAGGTCCGCGTCTGTCGATTTTCCGTCAAAAATTCAATTTTCCAACAACTGCCTTAAATGTTGTAGTACTGTTTATTTTGATGAGTGGAACAAATAACTTTGCCAAATTATATTTTCTTACCCCATTTTGAGATAGTACAAAATTTTCACTATTTTGTAAGGTCCGCGCCTGCTGATTTTTAGTCAAAAATTCAATTTTCCAAAAAGTGTCTCAAATGTTGTAGAAATGTTTCTTTTGATGAGTCGAACAAATAATTTTGCCAAAAAATATTTTCTTACCCCATTTTGAGATAGTACAAAATTTTAACTATTTTGTAAGGTCCGCGCCTGTCGATTTTCCGTCAAAAATTCAATTTTCCAAAAACTGCCTGTCGATTTTCTGTCAAAAATTCAATTTTCCAAAAACTGCCTTAAATGTTGCAGTTACGTTTCTTTTGATGAGTGGAACAAATAATTTTGCCAAAAAATATTTCCTTACCCCATTTTGAGATAGTACAAAATTTTCTCTTTTTTGTAAGGTCTGCGTCTGTTGATTTTCCGTCAAAAATTCAATTTTCCAAAAACTGCCTCAAATGTTGTAGAAATGTTTCTTTTGATGAGTGGAACAAATAATTTTGCCAAAAAATATTTTCTTACCCCATTTTGAGATAGTACAAAATTTTCACTATTTTGTAAGGTCCGCGCCTGTTGATTTTCTGTCAAAAATTCAATTTTCCAAAAACTGCCTCAAATGTTGTAGAAATGTTTCTTTTGATGAATGGAACAAATAATTTTGCCAAAAAATATTTTCTTACCCCATTTTGAGATAGTACAAAATTTTCACTATTTTGTAAGGTCTGTGCCTGTCGATTTTCTGTCAAAAATTCAATTTTCCAAAAACTGCCTCAAATGTTGTAGAAATGTTTCTTTTGATGAATGGAACAAATAATTTTGCCAAAAAATATTTTCTTACCCCATTTTGAGATAGTACAATATTTTCGCTATTTTGTAAGGTCCGCGCCTGTCGATTTTCTGTCAAAAATTCAATTTTCCAAAAAGTGTCTCAAATGTTGTAGAAATGTTTCTTTTGATCAGTGAAACAAATAATTTTGCCATAAAATATTTTCTTACCCCATTTTGAGATAGTACAAAATTTTCACTATTTTGTAAGGTCCGCGCCTGTCGATTTTCCCTCAAAAATTCAATTTTCCAAAAACTGCCTCAAATGTTGACGAAATGTTTCTTTTGATGAGTGGAACAAAAAATTTTGCCAAAAAATTATTTTCTTACCCCATTTTGAGATAGTACAAAATATTCACTATTTTGTAAGGTCTGCGCCTGTCGATTTTTTGTCAAAAATTCAATTGTCCAAAAAGTGTCTCAAATGTTGTAGAAATGTTTCTTTTGATGAGTGGAACAAATAATTTTGCCAAAAAATAATTTCTTACCCCATTTTGAGATAGTACGAAATTTTCAGTATTTTGTAAGGTCCGCACCTATCGATTTTCTGTCAAAAATTCAATTTTTCAAAAAGTGTCGCAAATGTTGTAGAGATGTTTCCTTTGATGAGTGGAATAAATTATTTTGCCAAAAAATATTTTCTTACCCAATTTTGAGATAGTAAAAATTTTCACTATTTTGTAAGGTACGCGCCTGTCGATTTTCTGTCAAAAATTCAATTTTCCAAAAACTGCCTCAAATGTTGTAGAAATGTTTCTTTTGATGAATGGAACAAATAATTTTGCCATAAAATATTTTCTTACCCCATTTTGAGATAGTACAAAATTTTCACTATTTTGTAAGGTCCGCGCCTGTCGATTTTCCCTCAAAAATTCAATTTTCCAAAAACTGCCTCAAATGTTGACGAAATGTTTCTTTTGATTAGTGGAACAAAAAATTTTGCCAAAAAATTATTTTCTTACCCCATTTTGAGATAGTACAAAATATTCACTATTTTGTAAGGTCCGCGCCTGTCGATTTTCCGTCAAAAATTCAATTTTCCAAAAACTGCCTCAAATGTTGACGAAATGTTTCTTTTGATGAGTCAAACAAATAATTTTGCCAAAAGATTATTTTCTTACCACATTTTGAGATAGTACAAAATTTTCACTATTTTGTAAGGTCTGCGCCTGTGCATTTTTTGTCAAAAATTCAATTGTCCAAAAAGTGTCTCAAATGTTGTAGAAATGTTTCTTTTGATGAGTGGAACAAATAATTTTGCCAAAAAATATTTTCTTACCCCATTTTGAGATAGTACAAAATTTTCACTATTTTGTAAGGTACGCGCCTGTCGATTTTCTGTCAAAAATTCAATTTTCCAAAAACTGCCTTAAATGTTGTAGTAACGTTTCTTTTGATGAATGGAACAAATAATATTGCCAAAAAATATTTCCTTACCCCATTTTGAGATAGTACAATCACTATTTTGTAAGGTCCGAGTCTGTCGATTTTCCATCAAAAATTCAATTTTCCAAAAACTGCTTCAAATGTTGTAGTAACGTTTCTTTTGATGATCGGAACAAATAATTTTGCCAAAAAATATTTCCTTACCCCATTTTGAGATCCGCGCCTGTCGATTTTCTGTCAAAAATTCAATTTTCACAAAGTGTCTCAAATACTAAAGAAATATTTCTTTTGATAAGTGGAACAAATAATTTTGCCAAAAAATATTTTCTTACCCCATTTTGAGATAGTACAAAATTTTCACTATTTTGTAAGGTCCGCGCCTGGTGATTTTCTGTCAAAAATTCAATTTTCCAAAAAGTGTCTCAAATGTTGTAGAAATGTTTCTTTTGATGAGTGGAACAAATAATTTTGCCAAAAAATATTTTCTTACCCCATTTTGAGGTAGTACAAAATTTTCACTATTTTGTAAGGTCGCGCCTGTCGATTTTCCTTCAAAAATTCAATTTTCCAAAAAGTGTCTAAAATGTTGTAGAAATGTTTCTTTTGGTGAGTGGAACAAATAATTTTGCCAAAAAATATTTTCTTACCCCATTTTGAGATAGTACAAAATTTTCACTATTTTGTAAGGTCCGCGCCTGTCTATTTTCCGTAAAAAATTCAATTTTCCAAAAAGTGTCTCAAATGTTGTAGAAATGTTTCTTTTGATGAGTGGAACAAATAATTTTGCCAAAAAATATTTTCTTACCCCATTTTGAGATAGTACAAAATTTTTACTATTTTGTAAGGTCCGTGCCTGTCGATTTTCTGTCAAAAATTCAATTTTCCAAAAAGTGTCTCAAATGTTGTAGAAATGTTTCTTTTGATGAGTGGAACAAATAATTTTGCCAAAATATATTTTCTTACCCCATTTTGAGATAGTACAAAATTTTCATTATTTTGTAAGGTCCAAGCCAGTCGATTTTCCCTCAAAAATTCAATTTTCCAAAAACTGCCTCAAATGTTGACGAAATGTTTCTTTTGATTAGTAGACAAAAAATTTTGCCAAAAAATTATTTTCTTACCCCATTTTGAGATAGTACAAAATTTTCACTATTTTGTAAGGTCCGCGCCTGTCGATTTTCCCTCAAAAATTCAATTTTCCAAAAACTGCCTCAAATGTTGACGAAATGTTTCTTTTGATGAGTGGAACAAAAAATTTTCTCAAAAAATTATTTTCTATCAGTACAAAAAATTCACTATTTTGTAAGGTCCGCGCCTGTCGATTTTTTGTCAAAAATTCAATTGTCCAAAAAGTGTCTCAAATGTTGTAGAAATGTTTCTTTTGATGAGTGGAACAAATAATTTTGCCAAAAAATAATTTCTTACCCCATTTTGAGAAAGTACGAAATTTTCAGTATTTTGTAAGGTCCGCACTATCGATTTTCTGTCAAAAATTCAATTTTTCAAAAAGTGTCGCAAATGTTGTAGAAATGTTTCCTTTGATGAGTGGAATAAATTATTTTGCCAAAAAATATTTTCTTACCCAATTTTGAGATAGTAAAAATTTTCACTATTTTGTAAGGTACGCGCCTGTCGATTTTCTGTCAAAAATTCAATTTTCCAAAAACTGCCTCAAATGTTGTAGAAATGTTTCTTTTGATGAATGGAACAAATAATTTTGCCATAAAATATTTTCTTACCCCATTTTGAGATAGTACAAAATTTTCACTATTTTGTAAGGTCCGCGCCTGTCGATTTTCCCTCAAAAATTCAATTTTCCAAAAACTGCCTCAAATGTTGACGAAATGTTTCTTTTGATGAGTCAAACAAATAATTTTGCCAAAAGATTATTTTCTTACCCCATTTTGAGATAGTACAAAATTTTCACTATTTTGTAAGGTCCGCGCCTGTGCATTTTTTGTCAAAAATTCAATTGTCCAAAAAGTGTCTCAAATGTTGTAGAAATGTTTCTTTTGATGAGTGGAACAAATAATTTTGCCAAAAAATATTTTCTTACCCCATTTTGAGATAGTACAAAATTTTCACTATTTTGTAAGGTACGCGCCTGTCGATTTTCTGTCAAAAATTCAATTTTCCAAAAACTGCCTTAAATGTTGTAGTAACGTTTCTTTTGATGAGTGGAACAAATAATATTGCCAAAAAATATTTCCTTACCCCATTTTGAGATAGTACAATCACTATTTTGTAAGGTCCGAGTCTGTCGATTTTCCATCAAAAATTCAATTTTCCAAAAACTGCTTCAAATGTTGTAGTAACGTTTCTTTTGATGATCGGAACAAATAATTTTGCCATAAAATATTTCCTTACCCCATTTTGAGATAGTACAAAATTTTCACTATTTTGTAAGGTCCGCGTCTGTCGATTTTCCGTCAAAAATTCAATTTTCCAACAACTGCCTTAAATGTTGTAGTACTGTTTATTTTGATGAGTGGAACAAATAACTTTGCCAAATTATATTTTCTTACCCCATTTTGAGATAGTACAAAATTTTCACTATTTTGTAAGGTCCGCGCCTGCTGATTTTTAGTCAAAAATTCAATTTTCCAAAAAGTGTCTCAAATGTTGTAGAAATGTTTCTTTTGATGAGTCGAACAAATAATTTTGCCAAAAAATATTTTCTTACCCCATTTTGAGATAGTACAAAATTTTAACTATTTTGTAAGGTCCGCGCCTGTCGATTTTCCGTCAAAAATTCAATTTTCCAAAAACTGCCTGTCGATTTTCTGTCAAAAATTCAATTTTCCAAAAACTGCCTTAAATGTTGCAGTTACGTTTCTTTTGATGAGTGGAACAAATAATTTTGCCAAAAAATATTTCCTTACCCCATTTTGAGATAGTACAAAATTTTCTCTTTTTTGTAAGGTCTGCGTCTGTTGATTTTCCGTCAAAAATTCAATTTTCCAAAAACTGCCTCAAATGTTGTAGAAATGTTTCTTTTGATGAGTGGAACAAATAATTTTGCCAAAAATATTTTCTTACCCCATTTTGAGATAGTACAAAATTTTCAGTATTTTGTAAGGTCTCGCACCTATCGATTTTCTGTCAAAAATTCAATTTTCCAAAAAGTGTCGCAAATGTTGTAGAAATGTTTCATTTGATGAGTGGAATAAATTATTTTGCCAAAAAATATTTTCTTACCCCATTTTGAGATAGTACAAAATTTTCACTATTTTGAAAGGTCCGCCCCTGTCGATTTTCTGTCAAAAATTCAATTTTCCAAAAAGTGTCTCAAATGTTGTAGAAATGTTTCTTTTGATCAGTGAAACAAATAGTTTTGCCATAAAATATTTTCTTACCCCATTTTGAGATAGTACAAAATTTTCACTATTTTGTAAGGTCCGCGCCTGTCGATTTTCCCTCAAAAATTCAATTTTCCAAAAACTGCCTCAAATGTTGACGAAATGTTTCTTTTGATGAGTGGAACAAAAAATTTTCCCAAAAAATTATTTTCTTACCCCATTTTGAGATAGTACAAAATATTCACTATTTTGTAAGGTCCGCGCCTGTCGATTTTTGTCAAAAATTCAATTGTCCAAAAAGTGTCTCAAATGTTGTAGAAATGTTTCTTTTGATGAGTGGAACAAATAATTTTGCCAAAAAATAATTTCTTACCCCATTTTGAGATAGTACAATATTTTCACTATTTTGTAAGGTCCGCGCCTGTCGATTTTCCGTCAAAAATTCAATTTTCCAAAAACTGCCTCAAATGTTGACGAAATGTTTCTTTTGATGAGTCAAACAATTAATTTTGCCAAAAAATATTTTCTTACCCAATTTTGAGATAGTAAAAATTTTCACTATTTTGTAAGGTACGCGCCTGTCGATTTTCTGTCAAAAATTCAATTTTCCAAAAACTGCCTCAAATGTTGTAGAAATGTTTCTTTTGATGAATGGAACAAATAATTTCGCCATAAAATATTTTCTTACCCCATTTTGAGATAGTACAAAATTTTCACTATTTTGTAAGGTCCGCGCCTGTCGATTTTCCCTCAAAAATTCAATTTTCCAAAAACTGCCTCAAATGTTGACGAAATGTTTCTTTTGATTAGTAGACAAAAAATTTTGCCAAAAAATTATTTTCTTACCCCATTTTGAGATAGTACAAAATTTTCACTATTTTGTAAGGTCCGGGCCTGTCGATTTTCCCTCAAAAATTCAATTTTCCAAAAACTGCCTCAAATGTTGACGAAATGTTTCTTTTGATGAGTGGAACAAAAAATTTTCTCTAAAAATTATTTTCTATCAGTACAAAAAATTCACTATTTTGTAAGGTCCGCGCCTGTCGATTTTTAGTCAAAAATTCAATTTTCCAAAAAGTGTCTCAAATGTTGTAGAAATGTTTCTTTTGATGAGTCGAACAAATAATTTTGCCAAAAAATATTTTCTTACCCCATTTTGAGATAGTACAAAATTTTAACTATTTTGTAAGGTCCGCGCCTGTCGATTTTCCGTCAAAAATTCAATTTTCCAAAAACTGCCTGTCGATTTTCTGTCAAAAATTCAATTTTCCAAAAACTGCCTTAAATGTTGCAGTTACGTTTCTTTTGATGAGTGGAACAAATAATTTTGCCAAAAAATATTTCCTTACCCCATTTTGAGATAGTACAAAATTTTCTCTTTTTTGTAAGGTCTGCGTCTGTTGATTTTCCGTCAAAAATTCAATTTTCCAAAAACTGCCTCAAATGTTGTAGAAATGTTTCTTTTGATGAGTGGAACAAATAATTTTGCCAAAAATATTTTCTTACCCCATTTTGAGATAGTACAAAATTTTCAGTATTTTGTAAGGTCTCGCACCTATCGATTTTCTGTCAAAAATTCAATTTTCCAAAAAGTGTCGCAAATGTTGTAGAAATGTTTCATTTGATGAGTGGAATAAATTATTTTGCCAAAAAATATTTTCTTACCCCATTTTGAGATAGTACAAAATTTTCACTATTTTGAAAGGTCCGCCCCTGTCGATTTTCTGTCAAAAATTCAATTTTCCAAAAAGTGTCTCAAATGTTGTAGAAATGTTTCTTTTGATCAGTGAAACAAATAGTTTTGCCATAAAATATTTTCTTACCCCATTTTGAGATAGTACAAAATTTTCACTATTTTGTAAGGTCCGCGCCTGTCGATTTTCCCTCAAAAATTCAATTTTCCAAAAACTGCCTCAAATGTTGACGAAATGTTTCTTTTGATGAGTGGAACAAAAAATTTTCCCAAAAAATTATTTTCTTACCCCATTTTGAGATAGTACAAAATATTCACTATTTTGTAAGGTCCGCGCCTGTCGATTTTTGTCAAAAATTCAATTGTCCAAAAAGTGTCTCAAATGTTGTAGAAATGTTTCTTTTGATGAGTGGAACAAATAATTTTGCCAAAAAATAATTTCTTACCCCATTTTGAGATAGTACAATATTTTCACTATTTTGTAAGGTCCGCGCCTGTCGATTTTCCGTCAAAAATTCAATTTTCCAAAAACTGCCTCAAATGTTGACGAAATGTTTCTTTTGATGAGTCAAACAATTAATTTTGCCAAAAAATATTTTCTTACCCAATTTTGAGATAGTAAAAATTTTCACTATTTTGTAAGGTACGCGCCTGTCGATTTTCTGTCAAAAATTCAATTTTCCAAAAACTGCCTCAAATGTTGTAGAAATGTTTCTTTTGATGAATGGAACAAATAATTTCGCCATAAAATATTTTCTTACCCCATTTTGAGATAGTACAAAATTTTCACTATTTTGTAAGGTCCGCGCCTGTCGATTTTCCCTCAAAAATTCAATTTTCCAAAAACTGCCTCAAATGTTGACGAAATGTTTCTTTTGATTAGTAGACAAAAAATTTTGCCAAAAAATTATTTTCTTACCCCATTTTGAGATAGTACAAAATTTTCACTATTTTGTAAGGTCCGCGCCTGTCGATTTTCCCTCAAAAATTCAATTTTCCAAAAACTGCCTCAAATGTTGACGAAATGTTTCTTTTGATGAGTGGAACAAAAAATTTTCTCTAAAAATTATTTTCTATCAGTACAAAAAATTCACTATTTTGTAAGGTCCGCGCCTGTCGATTTTTTGTCAAAAATTCAATTGTCCAAAAAGTGTCTCAAATGTTGTAGAAATGTTTCTTTTGATGAGTGGAACAAATAATTTTGCCAAAAAATAATTTCTTACCCCATTTTGAGAAAGTACGAAATTTTCAGTATTTTGTAAGGTCCGCACTATCGATTTTCTGTCAAAAATTCAATTTTTCAAAAAGTGTCGCAAATGTTGTAGAAATGTTTCCTTTGATGAGTGGAATAAATTATTTTGCCAAAAAATATTTTCTTACCCAATTTTGAGATAGTAAAAATTTTCACTATTTTGTAAGGTACGCGCCTGTCGATTTTCTGTCAAAAATTCAATTTTCCAAAAACTGCCTCAAATGTTGTAGAAATGTTTCTTTTGATGAATGGAACAAATAATTTTGCCATAAAATATTTTCTTACCCCATTTTGAGATAGTACAAAATTTTCACTATTTTGTAAGGTCCGCGCCTGTCGATTTTCCCTCAAAAATTCAATTTTCCAAAAACTGCCTCAAATGTTGACGAAATGTTTCTTTTGATGAGTCAAACAAATAATTTTGCCAAAAGATTATTTTCTTACCCCATTTTGAGATAGTACAAAATTTTCACTATTTTGTAAGGTCCGCGCCTGTGCATTTTTTGTCAAAAATTCAATTGTCCAAAAAGTGTCTCAAATGTTGTAGAAATGTTTCTTTTGATGAGTGGAACAAATAATTTTGCCAAAAAATATTTTCTTACCCCATTTTGAGATAGTACAAAATTTTCACTATTTTGTAAGGTACGCGCCTGTCGATTTTCTGTCAAAAATTCAATTTTCCAAAAACTGCCTTAAATGTTGTAGTAACGTTTCTTTTGATGAGTGGAACAAATAATATTGCCAAAAAATATTTCCTTACCCCATTTTGAGATAGTACAATCACTATTTTGTAAGGTCCGAGTCTGTCGATTTTCCATCAAAAATTCAATTTTCCAAAAACTGCTTCAAATGTTGTAGTAACGTTTCTTTTGATGATCGGAACAAATAATTTTGCCATAAAATATTTCCTTACCCCATTTTGAGATCGTACAAAATTTTCACTATTTTGTAAGGTCCGCGTCTGTCGATTTTCCGACAAAAATTCAATTTTCCAACAACTGCCTTAAATGTTGTAGTACTGTTTATTTTGATGAGTGGAACAAATAACTTTGCCAAATTATATTTTCTTACCCCATTTTGAGATAGTACAAAATTTTCACTATTTTGTAAGGTCCGCGCCTGCTGATTTTTAGTCAAAAATTCAATTTTCCAAAAAGTGTCTCAAATGTTGTAGAAATGTTTCTTTTGATGAGTCGAACAAATAATTTTGCCAAAAAATATTTTCTTACCCCATTTTGAGATAGTACAAAATTTTAAATATTTTGTAAGGTCCGCGCCTGTCGATTTTCCGTCAAAAATTCAATTTTCCAAAAACTGCCTGTCGATTTTCTGTCAAAAATTCAATTTTCCAAAAACTGCCTTAAATGTTGCAGTTACGTTTCTTTTGATGAGTGGAACAAATAATTTTGCCAAAAAATATTTCCTTACCCCATTTTGAGATAGTACAAAATTTTCTCTTTTTTGTAAGGTCTGCGTCTGTTGATTTTCCGTCAAAAATTCAATTTTCCAAAAACTGCCTCAAATGTTGTAGAAATGTTTCTTTTGATGAGTGGAACAAATAATTTTGCCAAAAAATATTTTCTTACCCCATTTTGAGATAGTACAAAATTTTCACTATTTTGTAAGGTCCGCGCCTGTTGATTTTCTGTCAAAAATTCAATTTTCCAAAAACTGCCTCAAATGTTGTAGAAATGTTTCTTTTGATGAATGGAACAAATAATTTTGCCAAAAAATATTTTCTTACCCCATTTTGAGATAGTACAAAATTTTCACTATTTTGTAAGGTCTGTGCCTGTCGATTTTCTGTCAAAAATTCAATTTTCCAAAAACTGCCTCAAATGTTGTAGAAATGTTTCTTTTGATGAATGGAACAAATAATTTTGCCAAAAAATATTTTCTTACCCCATTTTGAGATAGTACAATATTTTCGCTATTTTGTAAGGTCCGCGCCTGTCGATTTTCTGTCAAAAATTCAATTTTCCAAAAAGTGTCTCAAATGTTGTAGAAATGTTTCTTTTGATCAGTGAAACAAATAATTTTGCCATAAAATATTTTCTTACCCCATTTTGAGATAGTACAAAATTTTCACTATTTTGTAAGGTCCGCGCCTTTCGATTTTCCCTCAAAAATTCAATTTTCCAAAAACTGCCTCAAATGTTGACGAAATGTTTCTTTTGATGAGTGGAACAAAAAATTTTGCCAAAAAATTATTTTCTTACCCCATTTTGAGATAGTACAAAATATTCACTATTTTGTAAGGTCCGCGCCTGTCGATTTTTTGTCAAAAATTCAATTGTCCAAAAAGTGTCTCAAATGTTGTAGAAATGTTTCTTTTGATGAGTGGAACAAATAATTTTGCCAAAAAATAATTTCTTACCCCATTTTGAGATAGTACGAAATTTTCAGTATTTTGTAAGGTCCGCACCTATCGATTTTCTGTCAAAAATTCAATTTTTCAAAAACTGTCGCAAATGTTGTAGAGATGTTTCCTTTGATGAGTGGAATAAATTATTTTGCCAAAAAATATTTTCTTACCCAATTTTGAGATAGTAAAAATTTTCACTATTTTGTAAGGTACGCGCCTGTCGATTTTCTGTCAAAAATTCAATTTTCCAAAAACTGCCTCAAATGTTGTAGAAATGTTTCTTTTGATGAATGGAACAAATAATTTTGCCATAAAATATTTTCTTACCCCATTTTGAGATAGTACAAAATTTTCACTATTTTGTAAGGTCCGCGCCTGTCGATTTTCCCTCAAAAATTCAATTTTCCAAAAACTGCCTCAAATGTTGACGAAATGTTTCTTTTGATTAGTGGAACAAAAAATTTTGCCAAAAAATTATTTTCTTACCCCATTTTGAGATAGTACAAAATATTCACTATTTTGTAAGGTCCGCGCCTGTCGATTTTCCGTCAAAAATTCAATTTTCCAAAAACTGCCTCAAATGTTGACGAAATGTTTCTTTTGATGAGTCAAACAAATAATTTTGCCAAAAGATTATTTTCTTACCCCATTTTGAGATAGTACAAAATTTTCACTATTTTGTAAGGTCTGCGCCTGTGCATTTTTTGTCAAAAATTCAATTGTCCAAAAAGTGTCTCAAATGTTGTAGAAATGTTTCTTTTGATGAGTGGAACAAATAATTTTGCCAAAAAATATTTTCTTACCCCATTTTGAGATAGTACAAAATTTTCACTATTTTGTAAGGTACGCGCCTGTCGATTTTCTGTCAAAAATTCAATTTTCCAAAAACTGCCTTAAATGTTGTAGTAACGTTTCTTTTGATGAATGGAACAAATAATATTGCCAAAAAATATTTCCTTACCCCATTTTGAGATAGTACAATCACTATTTTGTAAGGTCCGAGTCTGTCGATTTTCCATCAAAAATTCTATTTTCCAAAAACTGCTTCAAATGTTGTAGTAACGTTTCTTTTGATGATCGGAACAAATAATTTTGCCAAAAAATATTTCCTTACCCCATTTTGAGATCCGCGCCTGTCGATTTTCTGTCAAAAATTCAATTTTCACAAAGTGTCTCAAATACTAAAGAAATATTTCTTTTGATAAGTGGAACAAATAATTTTGCCAAAAAATATTTTCTTACCCCATTTTGAGATAGTACAAAATTTTCACTATTTTGTAAGGTCCGCGCCTGGTGATTTTCTGTCAAAAATTCAATTTTCCAAAAAGTGTCTCAAATGTTGTAGAAATGTTTCTTTTGATGAGTGGAACAAATAATTTTGCCAAAAAATATTTTCTTACCCCATTTTGAGGTAGTACAAAATTTTCACTATTTTGTAAGGTCGCGCCTGTCGATTTTCCTTCAAAAATTCAATTTTCCAAAAAGTGTCTAAAATGTTGTAGAAATGTTTCTTTTGGTGAGTGGAACAAATAATTTTGCCAAAAAATATTTTCTTACCCCATTTTGAGATAGTACAAAATTTTCACTATTTTGTAAGGTCCGCGCCTGTCGATTTTTGTCAAAAATTCAATTGTCCAAAAAGTGTCTCAAATGTTGTAGAAATGTTTCTTTTGATGAGTGGAACAAATAATTTTGCCAAAAAATAATTTCTTACCCCATTTTGAGATAGTACAATATTTTCACTATTTTGTAAGGTCCGCGCCTGTCGATTTTCCGTCAAAAATTCAATTTTCCAAAAACTGCCTCAAATGTTGACGAAATGTTTCTTTTGATGAGTCAAACAATTAATTTTGCCAAAAAATATTTTCTTACCCAATTTTGAGATAGTAAAAATTTTCACTATTTTGTAAGGTACGCGCCTGTCGATTTTCTGTCAAAAATTCAATTTTCCAAAAACTGCCTCAAATGTTGTAGAAATGTTTCTTTTGATGAATGGAACAAATAATTTCGCCATAAAATATTTTCTTACCCCATTTTGAGATAGTACAAAATTTTCACTATTTTGTAAGGTCCGCGCCTGTCGATTTTCCCTCAAAAATTCAATTTTCCAAAAACTGCCTCAAATGTTGACGAAATGTTTCTTTTGATTAGTAGACAAAAAATTTTGCCAAAAAATTATTTTCTTACCCCATTTTGAGATAGTACAAAATTTTCACTATTTTGTAAGGTCCGCGCCTGTCGATTTTCCCTCAAAAATTCAATTTTCCAAAAACTGCCTCAAATGTTGACGAAATGTTTCTTTTGATGAGTGGAACAAAAAATTTTCTCAAAAAATTATTTTCTATCAGTACAAAAAATTCACTATTTTGTAAGGTCCGCGCCTGTCGATTTTTTGTCAAAAATTCAATTGTCCAAAAAGTGTCTCAAATGTTGTAGAAATGTTTCTTTTGATGAGTGGAACAAATAATTTTGCCAAAAAATAATTTCTTACCCCATTTTGAGAAAGTACGAAATTTTCAGTATTTTGTAAGGTCCGCACTATCGATTTTCTGTCAAAAATTCAATTTTTCAAAAAGTGTCGCAAATGTTGTAGAAATGTTTCCTTTGATGAGTGGAATAAATTATTTTGCCAAAAAATATTTTCTTACCCAATTTTGAGATAGTAAAAATTTTCACTATTTTGTAAGGTACGCGCCTGTCGATTTTCTGTCAAAAATTCAATTTTCCAAAAACTGCCTCAAATGTTGTAGAAATGTTTCTTTTGATGAATGGAACAAATAATTTTGCCATAAAATATTTTCTTACCCCATTTTGAGATAGTACAAAATTTTCACTATTTTGTAAGGTCCGCGCCTGTCGATTTTCCCTCAAAAATTCAATTTTCCAAAAACTGCCTCAAATGTTGACGAAATGTTTCTTTTGATGAGTCAAACAAATAATTTTGCCAAAAGATTATTTTCTTACCCCATTTTGAGATAGTACAAAATTTTCACTATTTTGTAAGGTCCGCGCCTGTGCATTTTTTGTCAAAAATTCAATTGTCCAAAAAGTGTCTCAAATGTTGTAGAAATGTTTCTTTTGATGAGTGGAACAAATAATTTTGCCAAAAAATATTTTCTTACCCCATTTTGAGATAGTACAAAATTTTCACTATTTTGTAAGGTACGCGCCTGTCGATTTTCTGTCAAAAATTCAATTTTCCAAAAACTGCCTTAAATGTTGTAGTAACGTTTCTTTTGATGAGTGGAACAAATAATATTGCCAAAAAATATTTCCTTACCCCATTTTGAGATAGTACAATCACTATTTTGTAAGGTCCGAGTCTGTCGATTTTCCATCAAAAATTCAATTTTCCAAAAACTGCTTCAAATGTTGTAGTAACGTTTCTTTTGATGATCGGAACAAATAATTTTGCCATAAAATATTTCCTTACCCCATTTTGAGATAGTACAAAATTTTCACTATTTTGTAAGGTCCGCGTCTGTCGATTTTCCGTCAAAAATTCAATTTTCCAACAACTGCCTTAAATGTTGTAGTACTGTTTATTTTGATGAGTGGAACAAATAACTTTGCCAAATTATATTTTCTTACCCCATTTTGAGATAGTACAAAATTTTCACTATTTTGTAAGGTCCGCGCCTGCTGATTTTTAGTCAAAAATTCAATTTTCCAAAAAGTGTCTCAAATGTTGTAGAAATGTTTCTTTTGATGAGTCGAACAAATAATTTTGCCAAAAAATATTTTCTTACCCCATTTTGAGATAGTACAAAATTTTAACTATTTTGTAAGGTCCGCGCCTGTCGATTTTCCGTCAAAAATTCAATTTTCCAAAAACTGCCTGTCGATTTTCTGTCAAAAATTCAATTTTCCAAAAACTGCCTTAAATGTTGCAGTTACGTTTCTTTTGATGAGTGGAACAAATAATTTTGCCAAAAAATATTTCCTTACCCCATTTTGAGATAGTACAAAATTTTCTCTTTTTTGTAAGGTCTGCGTCTGTTGATTTTCCGTCAAAAATTCAATTTTCCAAAAACTGCCTCAAATGTTGTAGAAATGTTTCTTTTGATGAGTGGAACAAATAATTTTGCCAAAAAATATTTTCTTACCCCATTTTGAGATAGTACAAAATTTTCACTATTTTGTAAGGTCCGCGCCTGTTGATTTTCTGTCAAAAATTCAATTTTCCAAAAACTGCCTCAAATGTTGTAGAAATGTTTCTTTTGATGAATGGAACAAATAATTTTGCCAAAAAATATTTTCTTACCCCATTTTGAGATAGTACAAAATTTTCACTATTTTGTAAGGTCTGTGCCTGTCGATTTTCTGTCAAAAATTCAATTTTCCAAAAACTGCCTCAAATGTTGTAGAAATGTTTCTTTTGATGAATGGAACAAATAATTTTGCCAAAAAATATTTTCTTACCCCATTTTGAGATAGTACAATATTTTCGCTATTTTGTAAGGTCCGCGCCTGTCGATTTTCTGTCAAAAATTCAATTTTCCAAAAAGTGTCTCAAATGTTGTAGAAATGTTTCTTTTGATCAGTGAAACAAATAATTTTGCCATAAAATATTTTCTTACCCCATTTTGAGATAGTACAAAATTTTCACTATTTTGTAAGGTCCGCGCCTGTCGATTTTCCCTCAAAAATTCAATTTTCCAAAAACTGCCTCAAATGTTGACGAAATGTTTCTTTTGATGAGTGGAACAAAAAATTTTGCCAAAAAATTATTTTCTTACCCCATTTTGAGATAGTACAAAATATTCACTATTTTGTAAGGTCCGCGCCTGTCGATTTTTTGTCAAAAATTCAATTGTCCAAAAAGTGTCTCAAATGTTGTAGAAATGTTTCTTTTGATGAGTGGAACAAATAATTTTGCCAAAAAATAATTTCTTACCCCATTTTGAGATAGTACGAAATTTTCAGTATTTTGTAAGGTCCGCACCTATCGATTTTCTGTCAAAAATTCAATTTTTCAAAAAGTGTCGCAAATGTTGTAGAGATGTTTCCTTTGATGAGTGGAATAAATTATTTTGCCAAAAAATATTTTCTTACCCAATTTTGAGATAGTAAAAATTTTCACTATTTTGTAAGGTACGCGCCTGTCGATTTTCTGTCAAAAATTCAATTTTCCAAAAAC
Source organism: Loripinus fragilis (assembly GCA_964019695.1). Taxonomy (NCBI): domain Eukaryota; kingdom Metazoa; phylum Mollusca; class Bivalvia; order Lucinida; family Lucinidae; genus Loripinus; species Loripinus fragilis. Next base: position 62,764,237 of record OZ026514.1, on the reverse strand, counting down.
TGCCTCAAATGTTGTAGAAATGTTTCTTTTGATGAATGGAACAAATAATTTTGCCATAAAATATTTTCTTACCCCATTTTGAGATAGTACAAAATTTTCACTATTTTGTAAGGTCCGCGCCTGTCGATTTTCCCTCAAAAATTCAATTTTCCAAAAACTGCCTCAAATGTTGACGAAATGTTTCTTTTGATTAGTGGAACAAAAAATTTTGCCAAAAAATTATTTTCTTACCCCATTTTGAGATAGTACAAAATATTCACTATTTTGTAAGGTCCGCGCCTGTCGATTTTCCGTCAAAAATTCAATTTTCCAAAAACTGCCTCAAATGTTGACGAAATGTTTCTTTTGATGAGTCAAACAAATAATTTTGCCAAAAGATTATTTTCTTACCACATTTTGAGATAGTACAAAATTTTCACTATTTTGTAAGGTCTGCGCCTGTGCATTTTTTGTCAAAAATTCAATTGTCCAAAAAGTGTCTCAAATGTTGTAGAAATGTTTCTTTTGATGAGTGGAACAAATAATTTTGCCAAAAAATATTTTCTTACCCCATTTTGAGATAGTACAAAATTTTCACTATTTTGTAAGGTACGCGCCTGTCGATTTTCTGTCAAAAATTCAATTTTCCAAAAACTGCCTTAAATGTTGTAGTAACGTTTCTTTTGATGAATGGAACAAATAATATTGCCAAAAAATATTTCCTTACCCCATTTTGAGATAGTACAATCACTATTTTGTAAGGTCCGAGTCTGTCGATTTTCCATCAAAAATTCAATTTTCCAAAAACTGCTTCAAATGTTGTAGTAACGTTTCTTTTGATGATTGGAACAAATAATTTTGCCAAAAAATATTTCCTTACCCCATTTTGAGATCCGCGCCTGTCGATTTTCTGTCAAAAATTCAATTTTCACAAAGTGTCTCAAATACTAAAGAAATATTTCTTTTGATAAGTGGAACAAATAATTTTGCCAAAAAATATTTTCTTACCCCATTTTGAGATAGTACAAAATTTTCACTATTTTGTAAGGTCCGCGCCTGGTGATTTTCTGTCAAAAATTCAATTTTCCAAAAAGTGTCTCAAATGTTGTAGAAATGTTTCTTTTGATGAGTGGAACAAATAATTTTGCCAAAAAATATTTTCTTACCCCATTTTGAGGTAGTACAAAATTTTCACTATTTTGTAAGGTCGCGCCTGTCGATTTTCCTTCAAAAATTCAATTTTCCAAAAAGTGTCTAAAATGTTGTAGAAATGTTTCTTTTGGTGAGTGGAACAAATAATTTTGCCAAAAAATATTTTCTTACCCCATTTTGAGATAGTACAAAATTTTCACTATTTTGTAAGGTCCGCGCCTGTCTATTTTCCGTAAAAAATTCAATTTTCCAAAAAGTGTCTCAAATGTTGTAGAAATGTTTCTTTTGATGAGTGGAACAAATAATTTTGCCAAAAAATATTTTCTTACCCCATTTTGAGATAGTACAAAATTTTCACTATTTTGTAAGGTCCGTGCCTGTCGATTTTCTGTCAAAAATTCAATTTTCCAAAAAGTGTCTCAAATGTTGTAGAAATGTTTCTTTTGATGAGTGGAACAAATAATTTTGCCAAAATATATTTTCTTACCCCATTTTGAGATAGTACAAAATTTTCATTATTTTGTAAGGTCCAAGCCAGTCGATTTTCCGTCAAAAATTCAATTTTCCAAAAACTGCCTCAAATGTTGTAGAAATGTTTCTTTTGATGATTGGAACAAATTATTTTGCCAAAAAAAAATTTCTTATCCCATTTTGAGATAGTACAAAATTTCCACTATTTTGTAAGGTCTGCGCTGTCAAAAATTCAATTTTCCAAAAACTGCCCCAAATGTTGAAGAAATGTTTCTTTTGATCAGTGGAACAATTAATTTTGCCAAAAAATAATTTCTTACCCCATTTTGAGATAGTACAAAATTTTCACTATTTTGTAAGGTCTGCGCCTGTCGATTTTCCTTCAAAAATTCAATTTTCCAAAAACTGCCTCAAATGTTGTAGCAATGTTTCTTTTGATGAGTGGAACAAATTATTTCGCCAAAAAATATTTTCTTACCCCATTTTGAGATAGTACAAAATTTTCACTATTTTGTAAGGGACGCGCCTGTCGATTTTCTGTCAAATATTTAATTTTCCAAAAAGTGTCTCAAATGTTGTAGAAATGTTGCTTTTGATGACTGGAACAAATAATTTTGTCAAAAAATATTTTCTTACCCCCTTTTGAGATAGTACAAACTTTTCAATATTTTGTAAGTAGTCGCGCCTGTCGATTTTCCGTCAAAAATTCAATTTTCCAAAAACTGCCTCAAATGTTGACGAAATGTCTCTTTTGATGAGTGGAACAAATAAATTTGCCAAAAAATTATTTTCTTACCCCATTTTTAGATAGTACAAAATTTTCACTATTTTGTAAGGTCCCCGCCTGTCGATTTTCCATCAAAAATTCAATTTTCCAAAAACTGCCTCAAATGTTGTAGAAATGTTTCTTTTGATGAGTGGAACAAATAATTTTGCCAAAAATATTTTCTTACCCCATTTTGAGATAGTACAAAATTTTCACTATTTTGTAAGGTCCGCGCCTGCTGATTTTTAGTCAAAAATTCAATTTTCCAAAAACTGCCTCAAATGTTGTAGAAATGTTTCTTTTGATGAGTGGAACAAATAATTTTGCCAAAAATATTTTCTTACCCCATTTTGAGATAGTACAAAATTTTCACTATTTTGTAAGGTCCGCGCCTGCTGATTTTTAGTCAAAAATTCAATTTTCCAAAAAGTGTCTCAAATGTTGTAGAAATGTTTCTTTTGATGAGTCGAACAAATAATTTTGCCAAAAAATATTTTCTTACCCCATTTTGAGATAGTACAAAATTTTCACTTTTTTGTAAGGTCCGCGCCTGTCGATTTTCTGTCAAAAATTCAATTTTCCAAAAAGTGTCTCAAATGTTGTAGAAATGTTTCTTTTGATGAGTGGAACAAATAATTTTGCCAAGAAATATTTTCTTACCCCATTTTGAGATAGTACAAAATTTTCACTATTTTGTAAGGGTCGCGCCTGTTGATTATCTGTCAAAAATTCAATTTTCCAAAACCTGCCTTAAATGTTGTAGAAATGTTTCTTTTGATGAGTGGAACAAATAATTTTGCCAAAAAATATTTTCTTACCCCATTTTGAGATAGTACAAAATTTCCACTATTTTGTAAGGTCCACGCCTGTCGATTTTCCGTCAAAAATTCAATTTTCCAAAAACTGCTCCAAATGTTGAAGAAATGTTTCTTTTGATCAGTGGAACAAATAATTTTGCCAAAAAAAAATTTTCTTACCCCATTTTGAGAGTACAAAATTTTCACTATTTTGTAAGGTCCGCGCCTGTTGATTTTCTGTCAAAAATTCAATTTTCCAAAAAGTGTCTCAAATGTTGTAGAAATGTTTCTTTTGATGAGTGGAACAAATAATTTTGCCAAAAAATATTTTCTTATCCCATTTTGAGATAGTACAAAATTTTCAATATTTTGTAAGGTCCGCGCCTGTCAATTTTCCGTCAAAAAGTCAATTTTTCAAAAACTGCCTCAAATGTTGACGAAATGTCTCTTTTGATGAGTGGAACAAATTATTTTGCCAAAAAACTATTTTCTTACCCCATTTTGAGATAGTACAAAATTTTCACTATTTTGTAAGGTCCCCGCCTGTCGATTTTCCATCAAAAATTCAATTTTCCAAAAACTGCCTCAAATGTTGTAGAAATGTATCTTTTGATGAGTGGAACAAATAATTTTGCCAAAAATATTTTCTTACCCCATTTTGAGATAGTACAAAATTTTCACTATTTTGTAAGGTCCGCACCTGCTGATTTTTAGTAAAAAATTCAATTTTCTAAAAGTGTCTCAAATGTTGTAGAAATGTTTGTTTTGATGAATGGAACAAATAATTTTGCCAAAAAATATTTTCTTACCCCATTTTGAGATAGTACAAAATTTTCACTATTTTGTAAGGTCCGCGCCTGTCGATTTTCCGTCAAAAATTCAATTTTCCAAAAAGTGCCTCAAATGTTGACGAAATGTCTCTTTTGATGAGTGGAACAAATAATTTTGCCAAAAAATTATTTCCTTACCCCATTTTGAGATAGTACAAAATTTTCACTATTTTGTAAGGTCCGCGCCTGTGGATTTTCTGTCAAAAAATCAATTTTCCTAAAAGTGTCTCAAATGTTGTAGAAATGTTCATTTTGATGAGTGGAACAAATAATTTTGCCAAGAAATATTTTCTTTCCCCATTTTGAGATAGTACAAAATTTTCACTATTTTGTAAGATCCGCGCCTGTCGATTTTCTGTCAAAAATTCAATTTTCCAAAAAGTGTCTCAAATGTTGTAGAAATGTTTCTTTTGATGAGTGGAACAAATAATTTTGCCAAAAAATATTTTCTTACCCCATTTTGAGATAGTACAAAATTTTCACTATTTTGTAAGGTTCGCACCTATCGATTTTCTGTCAAAAATTCAATTTTCCAAAAAGTGTCTCAAATGTTGTAGAAATGTTTCCTTTGATGAGTGGAACAAATTATTTTGCCAAAAAATATTTTCTTACCCCATTTTGAGATAGTACAAAATTTTCACTATTTTGTAAGGTCCGCGCCTGTCGATTTTCCGTCAAAAATTCAATTTTCCAAAAACTGCCTCAAATGTTGTAGAAATGTTTCTTTTGATGAATGGAACAAATAATTTTGCTAAAAAATATTTTCTTACCCCATTTTGAGATAGTACAAAATTTTCACTATTTTGTAAGGTCCGCACCTGTCGATTTTCTGTCAAAAATTCAATTTTCCAAAAAGTGTCTCAAATGTTGTAGAAATGTTTCTTTTGATGAGTGGAACAAATAATTTTGCCATAAAATATTTTCTTACCCCATTTTGAGATAGTACAAAATTTTCACTATTTTGTAAGGTCCGCGCCTGTCGATTTTCCGTCAAAAATTCAATTTTCCAAAAACTGCCTCAAATTTTGACGAAATGTTTCTTTTGATGAGTGGAACAAATAACTTTGCCATAAAATATTTTCTTACCCCATTTGGAGATAGTACAAAATTTTCACTATTTTGTAAGGTCCGCGCCTGTCGATTTTCTTTCAAAAGTTCAATTTTCCAAAAACTGCCTTAATTGTTGTAGTAACGTTTCTTTTGATGAGTGGAACAAATAATTTTGCCAAAAAATATTTTCTTACCCCATTTAGAGATAGTACAAAATTTTCACTATTTTGTAAGGTCCGCACCTGTCGATTTTCTGTCAAAAATTCAATTTTCCAAAAAGTGTCTCAAATGTTGTAGAAATGTTTCTTTTGATGAGTGGAACAAATAATTTTGCCATAAAATATTTTCTTACCCCATTTTGATATAGTACAAAATTTTCAATATTTTGTAAGGTCCGCGCCTGTCAATTTTCCGTCAAAAAGTCAATTTTCCAAAAACTGCCTCAAATTTTGACGAAATGTTTCTTTTGATGAGTGGAACAAATAACTTCGCCAAAAATATTTTCTTACCCTATTTTGAGATAGTACAAAATTTTCACTATTTTGTAAGGTCCGCGCCTGTCGATTTTACGTCAAAAATTCAATTTTCCAATTACTGCCTCAAATGTTGTAGAAATGATTCTTTTGATGAGTGGAACAAATAATTTTGCCAAAAAATATTTTCTTACCCATTTTGAGATAGTACAAAATTTTCACTATTTTGTAAGGTCCGCACCCATCGATTTTCTGTCAAAAATTCAATTTTCCAAAAAGTGTCTCAAATGTTGTAAAAATGTTTCCTTTGATGAGTGGAACAAATTATTATGCCAAAAAAATATTTTCTTACCCCATTTTGAGATAGTACAAAATTTTCACTATTTTGTAAGGTCCGCACCTGTCGATTTTCCGTCAAAAATTCAATTTTCCAAAAACTGCCTCAAATGTTATAGAAATGTTTCTTTTGATAAATGGAACAAATAATTTTGCCAAAAAATTCTTTTCTTACCCCATTTTGAGATAGTACAAAATTTTCACTATTTTGTAAGGTCCGCGACTGTCAATTTTCTGTCAAAAGTTCAATTTTCCAAAAACTGCCTTAAATGTTGTAGTAACGTTCTTTTGATGAGTGGAACAAATAATTTTGCCAAAAAATATTTTCTTACCCCATTTTGAGATAGTACAAAATTTTCACTATTTTGTAAGGTCCGCGCCTGTCGATTTTCTGTCAAAATTTCAATTTTCCAAAAAGTGTCTCAAATGTTGTAGAAATGTTTCTTTTGATGAGTGGAACAAATAATTTTGACAAAAAATATTTTCTTACCCCATTTTGAGATAGTACAAAATTTTCACTATTTTGTAAGGTCCCCGCCTGTCGATTTTCCATCAAAAATTCAATTTTCCAAAAACTGCCTCAAATGTTGACGAAAAAATTTTGTTTTGATGAGTGGAACAAATAATTTTGCCAAAAAATATTTTCTTACCCCATTTTGAGATAGTACAAAATTTTCACTATTTTGTAAGGGACGCGCCTGTCGTTTTTCCTTCAAAAATTCAATTTTCCAAAAACTGCCCCAAATGTTGAAGAAATGTTTCTTTTGATCAGTGGAACAAATAATTTTGCCAAAAAAAATATTTTCTTACCCCATTTTGAGATAGTACAAAATTTTCACTATTTTGTAAGGTCCGCGCCTGTCGATTTTCTGTCAAAATTTCAATTTTCCAAAAAGTGTCTCAAATGTTGTAGAAATGTTTCTTTTGATGAGTGGAACAAATAATTTTGACAAAAAATATTTTCTTACCTCATTTTGAGATAGTACAAAATTTTCACTATTTTGTAAGGGACGCGCCTGTCGATTTTCTGTCAAAAATCTAATTTTCCAAAAAGTGTCTCAAATGTTGTAGAAATGTTTCTTTTGATGAGTGGAACAAATAATTTTGCCATAAAATATTTTCTTACCCCATTTTGAGATAGTACATAATTTTCACTATTTTGTAAGGGACGCGCCTGTCGTTTTTCCTTCAAAAATTCAATTTTCCAAAAACTGCCCCAAATGTTGAAGAAATGTTTCTTTTGATCAGTGGAACAAATAATTTTGCCAAAAAAAATATTTTCTTACCCCATTTTGAGATAGTACAAAATTTTCACTATTTTGTAAGGTCTGCGCCTGTCGATTTTCCGTCAAAAATTCAATTTTCCAAAAAATGTCACAAATGTTGTAGAAATGTTTCTTTTGATGAGTGGAACAAATAATTTTGCCAAAAAATATTTTCTTACCCCATTTTGAGGTAGTACAAAATTTTCACTATTTTGTAAGGTGGCGCCTGTCGATTTTCCGTCAAAAATTCAATTTTCCAAAAAGTGTCTAAAATGTTGTAGAAATGTTTCTTTTGGTGAGTGGAACAAATAATTTTGCCAAAAAATATTTTCTTACCCCATTTTGAGATAGTACAAAATTTTCACTATTTTGTAAGGTCCGCGCCTGTCTATTTTCCGTCAAAAATTCAATTTTCCAAAAAGTGTCTCAAATGTTGTAAAAATGTTTCTTTTGATGAGTGGAACAAATAATTTTGCCAAAAAATATTTTCTTACCCCACCTTGAGATAGTACAAAATTTTCACTATTCTGTAAGGTCCGCGCCTGTCAATTTTCTGTCAAAAATTCAATTTTCCAAAAAGGGTCTCAAATGTTGTAGAAATGTTTCTATTGATGAGTGGAACAAATAATTTTGCCAAAAATATTTTCTTACCCCATTTTGAGATAGCACAAAATTTTCATTATTTTGTAAGGTCCACGCCAGTCGATTTTCCGTCAAAAATTCAATTTTCCAAAAACTGCCTCAAATGTTGTAGAAATGTTTCTTTTGATGAGTGGAACAAATAATTTTGCCAAAAATATTTTCTTACCCCATTTTGAGATAGCACAAAATTTTCACTATTTTGTAAGGTCCGCGCCTGCTGATTTTTAGTCAAAAATTTAATTTTCCAAAAACTGCCTCAAATGTTGTAAAAATGTTTCTTTTGATGAGTGGAACAAATAATTTTGCCAAAAATATTTTCTTACCCCATTTTGAGATAGTACAAAATTTTCACTATTTTGTAAGGTCTGCGCCTGCTGATTTTTAGTCAAAAATTCAATTTTCCAAAAAGTGTCTCAAATGTTGTAAAAATGTTTCTTTTGATGAGTGGAACAAATAATTTTGCCAAAAAATATTTTCTTACTCCATTTTGAGATAGTACAAAATTTTCACTATTTTGTAAGGTCCGCGCCTGTCGATTTTCTGTCAAAACTTCAATTTTCCAAAAACTGCCTCAAATGTTGTAGAAATGTTTCTTTTGATGAGTCGAACAAATAATTTTGCCAAAAAATATTTTCTTACCCCATTTTGAGATAGTACAAAATTTTTACTATTTTGTAAGGTCCGGGCCTGTCGATTTTCTGTCAAAAATTCAATTTTTCAAAAAGTGTCTCAAATGTTGTAGAAATGTTTCCTTTGATGAGTGGAACAAATTATTTTGCCCAAAAAATTTTTTTACCCAATTTTGAGATAGTACAAAATTTTCACTATTTTGTAAGGTCCGCGCCTGTCGATTTTCTGTCATAAATTCAATTTTCAGAAAAGTGTCTCAAATGTTGTAGAAATGTTTCTTTTGATGAGTGGAACAAATAATTTTGCCATAAAATATTTTCTTACCCCATATTGAGATAGTACATAATTTTCACTATTTTGTAAGGGACGCGCCTGTTGATTTTCCCTCAAAAATTCAATTTTCCAAAAACTGCCCCAAATGTTGAAGAAATGTTTCTTTTGATCAGTGGAACAAATAATTTTGCCAAAAAAAATATTTTCTTACCCCATTTTGAGATAGTACAAAATTTTCACTATTTTGTAAGGTCTGCGCCTGTCGATTTTCCGTCAAAAATTCAATTTTCCAAAAAATGTCACAAATGTTGTAGAAATGTTTCTTTTGATGAGTGGAACAAATAATTTTGCCAAAAATATTTTCTTACCCCATTTTGAGATAGTACAAAATTTTCACTATTTTGTAAGGTCCGCGCCTGCTGATTTTTAGTCAAAAATTCAATTTTCCAAAAACTGCCTTAAATGTTGTAGAAATGTTTCTTTTGATGAGTCGAACAAATAATTTTGCCAAAAAATATTTTCTTACCCCATTTTGAGATAGTACAAAATTTTCACTTTTTTGTAAGGGTCGCGCCTGTCGATTTTCTGTCAAAAATTCAATTTTCCAAAAAGTGTCTCAAATGTTGTAGAAATGTTTCTTTTGATGAGTGGAACAAATAATTTTGACAAAAAATATTTTCTTACCCCATTTTGAGATAGTACAAAATTTTCACTATTTTGTAAGGTCCGCGCCTGTCGATTTTCCGTCAAAACTTCAATTTTCCAAAAACTGCCTCAAATGGTGTAGAAATGTTTCTTTTGATGAGTCCAACAAATAATTTTGCCAAAAAATATTTTCTTACCCATTTTGAGATAGTGCAAAATTTTCACTATTTTGTAAGGTCCGCACCTATCGATTTTCGGTCAAAAATTCAATTTTCCAAAAAGTGTCTCAAATGTTGTAGAAATGTTTCTTTTGATGAGTCCAACAAATAATTTTGCCAAAAAAAATTTTCTTACCCATTTTGAGATAGTACAAAATTTTCACTATTTTGTAAGGTCCGCACCTATCGATTTTCTGTCAAAAATTCAATTTTCCAAAAAGTGTCTCAAATGTTGTAGAAATGTTTCTTTTGATGAGTCCAACAAATAATTTTGCCAAAAAAAATTTTCTTACCCATTTTGAGATAGTACAAAATTTTCACTATTTTGTAAGGTCCGCACCTATCGATTTTCTGTCAAAAATTCAATTTTCCAAAAAGGGTCTCAAATGTTGTAGAAATGTTTCCTTTGATGAGTGGAACAAATTATTTTGCCAAAAAATATTTTTTTACCCCATTTTGAGATAGTACAAAATTTTCACTATTTTGTAAGGTCTGCGCCTGTCGATATCCCGTCAAAAATTCAATTTTCCAAAAACTGCCCCAAATTTTGAAGAAATGTTTCTTTTGATCAGTGGAACATATAATTTTGCCAAAAAAATATTTTCTTACCCCATTTTGAGATAGTACAAAATTTTCACTATTTTGTTAGGTCCGCACCTGTCGATTTTCCGTCAAAAATTCAATTTTCCAAAAACTGCCCCAAATGTTGAAGAAATGTTTCTTTTGATCAGTGGAACAAATAATTTTGCCAAAAAAAATATTTTCTTACCCCATTTTGAGATAGTACAAAATTTTCACTATTTTGTAAGGTCTGCGCCTGTCGATTTTCCGTCAAAAATTCAATTTTCCAAAAAATGTCACAAATGTTGTAGAAAAGTTTCTTTTGATGAGTGGAACAAATAATTTTGCCAAAAATATTTTCTTACCCCATTTTGAGATAGTACAAAATTTTCACTATTTTGTAAGGTACATGCCTGTCGATTTTCTGTCAAAAATTCAATTTTCCAAAAACTGCCTTAAATGTTGTAGTAACGTTTCTTTTGATGAGTGGAACAAATAATATTGCCAAAAAATATTTCCTTACCCCATTTTGAGATAGTACAAAATTTTCACTATTTTGTAAGGTCCGCGCCTGTCGATTTTCTGTCAAAATTTCAATTTTCCAAAAAGTGTCTCAAATGTTGTAGAAATGTTTCTTTTGATGAGTGGAACAAATAATTTTGACAAAAAATATTTTCTTACCCCATTTTGAGATAGTACAAAATTTTCACTATTTTGTAAGGTCCCCGCCTGTCGATTTTCCATCAAAAATTCAATTTTCCAAAAACTGCCTCAAATGTTGACGAAAAAATTTTGTTTTGATGAGTGGAACAAATAATTTTGCCAAAAAATATTTTCTTACCCCATTTTGAGATAGTACAAAATTTTCACTATTTTGTAAGGTCCGCGCCTGTCGATTTTCTGTCAAAAATTCAATTTTCCAAAAAGTGTCTCAAATGTTGTAGAAATGTTTCTTTTGATGAGTGGAACAAATAATTTTGCCATAAAATATTTTCTTACCCCATTTTGAGATAGTACATAATTTTCACTATTTTGTAAGGGACGCGCCTGTCGTTTTTCCTTCAAAAATTCAATTTTCCAAAAACTGCCCCAAATGTTGAAGAAATGTTTCTTTTGATCAGTGGAACAAATAATTTTGCCAAAAAAAATATTTTCTTACCCCATTTTGAGATAGTACAAAATTTTCACTATTTTGTAAGGTCTGCGCCTGTCGATTTTCCGTCAAAAATTCAATTTTCCAAAAAATGTCACAAATGTTGTAGAAATGTTTCTTTTGATGAGTGGAACAAATAATTTTGCCAAAAATTTTTTCTTACCCAATTTTGAGATAGTACAAAATTTTCACTATTTTGTAAGGTACATGCCTGTCGATTTTCTGTCAAAAATTGAATTTTCCAAACACTGCCTTAAATGTTGTAGTAACGTTTCTTTTGATGAGTGGAACAAATAATATTGCCAAAAAATATTTCCTTACCCCATTTTGAGATAGTACAAAATTTTCACTATTTTGTAAGGTCCGCGTCTGTCGATTTTCAATCAAAAATTCAATTTTCCAAAAACTGCCTCAAATGTTGTAGAAATGTTTCTTTTGATGAGTGGAAGAAATAATTTTGCCAAAAAATATTTTCTTACCCCATTTTGAGATAGTTCAAAATTTTCAATATTTTGTAAGGTCCGCGCCTGGTGATTTTCTGTCAAAAATTCAATTTTCACAAAGTGTCTCAAATACTAAAGAAATATTTCTTTTGATAAGTGGAACAAATAATTTTGCCAAAAAATATTTTCTTACCCCATTTTGAGATAGTACAAAATTTTTACTATTTTGTAAGGTCCGCGCCTGGTGATTTTCTGTCAAAAATTCAATTTTCCAAAAAGTGTCTCAAATGTTGTAGAAATGTTTCTTTTGATGAGTGGAACAAATAATTTTGCCAAAAAATATTTTCTTACCCCATTTTGAGGTAGTACAAAATTTTCACTATTTTGTAAGGTGGCGCCTGTCGATTTTCCGTCAAAAATTCAATTTTCCAAAAAGTGTCTAAAATGTTGTAGAAATGTTTCTTTTGGTGAGTGGAACAAATAATTTTGCCAAAAAATATTTTCTTACCCCATTTTGAGATAGTACATAATTTTCACTATTTTGTAAGGGACGCGCCTGTCGTTTTTCCTTCAAAAATTCAATTTTCCAAAAACTGCCCCAAATGTTGAAGAAATGTTTCTTTTGATCAGTGGAACAAATAATTTTGCCAAAAAAAATATTTTCTTACCCCATTTTGAGATAGTACAAAATTTTCACTATTTTGTAAGGTCTGCGCCTGTCGATTTTCCGTCAAAAATTCAATTTTCCAAAAAATGTCACAAATGTTGTAGAAATGTTTCTTTTGATGAGTGGAACAAATAATTTTGCCAAAAAATATTTTCTTACCCCATTTTGAGGTAGTACAAAATTTTCACTATTTTGTAAGGTGGCGCCTGTCGATTTTCCGTCAAAAATTCAATTTTCCAAAAAGTGTCTAAAATGTTGTAGAAATGTTTCTTTTGGTGAGTGGAACAAATAATTTTGCCAAAAAATATTTTCTTACCCCATTTTGAGATAGTACAAAATTTTCACTATTTTGTAAGGTCCGCGCCTGTGGATTTTCTGTCAAAAAATCAATTTTCCTAAAAGTGTCTCAAATGTTGTAGAAATGTTCATTTTGATGAGTGGAACAAATAATTTTGCCAAGAAATATTTTCTTTCCCCATTTTGAGATAGTACAAAATTTTCACTATTTTGTAAGATCCGCGCCTGTCGATTTTCTGTCAAAAATTCAATTTTCCAAAAAGTGTCTCAAATGTTGTAGAAATGTTTCTTTTGATGAGTGGAACAAATAATTTTGCCAAAAAATATTTTCTTACCCCATTTTGAGATAGTACAAAATTTTCACTATTTTGTAAGGTTCGCACCTATCGATTTTCTGTCAAAAATTCAATTTTCCAAAAAGTGTCTCAAATGTTGTAGAAATGTTTCCTTTGATGAGTGGAACAAATTATTTTGCCAAAAAATATTTTCTTACCCCATTTTGAGATAGTACAAAATTTTCACTATTTTGTAAGGTCCGCGCCTGTCGATTTTCCGTCAAAAATTCAATTTTCCAAAAACTGCCTCAAATGTTGTAGAAATGTTTCTTTTGATGAATGGAACAAATAATTTTGCTAAAAAATATTTTCTTACCCCATTTTGAGATAGTACAAAATTTTCACTATTTTGTAAGGTCCGCACCTGTCGATTTTCTGTCAAAAATTCAATTTTCCAAAAAGTGTCTCAAATGTTGTAGAAATGTTTCTTTTGATGAGTGGAACAAATAATTTTGCCATAAAATATTTTCTTACCCCATTTTGAGATAGTACAAAATTTTCACTATTTTGTAAGGTCCGCGCCTGTCGATTTTCCGTCAAAAATTCAATTTTCCAAAAACTGCCTCAAATTTTGACGAAATGTTTCTTTTGATGAGTGGAACAAATAACTTTGCCATAAAATATTTTCTTACCCCATTTGGAGATAGTACAAAATTTTCACTATTTTGTAAGGTCCGCGCCTGTCGATTTTCTTTCAAAAGTTCAATTTTCCAAAAACTGCCTTAATTGTTGTAGTAACGTTTCTTTTGATGAGTGGAACAAATAATTTTGCCAAAAAATATTTTCTTACCCCATTTAGAGATAGTACAAAATTTTCACTATTTTGTAAGGTCCGCACCTGTCGATTTTCTGTCAAAAATTCAATTTTCCAAAAAGTGTCTCAAATGTTGTAGAAATGTTTCTTTTGATGAGTGGAACAAATAATTTTGCCATAAAATATTTTCTTACCCCATTTTGATATAGTACAAAATTTTCAATATTTTGTAAGGTCCGCGCCTGTCAATTTTCCGTCAAAAAGTCAATTTTCCAAAAACTGCCTCAAATTTTGACGAAATGTTTCTTTTGATGAGTGGAACAAATAACTTCGCCAAAAATATTTTCTTACCCTATTTTGAGATAGTACAAAATTTTCACTATTTTGTAAGGTCCGCGCCTGTCGATTTTACGTCAAAAATTCAATTTTCCAATTACTGCCTCAAATGTTGTAGAAATGATTCTTTTGATGAGTGGAACAAATAATTTTGCCAAAAAATATTTTCTTACCCATTTTGAGATAGTACAAAATTTTCACTATTTTGTAAGGTCCGCACCCATCGATTTTCTGTCAAAAATTCAATTTTCCAAAAAGTGTCTCAAATGTTGTAAAAATGTTTCCTTTGATGAGTGGAACAAATTATTATGCCAAAAAAATATTTTCTTACCCCATTTTGAGATAGTACAAAATTTTCACTATTTTGTAAGGTCCGCACCTGTCGATTTTCCGTCAAAAATTCAATTTTCCAAAAACTGCCTCAAATGTTATAGAAATGTTTCTTTTGATAAATGGAACAAATAATTTTGCCAAAAAATTCTTTTCTTACCCCATTTTGAGATAGTACAAAATTTTCACTATTTTGTAAGGTCCGCGACTGTCAATTTTCTGTCAAAAGTTCAATTTTCCAAAAACTGCCTTAAATGTTGTAGTAACGTTCTTTTGATGAGTGGAACAAATAATTTTGCCAAAAAATATTTTCTTACCCCATTTTGAGATAGTACAAAATTTTCACTATTTTGTAAGGTCCGCGCCTGTCGATTTTCTGTCAAAATTTCAATTTTCCAAAAAGTGTCTCAAATGTTGTAGAAATGTTTCTTTTGATGAGTGGAACAAATAATTTTGACAAAAAATATTTTCTTACCCCATTTTGAGATAGTACAAAATTTTCACTATTTTGTAAGGTCCCCGCCTGTCGATTTTCCATCAAAAATTCAATTTTCCAAAAACTGCCTCAAATGTTGACGAAAAAATTTTGTTTTGATGAGTGGAACAAATAATTTTGCCAAAAAATATTTTCTTACCCCATTTTGAGATAGTACAAAATTTTCACTATTTTGTAAGGGACGCGCCTGTCGTTTTTCCTTCAAAAATTCAATTTTCCAAAAACTGCCCCAAATGTTGAAGAAATGTTTCTTTTGATCAGTGGAACAAATAATTTTGCCAAAAAAAATATTTTCTTACCCCATTTTGAGATAGTACAAAATTTTCACTATTTTGTAAGGTCCGCGCCTGTCGATTTTCTGTCAAAATTTCAATTTTCCAAAAAGTGTCTCAAATGTTGTAGAAATGTTTCTTTTGATGAGTGGAACAAATAATTTTGACAAAAAATATTTTCTTACCTCATTTTGAGATAGTACAAAATTTTCACTATTTTGTAAGGGACGCGCCTGTCGATTTTCTGTCAAAAATCTAATTTTCCAAAAAGTGTCTCAAATGTTGTAGAAATGTTTCTTTTGATGAGTGGAACAAATAATTTTGCCATAAAATATTTTCTTACCCCATTTTGAGATAGTACATAATTTTCACTATTTTGTAAGGGACGCGCCTGTCGTTTTTCCTTCAAAAATTCAATTTTCCAAAAACTGCCCCAAATGTTGAAGAAATGTTTCTTTTGATCAGTGGAACAAATAATTTTGCCAAAAAAAATATTTTCTTACCCCATTTTGAGATAGTACAAAATTTTCACTATTTTGTAAGGTCTGCGCCTGTCGATTTTCCGTCAAAAATTCAATTTTCCAAAAAATGTCACAAATGTTGTAGAAATGTTTCTTTTGATGAGTGGAACAAATAATTTTGCCAAAAAATATTTTCTTACCCCATTTTGAGGTAGTACAAAATTTTCACTATTTTGTAAGGTGGCGCCTGTCGATTTTCCGTCAAAAATTCAATTTTCCAAAAAGTGTCTAAAATGTTGTAGAAATGTTTCTTTTGGTGAGTGGAACAAATAATTTTGCCAAAAAATATTTTCTTACCCCATTTTGAGATAGTACAAAATTTTCACTATTTTGTAAGGTCCGCGCCTGTCTATTTTCCGTCAAAAATTCAATTTTCCAAAAAGTGTCTCAAATGTTGTAAAAATGTTTCTTTTGATGAGTGGAACAAATAATTTTGCCAAAAAATATTTTCTTACCCCACCTTGAGATAGTACAAAATTTTCACTATTCTGTAAGGTCCGCGCCTGTCAATTTTCTGTCAAAAATTCAATTTTCCAAAAAGGGTCTCAAATGTTGTAGAAATGTTTCTATTGATGAGTGGAACAAATAATTTTGCCAAAAATATTTTCTTACCCCATTTTGAGATAGCACAAAATTTTCATTATTTTGTAAGGTCCACGCCAGTCGATTTTCCGTCAAAAATTCAATTTTCCAAAAACTGCCTCAAATGTTGTAGAAATGTTTCTTTTGATGAGTGGAACAAATAATTTTGCCAAAAATATTTTCTTACCCCATTTTGAGATAGCACAAAATTTTCACTATTTTGTAAGGTCCGCGCCTGCTGATTTTTAGTCAAAAATTTAATTTTCCAAAAACTGCCTCAAATGTTGTAAAAATGTTTCTTTTGATGAGTGGAACAAATAATTTTGCCAAAAATATTTTCTTACCCCATTTTGAGATAGTACAAAATTTTCACTATTTTGTAAGGTCTGCGCCTGCTGATTTTTAGTCAAAAATTCAATTTTCCAAAAAGTGTCTCAAATGTTGTAAAAATGTTTCTTTTGATGAGTGGAACAAATAATTTTGCCAAAAAATATTTTCTTACTCCATTTTGAGATAGTACAAAATTTTCACTATTTTGTAAGGTCCGCGCCTGTCGATTTTCTGTCAAAACTTCAATTTTCCAAAAACTGCCTCAAATGTTGTAGAAATGTTTCTTTTGATGAGTCGAACAAATAATTTTGCCAAAAAATATTTTCTTACCCCATTTTGAGATAGTACAAAATTTTTACTATTTTGTAAGGTCCGGGCCTGTCGATTTTCTGTCAAAAATTCAATTTTTCAAAAAGTGTCTCAAATGTTGTAGAAATGTTTCCTTTGATGAGTGGAACAAATTATTTTGCCCAAAAAATTTTTTTACCCAATTTTGAGATAGTACAAAATTTTCACTATTTTGTAAGGTCCGCGCCTGTCGATTTTCTGTCATAAATTCAATTTTCAGAAAAGTGTCTCAAATGTTGTAGAAATGTTTCTTTTGATGAGTGGAACAAATAATTTTGCCATAAAATATTTTCTTACCCCATATTGAGATAGTACATAATTTTCACTATTTTGTAAGGGACGCGCCTGTTGATTTTCCCTCAAAAATTCAATTTTCCAAAAACTGCCCCAAATGTTGAAGAAATGTTTCTTTTGATCAGTGGAACAAATAATTTTGCCAAAAAAAATATTTTCTTACCCCATTTTGAGATAGTACAAAATTTTCACTATTTTGTAAGGTCTGCGCCTGTCGATTTTCCGTCAAAAATTCAATTTTCCAAAAAATGTCACAAATGTTGTAGAAATGTTTCTTTTGATGAGTGGAACAAATAATTTTGCCAAAAATATTTTCTTACCCCATTTTGAGATAGTACAAAATTTTCACTATTTTGTAAGGTCCGCGCCTGCTGATTTTTAGTCAAAAATTCAATTTTCCAAAAACTGCCTTAAATGTTGTAGAAATGTTTCTTTTGATGAGTCGAACAAATAATTTTGCCAAAAAATATTTTCTTACCCCATTTTGAGATAGTACAAAATTTTCACTTTTTTGTAAGGGTCGCGCCTGTCGATTTTCTGTCAAAAATTGAATTTTCCAAAAAGTGTCTCAAATGTTGTAGAAATGTTTCTTTTGATGAGTGGAACAAATAATTTTGACAAAAAATATTTTCTTACCCCATTTTGAGATAGTACAAAATTTTCACTATTTTGTAAGGTCCGCGCCTGTCGATTTTCCGTCAAAACTTCAATTTTCCAAAAACTGCCTCAAATGGTGTAGAAATGTTTCTTTTGATGAGTCCAACAAATAATTTTGCCAAAAAATATTTTCTTACCCATTTTGAGATAGTACAAAATTTTCACTATTTTGTAAGGTCCGCACCTATCGATTTTCGGTCAAAAATTCAATTTTCCAAAAAGTGTCTCAAATGTTGTAGAAATGTTTCTTTTGATGAGTCCAACAAATAATTTTGCCAAAAAAAATTTTCTTACCCATTTTGAGATAGTACAAAATTTTCACTATTTTGTAAGGTCCGCACCTATCGATTTTCTGTCAAAAATTCAATTTTCCAAAAAGTGTCTCAAATGTTGTAGAAATGTTTCTTTTGATGAGTCCAACAAATAATTTTGCCAAAAAAAATTTTCTTACCCATTTTGAGATAGTACAAAATTTTCACTATTTTGTAAGGTCCGCACCTATCGATTTTCTGTCAAAAATTCAATTTTCCAAAAAGGGTCTCAAATGTTGTAGAAATGTTTCCTTTGATGAGTGGAACAAATTATTTTGCCAAAAAATATTTTTTTACCCCATTTTGAGATAGTACAAAATTTTCACTATTTTGTAAGGTCTGCGCCTGTCGATATCCCGTCAAAAATTCAATTTTCCAAAAACTGCCCCAAATTTTGAAGAAATGTTTCTTTTGATCAGTGGAACATATAATTTTGCCAAAAAAATATTTTCTTACCCCATTTTGAGATAGTACAAAATTTTCACTATTTTGTTAGGTCCGCACCTGTCGATTTTCCGTCAAAAATTCAATTTTCCAAAAACTGCCCCAAATGTTGAAGAAATGTTTCTTTTGATCAGTGGAACAAATAATTTTGCCAAAAAAAATATTTTCTTACCCCATTTTGAGATAGTACAAAATTTTCACTATTTTGTAAGGTCTGCGCCTGTCGATTTTCCGTCAAAAATTCAATTTTCCAAAAAATGTCACAAATGTTGTAGAAAAGTTTCTTTTGATGAGTGGAACAAATAATTTTGCCAAAAATATTTTCTTACCCCATTTTGAGATAGTACAAAATTTTCACTATTTTGTAAGGTACATGCCTGTCGATTTTCTGTCAAAAATTCAATTTTCCAAAAACTGCCTTAAATGTTGTAGTAACGTTTCTTTTGATGAGTGGAACAAATAATATTGCCAAAAAATATTTCCTTACCCCATTTTGAGATAGTACAAAATTTTCACTATTTTGTAAGGTCCGCGCCTGTCGATTTTCTGTCAAAATTTCAATTTTCCAAAAAGTGTCTCAAATGTTGTAGAAATGTTTCTTTTGATGAGTGGAACAAATAATTTTGACAAAAAATATTTTCTTACCCCATTTTGAGATAGTACAAAATTTTCACTATTTTGTAAGGTCCCCGCCTGTCGATTTTCCATCAAAAATTCAATTTTCCAAAAACTGCCTCAAATGTTGACGAAAAAATTTTGTTTTGATGAGTGGAACAAATAATTTTGCCAAAAAATATTTTCTTACCCCATTTTGAGATAGTACAAAATTTTCACTATTTTGTAAGGTCCGCGCCTGTCGATTTTCTGTCAAAAATTCAATTTTCCAAAAAGTGTCTCAAATGTTGTAGAAATGTTTCTTTTGATGAGTGGAACAAATAATTTTGCCATAAAATATTTTCTTACCCCATTTTGAGATAGTACATAATTTTCACTATTTTGTAAGGGACGCGCCTGTCGTTTTTCCTTCAAAAATTCAATTTTCCAAAAACTGCCCCAAATGTTGAAGAAATGTTTCTTTTGATCAGTGGAACAAATAATTTTGCCAAAAAAAATATTTTCTTACCCCATTTTGAGATAGTACAAAATTTTCACTATTTTGTAAGGTCTGCGCCTGTCGATTTTCCGTCAAAAATTCAATTTTCCAAAAAATGTCACAAATGTTGTAGAAATGTTTCTTTTGATGAGTGGAACAAATAATTTTGCCAAAAATTTTTTCTTACCCAATTTTGAGATAGTACAAAATTTTCACTATTTTGTAAGGTACATGCCTGTCGATTTTCTGTCAAAAATTGAATTTTCCAAACACTGCCTTAAATGTTGTAGTAACGTTTCTTTTGATGAGTGGAACAAATAATATTGCCAAAAAATATTTCCTTACCCCATTTTGAGATAGTACAAAATTTTCACTATTTTGTAAGGTCCGCGTCTGTCGATTTTCAATCAAAAATTCAATTTTCCAAAAACTGCCTCAAATGTTGTAGAAATGTTTCTTTTGATGAGTGGAAGAAATAATTTTGCCAAAAAATATTTTCTTACCCCATTTTGAGATAGTTCAAAATTTTCAATATTTTGTAAGGTCCGCGCCTGGTGATTTTCTGTCAAAAATTCAATTTTCACAAAGTGTCTCAAATACTAAAGAAATATTTCTTTTGATAAGTGGAACAAATAATTTTGCCAAAAAATATTTTCTTACCCCATTTTGAGATAGTACAAAATTTTTACTATTTTGTAAGGTCCGCGCCTGGTGATTTTCTGTCAAAAATTCAATTTTCCAAAAAGTGTCTCAAATGTTGTAGAAATGTTTCTTTTGATGAGTGGAACAAATAATTTTGCCAAAAAATATTTTCTTACCCCATTTTGAGGTAGTACAAAATTTTCACTATTTTGTAAGGTGGCGCCTGTCGATTTTCCGTCAAAAATTCAATTTTCCAAAAAGTGTCTAAAATGTTGTAGAAATGTTTCTTTTGGTGAGTGGAACAAATAATTTTGCCAAAAAATATTTTCTTACCCCATTTTGAGATAGTACATAATTTTCACTATTTTGTAAGGGACGCGCCTGTCGTTTTTCCTTCAAAAATTCAATTTTCCAAAAACTGCCCCAAATGTTGAAGAAATGTTTCTTTTGATCAGTGGAACAAATAATTTTGCCAAAAAAAATATTTTCTTACCCCATTTTGAGATAGTACAAAATTTTCACTATTTTGTAAGGTCTGCGCCTGTCGATTTTCCGTCAAAAATTCAATTTTCCAAAAAATGTCACAAATGTTGTAGAAATGTTTCTTTTGATGAGTGGAACAAATAATTTTGCCAAAAAATATTTTCTTACCCCATTTTGAGGTAGTACAAAATTTTCACTATTTTGTAAGGTGGCGCCTGTCGATTTTCCGTCAAAAATTCAATTTTCCAAAAAGTGTCTAAAATGTTGTAGAAATGTTTCTTTTGGTGAGTGGAACAAATAATTTTGCCAAAAAATATTTTCTTACCCCATTTTGAGATAGTACAAAATTTTCACTATTTTGTAAGGTCCGCGCCTGTCTATTTTCCGTCAAAAATTCAATTTTCCAAAAAGTGTCTCAAATGTTGTAAAAATGTTTCTTTTGATGAGTGGAACAAATAATTTTGCCAAAAAATATTTTCTTACCCCACCTTGAGATAGTACAAAATTTTCACTATTCTGTAAGGTCCGCGCCTGTCAATTTTCTGTCAAAAATTCAATTTTCCAAAAAGGGTCTCAAATGTTGTAGAAATGTTTCTATTGATGAGTGGAACAAATAATTTTGCCAAAAATATTTTCTTACCCCATTTTGAGATAGCACAAAATTTTCATTATTTTGTAAGGTCCACGCCAGTCGATTTTCCGTCAAAAATTCAATTTTCCAAAAACTGCCTCAAATGTTGTAGAAATGTTTCTTTTGATGAGTGGAACAAATAATTTTGCCAAAAATATTTTCTTACCCCATTTTGAGATAGCACAAAATTTTCACTTTTTTGTAAGGGTCGCGCCTGTCTATTTTCTGTCAAAAATTCAATTTTCCAAAAAGTGTCTCAAATGTTGTAGAAATGTTTCTTTTGATGAGTGGAACAAATAATTTTGACAAAAAATATTTTCTTACCCCATTTTGAGATAGTACAAAATTTTCACTATTTTGTAAGGTCCGCGCCTGTCGATTTTCCGTCAAAACTTCAATTTTCCAAAAACTGCCTCAAATGGTGTAGAAATGTTTCTTTTGATGAGTCCAACAAATAATTTTGCCAAAAAATATTTTCTTACCCATTTTGAGATAGTGCAAAATTTTCACTATTTTGTAAGGTCCGCACCTATCGATTTTCGGTCAAAAATTCAATTTTCCAAAAAGTGTCTCAAATGTTGTAGAAATGTTTCTTTTGATGAGTCCAACAAATAATTTTGCCAAAAAAAATTTTCTTACCCATTTTGAGATAGTACAAAATTTTCACTATTTTGTAAGGTCCGCACCTATCGATTTTCTGTCAAAAATTCAATTTTCCAAAAAGTGTCTCAAATGTTGTAGAAATGTTTCTTTTGATGAGTCCAACAAATAATTTTGCCAAAAAAAATTTTCTTACCCATTTTGAGATAGTACAAAATTTTCACTATTTTGTAAGGTCCGCACCTATCGATTTTCTGTCAAAAATTCAATTTTCCAAAAAGTGTCTCAAATGTTGTAGAAATGTTTCCTTTGATGAGTGGAACAAATTATTTTGCCAAAAAATATTTTTTTACCCCATTTTGAGATAGTACAAAATTTTCACTATTTTGTAAGGTCTGCGCCTGTCGATATCCCGTCAAAAATTCAATTTTCCAAAAACTGCCCCAAATTTTGAAGAAATGTTTCTTTTGATCAGTGGAACATATAATTTTGCCAAAAAAATATTTTCTTACCCCATTTTGAGATAGTACAAAATTTTCACTATTTTGTTAGGTCCGCACCTGTCGATTTTCCGTCAAAAATTCAATTTTCCAAAAACTGCCCCAAATGTTGAAGAAATGTTTCTTTTGATCAGTGGAACAAATAATTTTGCCAAAAAAAATATTTTCTTACCCCATTTTGAGATAGTACAAAATTTTCACTATTTTGTAAGGTCTGCGCCTGTCGATTTTCCGTCAAAAATTCAATTTTCCAAAAAATGTCACAAATGTTGTAGAAAAGTTTCTTTTGATGAGTGGAACAAATAATTTTGCCAAAAATATTTTCTTACCCCATTTTGAGATAGTACAAAATTTTCACTATTTTGTAAGGTACATGCCTGTCGATTTTCTGTCAAAAATTCAATTTTCCAAAAACTGCCTTAAATGTTGTAGTAACGTTTCTTTTGATGAGTGGAACAAATAATATTGCCAAAAAATATTTCCTTACCCCATTTTGAGATAGTACAAAATTTCACTATTTTGTAAGGTCCGCGTCTGTCGATTTTCAATCAAAAATTCAATTTTCCAAAAACTGCCTCAAATGTTGTAGAAATGTTTCTTTTGATGAGTGGAAGAAATAATTTTGCCAAAAAATATTTTCTTACCCCATTTTGAGATAGTTCAAAATTTTCACTATTTTGTGAGGTCCGCGCCTGTTGATTTTCTGTCAAAAATTCAATTTTCACAAAGTGTCTCAAATACTAAAGAAATATTTCTTTTGATAAGTGGAACAAATAATTTTGCCAAAAAATATTTTCTTACCCCATTTTGAGATAGTACAAAATTTTCACTATTTTGTAAGGTCCACGCCTGGTGATTTTCTGTCAAAAATTCAATTTTCCAAAAAGTGTCTCAAATGTTGTAGAAATGTTTCTTTTGATGAGTGGAACAAATAATTTTGCCAAAAAATATTTTATTACCCCATTTTGAGGTAGTACAAAATTTTCACTATTTTGTAAGGTCGCGCCTGTCGATTTTCCGTCAAAAATTCAATTTTCCAAAAAGTGTCTAAAATGTTGTAGAAATGTTTCTTTTGGTGAGTGGAACAAATAATTTTGCCAAAAAAAATATTTTCTTACCCCATTTTGAGATAGTACAAAATTTTCACTATTTTGTAAGGTCCGCGCCTGTCTATTTTCCGTAAAAAATTCAATTTTCCAAAAAGTGTCTCAAATGTTGTAGAAATGTTTCTTTTGATGAGTGGAACAAATAATTTTGCCAAAAAATATTTTCTTACCCCATTTTGAGATAGTACAAAATTTTCACTATTTTGTAAGGTCCGTGCCTGTCGATTTTCTGTCAAAAATTCAATTTTCCAAAAAGTGTCTCAAATGTTGTAGAAATGTTTCTTTTGACGAGTGGAACAAATAATTTTGCCAAAAAATATTTTCTTACCCCATTTTGAGATAGTACAAAATTTTCATTATTTTGTAAGGTCCACGCCAGTCGATTTTCCGTCAAAAATTCAATTTTCCAAAAACTGCCTCAAATGTTGTAGAAATGTTTCTTTTGATGATTGGAACAAATTATTTTGCCAAAAAATAATTTCTTATCCCATTTTGAGATAGTACAAAATTTCCACTATTTTGTAAGGTCTGCGCTGTCAAAAATTCAATTTTCCAAAAACTGCCCCAAATGTTGAAGAAATGTTTCTTTTGATCAGTGGAACAATTAATTTTGCCAAAAAATAATTTCTAACCCCATTTTGAGATAGTACAAAATTTTCACTATTTTGTAAGGTCCGCACCTGTCGATTTTCCGTCAAAAATTCAATTTTCCAAAAACTGCCTCAAATGTTATAGAAATGTTTCTTTTGATGAATGGAACAAATAATTTTGCCAAAAAATATTTTCTTACCCCATTTTGAGATAGTACAAAATTTTCACTATTTTGTAAGGTCCGCGCCTGTCGATTTTCTGTCAAAAATTCAATTTTCCGAAAAGTGTCTCAAATGTTGTAGAAATGTTTCTTTTGATGAGTGGAACAAATAACTTTGCCAAAAATATTTTCTTACCCATTTTGGGATAGTACAAAATTTTCACTATTTTGTAAGGTCTGCACCTATCGATTTTCTGTCAAAAATTCAATTTTCCAAAAAGTGTCTCAAATGTTGTAGAAATGTTTCCTTTGATGAGTGGAACAAATTATTTTGCCAAAAAATATTTTCTTACCCCATTTTGAGATAGTACAAAATTTTCACTATTTTGTAAGGTCCGCGCCTGGTGATTTTCTGTCAAAAATTCAATTTTCCAAAAACTGCCTCAAATATTATAGAAATGTTTCTTTTGATGAATGGAACAAATAATTTTGCCAAAAAATATTTTCTTACCCCATTTTGAGATAGTACAAAATTTTCACTATTTTGTAAGGTCCGCGCCTGTCGATTTTCTGTCAAAAATTCAATTTTCCGAAAAGTGTCTCAAATGTTGTAGAAATGTTTCTTTTGATGAGTGGAACAAATAACTTTGCCAAAAATATTTTCTTACCCATTTTGAGATAGTACAAAATTTTCACTATTTTGTAAGGTCTGCACCTATCGATTTTCTGTCAAAAATTCAATTTTCCAAAAAGTGTCTCAAATGTTGTAGAAATGTTTCCTTTGATGAGTGGAACAAATTATTTTGCCAAAAAATATTTTCTTACCCCATTTTGAGATAGTACAAAAATTTAACTATTTTGTAAGGTCCGCGCCTGTCGATTTTCCGTCAAAAGTTCAATTTTCCAAAAACTGCCTCAAATGTTGACGAAAGGTTTCTTTTGATGAGTGGAACAAAAAAATTTGCCAAAAAATTCTTTTCTTACCCCATTTTGAGATAGTACAAAATTTTCACTATTTTGTAAGGTCCGCGACTGTCAATTTTCTGTCAAAAGTTCAATTTTCCAAAAACTGCCTTAAATGTTGTAGTAACGTTCTTTTGATGAGTGGAACAAATAATTTTGCCAAAAAATATTTTCTTACCCCATTTTGAGATAGTACAAAATTTTCACTATTTTGTAAGGTCCGCGCCTGTCGATTTTCTGTCAAAATTTCAATTTTCCAAAAAGTGTCTCAAATGTTGTAGAAATGTTTCTTTTGATGAGTGGAACAAATAATTTTGACAAAAAATATTTTCTTACCCCATTTTGAGATAGTACAAAATTTTCACTATTTTGTAAGGTCCCCGCCTGTCGATTTTCCATCAAAAATTCAATTTTCCAAAAACTGCCTCAAATGTTGACGAAAAAATTTTGTTTTGATGAGTGGAACAAATAATTTTGCCAAAAAATATTTTCTTACCCCATTTTGAGATAGTACAAAATTTTCACTATTTTGTAAGGTCCGCGCCTGTCGATTTTCTGTCAAAAATTCAATTTTCCAAAAAGTGTCTCAAATGTTGTAGAAATGTTTCTTTTGATGAGTGGAACAAATAATTTTGCCATAAAATATTTTCTTACCCCATTTTGAGATAGTACATAATTTTCACTATTTTGTAAGGGACGCGCCTGTCGTTTTTCCTTCAAAAATTCAATTTTCCAAAAACTGCCCCAAATGTTGAAGAAATGTTTCTTTTGATCAGTGGAACAAATAATTTTGCCAAAAAAAATATTTTCTTACCCCATTTTGAGATAGTACAAAATTTTCACTATTTTGTAAGGTCTGCGCCTGTCGATTTTCCGTCAAAAATTCAATTTTCCAAAAAATGTCACAAATGTTGTAGAAATGTTTCTTTTGATGAGTGGAACAAATAATTTTGCCAAAAATTTTTTCTTACCCAATTTTGAGATAGTACAAAATTTTCACTATTTTGTAAGGTACATGCCTGTCGATTTTCTGTCAAAAATTGAATTTTCCAAACACTGCCTTAAATGTTGTAGTAACGTTTCTTTTGATGAGTGGAACAAATAATATTGCCAAAAAATATTTCCTTACCCCATTTTGAGATAGTACAAAATTTTCACTATTTTGTAAGGTCCGCGTCTGTCGATTTTCAATCAAAAATTCAATTTTCCAAAAACTGCCTCAAATGTTGTAGAAATGTTTCTTTTGATGAGTGGAAGAAATAATTTTGCCAAAAAATATTTTCTTACCCCATTTTGAGATAGTTCAAAATTTTCACTATTTTGTAAGGTCCGCGCCTGGTGATTTTCTGTCAAAAATTCAATTTTCACAAAGTGTCTCAAATACTAAAGAAATATTTCTTTTGATAAGTGGAACAAATAATTTTGCCAAAAAATATTTTCTTACCCCATTTTGAGATAGTACAAAATTTTCACTATTTTGTAAGGTCCGCGCCTGGTGATTTTCTGTCAAAAATTCAATTTTCCAAAAAGTGTCTCAAATGTTGTAGAAATGTTTCTTTTGATGAGTGGAACAAATAATTTTGCCAAAAAATATTTTCTTACCCCATTTTGAGGTAGTACAAAATTTTCACTATTTTGTAAGGTGGCGCCTGTCGATTTTCCGTCAAAAATTCAATTTTCCAAAAAGTGTCTAAAATGTTGTAGAAATGTTTCTTTTGGTGAGTGGAACAAATAATTTTGCCAAAAAATATTTTCTTACCCCATTTTGAGATAGTACATAATTTTCACTATTTTGTAAGGGACGCGCCTGTCGTTTTTCCTTCAAAAATTCAATTTTCCAAAAACTGCCCCAAATGTTGAAGAAATGTTTCTTTTGATCAGTGGAACAAATAATTTTGCCAAAAAAAATATTTTCTTACCCCATTTTGAGATAGTACAAAATTTTCACTATTTTGTAAGGTCTGCGCCTGTCGATTTTCCGTCAAAAATTCAATTTTCCAAAAAAATGTCACAAATGTTGTAGAAATGTTTCTTTTGATGAGTGGAACAAATAATTTTGCCAAAAAATATTTTCTTACCCCATTTTGAGGTAGTACAAAATTTTCACTATTTTGTAAGGTGGCGCCTGTCGATTTTCCGTCAAAAATTCAATTTTCCAAAAAGTGTCTAAAATGTTGTAGAAATGTTTCTTTTGGTGAGTGGAACAAATAATTTTGCCAAAAAATATTTTCTTACCCCATTTTGAGATAGTACAAAATTTTCACTATTTTGTAAGGTCCGCGCCTGTCTATTTTCCGTCAAAAATTCAATTTTCCAAAAAGTGTCTCAAATGTTGTAAAAATGTTTCTTTTGATGAGTGGAACAAATAATTTTGCCAAAAAATATTTTCTTACCCCACCTTGAGATAGTACAAAATTTTCACTATTCTGTAAGGTCCGCGCCTGTCAATTTTCTGTCAAAAATTCAATTTTCCAAAAAGGGTCTCAAATGTTGTAGAAATGTTTCTATTGATGAGTGGAACAAATAATTTTGCCAAAAATATTTTCTTACCCCATTTTGAGATAGCACAAAATTTTCATTATTTTGTAAGGTCCACGCCAGTCGATTTTCCGTCAAAAATTCAATTTTCCAAAAACTGCCTCAAATGTTGTAGAAATGTTTCTTTTGATGAGTGGAACAAATAATTTTGCCAAAAATATTTTCTTACCCCATTTTGAGATAGCACAAAATTTTCACTATTTTGTAAGGTCCGCGCCTGCTGATTTTTAGTCAAAAATTTAATTTTCCAAAAACTGCCTCAAATGTTGTAAAAATGTTTCTTTTGATGAGTGGAACAAATAATTTTGCCAAAAATATTTTCTTACCCCATTTTGAGATAGTACAAAATTTTCACTATTTTGTAAGGTCTGCGCCTGCTGATTTTTAGTCAAAAATTCAATTTTCCAAAAAGTGTCTCAAATGTTGTAAAAATGTTTCTTTTGATGAGTGGAACAAATAATTTTGCCAAAAAATATTTTCTTACTCCATTTTGAGATAGTACAAAATTTTCACTATTTTGTAAGGTCCGCGCCTGTCGATTTTCTGTCAAAACTTCAATTTTCCAAAAACTGCCTCAAATGTTGTAGAAATGTTTCTTTTGATGAGTCGAACAAATAATTTTGCCAAAAAATATTTTCTTACCCCATTTTGAGATAGTACAAAATTTTTACTATTTTGTAAGGTCCGGGCCTGTCGATTTTCTGTCAAAAATTCAATTTTTCAAAAAGTGTCTCAAATGTTGTAGAAATGTTTCCTTTGATGAGTGGAACAAATTATTTTGCCCAAAAAATTTTTTTACCCAATTTTGAGATAGTACAAAATTTTCACTATTTTGTAAGGTCCGCGCCTGTCGATTTTCTGTCATAAATTCAATTTTCAGAAAAGTGTCTCAAATGTTGTAGAAATGTTTCTTTTGATGAGTGGAACAAATAATTTTGCCATAAAATATTTTCTTACCCCATATTGAGATAGTACATAATTTTCACTATTTTGTAAGGGACGCGCCTGTTGATTTTCCCTCAAAAATTCAATTTTCCAAAAACTGCCCCAAATGTTGAAGAAATGTTTCTTTTGATCAGTGGAACAAATAATTTTGCCAAAAAAAATATTTTCTTACCCCATTTTGAGATAGTACAAAATTTTCACTATTTTGTAAGGTCTGCGCCTGTCGATTTTCCGTCAAAAATTCAATTTTCCAAAAAATGTCACAAATGTTGTAGAAATGTTTCTTTTGATGAGTGGAACAAATAATTTTGCCAAAAATATTTTCTTACCCCATTTTGAGATAGTACAAAATTTTCACTATTTTGTAAGGTCCGCGCCTGCTGATTTTTAGTCAAAAATTCAATTTTCCAAAAACTGCCTTAAATGTTGTAGAAATGTTTCTTTTGATGAGTCGAACAAATAATTTTGCCAAAAAATATTTTCTTACCCCATTTTGAGATAGTACAAAATTTTCACTTTTTTGTAAGGGTCGCGCCTGTCGATTTTCTGTCAAAAATTCAATTTTCCAAAAAGTGTCTCAAATGTTGTAGAAATGTTTCTTTTGATGAGTGGAACAAATAATTTTGACAAAAAATATTTTCTTACCCCATTTTGAGATAGTACAAAATTTTCACTATTTTGTAAGGTCCGCGCCTGTCGATTTTCCGTCAAAACTTCAATTTTCCAAAAACTGCCTCAAATGGTGTAGAAATGTTTCTTTTGATGAGTCCAACAAATAATTTTGCCAAAAAATATTTTCTTACCCATTTTGAGATAGTGCAAAATTTTCACTATTTTGTAAGGTCCGCACCTATCGATTTTCGGTCAAAAATTCAATTTTCCAAAAAGTGTCTCAAATGTTGTAGAAATGTTTCTTTTGATGAGTCCAACAAATAATTTTGCCAAAAAAAATTTTCTTACCCATTTTGAGATAGTACAAAATTTTCACTATTTTGTAAGGTCCGCACCTATCGATTTTCTGTCAAAAATTCAATTTTCCAAAAAGTGTCTCAAATGTTGTAGAAATGTTTCTTTTGATGAGTCCAACAAATAATTTTGCCAAAAAAAATTTTCTTACCCATTTTGAGATAGTACAAAATTTTCACTATTTTGTAAGGTCCGCACCTATCGATTTTCTGTCAAAAATTCAATTTTCCAAAAAGTGTCTCAAATGTTGTAGAAATGTTTCCTTTGATGAGTGGAACAAATTATTTTGCCAAAAAATATTTTTTTACCCCATTTTGAGATAGTACAAAATTTTCACTATTTTGTAAGGTCTGCGCCTGTCGATATCCCGTCAAAAATTCAATTTTCCAAAAACTGCCCCAAATTTTGAAGAAATGTTTCTTTTGATCAGTGGAACATATAATTTTGCCAAAAAAATATTTTCTTACCCCATTTTGAGATAGTACAAAATTTTCACTATTTTGTTAGGTCCGCACCTGTCGATTTTCCGTCAAAAATTCAATTTTCCAAAAACTGCCCCAAATGTTGAAGAAATGTTTCTTTTGATCAGTGGAACAAATAATTTTGCCAAAAAAAATATTTTCTTACCCCATTTTGAGATAGTACAAAATTTTCACTATTTTGTAAGGTCTGCGCCTGTCGATTTTCCGTCAAAAATTCAATTTTCCAAAAAATGTCACAAATGTTGTAGAAAAGTTTCTTTTGATGAGTGGAACAAATAATTTTGCCAAAAATATTTTCTTACCCCATTTTGAGATAGTACAAAATTTTCACTATTTTGTAAGGTACATGCCTGTCGATTTTCTGTCAAAAATTCAATTTTCCAAAAACTGCCTTAAATGTTGTAGTAACGTTTCTTTTGATGAGTGGAACAAATAATATTGCCAAAAAATATTTCCTTACCCCATTTTGAGATAGTACAAAATTTCGCTATTTTGTAAGGTCCGCGTCTGTCGATTTTCAATCAAAAATTCAATTTTCCAAAAACTGCCTCAAATGTTGTAGAAATGTTTCTTTTGATGAGTGGAAGAAATAATTTTGCCAAAAAATATTTTCTTACCCCATTTTGAGATAGTTCAAAATTTTCACTATTTTGTGAGGTCCGCGCCTGTTGATTTTCTGTCAAAAATTCAATTTTCACAAAGTGTCTCAAATACTAAAGAAATATTTCTTTTGATAAGTGGAACAAATTATTTTGCCAAAAAATATTTTCTTACCCCATTTTGAGATAGTACAAAATTTTCACTATTTTGTAAGGTCCACGCCTGGTGATTTTCTGTCAAAAATTCAATTTTCCAAAAAGTGTCTCAAATGTTGTAGAAATGTTTCTTTTGATGAGTGGAACAAATAATTTTGCCAAAAAATATTTTATTACCCCATTTTGAGGTAGTACAAAATTTTCACTATTTTGTAAGGTCGCGCCTGTCGATTTTCCGTCAAAAATTCAATTTTCCAAAAAGTGTCTAAAATGTTGTAGAAATGTTTCTTTTGGTGAGTGGAACAAATAATTTTGCCAAAAAAAATATTTTCTTACCCCATTTTGAGATAGTACAAAATTTTCACTATTTTGTAAGGTCCGCGCCTGTCTATTTTCCGTAAAAAATTCAATTTTCCAAAAAGTGTCTCAAATGTTGTAGAAATGTTTCTTTTGATGAGTGGAACAAATAATTTTGCCAAAAAATATTTTCTTACCCCATTTTGAGATAGTACAAAATTTTCACTATTTTGTAAGGTCCGTGCCTGTCGATTTTCTGTCAAAAATTCAATTTTCCAAAAAGTGTCTCAAATGTTGTAGAAATGTTTCTTTTGACGAGTGGAACAAATAATTTTGCCAAAAAATATTTTCTTACCCCATTTTGAGATAGTACAAAATTTTCATTATTTTGTAAGGTCCACGCCAGTCGATTTTCCGTCAAAAATTCAATTTTCCAAAAACTGCCTCAAATGTTGTAGAAATGTTTCTTTTGATGATTGGAACAAATTATTTTGCCAAAAAATAATTTCTTATCCCATTTTGAGATAGTACAAAATTTCCACTATTTTGTAAGGTCTGCGCTGTCAAAAATTCAATTTTCCAAAAACTGCCCCAAATGTTGAAGAAATGTTTCTTTTGATCAGTGGAACAATTAATTTTGCCAAAAAATAATTTCTAACCCCATTTTGAGATAGTACAAAATTTTCACTATTTTGTAAGGTCCGCACCTGTCGATTTTCCGTCAAAAATTCAATTTTCCAAAAACTGCCTCAAATGTTATAGAAATGTTTCTTTTGATGAATGGAACAAATAATTTTGCCAAAAAATATTTTCTTACCCCATTTTGAGATAGTACAAAATTTTCACTATTTTGTAAGGTCCGCGCCTGTCGATTTTCTGTCAAAAATTCAATTTTCCGAAAAGTGTCTCAAATGTTGTAGAAATGTTTCTTTTGATGAGTGGAACAAATAACTTTGCCAAAAATATTTTCTTACCCATTTTGGGATAGTACAAAATTTTCACTATTTTGTAAGGTCTGCACCTATCGATTTTCTGTCAAAAATTCAATTTTCCAAAAAGTGTCTCAAATGTTGTAGAAATGTTTCCTTTGATGAGTGGAACAAATTATTTTGCCAAAAAATATTTTCTTACCCCATTTTGAGATAGTACAAAATTTTCACTATTTTGTAAGGTCCGCGCCTGGTGATTTTCCGTCAAAAATTCAATTTTCCAAAAACTGCCTCAAATATTATAGAAATGTTTCTTTTGATGAATGGAACAAATAATTTTGCCAAAAAATATTTTCTTACCCCATTTTGAGATAGTACAAAATTTTCACTATTTTGTAAGGTCCGCGCCTGTTGATTTTCTGTCAAAAATTCAATTTTCCGAAAAGTGTCTCAAATGTTGTAGAAATGTTTCTTTTGATGAGTGGAACAAATAACTTTGCCAAAAATATTTTCTTACCCATTTTGAGATAGTACAAAATTTTCACTATTTTGTAAGGTCTGCACCTATCGATTTTCTGTCAAAAATTCAATTTTCCAAAAAGTGTCTCAAATGTTGTAGAAATGTTTCCTTTGATGAGTGGAACAAATTATTTTGCCAAAAAATATTTTCTTACCCCATTTTGAGATAGTACAAAAATTTAACTATTTTGTAAGGTCCGCGCCTGTCGATTTTCCGTCAAAAGTTCAATTTTCCAAAAACTGCCTCAAATGTTGACGAAAGGTTTCTTTTGATGAGTGGAACAAAAAAATTTGCCAAAAAATTCTTTTCTTACCCCATTTTGAGATAGTACAAAATTTTCACTATTTTGTAAGGTCCGCGACTGTCAATTTTCTGTCAAAAGTTCAATTTTCCAAAAACTGCCTTAAATGTTGTAGTAACGTTCTTTTGATGAGTGGAACAAATAATTTTGCCAAAAAATATTTTCTTACCCCATTTTGAGATAGTACAAAATTTTCACTATTTTGTAAGGTCCGCGCCTGTCGATTTTCTGTCAAAATTTCAATTTTCCAAAAAGTGTCTCAAATGTTGTAGAAATGTTTCTTTTGATGAGTGGAACAAATAATTTTGACAAAAAATATTTTCTTACCCCATTTTGAGATAGTACAAAATTTTCACTATTTTGTAAGGTCCCCGCCTGTCGATTTTCCATCAAAAATTCAATTTTCCAAAAACTGCCTCAAATGTTGACGAAAAAATTTTGTTTTGATGAGTGGAACAAATAATTTTGCCAAAAAATATTTTCTTACCCCATTTTGAGATAGTACAAAATTTTCACTATTTTGTAAGGTCCGCGCCTGTCGATTTTCTGTCAAAAATTCAATTTTCCAAAAAGTGTCTCAAATGTTGTAGAAATGTTTCTTTTGATGATTGGAACAAATAATTTTGCCATAAAATATTTTCTTACCCCATTTTGAGATAGTACATAATTTTCACTATTTTGTAAGGGACGCGCCTGTCGTTTTTCCTTCAAAAATTCAATTTTCCAAAAACTGCCCCAAATGTTGAAGAAATGTTTCTTTTGATCAGTGGAACAAATAATTTTGCCAAAAAAAATATTTTCTTACCCCATTTTGAGATAGTACAAAATTTTCACTATTTTGTAAGGTCTGCGCCTGTCGATTTTCCGTCAAAAATTCAATTTTCCAAAAAATGTCACAAATGTTGTAGAAATGTTTCTTTTGATGAGTGGAACAAATAATTTTGCCAAAAATTTTTTCTTACCCAATTTTGAGATAGTACAAAATTTTCACTATTTTGTAAGGTACATGCCTGTCGATTTTCTGTCAAAAATTGAATTTTCCAAACACTGCCTTAAATGTTGTAGTAACGTTTCTTTTGATGAGTGGAACAAATAATATTGCCAAAAAATATTTCCTTACCCCATTTTGAGATAGTACAAAATTTTCACTATTTTGTAAGGTCCGCGTCTGTCGATTTTCAATCAAAAATTCAATTTTCCAAAAACTGCCTCAAATGTTGTAGAAATGTTTCTTTTGATGAGTGGAAGAAATAATTTTGCCAAAAAATATTTTCTTACCCCATTTTGAGATAGTTCAAAATTTTCACTATTTTGTAAGGTCCGCGCCTGGTGATTTTCTGTCAAAAATTCAATTTTCACAAAGTGTCTCAAATACTAAAGAAATATTTCTTTTGATAAGTGGAACAAATAATTTTGCCAAAAAATATTTTCTTACCCCATTTTGAGATAGTACAAAATTTTCACTATTTTGTAAGGTCCGCGCCTGGTGATTTTCTGTCAAAAATTCAATTTTCCAAAAAGTGTCTCAAATGTTGTAGAAATGTTTCTTTTGATGAGTGGAACAAATAATTTTGCCAAAAAATATTTTCTTACCCCATTTTGAGGTAGTACAAAATTTTCACTATTTTGTAAGGTGGCGCCTGTCGATTTTCCGTCAAAAATTCAATTTTCCAAAAAGTGTCTAAAATGTTGTAGAAATGTTTCTTTTGGTGAGTGGAACAAATAATTTTGCCAAAAAATATTTTCTTACCCCATTTTGAGATAGTACAAAATTTTCACTATTTTGTAAGGTCCGCGCCTGTCTATTTTCCGTCAAAAATTCAATTTTCCAAAAAGTGTCTCAAATGTTGTAGAAATGTTTCTTTTGATGAGTGGAACAAATAATTTTGCCAAAAAATATTTTCTTACCCCACCTTGAGATAGTACAAAATTTTCACTATTCTGTAAGGTCCGCGCCTGTCAATTTTCTGTCAAAAATTCAATTTTCCAAAAAGGGTCACAAATGTTGTAGAAATGTTTCTATTGATGAGTGGAACAAATAATTTTGCCAAAAATATTTTCTTACCCCATTTTGAGATAGCACAAAATTTTCATTATTTTGTAAGGTCCACGCCAGTCGATTTTCCGTCAAAAATTCAATTTTCCAAAAACTGCCTCAAATGTTGTAGAAATGTTTCTTTTGATGAGTGGAACAAATAATTTTGCCAAAAATATTTTCTTACCCCATTTTGAGATAGCACAAAATTTTCACTATTTTGTAAGGTCCGCGCCTGCTGATTTTTAGTCAAAAATTCAATTTTCCAAAAACTGCCTCAAATGTTGTAGAAATGTTTCTTTTGATGAGTGGAACAAATAATTTTGCCAAAAATATTTTCTTACCCCATTTTGAGATAGTACAAAATTTTCACTATTTTGTAAGGTCCGCGCCTGCTGATTTTTAGTCAAAAATTCAATTTTCCAAAAAGTGTCTCAAATGTTGTAGAAATGTTTCTTTTGATGAGTCGAACAAATAATTTTGCCAAAAAATATTTTCTTACCCCATTTTGAGATAGTACAAAATTTTTACTGTTTTGTAAGGTCCGGGCCTGTCGATTTTCTGTCAAAAATTCAATTTTCCAAAAAGTGTCTCAAATGTTGTAAAAATGTTTCTTTTGATGAGTGGAACAAATAATTTTGCCAAAAAATATTTTCTTACTCCATTTTGAGATAGTACAAAATTTTTACTATTTTGTAAGGTCCGCGCCTGTCGATTTTCTGTCAAAACTTCAATTTTCCAAAAACTGCCTCAAATGTTGTAGAAATGTTTCTTTTGATGAGTCGAACAAATAATTTTGCCAAAAAATATTTTCTTACCCCATTTTGAGATAGTACAAAAGTTTTACTATTTTGTAAGGTCCGGGCCTGTCGATTTTCTGTCAAAAATTCAATTTTTCAAAAAGTGTCACAAATGTTGTAGAAATGTTTCCTTTGATGAGTGGAACAAATTATTTTGCCCAAAAAATTTTTTTACCCAATTTTGAGATAGTACAAAATTTTCACTATTTTGTAAGGTCCGCGCCTGTCGATTTTCTGTCATAAATTCAATTTTCAGAAAAGTGTCTCAAATGTTGTAGAAATGTTTCTTTTGATGAGTGGAACAAATAATTTTGCCATAAAATATTTTCTTACCCCATATTGAGATAGTACATAATTTTCACTATTTTGTAAGGTCTGCGCCTGTCGATTTTCCGTCAAAAATTCAATTTTCCAAAAAATGTCACAAATGTTGTAGAAATGTTTCTTTTGATGAGTGGAACAAATAATTTTGCCAAAAAATATTTTCTTACCCCATTTTGAGGTAGTACAAAATTTTCACTATTTTGTAAGGTGGCGCCTGTCGATTTTCCGTCAAAAATTCAATTTTCCAAAAAGTGTCTAAAATGTTGTAGAAATGTTTCTTTTGGTGAGTGGAACAAATAATTTTGCCAAAAAATATTTTCTTACCCCATTTTGAGATAGTACAAAATTTTCACTATTTTGTAAGGTCCGCGCCTGTCTATTTTCCGTCAAAAATTCAATTTTCCAAAAAGTGTCTCAAATGTTGTAAAAATGTTTCTTTTGATGAGTGGAACAAATAATTTTGCCAAAAAATATTTTCTTACCCCACCTTGAGATAGTACAAAATTTTCACTATTCTGTAAGGTCCGCGCCTGTCAATTTTCTGTCAAAAATTCAATTTTCCAAAAAGGGTCTCAAATGTTGTAGAAATGTTTCTATTGATGAGTGGAACAAATAATTTTGCCAAAAATATTTTCTTACCCCATTTTGAGATAGCACAAAATTTTCATTATTTTGTAAGGTCCACGCCAGTCGATTTTCCGTCAAAAATTCAATTTTCCAAAAACTGCCTCAAATGTTGTAGAAATGTTTCTTTTGATGAGTGGAACAAATAATTTTGCCAAAAATATTTTCTTACCCCATTTTGAGATAGCACAAAATTTTCACTATTTTGTAAGGTCCGCGCCTGCTGATTTTTAGTCAAAAATTTAATTTTCCAAAAACTGCCTCAAATGTTGTAAAAATGTTTCTTTTGATGAGTGGAACAAATAATTTTGCCAAAAATATTTTCTTACCCCATTTTGAGATAGTACAAAATTTTCACTATTTTGTAAGGTCTGCGCCTGCTGATTTTTAGTCAAAAATTCAATTTTCCAAAAAGTGTCTCAAATGTTGTAAAAATGTTTCTTTTGATGAGTGGAACAAATAATTTTGCCAAAAAATATTTTCTTACTCCATTTTGAGATAGTACAAAATTTTCACTATTTTGTAAGGTCCGCGCCTGTCGATTTTCTGTCAAAACTTCAATTTTCCAAAAACTGCCTCAAATGTTGTAGAAATGTTTCTTTTGATGAGTCGAACAAATAATTTTGCCAAAAAATATTTTCTTACCCCATTTTGAGATAGTACAAAATTTTTACTATTTTGTAAGGTCCGGGCCTGTCGATTTTCTGTCAAAAATTCAATTTTTCAAAAAGTGTCTCAAATGTTGTAGAAATGTTTCCTTTGATGAGTGGAACAAATTATTTTGCCCAAAAAATTTTTTTACCCAATTTTGAGATAGTACAAAATTTTCACTATTTTGTAAGGTCCGCGCCTGTCGATTTTCTGTCATAAATTCAATTTTCAGAAAAGTGTCTCAAATGTTGTAGAAATGTTTCTTTTGATGAGTGGAACAAATAATTTTGCCATAAAATATTTTCTTACCCCATATTGAGATAGTACATAATTTTCACTATTTTGTAAGGGACGCGCCTGTTGATTTTCCCTCAAAAATTCAATTTTCCAAAAACTGCCCCAAATGTTGAAGAAATGTTTCTTTTGATCAGTGGAACAAATAATTTTGCCAAAAAAAATATTTTCTTACCCCATTTTGAGATAGTACAAAATTTTCACTATTTTGTAAGGTCTGCGCCTGTCGATTTTCCGTCAAAAATTCAATTTTCCAAAAAATGTCACAAATGTTGTAGAAATGTTTCTTTTGATGAGTGGAACAAATAATTTTGCCAAAAATATTTTCTTACCCCATTTTGAGATAGTACAAAATTTTCACTATTTTGTAAGGTCCGCGCCTGCTGATTTTTAGTCAAAAATTCAATTTTCCAAAAACTGCCTTAAATGTTGTAGAAATGTTTCTTTTGATGAGTCGAACAAATAATTTTGCCAAAAAATATTTTCTTACCCCATTTTGAGATAGTACAAAATTTTCACTTTTTTGTAAGGGTCGCGCCTGTCGATTTTCTGTCAAAAATTCAATTTTCCAAAAAGTGTCTCAAATGTTGTAGAAATGTTTCTTTTGATGAGTGGAACAAATAATTTTGACAAAAAATATTTTCTTACCCCATTTTGAGATAGTACAAAATTTTCACTATTTTGTAAGGTCCGCGCCTGTCGATTTTCCGTCAAAACTTCAATTTTCCAAAAACTGCCTCAAATGGTGTAGAAATGTTTCTTTTGATGAGTCCAACAAATAATTTTGCCAAAAAATATTTTCTTACCCATTTTGAGATAGTGCAAAATTTTCACGATTTGTAAGGTCCGCACCTATCGATTTTCTGTCAAAAATTCAATTTTCCAAAAAGTGTCTCAAATGTTGTAGAAATGTTTCTTTTGATGAGTCCAACAAATAATTTTGCCAAAAAAAATTTTCTTACCCATTTTGAGATAGTACAAAATTTTCACTATTTTGTAAGGTCCGCACCTATCGATTTTCTGTCAAAAATTCAATTTTCCAAAAAGTGTCTCAAATGTTGTAGAAATGTTTCTTTTGATGAGTCCAACAAATAATTTTGCCAAAAAAAATTTTCTTACCCATTTTGAGATAGTACAAAATTTTCACTATTTTGTAAGGTCCGCACCTATCGATTTTCTGTCAAAAATTCAATTTTCCAAAAAGTGTCTCAAATGTTGTAGAAATGTTTCCTTTGATGAGTGGAACAAATTATTTTGCCAAAAAATATTTTTTTACCCCATTTTGAGATAGTACAAAATTTTCACTATTTTGTAAGGTCTGCGCCTGTCGATATCCCGTCAAAAATTCAATTTTCCAAAAACTGCCCCAAATTTTGAAGAAATGTTTCTTTTGATCAGTGGAACATATAATTTTGCCAAAAAAATATTTTCTTACCCCATTTTGAGATAGTACAAAATTTTCACTATTTTGTTAGGTCCGCACCTGTCGATTTTCCGTCAAAAATTCAATTTTCCAAAAACTGCCCCAAATGTTGAAGAAATGTTTCTTTTGATCAGTGGAACAAATAATTTTGCCAAAAAAAATATTTTCTTACCCCATTTTGAGATAGTACAAAATTTTCACTATTTTGTAAGGTCTGCGCCTGTCGATTTTCCGTCAAAAATTCAATTTTCCAAAAAATGTCACAAATGTTGTAGAAAAGTTTCTTTTGATGAGTGGAACAAATAATTTTGCCAAAAATATTTTCTTACCCCATTTTGAGATAGTACAAAATTTTCACTATTTTGTAAGGTACATGCCTGTCGATTTTCTGTCAAAAATTCAATTTTCCAAAAACTGCCTTAAATGTTGTAGTAACGTTTCTTTTGATGAGTGGAACAAATAATATTGCCAAAAAATATTTCCTTACCCCATTTTGAGATAGTACAAAATTTCACTATTTTGTAAGGTCCGCGTCTGTCGATTTTCAATCAAAAATTCAATTTTCCAAAAACTGCCTCAAATGTTGTAGAAATGTTTCTTTTGATGAGTGGAAGAAATAATTTTGCCAAAAAATATTTTCTTACCCCATTTTGAGATAGTTCAAAATTTTCACTATTTTGTGAGGTCCGCGCCTGTTGATTTTCTGTCAAAAATTCAATTTTCACAAAGTGTCTCAAATACTAAAGAAATATTTCTTTTGATAAGTGGAACAAATAATTTTGCCAAAAAATATTTTCTTACCCCATTTTGAGATAGTACAAAATTTTCACTATTTTGTAAGGTCCACGCCTGGTGATTTTCTGTCAAAAATTCAATTTTCCAAAAAGTGTCTCAAATGTTGTAGAAATGTTTCTTTTGATGAGTGGAACAAATAATTTTGCCAAAAAATATTTTATTACCCCATTTTGAGGTAGTACAAAATTTTCACTATTTTGTAAGGTCGCGCCTGTCGATTTTCCGTCAAAAATTCAATTTTCCAAAAAGTGTCTAAAATGTTGTAGAAATGTTTCTTTTGGTGAGTGGAACAAATAATTTTGCCAAAAAAAATATTTTCTTACCCCATTTTGAGATAGTACAAAATTTTCACTATTTTGTAAGGTCCGCGCCTGTCTATTTTCCGTAAAAAATTCAATTTTCCAAAAAGTGTCTCAAATGTTGTAGAAATGTTTCTTTTGATGAGTGGAACAAATAATTTTGCCAAAAAATATTTTCTTACCCCATTTTGAGATAGTACAAAATTTTCACTATTTTGTAAGGTCCGTGCCTGTCGATTTTCTGTCAAAAATTCAATTTTCCAAAAAGTGTCTCAAATGTTGTAGAAATGTTTCTTTTGACGAGTGGAACAAATAATTTTGCCAAAAAATATTTTCTTACCCCATTTTGAGATAGTACAAAATTTTCATTATTTTGTAAGGTCCACGCCAGTCGATTTTCTGTCAAAAATTCAATTTTCCAAAAACTGCCTCAAATGTTGTAGAAATGTTTCTTTTGATGATTGGAACAAATTATTTTGCCAAAAAATAATTTCTTATCCCATTTTGAGATAGTACAAAATTTCCACTATTTTGTAAGGTCTGCGCTGTCAAAAATTCAATTTTCCAAAAACTGCCCCAAATGTTGAAGAAATGTTTCTTTTGATCAGTGGAACAATTAATTTTGCCAAAAAATAATTTCTAACCCCATTTTGAGATAGTACAAAATTTTCACTATTTTGTAAGGTCCGCACCTGTCGATTTTCCGTCAAAAATTCAATTTTCCAAAAACTGCCTCAAATGTTATAGAAATGTTTCTTTTGATGAATGGAACAAATAATTTTGCCAAAAAATATTTTCTTACCCCATTTTGAGATAGTACAAAATTTTCACTATTTTGTAAGGTCCGCGCCTGTCGATTTTCTGTCAAAAATTCAATTTTCCGAAAAGTGTCTCAAATGTTGTAGAAATGTTTCTTTTGATGAGTGGAACAAATAACTTTGCCAAAAATATTTTCTTACCCATTTTGGGATAGTACAAAATTTTCACTATTTTGTAAGGTCTGCACCTATCGATTTTCTGTCAAAAATTCAATTTTCCAAAAAGTGTCTCAAATGTTGTAGAAATGTTTCCTTTGATGAGTGGAACAAATTATTTTGCCAAAAAATATTTTCTTACCCCATTTTGAGATAGTACAAAATTTTCACTATTTTGTAAGGTCCGCGCCTGGTGATTTTCCGTCAAAAATTCAATTTTCCAAAAACTGCCTCAAATATTATAGAAATGTTTCTTTTGATGAATGGAACAAATAATTTTGCCAAAAAATATTTTCTTACCCCATTTTGAGATAGTACAAAATTTTCACTATTTTGTAAGGTCCGCGCCTGTCGATTTTCTGTCAAAAATTCAATTTTCCGAAAAGTGTCTCAAATGTTGTAGAAATGTTTCTTTTGATGAGTGGAACAAATAACTTTGCCAAAAATATTTTCTTACCCATTTTGAGATAGTACAAAATTTTCACTATTTTGTAAGGTCTGCACCTATCGATTTTCTGTCAAAAATTCAATTTTCCAAAAAGTGTCTCAAATGTTGTAGAAATGTTTCCTTTGATGAGTGGAACAAATTATTTTGCCAAAAAATATTTTCTTACCCCATTTTGAGATAGTACAAAAATTTAACTATTTTGTAAGGTCCGCGCCTGTCGATTTTCCGTCAAAAGTTCAATTTTCCAAAAACTGCCTCAAATGTTGACGAAAGGTTTCTTTTGATGAGTGGAACAAAAAAATTTGCCAAAAAATTCTTTTCTTACCCCATTTTGAGATAGTACAAAATTTTCACTATTTTGTAAGGTCCGCGACTGTCAATTTTCTGTCAAAAGTTCAATTTTCCAAAAACTGCCTTAAATGTTGTAGTAACGTTCTTTTGATGAGTGGAACAAATAATTTTGCCAAAAAATATTTTCTTACCCCATTTTGAGATAGTACAAAATTTTCACTATTTTGTAAGGTCCGCGCCTGTCGATTTTCTCTCAAAAATTCAATTTTCCAAAAAGTGTCTCAAATGTTGTAGAAATGTTTCTTTTGATGAGTGGAACAAATAATTTTGCCATAAAATATTTTCTTACCCCATTTTGAGATAGTACATAATTTTCACTATTTTGTAAGGGACGCGCCTGTCGTTTTTCCTTCAAAAATTCAATTTTCCAAAAACTGCCCCAAATGTTGAAGAAATGTTTCTTTTGATCAGTGGAACAAATAATTTTGCCAAAAAAAATATTT
Source organism: Loripinus fragilis (assembly GCA_964019695.1). Lineage (NCBI taxonomy): Eukaryota > Metazoa > Mollusca > Bivalvia > Lucinida > Lucinidae > Loripinus > Loripinus fragilis. Next base: position 62,721,616 of record OZ026514.1, on the reverse strand, counting down.
TCTTACCCCATTTTGAGATAGTACAAAATTTTCACTATTTTGTAAGGTCTGCGCCTGTCGATTTTCCGTCAAAAATTCAATTTTCCAAAAAATGTCACAAATGTTGTAGAAATGTTTCTTTTGATGAGTGGAACAAATAATTTTGCCAAAAAATTTTTCTTACCCAATTTTGAGATAGTACAAAATTTTCACTATTTTGTAAGGTACATGCCTGTCGATTTTCTGTCAAAAATTGAATTTTCCAAACACTGCCTTAAATGTTGTAGTAACGTTTCTTTTGATGAGTGGAACAAATAATATTGCCAAAAAATATTTCCTTACCCCATTTTGAGATAGTACAAAATTTTCACTATTTTGTAAGGTCCGCGTCTGTCGATTTTCAATCAAAAATTCAATTTTCCAAAAACTGCCTCAAATGTTGTAGAAATGTTTCTTTTGATGAGTGGAAGAAATAATTTTGCCAAAAAATATTTTCTTACCCCATTTTGAGATAGTTCAAAATTTTCACTATTTTGTAAGGTCCGCGCCTGGTGATTTTCTGTCAAAAATTCAATTTTCACAAAGTGTCTCAAATACTAAAGAAATATTTCTTTTGATAAGTGGAACAAATAATTTTGCCAAAAAATATTTTCTTACCCCATTTTGAGATAGTACAAAATTTTCACTATTTTGTAAGGTCCGCGCCTGGTGATTTTCTGTCAAAAATTCAATTTTCCAAAAAGTGTCTCAAATGTTGTAGAAATGTTTCTTTTGATGAGTGGAACAAATAATTTTGCCAAAAAATATTTTCTTACCCCATTTTGAGGTAGTACAAAATTTTCACTATTTTGTAAGGTGGCGCCTGTCGATTTTCCGTCAAAAATTCAATTTTCCAAAAAGTGTCTAAAATGTTGTAGAAATGTTTCTTTTGGTGAGTGGAACAAATAATTTTGCCAAAAAATATTTTCTTACCCCATTTTGAGATAGTACAAAATTTTCACTATTTTGTAAGGTCCGCGCCTGTCTATTTTCCGTCAAAAATTCAATTTTCCAAAAAGTGTCTCAAATGTTGTAGAAATGTTTCTTTTGATGAGTGGAACAAATAATTTTGCCAAAAAATATTTTCTTACCCCACCTTGAGATAGTACAAAATTTTCACTATTCTGTAAGGTCCGCGCCTGTCAATTTTCTGTCAAAAATTCAATTTTCCAAAAAGGGTCTCAAATGTTGTAGAAATGTTTCTATTGATGAGTGGAACAAATAATTTTGCCAAAAATATTTTCTTACCCCATTTTGAGATAGCACAAAATTTTCATTATTTTGTAAGGTCCACGCCAGTCGATTTTCCGTCAAAAATTCAATTTTCCAAAAACTGCCTCAAATGTTGTAGAAATGTTTCTTTTGATGAGTGGAACAAATAATTTTGCCAAAAATATTTTCTTACCCCATTTTGAGATAGCACAAAATTTTCACTATTTTGTAAGGTCCGCGCCTGCTGATTTTTAGTCAAAAATTCAATTTTCCAAAAACTGCCTCAAATGTTGTAGAAATGTTTCTTTTGATGAGTGGAACAAATAATTTTGCCAAAAATATTTTCTTACCCCATTTTGAGATAGTACAAAATTTTCACTATTTTGTAAGGTCCGCGCCTGCTGATTTTTAGTCAAAAATTCAATTTTCCAAAAAGTGTCTCAAATTTTGTAGAAATGTTTCTTTTGATGAGTCGAACAAATAATTTTGCCAAAAAATATTTTCTTACCCCATTTTGAGATAGTACAAAATTTTTACTGTTTTGTAAGGTCCGGGCCTGTCGATTTTCTGTCAAAAATTCAATTTTCCAAAAAGTGTCTCAAATGTTGTAAAAATGTTTCTTTTGATGAGTGGAACAAATAATTTTGCCAAAAAATATTTTCTTACTCCATTTTGAGATAGTACAAAATTTTCACTATTTTGTAAGGTCCGCGCCTGTCGATTTTCTGTCAAAACTTCAATTTTCCAAAAACTGCCTCAAATGTTGTAGAAATGTTTCTTTTGATGAGTCGAACAAATAATTTTGCCAAAAAATATTTTCTTACCCCATTTTGAGATAGTACAAAAGTTTTACTATTTTGTAAGGTCCGGGCCTGTCGATTTTCTGTCAAAAATTCAATTTTTCAAAAAGTGTCACAAATGTTGTAGAAATGTTTCCTTTGATGAGTGGAACAAATTATTTTGCCCAAAAAATTTTTTTACCCAATTTTGAGATAGTACAAAATTTTCACTATTTTGTAAGGTCCGGGCCTGTCGATTTTCTGTCAAAAATTCAATTTTTCAAAAAGTGTCACAAATGTTGTAGAAATGTTTCCTTTGATGAGTGGAACAAATAATTTTGCCATAAAATATTTTCTTACCCCATATTGAGATAGTACATAATTTTCACTATTTTGTAAGGGACGCGCCTGTTGATTTTCCCTCAAAAATTCAATTTTCCAAAAACTGCCCCAAATGTTGAAGAAATGTTTCTTTTGATCAGTGGAACAAATAATTTTGCCAAAAAAAATATTTTCTTACCCCATTTTGAGATAGTACAAAATTTTCACTATTTTGTAAGGTCTGCGCCTGTCGATTTTCCGTCAAAAATTCAATTTTCCAAAAAATGTCACAAATGTTGTAGAAATGTTTCTTTTGATGAGTGGAACAAATAATTTTGCCAAAAATATTTTCTTACCCCATTTTGAGATAGTACAAAATTTTCACTATTTTGTAAGGTACATGCCTGTCGATTTTCTGTCAAAAATTCAATTTTCCAAAAACTGCCTTAAATGTTGTAGTAACGTTTCTTTTGATGAGTGGAACAAATAATATTGCAAAAAAATATTTCCTTACCCCATTTTGAGATAGTACAAAATTTTCACTATTTTGTAAGGTCCGCGTCTGTCGATTTTCAATCAAAAATTCAATTTTCCAAAAACTGCCTCAAATGTTGTAGAAATGTTTCTTTTGATGAGTGGAAGAAATAATTTTGCCAAAAAATATTTTCTTACCCCATTTTGAGATAGTTCAAAATTTTCACTATTTTGTGAGGTCCGCGCCTGTCGATTTTCTCTCAAAAATTCAATTTTCACAAAGTGTCTCAAATACTAAAGAAATATTTCTTTTGATAAGTGGAACAAATAATTTTGCCAAAAAATATTTTCATACCCCATTTTGAGATAGTACAAAATTTTCACTATTTTGTAAGGTCCGCGCCTGGTGATTTTCTGTCAAAAATTCAATTTTCCAAAAAGTGTCTCAAATGTTGTAGAAATGTTTCTTTTGATGATTGGAACAAATTATTTTGCCAAAAAATAATTTCTTATCCCATTTTGAGATAGTACAAAATTTCCACTATTTTGTAAGGTCTGCGCTGTCAAAAATTCAATTTTCCAAAATCTGCCCCAAATGTTGAAGAAATGTTTCTTTTGATCAGTGGAACAATTAATTTTGCCAAAAAATAATTTCTAACCCCATTGTACAAAATTTTCACTATTTTGTAAGGTCTGCGCCTGTCGATTTTCCTTCAAAAATTCAATTTTCCAAAAACTGCCTCAAATGTTGTAGCAATGTTTCTTTTGATGAGTGGAACAAATTATTTCGCCAAAAAATATTTTCTTACCCCATTTTGAGATAGTACAAAATTTTCACTATTTTGTAAGGGACGCGCCTGTCGATTTTCTGTCAAAAATTTAATTTTCCAAAAAGTGTCTCAAATGTTGTAGAAATGTTGCTTTTGATGACTGGAACAAATAATTTTGCCAAAAAATATTTCTTACCCCATTTTGAGATAGTACAAACTTTTCAATATTTTGTAAGGAGTCGCGCCTGTCGATTTTCCGTCAAAAATTCAATTTTCCAAAAACTGCCTCAAATGTTAACGAAATGTCTCTTTTGATGAGTGGAACAAATAATTTTGCCCAAAAATTATTTTCTTACCCCATTTTTAGATAGTACAAAATTTTCACTATTTTGTAAGGTCCCCGCCTGTCGATTTTCCATCAAAAATTCAATTTTCCAAAAACTGCCTCAAATGTTGTAGAAATGTTTCTTTTGATGAGTGGAACAAATAATTTTGCCAAAAATATTTTCTTACCCCATTTTGAGATAGTACAAAATTTTCACTATTTTGTAAGGTACATGCCTGTCGATTTTCTGTCAAAAATTCAATTTTCCAAAAACTGCCTCAAATGGTGTAGAAATGTTTCTTTTGATGAGTCCAACAAATAATTTTGCCAAAAAATATTTTCTTACCCATTTTGAGATAGTACAAAATTTTCACTATTTTGTAAGGTCCGCACCTATCGATTTTCTGTCAAAAATTCAATTTTCCAAAAAGTGTCTCAAATGTTGTAGAAATGTTTCCTTTGATGAGTGGAACAAATTATTTTGCCAAAAAATATTTTTTTACCCCATTTTGAGATAGTACAAAATTTTCACTATTTTGTAAGGTCTGCGCCTATCGATTTTCCATCAAAAATTCAATTTTCCAAAAACTGCCCCAAATTTTGAAGAAATGTTTCTTTTGATCAGTGGAACATATAATTTTGCTAAAAAAATATTTTCTTACCCCATTTTGAGATAGTACAAAATTTTCACTATTTTGTAAGGTCCGCACCTGTCGATTTTCCGTCAAAAATTCAATTTTCCAAAAACTGCCCCAAATGTTGAAGAAATGTTTCTTTTGATCAGTGGAACAAATAATTTTGCCAAAAAAAATATTTTCTTACCCCATTTTGAGATAGTACAAAATTTTCACTATTTTGTAAGGTCTGCGCCTGTCGATTTTCCGTCAAAAATTCAATTTTCCAAAAAATGTCACAAATGTTGTAGAAAAGTTTCTTTTGATGAGTGGAACAAATAATTTTGCCAAAAATATTTTCTTACCCCATTTTGAGATAGTACAAAATTTTCACTATTTTGTAAGGTACATGCCTGTCGATTTTCTGTCAAAAATTCAATTTTCCAAAAACTGCCTTAAATGTTGTAGTAACGTTTCTTTTGATGAGTGGAACAAATAATATTGCCAAAAAATATTTCCTTACCCCATTTTGAGATAGTACAAAATTTCACTATTTTGTAAGGTCCGCGTCTGTCGATTTTCAATCAAAAATTCAATTTTCCAAAAACTGCCTCAAATGTTGTAGAAATGTTTCTTTTGATGAGTGGAAGAAATAATTTTGCCAAAAAATATTTTCTTACCCCATTTTGAGATAGTTCAAAATTTTCACTATTTTGTGAGGTCCGCGCCTGTTGATTTTCTGTCAAAAATTCAATTTTCACAAAGTGTCTCAAATACTAAAGAAATATTTCTTTTGATAAGTGGAACAAATAATTTTGCCAAAAAATATTTTCTTACCCCATTTTGAGATAGTACAAAATTTTCACTATTTTGTAAGGTCCGCGCCTGGTGATTTTCTGTCAAAAATTCAATTTTCCAAAAAGTGTCTCAAATGTTGTAGAAATGTTTCTTTTGATGAGTGGAACAAATAATTTTGCCAAAAAATATTTTCTTACCCCATGTTGAGGTAGTACAAAATTTTCACTATTTTGTAAGGTCGCGCCTGTCGATTTTCCTTCAAAAATTCAATTTTCCAAAAAGTGTCTAAAATGTTGTAGAAATGTTTCTTTTGGTGAGTGGAACAAATAATTTTGCCAAAAAATATTTTCTTACCCCATTTTGAGATAGTACAAAATTTTCACTATTTTGTAAGGTCCGCGCCTGTCTATTTTCCGTAAAAAATTCAATTTTCCAAAAAGTGTCTCAAATGTTGTAGAAATGTTTCTTTTGATGAGTGGAACAAATAATTTTGCCAAAAAATATTTTCTTACCCCATTTTGAGATAGTACAAAATTTTCACTATTTTGTAAGGTCCACGCCAGTCGATTTTCCGTCAAAAATTCAATTTTCCAAAAACTGCCTCAAATGTTGTAGAAATGTTTCTTTTGATGATTGGAACAAATAATTATGCCAAAAAATAATTTCTTATCCCATTTTGAGATAGTACAAAATTTCCACTATTTTGTAAGGTCTGCGCTGTCAAAAATTCAATTTTCCAAAAACTGCCCCAAATGTTGAAGAAATGTTTCTTTTGATCAGTGGAACAAATAATTTTGCCAAAAAATAATTTCTTACCCCATTTTGAGATAGTACAAAATTTTCACTATTTTGTAAGGTCTGCGCCTGTCGATTTTCCTTCAAAAATTCAATTTTCCAAAAACTGCCTCAAATGTTGTAGCAATGTTTCTTTTGATGAGTGGAACAAATTATTTCGCCAAAAAATATTTTCTTACCCCATTTTGAGATAGTACAAAATTTTCACTATTTTGTAAGGGACGCGCCTGTCGATTTTCTGTCAAAAATTTAATTTTCCAAAAAGTGTCTCAAATGTTGTAGAAATGTTGCTTTTGATGACTGGAACAAATAATTTTGCCAAAAAATATTTTCTTACCCCATTTTGAGATAGTACAAACTTTTCAATATTTTGTAAGGAGTCGCGCCTGTCGATTTTCCGTCAAAAATTCAATTTTCCAAAAACTGCCTCAAATGTTGACGAAATGTCTCTTTTGATGAGTGGAACAAATAATTTTGCCAAAAAATTATTTTCTTACCCCATTTTGAGATAGTACAAAATTTTCACTATTTTGTAAGGTCCCCGCCTGTCGATTTTCCATCAAAAATTCAATTTTCCAAAAACTGCCTCAAATGTTGTAGAAATGTTTCTTTTGATGAGTGGACAAATAATTTTGCCAAAAATATTTTCTTACCCCATTTTGAGATAGTACAAAATTTTCACTATTTTGTAAGGTCCGCGCCTGCTGATTTTTAGTCAAAAATTCAATTTTCCAAAAACTGCCTCAAATGTTGTAGAAATGTTTCTTTTGATGAGTGGAACAAATAATTTTGCCAAAAATATTTTCTTACCCCATTTTGAGATAGTACAAAATTTTCACTATTTTGTAAGGTCCGCGCCTGCTGATTTTTAGTCAAAAATTCAATTTTCCAAAAAGTGTCTCAAATGTTGTAGAAATGTTTCTTTTGATGAGTGGAACAAATAATTTTGCCAAAAAATATTTTCTTACCCCATTTTGAGATAGTACAAAATTTTCACTTTTTTGTAAGGTCCGCGCCTGTCGATTTTCTGTCAAAAATTCAATTTTCCAAAAAGTGTCTCAAATGTTGTAGAAATGTTTCTTTTGATGAGTGGAACAAATAATTTTGCCAAAAAATATTTTCTTACCCCATTTTGAGATAGTACAAAATTTTCACTATTTTGTAAGGTCCGCGCCTGTCGATTTTCAGTCAAAACTTCAATTTTCCAAAAACTGCCTCAAATGGTGTAGAAATGTTTCTTTTGATGAGTCCAACAAATAATTTTGCCAAAAAATATTTTCTTACCCATTTTGAGATAGTACAAAATTTTCACTATTTTGTAAGGTCCGCACCTATCGATTTTCTGTCAAAAATTCAATTTTCCAAAAAGTGTCTCAAATGTTGTAGAAATGTTTCCTTTGATGAGTGGAACAAATTATTTTGCCAAAAAATATTTTTTTACCCCATTTTGAGATAGTACAAAATTTTCACTATTTTGTAAGGTCTGCGCCTGTCGATTTTCCGTCAAAAATTCAATTTTCCAAAAACTGCCCCAAATTTTGAAGAAATGTTTCTTTTGATCAGTGGAACATATAATTTTGCCAAAAAATATTTTCTTACCCCATTTTGAGATAGTACAAAATTTTCACTATTTTGTAAGGTCCGCACCAGTCGATTTTCCGTCAAAAATTCAATTTTCCAAAAACTGCCTCAAATGTTGTAGAAATGTTTCTTTTGATGAGTGGAACAAATAATTTTGCCAAAAATATTTTCTTACCCCATTTTGAGATAGTACAAAATTTTCACTATTTTGTAAGGTCCGCGCCTGCTGATTTTTAGTCAAAAATTCAATTTTCCAAAAAGTGTCTCAAATGTTGTAGAAATGTTTCTTTTGATGAGTCGAACAAATAATTTTGCCAAAAAATATTTTCTTACCCCATTTTGAGATAGTACAAAATTTTCACTTTTTTGTAAGGGTCGCGCCTGTCGATTTTCTGTCAAAAATTCAATTTTCCAAAAAGTGTCTCAAATGTTGTAGAAATGTTTCTTTTGATGAGTGGAACAAATAATTTTGCCAAAAAATATTTTCTTACCCCATTTTGAGATAGTACAAAATTTTCACTATTTTGTAAGGTCCGCGCCTGTCGATTTTCCGTCAAAACTTCAATTTTCCAAAAACTGCCTCAAATGGTGTAGAAATGTTTCTTTTGATGAGTCCAACAAATAATTTTGCCAAAAAATATTTTCTTACCCATTTTGAGATAGTACAAAATTTTCACTATTTTGTAAGGTCCGCACCTATCGATTTTCTGTCAAAAATTCAATTTTCCAAAAAGTGTCTCAAATGTTGTAGAAATGTTTCCTTTGATGAGTGGAACAAATTATTTTGCCAAAAAATATTTTTTTACCCCATTTTGAGATAGTACAAAATTTTCACTATTTTGTAAGGTCTGCGCCTGTCGATTTTCCGTCAAAAATTCAATTTTCCAAAAACTGCCCCAAATTTTGAAGAAATGTTTCTTTTGATCAGTGGAACATATACTTTTGCCAAAAAAATATTTTCTTACCCCATTTTGAGATAGTACAAAATTTTCACTATTTTGTAAGGTCCGCACCTGTCGATTTTCCATCAAAAATTCAATTTTCCAAAAACTGCCTCAAATGTTGTAGAAATGTTTCTTTTGATGAATGGAACAAATAATTTTGCCAAAAAATATTTTCTTACCCCATTTTGAGATAGTACAAAATTTTCACTATTTTGTAAGGTCCGCGCCTGTCGATTTTCTGTCAAAAATTCAATTTTCCGAAAAGTGTCTCAAATGTTGTAGAAATGTTTCTTTTGATGAGTGGAACAAATAATTTTGCCATAAAATATTTTCTTACCCCATTTTGAGATAGTACATAATTTTCACTATTTTGTAAGGGACGCGCCTGTCGATTTTCCCTCAAAAATTCAATTTTCCAAAAACTGCCCCAAATGTTGAAGAAATGTTTCTTTTGATCAGTGGAACAAATAATTTTGCCAAAAAAAATATTTTCTTACCCCATTTTGAGATAGTACAAAATTTTCACTATTTTGTAAGGTCTGCGCCTGTCGATTTTCCTTCAAAAATTCAATTTTCCAAAAAATGTCACAAATGTTGTAGAAAAGTTTCTTTTGATGAGTGGAACAAATAATTTTGCCAAAAATATTTTCTTACCCCATTTTGAGATAGTACAAAATTTTCACTATTTTGTAAGGTACATGCCTGTCGATTTTCTGTCAAAAATTCAATTTTCCAAAAACTGCCTCAAATGGTGTAGAAATGTTTCTTTTGATGAGTCCAACAAATAATTTTGCCAAAAAATATTTTCTTACCCATTTTGAGATAGTACAAAATTTTCACTATTTTGTAAGGTCCGCACCTATCGATTTTTTGTCAAAAATTCAATTTTCCAAAAAGTGTCTCAAATGTTGTAGAAATGTTTCCTTTGATGAGTGGAACAAATTTTTTTGCCAAAAAATATTTTTTTACCCCATTTTGAGATAGTACAAAATTTTCACTATTTTGTAAGGTCTGCGCCTGTCGATTTTCCGTCAAAAATTCAATTTTCCAAAAACTGCCCCAAATTTTGAAGAAATGTTTCTTTTGATCAGTGGAACATATATTTTTGCCAAAAAAATATTTTCTTACCCCATTTTGAGATAGTACAAAATTTTCACTATTTTGTAAGGTCCGCACCTGTCGATTTTCCGTCAAAAATTCAATTTTCCAAAAACTGCCCCAAATGTTGAAGAAATGTTTCTTTTGATCAGTGGAACAAATAATTTTGCCAAAAAAAATATTTTCTTACCCCATTTTGAGATAGTACAAAATTTTCACTATTTTGTAAGGTCTGCGCCTGTCGATTTTCCGTCAAAAATTCAATTTTCCAAAAAATGTCACAAATGTTGTAGAAAAGTTTCTTTTGATGAGTGGAACAAATAATTTTGCCAAAAATATTTTCTTACCCCATTTTGAGATAGTACAAAATTTTCACTATTTTGTAAGGTACATGCCTGTCGATTTTCTGTCAAAAATTCAATTTTCCAAAAACTGCCTTAAATGTTGTAGTAACGTTTCTTTTGATGAGTGGAACAAATAATATTGCCAAAAAATATTTCCTTACCCCATTTTGAGATAGTACAAAATTTTCACTATTTTGTAAGGTCCGCGTCTGTCGATTTTCAATCAAAAATTCAATTTTCCAAAAACTGCCTCAAATGTTGTAGAAATGTTTCTTTTGATGAGTGGAAGAAATAATTTTGCCAAAAAATATTTTCTTACCCCATTTTGAGATAGTTCAAAATTTTCACTATTTTGTAAGGTCCGCACCTATCGATTTTTTGTCAAAAATTCAATTTTCCAAAAAGTGTCTCAAATGTTGTAGAAATGTTTCCTTTGATGAGTGGAACAAATTATTTTGCCAAAAAATATTTTTTTACCCCATTTTGAGATAGTACAAAATTTTCACTATTTTGTAAGGTCTGCGCCTGTCGATTTTCCGTCAAAAATTCAATTTTCCAAAAACTGCCCCAAATTTTGAAGAAATGTTTCTTTTGATCAGTGGAACATATATTTTTGCCAAAAAAATATTTTCTTACCCCATTTTGAGATAGTACAAAATTTTCACTATTTTGTAAGGTCCGCACCTGTCGATTTTCCGTCAAAAATTCAATTTTCCAAAAACTGCCCCAAATGTTGAAGAAATGTTTCTTTTGATCAGTGGAACAAATAATTTTGCCAAAAAAAATATTTTCTTACCCCATTTTGAGATAGTACAAAATTTTCACTATTTTGTAAGGTCTGCGCCTGTCGATTTTCCGTCAAAAATTCAATTTTCCAAAAAATGTCACAAATGTTGTAGAAAAGTTTCTTTTGATGAGTGGAACAAATAATTTTGCCAAAAATATTTTCTTACCCCATTTTGAGATAGTACAAAATTTTCACTATTTTGTAAGGTACATGCCTGTCGATTTTCTGTCAAAAATTCAATTTTCCAAAAACTGCCTTAAATGTTGTAGTAACGTTTCTTTTGATGAGTGGAACAAATAATATTGCCAAAAAATATTTCCTTACCCCATTTTGAGATAGTACAAAATTTTCACTATTTTGTAAGGTCCGCGTCTGTCGATTTTCAATCAAAAATTCAATTTTCCAAAAACTGCCTCAAATGTTGTAGAAATGTTTCTTTTGATGAGTGGAAGAAATAATTTTGCCAAAAAATATTTTCTTACCCCATTTTGAGATAGTTCAAAATTTTCACTATTTTGTAAGGTCCGCGCCTGGTGATTTTCTGTCAAAAATTCAATTTTCACAAAGTGTCTCAAATACTAAAGAAATATTTCTTTTGATAAGTGGAACAAATAATTTTGCCAAAAAATATTTTCTTACCCCATTTTGAGATAGTACAAAATTTTCACTATTTTGTAAGGTCCGCGCCTGGTGATTTTCTGTCAAAAATTCAATTTTCCAAAAAGTGTCTCAAATGTTGTAGAAATGTTTCTTTTGATGAGTGGAACAAATAATTTTGCCAAAAAATATTTTCTTACCCCATTTTGAGGTAGTACAAAATTTTCACTATTTTGTAAGGTGGCGCCTGTCGATTTTCCGTCAAAAATTCAATTTTCCAAAAAGTGTCTAAAATGTTGTAGAAATGTTTCTTTTGGTGAGTGGAACAAATAATTTTGCCAAAAAATATTTTCTTACCCCATTTTGAGATAGTACAAAATTTTCACTATTTTGTAAGGTCCGCGCCTGTCTATTTTCCGTCAAAAATTCAATTTTCCAAAAAGTGTCTCAAATGTTGTAGAAATGTTTCTTTTGATGAGTGGAACAAATAATTTTGCCAAAAAATATTTTCTTACCCCACCTTGAGATAGTACAAAATTTTCACTATTCTGTAAGGTCCGCGCCTGTCAATTTTCTGTCAAAAATTCAATTTTCCAAAAAGGGTCTCAAATGTTGTAGAAATGTTTCTATTGATGAGTGGAACAAATAATTTTGCCAAAAATATTTTCTTACCCCATTTTGAGATAGCACAAAATTTTCATTATTTTGTAAGGTCCACGCCAGTCGATTTTCCGTCAAAAATTCAATTTTCCAAAAACTGCCTCAAATGTTGTAGAAATGTTTCTTTTGATGAGTGGAACAAATAATTTTGCCAAAAATATTTTCTTACCCCATTTTGAGATAGCACAAAATTTTCACTATTTTGTAAGGTCCGCGCCTGCTGATTTTTAGTCAAAAATTCAATTTTCCAAAAACTGCCTCAAATGTTGTAGAAATGTTTCTTTTGATGAGTGGAACAAATAATTTTGCCAAAAATATTTTCTTACCCCATTTTGAGATAGTACAAAATTTTCACTATTTTGTAAGGTCCGCGCCTGCTGATTTTTAGTCAAAAATTCAATTTTCCAAAAAGTGTCTCAAATGTTGTAGAAATGTTTCTTTTGATGAGTCGAACAAATAATTTTGCCAAAAAATATTTTCTTACCCCATTTTGAGATAGTACAAAATTTTTACTGTTTTGTAAGGTCCGGGCCTGTCGATTTTCTGTCAAAAATTCAATTTTCCAAAAAGTGTCTCAAATGTTGTAAAAATGTTTCTTTTGATGAGTGGAACAAATAATTTTGCCAAAAAATATTTTCTTACTCCATTTTGAGATAGTACAAAATTTTCACTATTTTGTAAGGTCCGCGCCTGTCGATTTTCTGTCAAAACTTCAATTTTCCAAAAACTGCCTCAAATGTTGTAGAAATGTTTCTTTTGATGAGTCGAACAAATAATTTTGCCAAAAAATATTTTCTTACCCCATTTTGAGATAGTACAAAAGTTTTACTATTTTGTAAGGTCCGGGCCTGTCGATTTTCTGTCAAAAATTCAATTTTTCAAAAAGTGTCACAAATGTTGTAGAAATGTTTCCTTTGATGAGTGGAACAAATTATTTTGCCCAAAAAATTTTTTTACCCAATTTTGAGATAGTACAAAATTTTCACTATTTTGTAAGGTCCGCGCCTGTCGATTTTCTGTCATAAATTCAATTTTCAGAAAAGTGTCTCAAATGTTGTAGAAATGTTTCTTTTGATGAGTGGAACAAATAATTTTGCCATAAAATATTTTCTTACCCCATATTGAGATAGTACATAATTTTCACTATTTTGTAAGGGACGCGCCTGTTGATTTTCCCTCAAAAATTCAATTTTCCAAAAACTGCCCCAAATGTTGAAGAAATGTTTCTTTTGATCAGTGGAACAAATAATTTTGCCAAAAAAAATATTTTCTTACCCCATTTTGAGATAGTACAAAATTTTCACTATTTTGTAAGGTCTGCGCCTGTCGATTTTCCGTCAAAAATTCAATTTTCCAAAAAATGTCACAAATGTTGTAGAAATGTTTCTTTTGATGAGTGGAACAAATAATTTTGCCAAAAATATTTTCTTACCCCATTTTGAGATAGTACAAAATTTTCACTATTTTGTAAGGTACATGCCTGTCGATTTTCTGTCAAAAATTCAATTTTCCAAAAACTGCCTTAAATGTTGTAGTAACGTTTCTTTTGATGAGTGGAACAAATAATATTGCAAAAAAATATTTCCTTACCCCATTTTGAGATAGTACAAAATTTTCACTATTTTGTAAGGTCCGCGTCTGTCGATTTTCAATCAAAAATTCAATTTTCCAAAAACTGCCTCAAATGTTGTAGAAATGTTTCTTTTGATGAGTGGAAGAAATAATTTTGCCAAAAAATATTTTCTTACCCCATTTTGAGATAGTTCAAAATTTTCACTATTTTGTGAGGTCCGCGCCTGTCGATTTTCTCTCAAAAATTCAATTTTCACAAAGTGTCTCAAATACTAAAGAAATATTTCTTTTGATAAGTGGAACAAATAATTTTGCCAAAAAATATTTTCATACCCCATTTTGAGATAGTACAAAATTTTCACTATTTTGTAAGGTCCGCGCCTGGTGATTTTCTGTCAAAAATTCAATTTTCCAAAAAGTGTCTCAAATGTTGTAGAAATGTTTCTTTTGATGATTGGAACAAATTATTTTGCCAAAAAATAATTTCTTATCCCATTTTGAGATAGTACAAAATTTCCACTATTTTGTAAGGTCTGCGCTGTCAAAAATTCAATTTTCCAAAATCTGCCCCAAATGTTGAAGAAATGTTTCTTTTGATCAGTGGAACAATTAATTTTGCCAAAAAATAATTTCTAACCCCATTGTACAAAATTTTCACTATTTTGTAAGGTCTGCGCCTGTCGATTTTCCTTCAAAAATTCAATTTTCCAAAAACTGCCTCAAATGTTGTAGCAATGTTTCTTTTGATGAGTGGAACAAATTATTTCGCCAAAAAATATTTTCTTACCCCATTTTGAGATAGTACAAAATTTTCACTATTTTGTAAGGGACGCGCCTGTCGATTTTCTGTCAAAAATTTAATTTTCCAAAAAGTGTCTCAAATGTTGTAGAAATGTTGCTTTTGATGACTGGAACAAATAATTTTGCCAAAAAATATTTCTTACCCCATTTTGAGATAGTACAAACTTTTCAATATTTTGTAAGGAGTCGCGCCTGTCGATTTTCCGTCAAAAATTCAATTTTCCAAAAACTGCCTCAAATGTTAACGAAATGTCTCTTTTGATGAGTGGAACAAATAATTTTGCCAAAATTATTTTCTTACCCCATTTTTAGATAGTACAAAATTTTCACTATTTTGTAAGGTCCGCGCCTGCTGATTTTTAGTCAAAAATTCAATTTTCCAAAAAGTGTCTCAAATGTTGTAGAAATGTTTCTTTTGATGAGTGGAACAAATAATTTTGCCAAAAAATATTTTCTTACCCCATTTTGAGATAGTACAAAATTTTCACTTTTTTGTAAGGTCCGCGCCTGTCGATTTTCTGTCAAAAATTCAATTTTCCAAAAAGTGTCTCAAATGTTGTAGAAATGTTTCTTTTGATGAGTGGAACAAATAATTTTGCCAAAAAATATTTTCTTACCCCATTTTGAGATAGTACAAAATTTTCACTATTTTGTAAGGTCCGCGCCTGTCGATTTTCAGTCAAAACTTCAATTTTCCAAAAACTGCCTCAAATGGTGTAGAAATGTTTCTTTTGATGAGTCCAACAAATAATTTTGCCAAAAAATATTTTCTTACCCATTTTGAGATAGTACAAAATTTTCACTATTTTGTAAGGTCCGCACCTATCGATTTTCTGTCAAAAATTCAATTTTCCAAAAAGTGTCTCAAATGTTGTAGAAATGTTTCCTTTGATGAGTGGAACAAATTATTTTGCCAAAAAATATTTTTTTACCCCATTTTGAGATAGTACAAAATTTTCACTATTTTGTAAGGTCTGCGCCTGTCGATTTTCCGTCAAAAATTCAATTTTCCAAAAACTGCCCCAAATTTTGAAGAAATGTTTCTTTTGATCAGTGGAACATATAATTTTGCCAAAAAATATTTTCTTACCCCATTTTGAGATAGTACAAAATTTTCACTATTTTGTAAGGTCCGCACCAGTCGATTTTCCGTCAAAAATTCAATTTTCCAAAAACTGCCTCAAATGTTGTAGAAATGTTTCTTTTGATGAGTGGAACAAATAATTTTGCCAAAAATATTTTCTTACCCCATTTTGAGATAGTACAAAATTTTCACTATTTTGTAAGGTCCGCGCCTGCTGATTTTTAGTCAAAAATTCAATTTTCCAAAAAGTGTCTCAAATGTTGTAGAAATGTTTCTTTTGATGAGTCGAACAAATAATTTTGCCAAAAAATATTTTCTTACCCCATTTTGAGATAGTACAAAATTTTCACTTTTTTGTAAGGGTCGCGCCTGTCGATTTTCTGTCAAAAATTCAATTTTCCAAAAAGTGTCTCAAATGTTGTAGAAATGTTTCTTTTGATGAGTGGAACAAATAATTTTGCCAAAAAATATTTTCTTACCCCATTTTGAGATAGTACAAAATTTTCACTATTTTGTAAGGTCCGCGCCTGTCGATTTTCCGTCAAAACTTCAATTTTCCAAAAACTGCCTCAAATGGTGTAGAAATGTTTCTTTTGATGAGTCCAACAAATAATTTTGCCAAAAAATATTTTCTTACCCATTTTGAGATAGTACAAAATTTTCACTATTTTGTAAGGTCCGCACCTATCGATTTTCTGTCAAAAATTCAATTTTCCAAAAAGTGTCTCAAATGTTGTAGAAATGTTTCCTTTGATGAGTGGAACAAATTATTTTGCCAAAAAATATTTTTTTACCCCATTTTGAGATAGTACAAAATTTTCACTATTTTGTAAGGTCTGCGCCTGTCGATTTTCCGTCAAAAATTCAATTTTCCAAAAACTGCCCCAAATTTTGAAGAAATGTTTCTTTTGATCAGTGGAACATATACTTTTGCCAAAAAAATATTTTCTTACCCCATTTTGAGATAGTACAAAATTTTCACTATTTTGTAAGGTCCGCACCTGTCGATTTTCCATCAAAAATTCAATTTTCCAAAAACTGCCTCAAATGTTGTAGAAATGTTTCTTTTGATGAATGGAACAAATAATTTTGCCAAAAAATATTTTCTTACCCCATTTTGAGATAGTACAAAATTTTCACTATTTTGTAAGGTCCGCGCCTGTCGATTTTCTGTCAAAAATTCAATTTTCCGAAAAGTGTCTCAAATGTTGTAGAAATGTTTCTTTTGATGAGTGGAACAAATAATTTTGCCATAAAATATTTTCTTACCCCATTTTGAGATAGTACATAATTTTCACTATTTTGTAAGGGACGCGCCTGTCGATTTTCCCTCAAAAATTCAATTTTCCAAAAACTGCCCCAAATGTTGAAGAAATGTTTCTTTTGATCAGTGGAACAAATAATTTTGCCAAAAAAAATATTTTCTTACCCCATTTTGAGATAGTACAAAATTTTCACTATTTTGTAAGGTCTGCGCCTGTCGATTTTCCTTCAAAAATTCAATTTTCCAAAAAATGTCACAAATGTTGTAGAAAAGTTTCTTTTGATGAGTGGAACAAATAATTTTGCCAAAAATATTTTCTTACCCCATTTTGAGATAGTACAAAATTTTCACTATTTTGTAAGGTACATGCCTGTCGATTTTCTGTCAAAAATTCAATTTTCCAAAAACTGCCTCAAATGGTGTAGAAATGTTTCTTTTGATGAGTCCAACAAATAATTTTGCCAAAAAATATTTTCTTACCCATTTTGAGATAGTACAAAATTTTCACTATTTTGTAAGGTCCGCACCTATCGATTTTTTGTCAAAAATTCAATTTTCCAAAAAGTGTCTCAAATGTTGTAGAAATGTTTCCTTTGATGAGTGGAACAAATTATTTTGCCAAAAAATATTTTTTTACCCCATTTTGAGATAGTACAAAATTTTCACTATTTTGTAAGGTCTGCGCCTGTCGATTTTCCGTCAAAAATTCAATTTTCCAAAAACTGCCCCAAATTTTGAAGAAATGTTTCTTTTGATCAGTGGAACATATATTTTTGCCAAAAAAATATTTTCTTACCCCATTTTGAGATAGTACAAAATTTTCACTATTTTGTAAGGTCCGCACCTGTCGATTTTCCGTCAAAAATTCAATTTTCCAAAAACTGCCCCAAATGTTGAAGAAATGTTTCTTTTGATCAGTGGAACAAATAATTTTGCCAAAAAAAATATTTTCTTACCCCATTTTGAGATAGTACAAAATTTTCACTATTTTGTAAGGTCTGCGCCTGTCGATTTTCCGTCAAAAATTCAATTTTCCAAAAAATGTCACAAATGTTGTAGAAAAGTTTCTTTTGATGAGTGGAACAAATAATTTTGCCAAAAATATTTTCTTACCCCATTTTGAGATAGTACAAAATTTTCACTATTTTGTAAGGTACATGCCTGTCGATTTTCTGTCAAAAATTCAATTTTCCAAAAACTGCCTTAAATGTTGTAGTAACGTTTCTTTTGATGAGTGGAACAAATAATATTGCCAAAAAATATTTCCTTACCCCATTTTGAGATAGTACAAAATTTCACTATTTTGTAAGGTCCGCGTCTGTCGATTTTCAATCAAAAATTCAATTTTCCAAAAACTGCCTCAAATGTTGTAGAAATGTTTCTTTTGATGAGTGGAAGAAATAATTTTGCCAAAAAATATTTTCTTACCCCATTTTGAGATAGTTCAAAATTTTCACTATTTTGTGAGGTCCGCGCCTGTTGATTTTCTGTCAAAAATTCAATTTTCACAAAGTGTCTCAAATACTAAAGAAATATTTCTTTTGATAAGTGGAACAAATAATTTTGCCAAAAAATATTTTCTTACCCCATTTTGAGATAGTACAAAATTTTCACTATTTTGTAAGGTCCGCGCCTGGTGATTTTCTGTCAAAAATTCAATTTTCCAAAAAGTGTCTCAAATGTTGTAGAAATGTTTCTTTTGATGAGTGGAACAAATAATTTTGCCAAAAAATATTTTCTTACCCCATGTTGAGGTAGTACAAAATTTTCACTATTTTGTAAGGTCGGGCCTGTCGATTTTCCTTCAAAAATTCAATTTTCCAAAAAGTGTCTAAAATGTTGTAGAAATGTTTCTTTTGGTGAGTGGAACAAATAATTTTGCCAAAAAATATTTTCTTACCCCATTTTGAGATAGTACAAAATTTTCACTATTTTGTAAGGTCCGCGCCTGTCTATTTTCCGTAAAAAATTCAATTTTCCAAAAAGTGTCTCAAATGTTGTAGAAATGTTTCTTTTGATGAGTGGAACAAATAATTTTGCCAAAAAATATTTTCTTACCCCATTTTGAGATAGTACAAAATTTTCACTATTTTGTAAGGTCCACGCCAGTCGATTTTCCGTCAAAAATTCAATTTTCCAAAAACTGCCTCAAATGTTGTAGAAATGTTTCTTTTGATGATTGGAACAAATAATTATGCCAAAAAATAATTTCTTATCCCATTTTGAGATAGTACAAAATTTCCACTATTTTGTAAGGTCTGCGCTGTCAAAAATTCAATTTTCCAAAAACTGCCCCAAATGTTGAAGAAATGTTTCTTTTGATCAGTGGAACAAATAATTTTGCCAAAAAATAATTTCTTACCCCATTTTGAGATAGTACAAAATTTTCACTATTTTGTAAGGTCTGCGCCTGTCGATTTTCCTTCAAAAATTCAATTTTCCAAAAACTGCCTCAAATGTTGTAGCAATGTTTCTTTTGATGAGTGGAACAAATTATTTCGCCAAAAAATATTTTCTTACCCCTTTTTGAGATAGTACAAAATTTTCACTATTTTGTAAGGGACGCGCCTGTCGATTTTCTGTCAAAAATTTAATTTTCCAAAAAGTGTCTCAAATGTTGTAGAAATGTTGCTTTTGATGACTGGAACAAATAATTTTGCCAAAAAATATTTTCTTACCCCATTTTGAGATAGTACAAACTTTTCAATATTTTGTAAGGAGTCGCGCCTGTCGATTTTCCGTCAAAAATTCAATTTTCCAAAAACTGCCTCAAATGTTGACGAAATGTCTCTTTTGATGAGTGGAACAAATAATTTTGCCAAAAAATTATTTTCTTACCCCATTTTGAGATAGTACAAAATTTTCACTATTTTGTAAGGTCCCCGCCTGTCGATTTTCCATCAAAAATTCAATTTTCCAAAAACTGCCTCAAATGTTGTAGAAATGTTTCTTTTGATGAGTGGACAAATAATTTTGCCAAAAATATTTTCTTACCCCATTTTGAGATAGTACAAAATTTTCACTATTTTGTAAGGTCCGCGCCTGCTGATTTTTAGTCAAAAATTCAATTTTCCAAAAACTGCCTCAAATGTTGTAGAAATGTTTCTTTTGATGAGTGGAACAAATAATTTTGCCAAAAATATTTTCTTACCCCATTTTGAGATAGTACAAAATTTTCACTATTTTGTAAGGTCCGCGCCTGCTGATTTTTAGTCAAAAATTCAATTTTCCAAAAAGTGTCTCAAATGTTGTAGAAATGTTTCTTTTGATGAGTGGAACAAATAATTTTGCCAAAAAATATTTTCTTACCCCATTTTGAGATAGTACAAAATTTTCACTTTTTTGTAAGGTCCGCGCCTGTCGATTTTCTGTCAAAAATTCAATTTTCCAAAAAGTGTCTCAAATGTTGTAGAAATGTTTCTTTTGATGAGTGGAACAAATAATTTTGCCAAAAAATATTTTCTTACCCCATTTTGAGATAGTACAAAATTTTCACTATTTTGTAAGGTCCGCGCCTGTCGATTTTCAGTCAAAACTTCAATTTTCCAAAAACTGCCTCAAATGGTGTAGAAATGTTTCTTTTGATGAGTCCAACAAATAATTTTGCCAAAAAATATTTTCTTACCCATTTTGAGATAGTACAAAATTTTCACTATTTTGTAAGGTCCGCACCTATCGATTTTCTGTCAAAAATTCAATTTTCCAAAAAGTGTCTCAAATGTTGTAGAAATGTTTCCTTTGATGAGTGGAACAAATTATTTTGCCAAAAAATATTTTTTTACCCCATTTTGAGATAGTACAAAATTTTCACTATTTTGTAAGGTCTGCGCCTGTCGATTTTCCGTCAAAAATTCAATTTTCCAAAAACTGCCCCAAATTTTGAAGAAATGTTTCTTTTGATCAGTGGAACATATAATTTTGCCAAAAAATATTTTCTTACCCCATTTTGAGATAGTACAAAATTTTCACTATTTTGTAAGGTCCGCACCAGTCGATTTTCCGTCAAAAATTCAATTTTCCAAAAACTGCCTCAAATGTTGTAGAAATGTTTCTTTTGATGAGTGGAACAAATAATTTTGCCAAAAATATTTTCTTACCCCATTTTGAGATAGTACAAAATTTTCACTATTTTGTAAGGTCCGCGCCTGCTGATTTTTAGTCAAAAATTCAATTTTCCAAAAAGTGTCTCAAATGTTGTAGAAATGTTTCTTTTGATGAGTCGAACAAATAATTTTGCCAAAAAATATTTTCTTACCCCATTTTGAGATAGTACAAAATTTTCACTTTTTTGTAAGGGTCGCGCCTGTCGATTTTCTGTCAAAAATTCAATTTTCCAAAAAGTGTCTCAAATGTTGTAGAAATGTTTCTTTTGATGAGTGGAACAAATAATTTTGCCAAAAAATATTTTCTTACCCCATTTTGAGATAGTACAAAATTTTCACTATTTTGTAAGGTCCGCGCCTGTCGATTTTCCGTCAAAACTTCAATTTTCCAAAAACTGCCTCAAATGGTGTAGAAATGTTTCTTTTGATGAGTCCAACAAATAATTTTGCCAAAAAATATTTTCTTACCCATTTTGAGATAGTACAAAATTTTCACTATTTTGTAAGGTCCGCACCTATCGATTTTCTGTCAAAAATTCAATTTTCCAAAAAGTGTCTCAAATGTTGTAGAAATGTTTCCTTTGATGAGTGGAACAAATTATTTTGCCAAAAAATATTTTTTTACCCCATTTTGAGATAGTACAAAATTTTCACTATTTTGTAAGGTCTGCGCCTGTCGATTTTCCGTCAAAAATTCAATTTTCCAAAAACTGCCCCAAATTTTGAAGAAATGTTTCTTTTGATCAGTGGAACATATACTTTTGCCAAAAAAATATTTTCTTACCCCATTTTGAGATAGTACAAAATTTTCACTATTTTGTAAGGTCCGCACCTGTCGATTTTCCATCAAAAATTCAATTTTCCAAAAACTGCCTCAAATGTTGTAGAAATGTTTCTTTTGATGAATGGAACAAATAATTTTGCCAAAAAATATTTTCTTACCCCATTTTGAGATAGTACAAAATTTTCACTATTTTGTAAGGTCCGCGCCTGTCGATTTTCTGTCAAAAATTCAATTTTCCGAAAAGTGTCTCAAATGTTGTAGAAATGTTTCTTTTGATGAGTGGAACAAATAATTTTGCCATAAAATATTTTCTTACCCCATTTTGAGATAGTACATAATTTTCACTATTTTGTAAGGGACGCGCCTGTCGATTTTCCCTCAAAAATTCAATTTTCCAAAAACTGCCCCAAATGTTGAAGAAATGTTTCTTTTGATCAGTGGAACAAATAATTTTGCCAAAAAAAATATTTTCTTACCCCATTTTGAGATAGTACAAAATTTTCACTATTTTGTAAGGTCTGCGCCTGTCGATTTTCCTTCAAAAATTCAATTTTCCAAAAAATGTCACAAATGTTGTAGAAAAGTTTCTTTTGATGAGTGGAACAAATAATTTTGCCAAAAATATTTTCTTACCCCATTTTGAGATAGTACAAAATTTTCACTATTTTGTAAGGTACATGCCTGTCGATTTTCTGTCAAAAATTCAATTTTCCAAAAACTGCCTCAAATGGTGTAGAAATGTTTCTTTTGATGAGTCCAACAAATAATTTTGCCAAAAAATATTTTCTTACCCATTTTGAGATAGTACAAAATTTTCACTATTTTGTAAGGTCCGCACCTATCGATTTTTTGTCAAAAATTCAATTTTCCAAAAAGTGTCTCAAATGTTGTAGAAATGTTTCCTTTGATGAGTGGAACAAATTATTTTGCCAAAAAATATTTTTTTACCCCATTTTGAGATAGTACAAAATTTTCACTATTTTGTAAGGTCTGCGCCTGTCGATTTTCCGTCAAAAATTCAATTTTCCAAAAACTGCCCCAAATTTTGAAGAAATGTTTCTTTTGATCAGTGGAACATATATTTTTGCCAAAAAAATATTTTCTTACCCCATTTTGAGATAGTACAAAATTTTCACTATTTTGTAAGGTCCGCGCCTGTCGATTTTCTGTCAAAAATTCAATTTTCCGAAAAGTGTCTCAAATGTTGTAGAAATGTTTCTTTTGATGAGTGGAACAAATAATTTTGCCATAAAATATTTTCTTACCCCATTTTGAGATAGTACATAATTTTCACTATTTTGTAAGGGACGCGCCTGTCGATTTTCCCTCAAAAATTCAATTTTCCAAAAACTGCCCCAAATGTTGAAGAAATGTTTCTTTTGATCAGTGGAACAAATAATTTTGCCAAAAAAAATATTTTCTTACCCCATTTTGAGATAGTACAAAATTTTCACTATTTTGTAAGGTCTGCGCCTGTCGATTTTCTGTCAAAAATTCAATTTTCCAAAAAATGTCACAAATGTTGTAGAAAAGTTTCTTTTGATGAGTGGAACAAATAATTTTGCCAAAAATATTTTCTTACCCCATTTTGAGATAGTACAAAATTTTCACTATTTTGTAAGGTACATGCCTGTCGATTTTCTGTCAAAAATTCAATTTTCCAAAAACTGCCTTAAATGTTGTAGTAACGTTTCTTTTGATGAGTGGAACAAATAATATTGCCAAAAAATATTTCCTTACCCCATTTTGAGATAGTACAAAATTTCACTATTTTGTAAGGTCCGCGTCTGTCGATTTTCAATCAAAAATTCAATTTTCCAAAAACTGCCTCAAATGTTGTAGAAATGTTTCTTTTGATGAGTGGAAGAAATAATTTTGCCAAAAAATATTTTCTTACCCCATTTTGAGATAGTTCAAAATTTTCACTATTTTGTGAGGTCCGCGCCTGTTGATTTTCTGTCAAAAATTCAATTTTCACAAAGTGTCTCAAATACTAAAGAAATATTTCTTTTGATAAGTGGAACAAATAATTTTGCCAAAAAATATTTTCTTACCCCATTTTGAGATAGTACAAAATTTTCACTATTTTGTAAGGTCCGCGCCTGGTGATTTTCTGTCAAAAATTCAATTTTCCAAAAAGTGTCTCAAATGTTGTAGAAATGTTTCTTTTGATGAGTGGAACAAATAATTTTGCCAAAAAATATTTTCTTACCCCATTTTGAGGTAGTACAAAATTTTCACTATTTTGTAAGGTCGCGCCTGTCGATTTTCCTTCAAAAATTCAATTTTCCAAAAAGTGTCTAAAATGTTGTAGAAATGTTTCTTTTGGTGAGTGGAACAAATAATTTTGCCAAAAAATATTTTCTTACCCCATTTTGAGATAGTACAAAATTTTCACTATTTTGTAAGGTCCGCGCCTGTCTATTTTCCGTAAAAAATTCAATTTTCCAAAAAGTGTCTCAAATGTTGTAGAAATGTTTCTTTTGATGAGTGGAACAAATAATTTTGCCAAAAAATATTTTCTTACCCCATTTTGAGATAGTACAAAATTTTCACTATTTTGTAAGGTCCGTGCCTGTCGATTTTCTGTCAAAAATTCAATTTTCCAAAAAGTGTCTCAAATGTTGTAGAAATGTTTCTTTTGATGAGTGGAACAAATAATTTTGCCAAAAAATATTTTCTTACCCCATTTTGAGATAGTACAAAATTTTCATTATTTTGTAAGGTCCACGCCAGTCGATTTTCCGTCAAAAATTCAATTTTCCAAAAACTGCCTCAAATGTTGTAGAAATGTTTCTTTTGATGATTGGAACAAATAATTTTGCCAAAAAATAATTTCTTATCCCATTTTGAGATAGTACAAAATTTCCACTATTTTGTAAGGTCTGCGCTGTCAAAAATTCAATTTTCCAAAAACTGCCCCAAATGTTGAAGAAATGTTTCTTTTGATCAGTGGAACAATTAATTTTGCCAAAAAATAATTTCTAACCCCATTTTGAGATAGTACAAAATTTTCACTATTTTGTAAGGTCTGCGCCTGTCGATTTTCCTTCAAAAATTCAATTTTCCAAAAACTGCCTCAAATGTTGTAGCAATGTTTCTTTTGATGAGTGGAACAAATTATTTCGCCAAAAAATATTTTCTTACCCCATTTTGAGATAGTACAAAATTTTCACTATTTTGTAAGGGACGCGCCTGTCGATTTTCTGTCAAAAATTTAATTTTCCAAAAAGTGTCTCAAATGTTGTAGAAATGTTGCTTTTGATGACTGGAGCAAATAATTTTGCCAAAAAATATTTTCTTACCCCATTTTGAGATAGTACAAACTTTTCAATATTTTGTAAGGAGTCGCGCCTGTCGATTTTCCGTCAAAAATTCAATTTTCAAAACACTGCCTCAAATGTTAACGAAATGTCTCTTTTGATGAGTGGAACAAATAATTTTGCCAAAAAATTATTTTCTTACCCCATTTTTAGATAGTACAAAATTTTCACTATTTTGTAAGGTCCCCGCCTGTCGATTTTCCATCAAAAATTCAATTTTCCAAAAACTGCCTCAAATGTTGTAGAAATGTTTCTTTTGATGAGTGGAACAAATAATTTTGCCAAAAATATTTTCTTACCCCATTTTGAGATAGTACAAAATTTTCACTATTTTGTAAGGTCCGCGCCTGCTGATTTTTAGTCAAAAATTCAATTTTCCAAAAAGTGTCTCAAATGTTGTAGAAATGTTTCTTTTGATGAGTCGAACAAATAATTTTGCCAAAAAATATTTTCTTACCCCATTTTGAGATAGTACAAAATTTTCACTTTTATGTAAGGGTCGCGCCTGTCGATTTTCTGTCAAAAATTCAATTTTCCAAAAAGTGTCTCAAATGTTGTAGAAATGTTTCTTTTGATGAGTGGAACAAATAATTTTGCCAAAAAATATTTTCTTACCCCATTTTGAGATAGTACAAAATTTTCACTATTTTGTAAGGTCCGCGCCTGTCGATTTTCCGTCAAAACTTCAATTTTCCAAAAACTGCCTCAAATGGTGTAGAAATGTTTCTTTTGATGAGTCCAACAAATAATTTTGCCAAAAAATATTTTCTTACCCATTTTGAGATAGTACAAAATTTTCACTATTTTGTAAGTCCCGCACCTATCGATTTTCTGTCAAAAATTCAATTGTCCAAAAAGTGTCTCAAATGTTATAGAAATGTTTCCTTTGATGAGTGGAACAAATTATTTTGCCAAAAAATATTTTTTTACCCCATTTTGAGATAGTACAAAATTTTCACTATTTTGTAAGGTCTGCGCCTGGCGATTTTCCGTCAAAAATTCAATTTTCCAAAAACTGCCCCAAATTTTGAAGAAATGTTTCTTTTGATCAGTGGAACATATACTTTTGCCAAAAAAATATTTTCTTACCCCATTTTGAGATAGTACAAAATTTTCACTATTTTGTAAGGTCCGCACCTGTCGATTTTCCATCAAACATTCAATTTTCCAAAAACTGCCTCAAATGTTGTAGAAATGTTTTTTTTGATGAATGGAACAAATAATTTTGCCAAAAAATATTTTCTTACCCCATTTTGAGATAGTACAAAATTTTCACTATTTTGTAAGGTCCGCGCCTGTCGATTTTCTGTCAAAAATTCAATTTTCCGAAAAGTGTCTCAAATGTTGTAGAAATGTTTCTTTTGATGAGTGGAACAAATAATTTTGCCATAAAATATTTTCTTACCCCATTTTGAGATAGTACATAATTTTCACTATTTTGTAAGGGACGCGCCTGTCGATTTTCCCTCAAAAATTCAATTTTCCAAAAACTGCCCCAAATGTTGAAGAAATGTTTCTTTTGATCAGTGGAACAAATAATTTTGCCAAAAAAAATATTTTCTTACCCCATTTTGAGATAGTACAAAATTTTCACTATTTTGTAAGGTCTGCGCCTGTCGATTTTCCGTCAAAAATTCAATTTTCCAAAAAATGTCACAAATGTTGTAGAAAAGTTTCTTTTGATGAGTGGAACAAATAATTTTGCCAAAAATATTTTCTTACCCCATTTTGAGATAGTACAAAATTTTCACTATTTTGTAAGGTACATGCCTGTCGATTTTCTGTCAAAAATTCAATTTTCCAAAAACTGCCTCAAATGGTGTAGAAATGTTTCTTTTGATGAGTCCAACAAATAATTTTGCCAAAAAATATTTTCTTACCCATTTTGAGATAGTACAAAATTTTCACTATTTTGTAAGGTCCGCACCTATCGATTTTCTGTCAAAAATTCAATTTTCCAAAAAGTGTCTCAAATGTTGTAGAAATGTTTCCTTTGATGAGTGGAACAAATTATTTTGCCAAAAAATATTTTTTTACCCCATTTTGAGATAGTACAAAATTTTCACTATTTTGTAAGGTCTGCGCCTGTCGATTTTCCGTCAAAAATTCAATTTTCCAAAAACTGCCCCAAATTTTGAAGAAATGTTTCTTTTGATCAGTGGAACATATAATTTTGCTAAAAAAATATTTTCTTACCCCATTTTGAGATAGTACAAAATTTTCACTATTTTGTAAGGTCCGCACCTGTCGATTTTCCGTCAAAAATTCAATTTTCCAAAAACTGCCCCAAATGTTGAAGAAATGTTTCTTTTGATCAGTGGAACAAATAATTTTGCCAAAAAAAATATTTTCTTACCCCATTTTGAGATAGTACAAAATTTTCACTATTTTGTAAGGTCTGCGCCTGTCGATTTTCCGTCAAAAATTCAATTTTCCAAAAAATGTCACAAATGTTGTAGAAAAGTTTCTTTTGATGAGTGGAACAAATAATTTTGCCAAAAATATTTTCTTACCCCATTTTGAGATAGTACAAAATTTTCACTATTTTGTAAGGTACATGCCTGTCGATTTTCTGTCAAAAATTCAATTTTCCAAAAACTGCCTTAAATGTTGTAGTAACGTTTCTTTTGATGAGTGGAACAAATAATATTGCCAAAAATTATTTCCTTACCCCATTTTGAGATAGTACAAAATTTCACTATTTTGTAAGGTCCGCGTCTGTCGATTTTCAATCAAAAATTCAATTTTCCAAAAACTGCCTCAAATGTTGTAGAAATGTTTCTTTTGATGAGTGGAAGAAATAATTTTGCCAAAAAATATTTTCTTACCCCATTTTGAGATAGTTCAAAATTTTCACTATTTTGTGAGGTCCGCGCCTGTTGATTTTCTGTCAAAAATTCAATTTTCACAAAGTGTCTCAAATACTAAAGAAATATTTCTTTTGATAAGTGGAACAAATAATTTTGCCAAAAAATATTTTCTTACCCCATTTTGAGATAGTACAAAATTTTCACTATTTTGTAAGGTCCGCGCCTGGTGATTTTCTGTCAAAAATTCAATTTTCCAAAAAGTGTCTCAAATGTTGTAGAAATGTTTCTTTTGATGAGTGGAACAAATAATTTTGCCAAAAAATATTTTCTTACCCCATGTTGAGGTAGTACAAAATTTTCACTATTTTGTAAGGTCGCGCCTGTCGATTTTCCTTCAAAAATTCAATTTTCCAAAAAGTGTCTAAAATGTTGTAGAAATGTTTCTTTTGGTGAGTGGAACAAATAATTTTGCCAAAAAATATTTTCTTACCCCATTTTGAGATAGTACAAAATTTTCACTATTTTGTAAGGTCCGCGCCTGTCTATTTTCCGTAAAAAATTCAATTTTCCAAAAAGTGTCTCAAATGTTGTAGAAATGTTTCTTTTGATGAGTGGAACAAATAATTTTGCCAAAAAATATTTTCTTACCCCATTTTGAGATAGTACAAAATTTTCACTATTTTGTAAGGTCCGCGCCTGTCGATTTTCTGTCAAAAATTCAATTTTCCAAAAAGTGTCTCAAATGTTGTAGAAATGTTTCTTTTGATGAGTGGAACAAATAATTTTGCCAAAAAATATTTTCTTACCCCATTTTGAGATAGTACAAAATTTTCATTATTTTGTAAGGTCCACGCCAGTCGATTTTCCGTCAAAAATTCAATTTTCCAAAAACTGCCTCAAATGTTGTAGAAATGTTTCTTTTGATGATTGGAACAAATAATTATGCCAAAAAATAATTTCTTATCCCATTTTGAGATAGTACAAAATTTCCACTATTTTGTAAGGTCTGCGCTGTCAAAAATTCAATTTTCCAAAAACTGCCCCAAATGTTGAAGAAATGTTTCTTTTGATCAGTGGAACAAATAATTTTGCCAAAAAATATTTTCTTACCCCATTTTGAGATAGTACAAAATTTTCACTATTTTGTAAGGTCTGCGCCTGTCGATTTTCCTTCAAAAATTCAATTTTCCAAAAACTGCCTCAAATGTTGTAGCAATGTTTCTTTTGATGAGTGGAACAAATTATTTCGCCAAAAAATATTTTCTTACCCCATTTTGAGATAGTACAAAATTTTCACTATTTTGTAAGGGACGCGCCTGTCGATTTTCTGTCAAAAATTTAATTTTCCAAAAAGTGTCTCAAATGTTGTAGAAATGTTGCTTTTGATGACTGGAACAAATAATTTTGCCAAAAAATATTTTCTTACCCCATTTTGAGATAGTACAAACTTTTCAATATTTTGTAAGGAGTCGCGCCTGTCGATTTTCCGTCAAAAATTCAATTTTCCAAAAACTGCCTCAAATGTTGACGAAATGTCTCTTTTGATGAGTGGAACAAATAATTTTGCCAAAAAATTATTTTCTTACCCCATTTTTAGATAGTACAAAATTTTCACTATTTTGTAAGGTCCCCGCCTGTCGATTTTCCATCAAAAATTCAATTTTCCAAAAACTGCCTCAAATGTTGTAGAAATGTTTCTTTTGATGAGTGGACAAATAATTTTGCCAAAAATATTTTCTTACCCCATTTTGAGATAGTACAAAATTTTCACTATTTTGTAAGGTCCGCGCCTGCTGATTTTTACTCAAAAATTCAATTTTCCAAAAACTGCCTCAAATGTTGTAGAAATGTTTCTTTTGATGAGTGGAACAAATAATTTTGCCAAAAATATTTTCTTACCCCATTTTGAGATAGTACAAAATTTTCACTATTTTGTAAGGTCCGCGCCTGCTGATTTTTAGTCAAAAATTCAATTTTCCAAAAAGTGTCTCAAATGTTGTAGAAATGTTTCTTTTGATGAGTGGAACAAATAATTTTGCCAAAAAATATTTTCTTACCCCATTTTGAGATAGTACAAAATTTTCACTTTTTTGTAAGGTTCGCGCCTGTCGATTTTCTGTCAAAAATTCAATTTTCCAAAAAGTGTCTCAAATGTTGTAGAAATGTTTCTTTTGATGAGTGGAACAAATAATTTTGCCAAAAAATATTTTCTTACCCCATTTTGAGATAGTACAAAATTTTCACTATTTTGTAAGGTCCGCGCCTGTCGATTTTCAGTCAAAACTTCAATTTTCCAAAAACTGCCTCAAATGGTGTAGAAATGTTTCTTTTGATGAGTCCAACAAATAATTTTGCCAAAAAATATTTTCTTACCCATTTTGAGATAGTACAAAATTTTCACTATTTTGTAAGGTCCGCACCTATCGATTTTCTGTCAAAAATTCAATTTTCCAAAAACTGCCCCAAATTTTGAAGAAATGTTTCTTTTGATCAGTGGAACATTTAATTTTGCCAAAAAAATATTTTCTTACCCCATTTTGAGATAGTACAAAATTTTCACTATTTTGTAAGGTCCGCACCTGTCGATTTTCCGTCAAAAATTCAATTTTCCAAAAACTGCCTCAAATGTTGTAGAAATGTTTCTTTTGATGAATGGAACAAATAATTTTGCCATAAAATATTTTCTTACCCCATTTTGAGATAGTACATAATTTTCACTATTTTGTAAGGGACGCGCCTGTCGATTTTCCCTCAAAAATTCAATTTTTCAAAAACTGCCCCAAATGTTGAAGAAATGTTTCTTTTGATCTGTGGAACAAATAATTTTGCCAAAAAAAATATTTTCTTACCCCATTTTGAGATAGTACAAAATTTTCACTATTTTGTAAGGTCCGCGCCTGTCGATTTTCCGTCAAAAATTCAATTTTCCAAAAAATGTCACAAATGTTGTAGCAATGTTTCTTTTGATGAGTGGAACAAATAATTTTGCCAAAAATATTTTCTTACATCATTTTGAGATAGTACAAAATTTTCACTATTTCGTAAGGTACATGCCTGTCGATTTTCGGTCAAAAATTCAATTTTCCAAAAACTGCCTTAAATGTTGTAGTAACGTTTCTTTTGATGAGTGGAACAAATAATATTGCCAAAAAATAATTCCTTACCCCATTTTGAGATAGTACAAAATTTTCACTATTTTGTAAGGTCCGCGTCTGTCGATTTTCAATCAAAAATTCAATTTTCCAAAAACTGCCTTAAATGTTGTAGAAATGTTTCTTTTGATAAGTGGAAGAAATAATTTTGCCAAAAAATATTTTCTTACCCCATTTTGAGGTAGTACAAAATTTTCACTATTTTGTAAGGTCGCTCCTGTCGATTTTCCGTTAAAAATTCAATTTTCCAAAAAGTGTCTCAAATGTTGTAGAAATGTTTCTTTTGGTGAGTGGAACAAATAATTTTGCCAAAAAATATTTTCTTACCCCATTTTGAGATAGTACAAAATTTTCACTATTTTGTAAAGTCCGCGCCTGTCTATTTTCCGTCAAAAATTCAATTTTCCAAAAAGTGTCTCAAATGTTGTAGAAATGTTTCTTTTGATGAGTGGAACAAATAATTTTGCCAGAAAATATTTTCTTACCCCATTTTGAGATAGTACAAAATTTTATTATTTTGTAAGGTCCGCGCCTGTCGATTTTCTGTCAAAAATTCAATTTTCCAAAAACTGCCTCAAATGTTGTAGAAATGTTTCTTTTGATGATTGGAACAAATAATTTTGCCAAAAAATAATTTCTTATCCCATTTTGAGATAGTACAAAATTTTCACTATTTTGTAAGGTCTGCGCTGTCAAAAATTCAATTTTCCGAAAACTGCCCCAAATGTTGACGAAATGTTTCTTTTGATCAGTGGAACAAATAATTTTGCCAAAAAATAATTTCTTACCCCGTTTTGAGATAGTACAAAATTTTCACTATTTTGTAAGGTCTGCGCCTGTCGATTTTCCTTCAAAAATTCAATTTTCCAAAAACTGCCTTAAATGTTGTAGCAATGTTTCTTTTGATGAGTGGAACAAATAATTTTGCCAAAAAATATTTTCTTACCCCATTTTGAGATATTACAAAATTTTCACTATTTTGTAAGGGACGCGCCTGTCGATTTTCTGTCAAAAATTTAATTTTCCAAAAAGTGTCTCAAATGTTGTAGAAATGTTGCTTTTGATGACTGGAACAAATAATTTTGCCAAAAAATATTTTCTTACCCCATTTTGAGATAGTACAAACTTTTCAATATTTTGTAAGGAGTCGCGCCTGTCGATTTTCCGTCAAAAATTCAATTTTCCAAAAACTGCCTCAAATGTTGACGAAATGTCTCTTTTGATGAGTGGAACAAATAATTTTGCCAAAAAATTATTTTCTTACCCCATTTTTAGATAGTACAAAATTTTCACTATTTTGTAAGGTCCCCCCGCCTGTCGATTTTCCATCAAAAATTCAATTTTCCAAAAACTGCCTCAAATGTTGTAGAAATGTTTCTTTTGATGAGTGGAACAAATAATTTTGCCAAAAATATTTTCTTACCCCATTTTGAGATAGCACAAAATTTTCACTATTTTGTAAGGTCCGCGCCTGCTGATTTTTAGTCAAAAATTCAATTTTCCAAAAACTGCCTCAAATGTTGTAGAAATGTTTCTTTTGATGAGTGGAACAAATAATTTTGCCAAAAATATTTTCTTACCCCATTTTGAGATAGTACAAAATTTTCACTATTTTGTAAGGTCCGCGCCTGCTGATTTTTAGTCAAAAATTCAATTTTCCAAAAAGTGTCTCAAATGTTGTAGAAATGTTTCTTTTGATGATTCGAACAAATAATTTTGCCAAAAAATATTTTCTTACCCCATTTTGAGCTAGTACAAAATTTTCACTTTTTTGTAAGGTCCGCGCCTGTCGATTTTCTGTCAAAAATTCAATTTTCCAAAAAGTGTCTCAAATGTTGTAGAAATGTTTCTTTTGATGAGTGGAACAAATAATTTTGCCAAAAAATATTTTCTTACCCCATTTTGAGATAGTACAAAATTTTCACTATTTTGTAAGGTCCGCGCCTGTCGATTTTCCGTCAAAACTTCAATTTTCCAAAAACTGCCCCAAATGGTGTAGAAATGTTTCTTTTGATGAGTCCAACAAATAATTTTGCCAAAAAATATTTTCTTACCCATTTTGAGATAGTACAAAATTTTCACTATTTTGTAAGGTCCGCACCTATAGATTTTTTGTCAAAAATTCAATTTTCCAAAAAGTGTCTCAAATGTTGTAGAAATGTTTCCTTTGATGAGTGGAACAAATTATTTTGCCAAAAAATATTTTTTTACCCCATTTTGAGATAGTACAAAATTTTCACTATTTTGTAAGGTCCGCACCTGCTGATTTTTAGTCAAAAATTCAATTTTCCAAAAACTGCCTCAAATGTTGTAGAAATGTTTCTTTTGATGAGTGGAACAAATAATTTTGCCAAAAATATTTTCTTACCCCATTTTGAGATAGTACAAAATTTTCACTATTTTGTAAGGTCCGCGCCTGTCGATTTTCTGTCAAAAATTCAATTTTCCAAAAACTGCCTCAAATGTTGTAGAAATGTTTCTTTTGATGAGTGGAACAAATAATTTTGCCAAAAATATTTTCTTACCCCATTTTGAGATAGTACAAAATTTTCACTATTTTGTAAGGTCCGCGCCTGCTGATTTTTAGTCAAAAATTCAATTTTCCAAAAAGTGTCTCAAATGTTGTAGAAATGTTTCTTTTGATGAGTCGAACAATTAATTTTGCCAAAAGATTATTTTCTTACCCCATTTTGAGATAGTACAAAATTTTCACTATTTTGTAAGGTCCGCGCCTGTGGATTTTTTGTCAAAAATTAAATTGTCCAAAAAGTGTCTCAAATGTTGTAGAAATGTTTCTTTTGATGAGTGGAACAAATAATTTTGCCAAAAAATATTTTCTTACCCCATTTTGAGATAGTACAAAATTTTCACTATTTTGTAAGGTCCGCGCCTGTCGATTTTCCGTCAAAAATTCAATTTTCCAAAAAATGTCACAAATGTTGTAGAAATGTTTCTTTTGATGAGTGGAACAAATAATTTTGCCAAAAATATTTTCTTACCCCATTTTGAGATAGTACAAAATTTTCGCTATTTTGTAAGGTACATGCCTGTCGATTTTCTGTCAAAAATTCAATTTTCCAAAAACTGCCTTAAATGTTGTAGTAACGTTTCTTTTGATGAGTGGAACAAATAATATTGCCAAAAAATATTTCCTTACCCCATTTTGAGATAGTACAAAATTTTCACTATTTTGTAAGGTCCGCGTCTGTCGATTTTCAATCAAAAATTCAATTTTCCAAAAACTGCCTCAAATGTTGTAGAAATGTTTCTTTTGATGAGTGGAACAAATAATTTTGCCAAAAAATATTTTCTTACCCCATTTTGAGATAGTACAAAATTTTCACTATTTTGTAAGGTCCGCGCCTGTCGATTTTCCGTCAAAACTTCAATTTTCCAAAAACTGCCTCAAATGGTGTAGAAATGTTTCTTTTGATGAGTCCAACAAATAATTTTGCCAAAAAATATTTTCTTACCCATTTTGAGATAGTACAAAATTTTCACTATTTTGTAAGGTCCGCACCTATAGATTTTCTGTCAAAAATTCAATTTTCCAAAAAGTGTCTCAAATGTTGTAGAAATGTTTCCTTTGATGAGTGGAACAAATTATTTTGCCAAAAAATATTTTTTTACCCCATTTTGAGATAGTACAAAATTTTCACTATTTTGTAAGGTCTGCGCCTGTCGATTTTCCGTCAAAAATTCAATTTTCCAAAAACTGCCCCAAATTTTGAAGAAATGTTTCTTTTGATCAGTGGAACATATAATTTTGCCAAAAAAATATTTTCTTACCCCATTTTGAGATAGTACAAAATTTTCACTATTTTGTAAGGTCCGCACCTGTCGATTTTCTGTCAAAAATTCAATTTTCCAAAAAGTGTCTCAAATGTTGTAGAAATGTTTCTTTTGATGAATGGAACAAATAATTTTGCCAAAAAATATTTTCTTACCCCATTTTGAGATAGTACAAAATTTTCACTATTTTGTAAGGTCCGCGCCTGTCGATTTTCTGTCAAAAATTCAATTTTCCGAAAAGTGTCTCAAATGTTGTAGAAATGTTTCTTTTGATGAGTGGAACAAATAATTTTGCCATAAAATATTTTCTTACCCCATTTTGAGATAGTACATAATTTTCACTATTTTGTAAGGGATGCGCCTGTCGATTTTCCCTCAAAAATTCAATTTTCCAAAAACTGCCCCAAATGTTGAAGAAATGTTTCTTTTGATCAGTATAACAAATAATTATGCCAAAAAAAATATTTTCTTACCCCATTTTGAGATAGTACAAAATTTTCACTATTTTGTAAGGTCCTCGCCTGTCGATTTTCCGTCAAAAATTCAATTTTCCAAAAAATGTCACAAATGTTGTAGAAATGTTTCTTTTGATGAGTGGAACAAATAATTTTGCCAAAAATATTTTCTTACCCCATTTTGAGATAGTACAAAATTTTCACTATTTTGTAAGGTACATGCCTGTCGATTTTCTGTCAAAAATTCAATTTTCCAAAAACTGCCTTAAATGTTGTAGTAACTTTTCTTTTGATGAGTGGAACAAATAATATTGCCAAAAAATATTTCCTTACCCCATTTTGAGATAGTACAAAATTTTCACTATTTTGTAAGGTCCGCGTCTGTCGATTTTCAATCAAAAATTCAATTTTCCAAAAACTGCCTCAAATGTTGTAGAAATGTTTCTTTTGATGAGTGGAACAAATAATTTTGCCAAAAAATATTTTCTTACTCCATTTTGAGATAGTACAAAATTTTCACTATTTTGTAAGGTCCGCGCCTGTCGATTTTCCGTCAAAACTTCAATTTTCCAAAAACTGCCTCAAATGGTGTAGAAATGTTTCTTTTGATGAGTCCAACAAATAATTTTGCCAAAAAATATTTTCTTACCCGTTTTGAGATAGTACAAAATTTTCACTATTTTGTAAGGTCCGCACCTATAGATTTTCTGTCAAAAATTCAATTTTCCAAAAAGTGTCTCAAATGTTGTAGAAATGTTTCCTTTGATGAGTGGAACAAATTATTTTGCCAAAAAATATTTTTTTACCCCATTTTGAGATAGTACAAAATTTTCACTATTTTGTAAGGTCTGCGCCTGTCGATTTTCCGTCAAAAATTCAATTTTCCAAAAACTGCCCCAAATTTTGAAGAAATGTTTCTTTTGATCAGTGGAACATATAATTTTGCCAAAAAAATATTTTCTTACCCCATTTTGAGTTAGTACAAAATTTTCACTATTTTGTAAGGTCCGCACCTGTCGATTTTCTGTCAAAAATTCAATTTTCCAAAAACTGCCTCAAATGTTGTAGAAATGTTTCTTTTGATGAATGGAACAAATAATTTTGCCAAAAAATATTTTCTTACCCCATTTTGAGATAGTACAAAATTTTCACTATTTTGTAAGGTCCGCGCCTGTCGATTTTCTGTCAAAAATTCAATTTTCCG
Organism: Loripinus fragilis; assembly: GCA_964019695.1. Classification (NCBI taxonomy): domain Eukaryota; kingdom Metazoa; phylum Mollusca; class Bivalvia; order Lucinida; family Lucinidae; genus Loripinus; species Loripinus fragilis. The sequence continues at coordinate 62,685,155 of OZ026514.1, read as the reverse complement.
AAAAGTGTCTCAAATGTTGTAGAAATGTTTCTTTTGATGAGTGGAACAAATAATTTTGCCATAAAATATTTTCTTACCCCATTTTGAGATAGTACATAATTTTCACTATTTTGTAAGGGACGCGCCTGTCGATTTTCCCTCAAAAATTCAATTTTCAAAAAAACTGCCCCAAATGTTGAAGAAATGTTTCTTTTGATCAGTGGAACAAATAATTATGCCAAAAAAAATATTTTTTTTTACCCCATTTTGAGATAGTACAAAATTTTCACTATTTTGTATGGTCCGCGCCTGTCGATTTTCCGTCAAAAATTCAATTTTCCAAAAAATGTCACAAATGTTGTAGAAATGTTTCTTTTGATGAGTGGAACAAATAATTTTGCCAAAAATATTTTCTTACCCCATTTTGAGATAGTACAAAATTTTCACTATTTTGTAAGGTACATGCCTGTCGATTTTCTGTCAAAAATTCAATTTTCCAAAAACTGCCTTAAATGTTGTAGTAACGTTTCTTTTGATGAGTGGAACAAATAATATTGCCAAAAAATATTTCCTTACCCCATTTTGAGATAGTACAAAATTTTCACTATTTTATAAGGTCCGCGTCTGTCGATTTTCAATCAAAAATTCAATTTTCCAAAAACTGCCTCAAATGTTGTAGAAATGTTTCTTTTGATGAGTGGAAGAAATAATTTTGCCAAAAAATATTTTCTTACCCCATTTTGAGGTAGTACAAAATTTTCACTATTTTGTAAGGTCGCTCCTGTCGATTTTCCGTTTAAAATTCAATTTTCCAAAAAGTGTCTCAAATGTTGTAGAAATGTTTCTTTTGGTGAGTGGAACAAATAATTTTGCCAAAAAATATTTTCTTACCCCATTTTGAGATAGTACAAAATTTTCACTATTTTGTAAGGTCCGCGCCTGTCTATTTTCCGTCAAAAATTCAATTTTCCAAAAAGTGTCTCAAATGTTGTAGAAATGTTTCTTTTGATGAGTGGAACAAATAATTTTGCCATAAAATATTTTCTTACCCCATTTTGAGATAGTACAAAATTTTCACTATTTTGTAAGGTCCGCGCCTGTCGATTTTCTGTCAAAAATTCAATTTTCCAAAAAGTGTCTCAAATGTTGTAGAAATGTTTCTTTTGATGAGTGGAACAAATAATTTTGCCAAAAAATAATTTCTTATCCCATTTTGAGATAGTACAAAATTTTCACTATTTTGTAAGGTCTGCGCTGTCAAAAATTCAATTTTCCAAAAACTGCCCCAAATGTTGTAGAAATGTTTCTTTTGATGAGTGGAACAAATAATTTTGCCAAAAAATTATTTTCTTACCCCATTTTTAGATAGTACAAAATTTTCACTATTTTGTAAGGTCCCCCCGCCTGTCGATTTTCCATCAAAAATTCAATTTTCCAAAAACTGCCTCAAATGTTGTAGAAATGTTTCTTTTGATGAGTGGAACAAATAATTTTGCCAAAAATATTTTCTTACCCCATTTTGAGATAGCACAAAATTTTCACTATTTTGTAAGGTCCGCGCCTGCTGATTTTTAGTCAAAAATTCAATTTTCCAAAAACTGCCTCAAATGTTGTTAAAAAAGTTTCTTTTGATGAGTGGAACAAATAATTTTGCCAAAAATATTTTCTTACCCCATTTTGAGATAGTACAAAATTTTCACTATTTTGTAAGGTCCGCGCCTGTCGATTTTCTGTCAAAAATTCAATTTTCCAAAAACTGCCTCAAATGTTGTAGAAATGTTTCTTTTGATGAGTGGAACAAATAATTTTGCCAAAAATATTTTCTTACCCCATTTTGAGATAGTACAAAATTTTCACTATTTTGTAAGGTCCGCGCCTGCTGATTTTTAGTCAAAAATTCAATTTTCCAAAAAGTGTCTCAAATGTTGTAGAAATGTTTCTTTTGATGAGTCGAACAATTAATTTTGCCAAAAGATTATTTTCTTACCCCATTTTGAGATAGTACAAAATTTTCACTATTTTGTAAGGTCCGCGCCTGTGGATTTTTTGTCAAAAATTAAATTGTCCAAAAAGTGTCTCAAATGTTGTAGAAATGTTTCTTATGATGAGTCAAACAAATAATTTTGCGAAAAGATTATTTTCTTACCCCATTTTGAGATAGTACAAAATTTTCACTATTTTGTAAGGTCCGCGCCTGTCGATTTTCCGTCAAAACTTCAATTTTCCAAAAACTGCCTCAAATGGTGTAGAAATGTTTCTTTTGATGAGTCCAACAAATAATTTTGCCAAAAAATATTTTCTTACCCATTTTGAGATAGTACAAAATTTTCACTATTTTGTAAGGTCCGCACCTATAGATTTTTTGTCAAAAATTCAATTTTCCAAAAAGTGTCTCAAATGTTGTAGAAATGTTTCCTTTGATGAGTGGAACAAATTATTTTGCCAAAAAATATTTTTTTACCCCATTTTGAGATAGTACAAAATTTTCACTATTTTGTAAGGTCCGCACCTGCTGATTTTTAGTCAAAAATTCAATTTTCCAAAAACTGCCTCAAATGTTGTAGAAATGTTTCTTTTGATGAGTGGAACAAATAATTTTGCCAAAAATATTTTCTTACCCCATTTTGAGATAGTACAAAATTTTCACTATTTTGTAAGGTCCGCGCCTGTCGATTTTCTGTCAAAAATTCAATTTTCCAAAAACTGCCTCAAATGTTGTAGAAATGTTTCTTTTGATGAGTGGAACAAATAATTTTGCCAAAAATATTTTCTTACCCCATTTTGAGATAGTACAAAATTTTCACTATTTTGTAAGGTCCGCGCCTGCTGATTTTTAGTCAAAAATTCAATTTTCCAAAAAGTGTCTCAAATGTTGTAGAAATGTTTCTTTTGATGAGTCGAACAATTAATTTTGCCAAAAGAATATTTTCTTACCCCATTTTGAGATAGTACAAAATTTTCACTATTTTGTAAGGTCCGCGCCTGTGGATTTTTTGTCAAAAATTAAATTGTCCAAAAAGTGTCTCAAATGTTGTAGAAATGTTTCTTTTGATGAGTGGAACAAATAATTTTGCCAAAAAATATTTTCTTACCCCATTTTGAGATAGTACAAAATTTTCACTATTTTGTAAGGTCCGCGCCTGTCGATTTTCCGTCAAAAATTCAATTTTCCAAAAAATGTCACAAATGTTGTAGAAATGTTTCTTTTGATGAGTGGAACAAATAATTTTGCCAAAAATATTTTCTTACCCCATTTTGAGATAGTACAAAATTTTCGCTATTTTGTAAGGTACATGCCTGTCGATTTTCTGTCAAAAATTCAATTTTCCAAAAACTGCCTTAAATGTTGTAGTAACGTTTCTTTTGATGAGTGGAACAAATAATATTGCCAAAAAATATTTCCTTACCCCATTTTGAGATAGTACAAAATTTTCACTATTTTGTAAGGTCCGCGTCTGTCGATTTTCAATCAAAAATTCAATTTTCCAAAAACTGCCTCAAATGTTGTAGAAATGTTTCTTTTGATGAGTGGAACAAATAATTTTGCCAAAAAATATTTTCTTACCCCATTTTGAGATAGTACAAAATTTTCACTATTTTGTAAGGTCCGCGCCTGTCGATTTTCCGTCAAAACTTCAATTTTCCAAAAACTGCCTCAAATGGTGTAGAAATGTTTCTTTTGATGAGTCCAACAAATAATTTTGCCAAAAAATATTTTCTTACCCATTTTGAGATAGTACAAAATTTTCACTATTTTGTAAGGTCCGCACCTATAGATTTTCTGTCAAAAATTCAATTTTCCAAAAAGTGTCTCAAATGTTGTAGAAATGTTTCCTTTGATGAGTGGAACAAATTATTTTGCCAAAAAATATTTTTTTACCCCATTTTGAGATAGTACAAAATTTTCACTATTTTGTAAGGTCTGCGCCTGTCGATTTTCCGTCAAAAATTCAATTTTCCAAAAACTGCCCCAAATTTTGAAGAAATGTTTCTTTTGATCAGTGGAACATATAATTTTGCCAAAAAAATATTTTCTTACCCCATTTTGAGATAGTACAAAATTTTCACTATTTTGTAAGGATCGCACCTGTCGATTTTCTGTCAAAAATTCAATTTTCCAAAAACTGCCTCAAATGTTGTAGAATTGTTTCTTTTGATGAATGGAACAAATAATTTTGCCAAAAAATATTTTCTTACCCCATTTTGAGATAGTACAAAATTTTCACTATTTTGTAAGGTCCGCGCCTGTCGATTTTCTGTCAAAAATTCAATTTTCCGAAAAGTGTCTCAAATGTTGTAGAAATGTTTCTTTTGATGAGTGGAACAAATAATTTTGCCATAAAATATTTTCTTACCCCATTTTGAGATAGTACATAATTTTCACTATTTTGTAAGGGACGCGCCTGTCGATTTTCCCTCAAAAATTCAATTTTCCAAAAACTGCCCCAAATGTTGAAGAAATGTTTCTTTTGATCAGTGGAACAAATAATTTTGCCAAAAAATATTTTCTTACCCCATTTTGAGATAGTACAAAATTTTCACTATTTTGTAAGGTTCGCACCTGTTGATTTTCCTACAAAATTCAATTTTCCAAAAACTGCCTCAAATGTTGTAGAAATGTTTCTTTTGATGAATGGAGCAAATAATTTTGCCAAAAGACATATTAAACAATTTTAAATGATTCAATGGTCAGAAATGCAGAAGGTCATGGCCCTATGTCATGGCACTATGAGGCCAAGACAATGTGTATAACTTCCTCAAGTCCTGCATGATATTGTTTAAGAAATATAATATCCTAACAATAAACGTGTGAAAACAAGAAGACAAAATATTTCCTTTACATCCCAACTGAACTGGAGGAACCACATTTTGGTGCCGTGACCAGGATAAAGTGTAACAGAGTCTTATCAAAGGTATCGTAAAACAGTGTTCTACATGAATAAGTGAGGTCCAGAAACGAAACTGTATGCCTGGTTATACAGCCAACTAAAGTGTAAATATTGCTATTTGATTGAAATCAGCATCAATTTTACAAAACAGAATGAACAAAGAAGATTTAAGCATTAAATTAGCAATACTTTTGAAGCCAAGAGTTCTCTGTGACCAAAATGGCTAATATTAACCAATAGGTTTAACAGGGGGTTATTTTTGTGAACCAGGTTTATTAATGAGGCTTACAATTATAAAATTATAGATATAAGGTTCTTCTCCTGTATGAACTGGCTTGTCATAAGGTTTCTCTTCTGTCTTCTGTATGAATTAAAATTCTTAACAATGTTAATTAATAAGTGTAACATTGGTTAGATGTAGTTTTAATGTTAGAAACTAGATGTGGTAAGTACAGGTGTCACCATATTGTATCATTTTAGCTAATATTATTGTGTAAGCACTCCATTAAATAAGAACCGTGGCACTTAATACCAAAGAATATTGTTTTTTCTCTTTTCCTATGCATAATAGGGGAAACACCGAACATACCAACTTCTTCCAATATACGTACTAGCATGGTGTTAAAAAAAGCAAGTATTCAAGTATGTTTTACACTGAAACATAATTATTGTATTTTTACATTTCAATGAATTAAGGCCATGTGTTTACATCAATTTGAAAAAATATGTTACCGGTCCTTGAATTTCATGAAATTTGGTCTACATATTCTTAACATATATGGATAGTTTATATGTTGAAATGGTATCTTGACAAAGACTGCAACGTGTGAAAATGTTAATTCCAAATTTGACTGAATACAAAATATACTGTTGAAAATTGGGGTACCATGCCATAAAAATGAATGACCATCCAATACCCTATTACATACAAAGCCATTTATAGTAACAACGAACTTATCAATGATATAGCTATTTAAAATTTAAAATTATTAAATTTAACAACTGAAATAGATGAATGGGTAAATATCTCACAAATGGAAGACACATGTAATAGACAATCTTTCTACAAAGTTTTATAAAATTTAATTTAATAAAATTTAATAAAACATTTCTGCGCCCGTTACATGATATGTCAATTACTTTAGAAATGATTATAACTGGGTACCCTAAAGTATTATAATGATATCATTCATGACGTCATAAATTAGCAATGGAATTGCATAAAACTCAAATACACTATCAATATTAAAGTTATACACTAGACAATAAAATGAATGAAATTTTCGATGTTTGAATGTAATGAATTAGTCGAAAATTGATTTCCCTTGTTTTGCTATGCTCCGATAGGTAAGTAGCCGTGTTAAGAAACCACGAGAAAGTTGAGTTTAAGATTTGAAATGGTCATTCAGCTGTGGAACGACTGACTAGCAAGACGTGTTTTATCGAGAAGAACTATGTCGTTAGTTAGTACACTACGGACAGTGAATAACGGACATGTACAGAATTGACATCGGTGGAAATTTGAGGGAACTGTTGTTTGAGCCAGCAGAAGTTCAAAAGCCATAGGCCAAAGTATCAGCGCCATGTACTTATGGTTATTCTGATTCTGTTAATCAACGTATGTGGGGTGGGGCAGGTCAGGCCCCATGAACATTTCTTGAACAGAGATACACACACACATACCGGTGCACCAGCTTTGGTTCCTTTTGAGCTTATTCAGAAATAACAGTCGTACAACGAGGTATCGTCGGACCTGGTTGTGCTAGTAGAGAGGCGAACAGTATCAAAAGAAACTGCCCTTTCACCAAGAACGAACTACCAGAGAAATGAGAACTTCTCTATGGAAGATTCCAAGCCCATGAAATTTTAAGATGAGTATTGTATTTTTCATTTTGAAAAAAATGAATAAATAATTAAAATCTGAACGGGGCCAACTATCATATTGATTTTGGCAGGTTCAAGACAATCCAATTTGGATGGAATTCATTACCATAAAACTATGTCTGATTTTAAAAGAAAGTTCATTTGTACATGAAGCAGTTTATGATATTTTGGAAAAGGTCTGATTTAAAAATGTGAAAGTGTTTTTTTGTAATTCCATTCAATGCTTCAGTTCAAAATAATGGCAAAAGAGGTTGCTTGCCATAGGTTTTATACCAAGAGCTTAGCTTGAAAATGTTTATTGGGATCAGTACATATTTTGGAGTCGCTTGGGACCGTTTGGAACTCTGTGGGGTTTATTTTTAGCATACCTCAAGAGGGATTGATAAGGGAGAGTCTTCATTGCGAGATATACGCCAGTATTGGGTGGATCCCTGTTACGAAAGTTGTGGCGTCAAAACTTTGTGGCGTCAAAATACTATATGAGTACAGTTACATGTATAGGATCTGTTTCGCAAATTATGACAAGGTACATTAGTATTGACATAAATAAAGCGAGGCCATGGATTTTCTACATAATGGTTTCCCAAGAGAACCTTGAACTGTATCCTTTCTGGGAAAAGACAAGTTTCCTCAAATGTATTTAGTATTCACATTCAATAGACATATTGATGTGTTTGTACGTTAAACGGGGTGTCGTATGGCTCCTGTGCTAAAACAGCTTAAAGTTTTCTGATTGAAGTAGTTGTGTGATGTATATAGAGTTTTCAATTACTAAAGCATATTTGGAGCAAGCAGAGTGCAAATGCTTCACAAAAAGTGGCATAGTACATAAAGGATATATTAATCCAGAATTGCAAGATTTAGCCATGTAGTTTTTCAGAAGTTGTGAGGCATGACATTCATTTAAAAATCGTTTGGCTGCCGCGGATATTTTGGATAGAGTTGATTGTGGTCGGCCGTGGCCGGCCGCTTATATAAACATCAATGTAAACACACATCAATTCAGTTGGTTTTGACTGAACCTTTATGCCGTGCTCAGGCTATATTTAAATCGCTGCCGAACAACGAGTGGGGTACCAAATATCGTGGGTTGACCTACAGCGCGAAGTTAACTGTCCGTGAAATCTGTAGGGCTACCTATAGCGCGTGTCAAGCTCGTTTGCTAATTTCACAAAGAGGGCGTCTATTTGCCCTGCTTATATAAACGCAATAAGTATTAGCTTTTCAAAAAAAGCTGGTGAAAATAAAACGTCCCAAAGTCTAAACGTCCTTGATTGGCAAAGAGTGCGAGCGAACTTCACATCCACATCTGCTCACATAGAATTACTATGTCTTATGACGGTCATGACAAACAGGTTTTATGCCCCCAAAATGAGGCATTATAGCAATCAAACTGCCTGTCCTTAGTGTCCTAAGTGTTTGAGTGTTCATATCATATCCGGAGTATATCTCTTATATTATTTTAGGTAGGAATGCCAAAATTCGTGTCTTAATGCATTTAGGGTCATGGAGCGTCACACACCTTTACCACTGCCATCAGATCTAGAAAAATCGTGTCGCGAGAATTAATCCTAGGAATCCCAAATTTGGTTTTTGAACACATCTTGGGGTCACGGAGTTTGTACATATACAGTTAAGCGACCACTGTGACCTTGATTTTCTGGCATCAGTTTTAAGAAAAATGTGCTGTCTAGTGTTGTCAAACGATTTTCCATAAATGTGTCGCATGCTAGATACATTAACATAACATAACATGCATAAACCGGTTGCTCTCAAAAGATCAAGCAACACACTCGCTGGAAGCATGTGTTAAATGGTAACAAATCACAGTTCAGATGTTAATAACCAGAGCTTAGAATAAATCTACATGGACAAGCTCTAGAAGCACAAAATGGAAGCACGCAGTGGGCAAGAATACAAACAATGATAGGGCTAAACGACCGCCAGCTTTTTTGAAAAGCTAACTTGTTATTTATCATACGTCACAGAAAGAATCTTAGGCTTTAGTAGCGGGGATTTTTAGAAATTGAATATTTTGTATCAGAACATGATACTTAATTGGCATCAAGCAACACACTCGCTGGAAGCATGTGTTAAATGGTAACAAATCACAGTTCAGATGTTAATAACCAGAGCTTAGAATAAATCTACATGGACAAGCTCTAGAAGCACAAAATGGAAGCACGCAGCGGGCAAGAATACATACAATGATAGGGCTAAACGACCGCCAGCTTTTTTGAAAAGCTAATACTTGTTATTTATCATACATCACAGAAAGAATCTTAGGCTTTAGTAAGCGGGGATTTTTAGAAATTGAATATTTTGTATCAGAACATGATACTTAATTGGCATCAAGCAACACACTCGCTGGAAGCATGCTTTAAATGGTAACAAATCACAGTTCAGATGTTAATAACCAGAGCTTAGAATAAATCTACATGGACAAGCTCTAGAAGCACAAAATGGAAGCACGCAGTGGGCAAGAATACATACAATGATAGGGCTAAACGACCGCCAGCTTTTTTGAAAAGCTAATACTTGTTATTTATCATACATCACAGAAAGAATCTTAGGCTTTAGTAAGCGGGGATTTTTAGAAATTGAATATTTTGTATCAGAACATGATACTTAATTGGCATTTTAGTAATAATAATAATAATAATAATAATAATAATAATAATAATAATAATAATAGTATTAATAATAATAATAATAATAATAATAATGATAATAATAATAAATATAGCGAAAGCGTTTACTTTTTGATGTAGGACTAGAATTTTTTTTTTATATTGTTTGTCTCACCTATTACTTTGGTCAGTAGAATGTTAAGAAAAGCGGAGAGGTGCAAGGCTAAATGCGTTTTAATATTTCCAGAGTGTAATCGGCCAACCTTTGACAAAAAGAAGGAAACGTGCATTCTTTCATAGTATATTTGATGTATTTGCCTAAAGAGAAGCAGTTTTTCATACCATACTTAAATGGGGTTGATATGTTATGTAATGCAAATGTAACATGTAATACGGTGTTATACTTGTAAAATATTGAAGACAATGTGTAGAAGTCTCGCTTCGTTAAGCGGTTATGGCGTTTGCCTTAAAAATTGCTATTGGCTGTTATTGGCGAATAGGTTGTATGGGCGGGTATCGGCTCATTCTCTAAATTTAAGCATTTAACATGTATGTTATACTTTTATATTTTTGAAACCATCGTTTAGAAGTTGTCTCGCTTCGTTAAGCGGTTATGGTGCATGCCTTTCTATTTGCTGGTATCGACAATTATGTAGTATGTGCGTGTATCGACGCATTAACATTCAGCATATTTGTTATACTTGTAAATTTTAAAGACATCGTGTAGGAGTTGTCTCGCTTAGTGTATGCCTTTCTATTTGCTGGTATCTGCGAATAGGTCATGCGTGCAGGTATAAGTGCATATGGCTTATAAATTAACATGTTATAGGTTGTTATACTTTTTATTTTTTTTAAGACGATGTGTAGGAGTTGTCTCGCTTTATGAAGGGTTTATGACGTATGCCTTTCTATTTGCTGGTATATGCGAATAGGTCATGTGTGCAGGTATCAGTGCATATGGCTTAAAAATTAACATGTTATATGTTGTTATACTTTTTAATTTTTTAAGACAATGTGTAGGAGTTGTCTCGCTTTGTGAAGGGCCTTTCTATCTGCTGGTATAGGCGAATATGTCTTTTGTGCATAGGTGCATATGTTTTAAAATACTGTTTTTGAAAAATACACACTGATTATTACAATGACTGACTGACAATTTCTATGGCACGTTAAGGTAGCTTACAAAGAGAAGACCAGGATAATAATTCCTCTGAAGTGAATTCTTATCTGAATCTGTTCTTTGAAGCGATTGTGTCATTCAATATTTGTATACCTACGGTGACGTTGGTCTGAGAGGTAATCGACGTCGATTTAACGTTTGTTTTTGACGTACTGAGTCTGCTTAGCGTTTGCATGCATTAGATAGAGCGAGGTGAACTGGAAACGATACAGGGGCTATTTAGGGTGACAATGCGTTTATTTTTTCAGAGCCTAGCAGTTAAAATAGAGAAGCTACTTGGCGTCACAGCGGACAAGGGTCTCCCTGCTATCCGAGTTACTCATAAAGAAAGAGCTGATAGAACGAATGCATCCTATAAGCGAGGATTTAACCGTTGAAGAAATTATGGACTTGAAAGTAAGGATGTGTTGGCCAACTCGGTGTGCCATATGGCTTTATATATTAGTATATCTCGTTCAGTCTGCTAATACTGAATTCAAAGTCCCATAACAAACGCATATTCTAGTATTAAGGGTGCTCATGCAATGTTTGATTTCAAGTCTCCTACGGAATCTAAATTAGAACAAAATATTTTAGAGGCAGAGAAATGGAAATAATCTATGTCTATTAAGAAAAAGAACCTATACTTGTAACCAGTGAGCTGCTTTTGAAATTATATAGAAATTGTTTAGTGAGAATACTCTTAAATCAGAGAATGATTTCTGCATTACTTGATAGCGTATTCGGATCTTCTCAGGAGTCATAAACTGTTAAAATTGAAATACAGCGATGTGGTGTTTAACAGTGTATACATACATGAGTCTGTTTATTATATTGTCTAGTAAAACAGACAAATACAGAGACGGTACATGGATTCTAATAGCAAGAAACAGTACGATAATTTTCCGTTTTTTGAAACTGGAGCGATATTTCCCATGGTCAAATATTGCCGAGGATTCAGATTTTAAGATAATTTCTCATCTGAGTGCAACCAAAACTGGTTATAAAGTAAGCAGAGATAAAAAAAAACGTCAAATAGTAAAATGAAAAATTAGATATTGTAACCACAACACTGATATGAATCAGTACTGTTTGCACTCATTGAGATCTGGTTGTGACTGATGCATTCATGACAGATTTTTTGAAGTGGCAAGGTATAGATCAGACAAGGACAGTTATATGAGACTCCGTAGACGAAAGGTTAATAGTTTCTCAGTCATTTTGAGATTAATTGTAGTATTGCAACATTTCAGCCCGTTCTTTTAGCTTCAGTCGGTCGGTAGTTCCAGCGGCTTATACCAAAAAATAAGATTTTTGTTCTTGTTGTATTTATAAGCTATCGGAGGTGGTGTTGCAAGGGAAATGAAATTTTCGATGTTTGAATGTAATGAATTAGTCGAAAATTGATTTCCCTTGTTTTGCTATGCTCCGATAGGTAAGCAGCCGTGTTAAGAAACCACGAGAAAGTTGAGTTTAAGATGTAAAAACACACCACACACACACATGGTCATCAACTTTGTCCACCATTTTTAGTTTGTGGACCCCCTGTTAGGAAATCAAAAATGGTTACCCGGAAAGTAGCAAGGTTTGTTATAGTATACATCAGAAGAAGTATATATGGTGCATACGAAACCACTGTATAGCAAACTTCTCGGAATTGCATAACGCCATTAGAGCTAATAAAGTATGGTAGCCCATGTGCGTCATATGTTTGCATGCATTTAATACAAACGCTATTATCTCACGGTATCAAAATAAATCAAACTACTTTTCAGGAATGACTATGTATTTTTTAAGTTTTGAGTATTACATTCAATTTCAAAGAGCTGTTGCTTTAGCATTACGCATGCAATGCTGTGTACCATATGTAACCAGATAAAACCTAATGTTTCGTTTTCTCCCATCTGTATCTGCCACGATTCAACTCGATTAATTTCACACATACACATCATAACTGTACAAAGATTACATTGCTGCCTGTTTGGGTGAGATTTAATATCCAATATGGCTGCCATCAAACGTAGTTTTGGGGATCATTCCTTATCCTACTAACAGTTCACGTTTTAAATACTTGCGAATGTAGTGGGACGTCCGTGTGCCTATTTTACAACACAAAATTTATTGTCACATAAGAATGGACACTTTAAGATGGCCTTGAATATGAGCACATAGGCTTAAAATAGATTCGCTTTATTCAATGCATTAGTTTGGCGAACCAGAAGGGTAGATATGCAAAAACACATAGCAATGTTTAGTACATCCTGAACGGTTACTTACTTTTTTATAAGCATGCGATAAAAGCCTACATGTAAATAAAAAATAGTAAGTAAGTATGATCAGGAAATACCACAATCACAAACTGCAGACAACCCCGTGGCACCGCGAGGAAGAGCCGCTCAACCATCACAAGACACCAGGAAGACAAAATAAGCAAAGCAATCAGCTCTCTCTTCCCCATCAAGATGGTTGCAATACTAGAATGGACATAAAGTAACGTACAACAAAACATAGAACAATTACAGACTCCCACAATGAGAGTAACAATAAACAAAAAGTCAACGACAACAGAGCTACCGCCTTAGAACGGACAGCAGCCTAAGCCACCGGGGGGCTTAAATGCATTTTAAAGTTGATATAGGATGGCACAATTGTGTTTCATTACATAGTTATTGGGCGAAAAGCGTGCATATCTTTTAACGTTTATAATTGGCCGACCGATTTCAAAAATCAACACACGTGGAGGACAGTGGTGGTGGCTTACCTGTTGGTCTCCTTTTGTCCTGTCACACTATAAATCCATTGAATTTTATATATACATGTAGTATTTAATTTATTGTTAAGGCTGTATTAAATGTTTTAATGTAGAATTCCAATGTATTAAGTGTATTATAAATGCTTAAAGAAAACGGCAACCCGGATAATTACTACGATATATATGAAAGATCTTAATAAACCATGAATATCGATGCCAGTTTCATCCAAATCGGTTGAAAAATGTGGAAGTTGTGGGCGTTTGAATATTTTCAAATGGACTGTAATGGAAGCGGCCATATTGTAGGCTTAGTGACGTCACTCAGCCTAATTAAATATGCGTAATCAACATAAAAGACAAACCAATGGATTATTTGCATTAAACTTTAATGAAACACTTTTCTTATGTATAAAGCTGCATACCTGCTGAAACACAGATGATGTGATAGTAGCGATAACTAAAAATTAAGCAGTTGAAAAAAATCTGAAAACTATTTAAATATTCAAAATGGCGGTTAAATGTTGGCCATATTGAATTCTTTAAATGCCCATAACTTGCTCATTTTTAACCGATTTTGATGATACTTGTATCAAAATTCGTGGTTTATGGAGCTCTTTCTGACGAAACACAATGATGTTAGAGTTGCTGTCCCCTTTAATTAACCATCTCACAATAAATTGTTCAACTGACCCAATGCTATTATGTACAATATTATATTTTCTATAAATATAGAGGTTTGTGGTCAATTTATTTATGAATTTTGTTATTTCCATTCTCTTGAAATTAGCATTAACATTGGTTAAGGATGTATTTTGTGATGTCGATTGTGTGAAATGTGAAAAGTGTACGGTATTATGCTTCATTTCAGTCAAGTGACACATTAAAGTCCTCAAAGCAAATCTCAAAGCAAAATAATGAATGCTTATTTTCAACACCTTCTATTTTATAAATCTGAAAGTAAAGACTTAAAACATGATCAGTGATGATTGTTAGATACAACATTATAATCCCCTTCCTGAAAACTGGTCAGAAACTTTTACTCGTAATTATAGACGGTTGCCTAGCAACAAGACATAATGGACTAATTTGCCATACCTGGTATGATAAAACAATTACCATGGCAACTAGACATGTTTCTTCCAAACTTTATGATAAACGTGACGACTTTGATTTTGAAATTGTCAATTTTCCATTTCAGAGGGTGATGTTCCTCGCTCTACATCCTATGAAGTCTATATCTCTCAACTCATTCGTTTTGCTAGAGCATCTAGCTATGTTGCTGACTTTAACACTAGCAATAAATTGTTAACTTAGAAACTTCTTAAACAAGGCTATTGGTATCATAAACTTCACAAAAACCTTTTCTAAATTTTATAGACGAAACTATGATTTGATATCTAAATTCCAAATTGGACTTAAATCTCTCTTGCGCCAAGGACTTTTGGAACCCCAATTCTATGGTGACTTGGTGTATAAATTGAAGAAGATTGTTGGCTCTTATGATTTTTCAGCGCAGTTCATTAAAACAATTTTCCATTATAAAAAGATTGGCTATAACATTAGTGTATTGCAGCAGACTGCATGCTTGGTGGTCAACCCAATCACGGTTGGCAACTTTGCTTTCCTCTTTAATTGCACGCCAGTCGGTCAGACTTCAGACTCTAAAATGGATCCGACTTAAAGACTTATCTACTGGTGAGATGGTAGGGGCCTGATGCTTTGGCTGTTGTCATGCCCACCAGGGTTTGCCTGTTGGATTTCTTTTGCTCTGGTATTCAGTTTCATTTACTGTTAAGTCCTTATCTTTGCCTTTTCTCCTTATTATATCTTGATTTATATGTTCTAGATGATACATTGATAAGTTAGGGGTCTTTCATGCAAACCAAACATCTATGTGTCTTGATCCACATCTGAACTAAGGGTGAGGTTGGTGCACCGTTAAACCGGTTTAAGCCCGCCAGTAAAATATTTTTACTGACCGTTCCAATGTGGTGCTTTTTTTGTGGATCATTTATGTTATTTCTGTCTTGTTTTGGTATGCTTTCATGCAAGTCCGTTTGTTGATGCCTTGTGGTCACCTGCTTGGAAAGGGCTGGCCTCTTGGCTCTCGTTTGTGATGTCTAATTGTGACGTTGGCACTTTCCCATTGGTATCCTAGGTTAGGTGTGGGGCTTTATTGTATCGATTCCTGATCTTTGCCATCTCTCTTACTTTTTATACTTGCATACAGTTATGACATTACCTGACCGACATACTGATGTATCCTAATATGGATGTATTAAAATTTATTCCAAGACCAAAGTGTATTAGAAGGCGGTACTTCTTTTGTGGATCATTTGTGTTATTTATGTCTTGTGTTTGTCATGCTTTCGCGTATGTTCATTGCTGCCTAGTGGTCACCTGCTGGGAAAGGGCTGACCTCTTGGCTCTTGTTTGTTATGTTTAATTGTGTTTTTGTCACTTTCCCATGTGGTATCCTGGGTCAAGTGTAGCACTTGATTGTATCAATTCCTGATCTTTGCCGCCTTTCTTACTTTCATTGCTGCAGCTTACGACATCAGTAATCCAAAAGTTACATATACCTTTTAAACCTTTAATTTCTGTTTCTGTTCATGAATCTTCCATCACCGCCCAGTGATGACTCATGGAAGAATGGAAACAATTAGTGTTGTTTTTTTGTTTTTTTGTTTTTTTTTGTTGTTTTTTTTTTGTTTTTTGTAAAAATTTATACGAGTATAGTTAGCTGTGTTTATAACCTAAAAACACACACATTCTTTTCAGTGATTTGTGGTGTAAGTTTGTTTATACGTTCCATGTGCATTGATTACGTCTGTTCGGTGCTTACTAGCAGCATAATCACCTTGTTACAAAATATTAGTTATATTGTTTCTTAACCATGTTTATTATACAAGTCATTTGGATATATTCTGAACGAAACTTCTAAACCGCCATTTAACAAAACACTTTTTTTTTCAATATAGCTTATTTATTACTAAACTGTTTGAAATGAAATGGGCTCTTACATGGTATGGAAAATTAACATGGGAAGCTGTCCAAGCTTAGAACTCAATAATATTATGTTCCCTTGCAACACCACCTCCGATAGCTTATAAATACAACAAGAAAAAAATCTTATTTTTTTGTATAAGCCGCTGGAACTACCGACCGACTTCACCTTATATTTTCCATAAACTTTTCCATTTCTTTCATAAGAAGCTTTTCTTGATGTTTATTAAAACATCTATATGCATACATATATATAGTCATCTACCACATAACAGCCCCTTGAACAGAACACTCTACAGACTTTTGACCTACGATAAGAAGGATGCATGCATTACTTTATATGGGAAACCAATACCTTAATGCCTATAGCCCTCTTATCGCATGCTACATGTATATACATGCATATTAAATAAAACACGTCTTGCTAGTCAGTCGTTCCACAGCTGAATGACCATTTCAAATCTTAAACTCAACTTTCTCGTGGTTTCTTAACACGGCTACTTACCTATCGGAGCATAGCAAAACAAGGGAAATCAATTTTCGACTAATTCATTACATTCAAACATCGAAAATTTCATTTCCCTTGCAACACCACCTCCGATAGCTTATAAATACAACAAGAACAAAAATCTTATTTTTTGGTATAAGCCGCTGGAACTACCGACCGACTGAAGCTAAAAGAACGGGCTGAAATGTTGCAATACTACAATTAATCTCAAAATGACTGAGAAACTATTAACCTTTCGTCTACGGAGTCTCATATAACCGTCCTTGTCTGATCTATACCTTGCCACTTGAAAAATCTGTCATGAATGCATCAGTCACAACCAGATCTCAATGAGTGCAAACAGTACTGATTCATATCAGTGTTGTGGTTACAATATCTAATTTTTCATTTTACTATTTGACGTTTTTTTTCTTATCTCTGCTTACTTTATAACCAGTTTTGGTTGCACTCAGATGAGAAATTATTTTAAAATCTGAATCCTCGGCAATATTTGACCATGGGAAATATCGCTCCAGTTTCAAAAAACGGAAAATTATCGTACTGTTTCTTGCTATTAGAATCCATGTACCGTCTCTGTATTTGTCTGTTTTACTAGACAATATAATAAACATACTCATGTATGTATACACTGTTAAACACCACATCGCTGTATTTCAATTTTAACAGTTTATGACTCCTGAGAAGATCCGAATACGCTATCAAGTAATGCAGAAATCATTCTCTGATTTAAGAGTATTCTCACTAAACAATTTCTATATAATTTCAAAAGCAGCTCACTGGTTACAAGTATAGGTTCTTATTCTTAATAGACATAGATTATTTCCATTTCTCTGCCTCTAAAATATTTTGTTCTAATTTAGATTCCGTAGGAGACTTGAAATCAAACATTGCATGAGCACCCTTAATACTAGAATATGCGTTTGTTATGGGACTTTGAATTCAGTATTAGCAGACTGAACGAGATATACTAATATATAAAGCCATATGGCACACCGAGTTGGCCAACACATCCTTACTTTCAAGTCCATAATTTCTTCAACGGTTAAATCCTCGCTTATAGGATGCATTCGTTCTATCAGCTCTTTCTTATGAGTAGCTCAGATAGCAGGGAGACTCTTGTCCACTATGACGCCAAGTAGCTTCTCTATTTTAACTGCTAGGCTCTGAAAAAATAAACGCATTGTCACCCTAAATAGCCCCTGTATCGTTTCCAGTTCACTTCGCTCTATCTAATGCATGCAAACGCTAAATAGACTCAGTACGTCAAAAACAAACGTTAAATCGACGTCGATTACCTCTCAGACCAACGTCACCGTAGGTATACAAATATTGAATGACACAATCGCTTCAAAGAACAGATTCAGATAAGAATTCACTTCAGAGGAATTATTATCCTGGTCTTCTCTTTGTAAGCTACCTTAACGTGCCATAGAAATTGTCAGTCAGTCATTGTAATAATCAGTGTGTATTTTTCAAAAACAGTATTTTAAAACATATGCACCTATGCACAAAAGACATATTCGCCTATACCAGCAGATAGAAAGGCCCTTCACAAAGCGAGACAACTCCTACACATTGTCTTAAAAAATTAAAAAGTATAACAACATATCACATGTTAATTTTTAAGCCATATGCACTGATACCTGCACACATGACCTATTCGCCTATTCCAGCAAATAGAAAGGCATACGCCATAAACCCTTCATAAAGCGATACAACTCCTACACATCGTCTTAAAAAATTAAAAAGTATAACAACCTATAACATGTTAATTTTTAAGCCATATGCACTGATACCCGCACGCATGACCTATTCGCAGATACCAGCAAATAGAAAGGCATACACTAAGCGAGCCAACTCCTACACGATGTCTTTAAAATTTACAAGTATAACAAATATGCTGAATGTTAATGCGTCGATACACGCACATACTACATAATTGTCGATACCAGCAAATAGAAAGGCATGCACCATAACCGCTTAACGAAGCGAGACAACTTCTAAACGATGGTTTCAAAAATATAAAAGTATAACATACATGTTAAATGCTTAAATTTAGAGAATGAGCCGATACCCTCCCATACAACCTATTCGCCAATAACAGCCAATAGCAATTTTTAAGGCATACGCCAATAACAGCCAATAGCAATTTTTAAGGCATACGCCATAACCGCTTAACGAAGCGAGACTTCCCATTATTTCCCATTATAAAAAGATTGGCTATAACATTAATGTATTGCAACAGACTGCATGCTTGGTAGTCAACCCAATCACAGTTGGCAACTTTGCTTTCCTCTTTAATTGCACGCCGGTGGGTCGGACTTCAGACTCTATGATGGTTCCGACTTAAAGACTTATCTATTGTGAGATGGTAGGGGCCTGATGCTTTGGCTGTTTGTCGGGCCCACCGGGGTTTACCTGTTGGATTTCTTTTGCTCCGGTATTCAGTTTAATTTACTGTTGAGTCCTTATCCTTGCTTTATCTCCTTGTTATATCTTGATTTATATGTTTTAGGAGTTGATGCATTGATAAGTTAGGGGTCTTTCATGCAAACCAAATATCTATGTGTCTTGATCCACATCTGAATCAAGGGTGATGTTGGCGCCGTTAAACCGGTTTAAGCCCTCCAGTAAAATATTTTACTGACCGTTCCAAGGCGGTACTTCTTTTGTGGATCTTTTATGTTTTTGTTCTGTCTTGTGTTTGCTATGTTTTGTGCGCGTCTGTTTATATGTGCTTCGTGGTCACCTGCTGGGAAAGGGCTGACCTCTTGGCTCTCGTTTGTGGTGTCTTCTGTGAGTTTGTCACTTTCCCATTGGTATCCTGGGTCAGGTGTGGTACTTGATTGTATCGATTCCTGATCTTTGCAACCTTACTTACTTTGATTATCAGAGTTGTTTTGTCTGTGCTGCGTGGCGGCCCTAAAAAGTCTCCCCGCACTTTCATTTAATGCTCTTATTTTTCCAATCCTCAGGATTGTGTGTACAATCTCCTTCCATTATTCCTATCCCTGGATATCCTCTATGTCTTGTACCGCATTTAAGATCACTAGATGACCGATTTTCATACCCCGTTGTATAACTTCTGCTTTCTATATACCTGTGGACTTGTATTAGCCATTTGGATTATCGCTTGCTTTTGTTATACCTTCCTTTGCTTTTAAGGACTTATATTATACTGGCTTGTCATTTTGATAACCGGTGTGTTGATTGCTTGTCTTGGGATGGTACTTACCCAAACAACTTTTAATGATAAGAACGAAAATAACAAAATTACATTTATCTCCCATTAGTTTACATTTGGCGTCCTTTGTTCGTATTCCTAGTTCAGTTAACAATTTTCGGGATATGCTTCCTACCATTAGGTTATCTCCTCTTGGGTCACCTATTATCAGGAAGTATACTAAACCATTTAATGCATTCAAAAGACGCGGAATGTATCCTAATGTTTCTAAGTGCAATGCCAAGAGGTGTGTCTGTTGCGCACATTTATGTACTAAAACTACCATTACATCTTCTGTAAATGGAAGAAAATTCTCCATAATTAATAATAATGATTTGGACTGAACTTCATCGGATCTGATTTATGTTATAACTTGAACTGAAACTAACTGTGGAATGCAATATGTTGGACAAACTGGCCGATCCCTCAAGACTAGGTTTCGTGAGCACTTTCGTAAAATGAAAAAGCCTAAAAAATTTGACACAATTCTTTATCGCCATTTCAAAAATAATGGTCATTCACCTAGTAAAATTGTAATTCAGCCTGTTGAAAAAATTATATATGATCCTAATTCATCAACTAGATTAAAAAATATTAAGAGACATGAAACTGAACTAAAATGGATTAAATTTTTGCAATCACCTTTTCCTTTAGGCTTTAATGATAATATATACCATGAAGGCAACATTTCTAAAATGCCAGATTTTGATGTTTTTTCTGTTTTGGAATGTAAAAAAACGTAAAAGTAGATCTCATGGTAAACGTAAAAATGGCAACATTAAGCGCAAAATTTGTACTGAAAAACGCTTAAATACTTCTCTAAAGGATCTTTCTTTGGCTTTAACTAATCATGGTCGACATGGCTTATTTTCATTTTTAAGTTCCTTGCCTATCTCAGTTTTACGCAATTTAGAGTTAGAGGCTAATAAACTTTATGATAGAGCAAATAAATTATATAAAGCAGCACTCCTTACAAGGTGTTATGTTCAACATTTCCTTAGTCCTTATATCGATTCTGAGGTCTACCATAAACGACATTTTATCAAAATTCCATTCATTAACAAAGGTATTGAGTTTATTGATTTACATAGTATCTTCAAGGATAATTCAGTGATTTCATCTATTCCAAATTACTTTAATAATTCTGAAACTCCTATCATTTGTTATAAATATAACAAACCAATAAGATCTACGATATTTAACTTTAATAAAATTGTAAATGATTTAGATATAGATTCCAATACTCCTGCCTCCTGAAATTGTAAAAATTCAAATTATTTATATCCCTCTGCAGGGCATGTTATTACAGGTAATCTAAATGTCATTCCTGACGCTAGAGTTCGCAATATCATTTCTAAAGGTCCTAAATATAGATTTTCCTCTAATTTTGATTTCTCTAAATGTCGTAGAGAGATCGCTGCTTCTTTAAATTACTTCAGTAATCGATGGTGCAAACGGGAAAATGTTGAACCTGATGCTTTGAAGGAATGGAAGATTAACATTTTTAAAATTATTGATACTCGTATTTCATTTTACTCTCGTAATACACATCTTTTGCCCCCTAAACCTAAATCTTCTTTTCGTCATCTTAAACGAGGTATCCAGGATTTTCATATGAACTATGTTTTGGTTCCAGCAGATAAAGCTGCTAACAATGTTGTAGTTGTATGACGATTGTATTATATTAATACTCTTAAGCGTGAGCTTGTTGACACTAATGCCTATAAACTGCAGCCTTCTTTAAGTGAAAGGGTGATTGTTGATGGGCATGGTTGTCATACAGCCCTACATTTTGGTGTCAAAGCTAAAGAAAATCAAGACAAAGTTCCTACGTTGTACTGGTTACCTAAACTCCATAAAAAACCTTATAAAGCAAGATTTATTGCAAATTCTAGTTCTTGTACGACAACAGAACTTTCTAAATTGTTAACCTCGTGTCTTACAGCTGTTAAAAAACATGTTATCAAATATTGTGAAAAAGTATATGAGAGATCCGGTAAAAACCTATTTTGGTCGATTAAAAATTCAGGTGAAATTTTAGATAAACTTAAAGCTAGAGATTTCAATGCGACCAGTTTGTCTACTTATGATTTTTCTACTCTTTACACTACTTTACCTCATAATTTAATTAAAGATAAACTTATTGATCTTATTGAAAGAACCTTCCAGAGAGAAGGCTCTCCTTACCTTGCATGTAGTGACAGAAATGCATTTTTTACTTCAGAAAAACTAAAAAATATCATGCATGGTCGTGTCAAAATGTATGTGATGCGCTGACCTTTTTGTTGGACAACATTTTTATTCGATTTGGCACCAAGCTCTATAGACAAGTAGTTGGGATTCCTATGGGCACTAATTGTGCTCCCCTGGTTGCAGATTTATTCCTGTTTTGTTATGAAAGGGACTTTATGATGTCTCTTTCTGATGATAAGCAAGCTGATGTTATTGATGCGTTTAACACTACTTCCAGATATTTGGACGATATTTTAAATATTAATAATGTTTATTTTGAAAATATGGTTAGTCAAATATACCCTTCAGAGCTCCAACTTAATAAAGCCAATGCCTCTGATACCGAAGCCGCATTTTTAGACTTGCATTTGTCAATTTCTAATGGTATTATTTCTACCAAAATTTATGATAAACGTGACGACTTTGATTTTGAAATTGTCAATTTCCCATTTTTAGATGGTGATGTTCCTCGTTCTACATCCTATGGAGTCTATATCTCTCAACTCATTCGTTTTGCTAGAGCTTCTAGCTATGTTACTGACTTCAACACTCGCAATAAATTGTTAACTCAGAAACTTCTTAAACAGGGCTATCGGTATCATAAACTTCGCAAAACATTTTCAAAATTTTATAGACGATACTTTGATTTGATTTCTAAATTCCAAGTTGGACTTAAATCTCTCTTGCGCCAAGGACTTTCGGAACCTGATTTCTATGGTGACTTGGTGTATAAGTTAAAGAAGATTGTTGGCTCTAATAATTTTTCAGCGCAGTTCATTAAAATTATTTCCCATTATAAAAAGATTGGCTATAACATTAATGTATTGCAACAGACTGCATGCTTGGTAGTCAACCCAATCACAGTTGGCAACTTTGCTTTCCTCTTTAATTGCACGCCGGTGGGTCGGACTTCAGACTCTATGATGGTTCCGACTTAAAGACTTATCTATTGATGAGATGGTAGGGGCCTGATGCTTTGGCTGTTTGTCGGGCCCACCGGGGTTTACCTGTTGGATTTCTTTTGCTCCGGTATTCAGTTTAATTTACTGTTGAGTCCTTATCCTTGCTTTATCTCCTTGTTATATCTTGATTTATATGTTTTAGGAGTTGATGCATTGATAAGTTAGGGGTCTTTCATGCAAACCAAATATCTATGTGTCTTGATCCACATCTGAATTAAGGGTGAGGTTGGCGCCGTTAAACCGGTTTAAGCCCTCCAGTAAAATATTTTACTGACCGTTCCAAGGCGGTACTTCTTTTGTGGATCTTTTATGTTTTTTTTCTGTCTTGTGTTTGCTATGTTTTGTGCGCGTCTGTTTATATGTGCTTCGTGGTCACCTGCTGGGAAAGGGCTGACCTCTTGGCTCTCGTTTGTGGTGTCTTCTGTGAGTTTGTCACTTTCCCATTGGTATCCTGGGTCAGGTGTGGTACTTGATTGTATCGATTCCTGATCTTTTCTCTCTTACTTACTTCTACACATTGTCTTCAATATTTTACAAGTATAACACCGTATTACATGTTACATTTGCATTACAAAACATATCAACCCCATTTTAGTATGGTATGAAAAACTGCTTCTCTTTAGGCAAATACATCAAATATACTATGAAAGAATGCACGTTTCCTTCTTTATGTCAAAGGTTGGCCGATTACACTCTGGAAATATTAAAACGCATTTAGCCTTGCACCTCTCCGCTTTTCTTAACATTCTACTGACCAAAGTAATAGGTGAGACAAACAATACAAAACATTCTAGTCCTACATCAAAAAGTAAACGCTTTCGCTATATTTATTATTATTATCATTATTATTATTATTATTTTTATTATTATTATTATTATTATTACTATTATTATTATTATTATTATTATTATTATTATTATTATTATTAAAATGCCAATTAAGTATCATGTTCTGATACAAAATATTCAATTTCTAAAAATCCCCGCTTACTAAAGCCTAAGATTCTTTCTGTGATGTATGATAAATAGCAAGTATTAGCTTTTCAAAAAAGCTGGCGGTCGTTTAGCCCTATCATTGTATGTATTCTTGCCCACTGCGTGCTTCAATTTTGTGCTTCTAGAGCTTGTCCATGTAGATTTATTCTAAGCTCTGGTTATTAACATCTGAACTGTGATTTGTTACCATTTAACACATGCTTCCAGCGAGTGTGTTGCTTGATCTTTTGAGAGCAACCGGCTTATGCATGGTATGTTATGGTAATGTATCTAGCATGCGACACATTTATGGAAAATCGTTTGACAACACTAGACAGCACATTTTTCTTAAAACTGATGCCAGAAAATCAAGGTCACAGTGGTCGCTTAACTGTATATGTACAAACTCCGTGACCCCAAGATGTGTTCAAAAACCAAATTTGGGATTCCTAGGATTTATTCTCGCGACACGATTTTTCTAGATCTGATGGCAGTGGTAAAGGTGTGTGACGCTCCATGACCCTAAATGCATTAAGACACGAATTTTGGCATTCCTACCTAAAATAATATAAGAGATATACTCCGGATATGATATGAACACTCAAACACTTAGGACTCTAAGGACAGGCAGTTTGATTGCTATAATGCCTCATTTTGGGGGCATAAAACCTGTTTGTCATGACCGTCATAAGACATAGTAATTCTATGTGAGCAGATGTGGATGTGAAGTTCGCTCGCACTCTTTGCCAATCAAGGACGTTTTGACTTTGGGACGTTTTATTTTCACCAGCTTTTTTTGAAAAGCTAATACTTATTGCGTTTATATAAGCAGGGCAAATAGACGCCCTCTTTGTGAAATTAGCAAACGAGCTTGCCACGCGCTATAGGTAGCCCTACAGATTTCACGGACAGTTAACTTCGCGCTGTAGGTCAACCCACGATATTTGGTACCCCACTCGTTGTTCGGCAGCTATTTAAATATAGCCTGAGCACGGCATAAAGGTTCAGTCAAAACCTGAATTGATGTGTGTTTACATTGATGTTTATATAAGCGGCCGGCCACGGCTGACCGCAATCAACTCTATCCAAAATATCCGCGGCAGCCAAACGATTTTTAAATGAATGGCATGCCTGACGAAAATCTGAAAAACTGCATGGCTAAATCTTGCAATTCTGGATTAATATATCCTTTATGTACTATGCCACTTTTTGTGAAGCATTTGCACTCTGCTTGCTCCAAATATGCTTTAGTAATTGAAAACTCTATATACATCACACAACTACTTCAATCAGAAAACTTTAAGCTGTTTTAGCACAGGAGCCATACGACACCCCGTTAAACGTACAAACACATCAATATGTCTATTGAATGTGAATACTAAGTACATTTGAGGAAACTTGTCTTTTCCCAGAAAGGATACAGTTCAAGGTTCTCTTGGGAAACCATAATGTAGAAAATCCATGGCCTCGCTTTATTTATGTCAATACTTATGTACCTTGTCATAATTTGCGAAACAGATCCTATACATGTAACTGTACTCATATAGTATTTTGACGCCACAAAGTTTTGACGCCACAACTTTCGTAACAGGGATCCACCCAATACTGGCGTATATCTCGCAATGAAGACTCTCCCTTATCAATCCCTCTTGAGGTATGCTAAAAATAAACCCCACAGAGTTCCAAACGGTCCCAAGCGACTCCAAAATATGTACTGATCCCAATAAACATTTTCAAGCTAAGCTCTTGGTATAAAACCTATGGCAAGCAACCTCTTTTGCCATTATTTTGAACTGAAGCATTGAATGGAATTACAAAAAAACACTTTCACATTTTTAAATCAGACCTTTTCCAAAATACCATAAACTGCTTCATGTACAAATGAACTTTCTTTTAAAATCAGACATAGTTTTATGGTAATGAATTCCATCCAAATTGGATTGTCTTGAACCTGCCAAAATCAATATGATAGTTGGCCCCGTTCAGATTTTAATTATTTATTCATTTTTTTTCAAAATGAAAAATACAATACTCATCTTAAAATTTCATGGGCTTGGAATCTTCCATAGAGAAGTTCTCATTTCTCTGGTAGTTCGTTCTTGGTGAAAGGGCAGTTTCTTTTGATGCTGTTCGCCTCTCTACTAGCACAACCAGGTCCGACGATACCTCGTTGTACGACTGTTATTTCTGAATAAGCTCAAAAGGAACCAAAGCTGGTGCACCGGTATGTGTGTGTGTGTATCTCTGTTCAAGAAATGTTCATGGGGCCTGACCTGCCCCACCCCACATACGTTGATTAACAGAATCAGAATAACCATAAGTACATGGTGCTGATACTTTGGCCTATGGCTTTTGAACTTCTGCTCGCTCAAACAACAGTTCCCTCAAATTTCCACCGATGTCAATTCTGTACATGTCCGTTATTCACTGTCCGTAGTGTACTAACCAACGACATAGTTCTTCTCGATAAAACACGTCTTGCTAGTCAGTCGTTCCACAGCTGAATGACCATTTCAAATCTTAAACTCAACTTTCTCGTGGTTTCTTAACACGGCTACTTACCTATCGGAGCATAGCAAAACAAGGGAAATCAATTTTCGACTAATTCATTACATTCAAACATCGAAAATTTCATTCATTTTATTGTCTAGTGTATAACTTTAATATTGATAGTGTATTTGAGTTTTATGCAATTCCATTGCTAATTTATGACGTCATGAATGATATCATTATAATACTTTAGGGTACCCAGTTATAATCATTTCTAAAGTAATTGACATATCATGTAACGGGCGCAGAAATGTTTTATTAAATTTTATTAAATTAAATTTTATAAAACTTTGTAGAAAGATTGTCTATTACATGTGTCTTCCATTTGTGAGATATTTACCCATTCATCTATTTCAGTTGTTAAATTTAATAATTTTAAATTTTAAATAGCTATATCATTGATAAGTTCGTTGTTACTATAAATGGCTTTGTATGTAATAGGGTATTGGATGGTCATTCATTTTTATGGCATGGTACCCCAATTTTCAACAGTATATTTTGTATTCAGTCAAATTTGGAATTAACATTTTCACACGTTGCAGTCTTTGTCAAGATACCATTTCAACATATAAACTATCCATATATGTTAAGAATATGTAGACCAAATTTCATGAAATTCAAGGACCGGTAACATATTTTTTCAAATTGATGTAAACACATGGCCTTAATTCATTGAAATGTAAAAATACAATAATTATGTTTCAGTGTAAAACATACTTGAATACTTGCTTTTTTTAACACCATGCTAGTACGTTTATTGGAAGAAGTTGGTATGTTCGGTGTTTCCCTTATTATGCATAGGAAAAGAGAAAAAACAATATTCTTTGGTATTAAGTGCCACGGTTCTTATTTAATGGAGTGCTTACACAATAATATTAGCTAAAATGATACAATACGGTGACACCTGTACTTACCACATCTAATTTCTAACATTAAAACAACATCTAACCAATGTTACACTTATTAATTAACATTGTTAAGAATTTTAATTCATACAGAAGACAGAAGAGAAACCTTATGACAAGCCAGTTCATACAGGAGAAGAACCTTATATCTATAATTTTATAATTGTAAGCCTCATTAATAAACCTGGTTCACAAAAATAACCCCCTGTTAAACCTATTGGTTAATATTAGCCATTTTGGTCACAGAGAACTCTTGGCTTCAAAAGTATTGCTAATTTAATGCTTAAATCTTCTTTGTTCATTCTGTTTTGTAAAACTGATGCTGATTTCAATCAAATAGCAATATTAACACTTTAGTTGGCTGTATAACCAGGCATACAGTTTCGTTTCTGGACCTCACTTATTCATGTAGAACACTGTTTTACGATACCTTTGATAAGACTCTGTTACACTTTATCCTGGTCACGGCACCAAAATGTGGTTCCTCCAGTTCAGTTGGGATGTAAAGGAAATATTTCGTCTTCTTGTTTTCACACGTTTATTGTTAGGATATTATATTTCTTAAACAATATCATGCAGGACTTGAGGAAGTGATACACATTGTCTTGGCCTCATAGTGCCATGACATAGGGCCATGACCTTCTGCATTTCTGACCATTGAATCATTTAAATTGTCTAAATATGTCTTTCTTTAAGAAAAGTGGAAGTAGATTTAAAAACAACCTCCTTGCGTCGAGTTATTGATTCATTTCAACTAAATAATTAATTTTGCTAAAACTGACCTATACCCATAAGTGGTAGGAAATGACAAAGTTACCAGTTTTGGATTTTTATGATATTTGGCTCAGATCAGCAGGATATATATGGCATGTTTTTGTGATAATATGATATCTTGACAAAGACTAGAACATATCTATCTTTTGAATTGAATGTTGAATGTTTTGTAAATTTAAAAAAAAAAAATATTGAAAGGGGGAGGGTCACCCTATATGGAATTTACAAAGGGTTCTGCCCACGCACAGAATTTTATAAAACTTTGTAGAAAGATTGTCTATTACATGTGTCCTCCATTTGTGAGATATTTACCCATTCATCTATTTCAGTTGTTAAATCTAAATAATTTTAAATTTTAAAATTCAAAAAATGGACACCCTAATTAAAAGTGGCCCTAGGCGACAAGATTTTTGATTTTTCAACCTAATTTATTTTCAACATGATACCTAGTAATTTAGTATTATGTATGTACCATACATGTATTTCAATGTATAAAATAAACAAGTCCACATCAAATTTTGTTTGAAGGTATCCCTAAATTTAACATTTTGAAAATATTTTCAACAAATTAAATTGTCAATTTCGCCTAGTTGCAGTTCTTGTCAACCTATGAAATTTACATCAAATTTGTCCACACATGTGTTTGTTATAATCATAAAATCTCAAGAAAAAATAAAACCGGTAAAATGATGTTTTTTAAATTTCAATCATAATGGTCAAATTTTTGCAGAATGTAAAAATCAAGATTTTATGTAAACTTCCAGCAGTATGCTCAATTTACATAGAGTTCTGTTCTGCACAGGCATAGATTTTGATGCTATTATGCAAATTGACAGTTTGGCCTAAAAGTATTTTGTTTTCTAGCGCTTTTCATTGGTTGGTTACAACATTTGGTATATTGAATCATCCCAATTTACATCTATCAGAAATCAGAATTTCTAAAATTGATGATTATTGGAATAATATGTGAGATCTAATTTATGTGTTTGGTGCACACATTACCATATATATCACATAAAATGGTTAAAATAACGTTTCTTTTTGAATATTTACTCAAATTCAGCTGTACAAATTATGTCAACAATGTTTCGGTTTTAATAATAGTGTGTTACAGATCTTGTCAACCTTTCCCATCTATATATAATTTGACTTTATGTCTAAGGATAATATTTACAAGATTTAAATTTGAAGCCTTGAAATATATTTTGTTTGAATGGTGAGTCAGAATTTTGTTAAATGAATATTATTGAATTCATGATAAATATTTATGCCCAGTTTTACTGAATTGCTTAGTATGTCAGCATTATGAGGTCATTTGAGTATCAAATTCGTGATTCTATAACCACGATGGAAATAACAGCACAAAGACTGTTTCACATTGTCTAATGCCAGATGTTCAGTATGTATACATTCAAAAATTCGCTAAAGGTTTCTTAATATTTGAAAATTCGTTTATGATCTTAAAAAGTATCATTTTTATTTTCATCAACACCATTTCTATTTATTAGAGCAGTTTTAAAGCTTTTGTAGGAATATTGATGATTTTAAATGGGGTTTATGATAAGTATTTTGGATACTCTTTTGAAATGTTTTGGAGGATAGAACTTAATGCAGGAGAAATAACAACAATCAATACCAATAAAGATACAATGCAATTTAAATAAGATTCTGTAAACCTTTCATTAAAATGTACACATTGAGTGACTAAGGGACAGCAAAATAAGGATACTATTTAAACAATGTGGGAAAACGGATCATTCCATTAATAGAAATTAAAACTTAAGATTCAGTTTCACTCAGTCTCTGCATGACACTAAATGGAAAGTGCTGCAGCTCTCATGCCTCCTAGCACTGGCTTAAATAGTCTTCTACTTTCTGCTGAAACTAAATATTCCAGAAGGACCAGTACACTTTATCAATGGGGGGGGGGAGATTAACCCGATACAAAGACAGCTGGTGTGAAATCCAAGTTCTCTTCTCTGAAAAAAGAACCTACCAAAATAGTGAAAACGTACACAATTTCTTTAACACTTGACCTGGTTTCACTTAGTTAATGATAGTTAATGAGAATTAGTGTGCATATAGTCCTGAACCAATTTACCCTCAATTTTTGATACGGAGGGACATAAGATAGAGGAAATTCTAGGTGCATCAGGAGCATAGAGTGTAGATGGAGACGATACATTGGCTAGCATAAATCCTAATCTGTTTGAATTTTTCAATGGCTGAAAGACATTAAGAGCATAAACACCTGTTGGCTTCAGTCCGAAAATAATTTTTAAACCAGTGGAAGATAGATTCACAAATGATACCTGCTGGACATCCACCACCCGTAAAACTAAGTTCTAGACCAAGTGCTACTTATCAAGTGCTGCTTATAAAATGCCTGTTTTATGCTATTGAATAAGCTAAAACTTCTGACACCCAAAAAATCTTGGACCTAATTTGGATGGAGATACTAAATAGTGATAGTCAATGCGTTTTTAGAATAATACTGGTGGAAAAACTGCGGTTTGCAAGACCTAACTGGAATATTTTATTTTAAATCACTTATGAATCAAAACTGACATAACTCATTTCATGTAAATTATAACACTGTAACAGGTGTCCAAATTTTATAAAAGCTTTCATGCATAAAGGAGATGTATTTGACCTTCTTTTCTGAAATTATTATGGGTTGACAAAAAATGGAACATGGTAAATATTAGGTCAGAATCCCCTATAGACACTAACTTAAGTGTTAAATATGGGGTTAATTCAAATTTTGATGGGTCAGAAAAAATTTATCTAGATGTTTTCATTTACATAAATGGTAGTAAGGTATACCTTCGGGAGTCTTCTTTCATATTCCATTCAAAGAATGTAGCAGTCAATAGTGTTAATGATTTGAGACTGATATTTAGTAGGTCATATATTAGTATAAAGTGGGTGTACATCAAGGTGTCCCCCTGTGGCCTAACAGCCTTCGAGGAATAAAGTAATTTCATTTTTGTAGTTGTTATAAATGGCGCAGCTTCTGGGTTGAATGTTGAATTCGTCTGCTGCTCACATATGGCTGTGTGATGTTTTCGTCTGCAATGGCGACATCTGTTTGTTGATCTACAGTTGAACACTTTATGTCTCCCCAAACAGTTAAAACATAGGCCTTTTACAATTACAATGTCTTTTCTCTTCTTCACTTCTGTCACTTGATCACAGTTTGTCGCTGAATGGTTGCTACCACAGAATATACAGGGTAAGGGGAAAACCAGCTATGGCGGACGATGCTGAACCATGGATAAGAGATCTGAGGTATGTAACTTTTGAACGTCAGAAAGAGTAGCGTTTAAATGGACGGTTGACTCATAGGAGTCCCAAAATGTCTGCCACTCTGCAATTTCTCTGTCAAACTCTGGCATCTGTAGCTTAGGTAGTCTATGGTAAGAGCTGGAATTTAAAGAATTAGTGTAACTCACATTATTGTGATCCGTCCGGTTATTGCCAGTGAATTGTTCGCCACTTGTCGGTGTACCTGCTGACACACTGGTACACACATTATTAGAGCGCTCTCCCTGTGCGATAGTGTCCTCAATTGTAACGGTAGTTGCTGCTGGCTCCTTCTGGTTTGTCTGGCTGGACCTCTTCTTCCTAAAGCTCTCTAACAATTTCCCGATCTGCATGTCTAGTGTGATGATGTAATCCTCGCCATCGAAAAGTTCCCCTGCAATGTCATCGATGTCATTATGGTTGACGATCTTTTCGTTCAGCGCCCTGATAATCTCAGCCTTTGCAGAAAGAATGTCGATTAGCTGGCTTTTTTCGAAGTCCGATAAATCGTCTCCCAGCCTCTCTAGTTGTGTAGAAACTATACGATGATGTCCCTGGCGAAGCGCACGTAGTTTATCCAGCTGCATATTGTCTCTGAGTTTTGTCACGGCACCAATATCGAGAATGGGTCTAGTATTTGGGTGAATCGTAAGCTAAGCGTCGTGTCAGGTTCGTTCCTTTATTGTGTATAATCGAGTTACATCATAACAATAACAACGACGTTACGTCAACGTCAACGTCGTGCACGAGTGCATCAGAAGCAACGTCGGAACTTGCGCGTACGTCGACGTGCAATCCCCGACAACCCCTTTGACACAGTATATTTGGGCATATGTATCAGTCGATTGAACATAACAAAGTTCGATTCAATACGCGTAACGATAGAGTACTTTTACCGGTTTTTGCACGTGACACACGATGCTTAATGATTTTCGTCTTGTGTATACTCGTATTTCCATCGACAACTATCTGACAAATTTATTCTATCACAAAAATGCTAACGTTTGGGTTGTAATAGTATAAAGTAGAGGGGTCGGGCTGTGGGTTCAATCGAAACCGGGACCTCGCTGAGAGTGATTTATAATTTATCATAAATTTTGACATTTTTTGATAAAGGCGAAAGTTTACACCACTATCTGACGATTATTTTCCATTTTAGCACTCATATGACGAGAAAACCCGACAAAATACCGAGTATTACGTATGTCATAAAATGCCCTGTATAGTCAACCATACTTTGCTGCGGTGATGCATAAATGCTGCATTCGGCGAACATCGGGAGTGTCGAGATTGATGTGCAGTACGCAGTTAATGGGTGACGGATGTTTCAATGATATTGTAGACAAAAACATTGCATCTCCATAAACACATTTCTGTGTTATTTAAGGCCATGTGGGCCTCCATGGGAGCACTGCATTGCATGAAAATTGCTACTTTATTACAAAATAAACACGATAGTGTTCAATAATGTCCATTTACAGCTACAGAAAGTTTCAATAATGTTGTGGACAAAAAACATATCATCTCCATAAAGCATTCTTGTGTTGGTTATGTCATATTGGCTTCCATAGGAACATTGTGGATTGCCTGCAAATTGCAACTTAATAAAAGCGAAACCCCAAAATGTTCAAAAATGTCCATTTATAACACTATAAAGTTGGTGTTTTCACTATAGGTCCCTGGACGACTCGATTTTAAGCAATGGGTTCAAATTCTAGCGTTTGTGTGAAAATGAAATGTGATGGTGCTTTTATACAGTCTATCAATTTAGCATGTTAGTTTCAATTTATGAAAATGAAATTTTGACAAGTTCTGTTTAATTGATTTTTCCATATTTAGTGTATATTGTAGCCATGTATGTATTAAATATGCTAAGATATATGAGAAAATATCAAGTGGCGGTTTGGAAGTTTCGCTCAGTATGGTTTCCTATCCTCTTGTAGCCTTGTGTGGGATGATTGTCACGCTGTTGGACTCCTCTGTTTCTTTTTTTGTTGATGGGGTACCTATGTTTGTTTTTGCCACATGGATTAACTAATGAGTATATTATTTCAATGTTTATTTTTTAGTGTTGCAAGCATATTTGCCTCTTGGCTAATGACAAAATAATTGCCATATTCCTTTTGGTCATGAAGATTACTTAACAAATCGAAACGAACAAACACAAACTTTGAATAGCATACTCGTAGACAGTCTGTAGTTTTGTGCTAGATTTTAAACATAGGGCAAATCAAAATATGTTCCCCCCTCCTCATAACATACAATAGTATATGTGGGACAGAACAAGTACCATTTACAACCCCATTTGCTATGATATAATGTTTAACAACGCGTTTAAATCATTTTTACGATTTTTAAAGGAAAACGGCTTTCCATACAAATATTGCTTAAACGGCAATTCGCAATTCGCAATGAATTGCTATACAGTGGTTTTGTATTATCGAATGTTCAAATAGTCTTTGTGCAAAAAAAATCGGCTTTGCTACTTTCGGGGTAAGCATCGATGACTTTTTTACGAGAAACGCTGGTCTGGGCTACAACCTATGTTGACGATAGAGGCATACTTAACCGATGGTAGGTTTCAAAGCCATATTTCGTTCTTTGTCTATAAATTTTGGAAGTTGCTAAACTTTGGCAAGAAATTGAACATGTCCTTTTCAGACTTTCATAACACACAATCTGGTCACAGAGACACAGCAGAATTATCCTTATGAGACTTTATTTGGAAATTATCAATGAATTACTGTTTCCATAGCAATTATTGCAAAATGCAAATGATTTACGGTATTATGGTTTGGAGATAATACACTACTTTTCAAAACCAATTTTTATTTATTTATTGTGAATGCTCCATTCTTTCATTATAGACAGCTGTTTTGCCTCCCATAATTGTTTCTGTGGTAAGCTAAAACAAAATGGCAAGCTTACTTTCAGAAAAATTAACATTATTCACGTGTGGCATATTGTATCCTCCGTAGCTTAAAAAGCTTGATATGATAGACTTCTTTAATTCAGGCTGTACCTAGATAACACTTTGAAATATAAGCCATGAAAATATTACTGTCGACAAGCTATGAAAAAAATCGAATTTTCAAAACATTTCCTCAGAACATAAAGTGATGCTTAACTTTTTCCACGTGTATATTTGACATAATGATGTTTTATGGGTTGTAGATGATAACAGCGGTTTCAGATCGCCGATATGATCTGGGAGCCAAAGGTCAAGGTCAAATAGACTTAAAATCTGTCCTATTGATATGAACTCCACTTTGATTTTTTTGACCAAGGGTGTTCATATTTGTCGCAATAAATGGCTATGGTATGAAAATGACAATGCATGTTTAATAAAACTGCTATGACTTCAGTGTCAAAGGTCAAGGACAAATATACTTAAAATCTGTTTACTGGTGGTGATGCAAACTACCCTTTATTTTTTCGATGGATAGTGTTCATATTTAGCACAATAATTGCTTATGCGTGTAGATGACAACAAAGGTTTCAGATAGCTGCTTTGACCTTGGAGTCAAAGGTCGAGGGCAAATTTACTTAAACTTGGTGTTACGGCTCATAACGTGAGATCTTCTTTCACTTTTTGATGAAGGTGGTTCATATTTTGTAAAATGATTGCCTATGGTGTGTAGATGATAACAGATGATATAGATTGCCAACATGACCTTTGAGTCAAAGGCCAAAGTCAAATATACATAAAATCAGGCTGTATGGATTGTTATTTCAACCTCTCTTACATATTTTGATGGAGGATACTCATATTTTACACATTGTCTACCTAAGGTATGTAGATGGCAAGTAATCTTTTGAAGTCCAGGTACGGCATGCGCGGTTCCAGAAAGCTTTGTCAGAGGGGATCCGGCTCTGACAATTATTTTTCTCAGTTGATGAGGGGAGAGATGATCCAAATACCACTAAAACCGATTCATCATCGGACCGCCAGCAGAACGCCATTGAAATGGCGTTCGCTGGCGGGCCGATGATTGCCCAACTTTTAATGCTGGCTTGGTAGCTTTGTACTTTTTCAAGGGATCCGGATCAGTATTGCTAAGAAACCCCATTGTTTTGTTATTTTTCAGGGGTATCAGTAACTCAATTTAAAAGAAGTCTATCTGTACATAATATATAACACAAACCACGTGACATGATTAAACAATTTTTCATAATTGAAAAGTATGTTCTTGCTACTTTAAAGAACCATGCTATTTTATATCGCTGTATCTGGCCATTTGTTCGTGCAGGAATAATTGTGATTCATCCTTCTAGAAGGTAAGCTTTTACCAGTTTCTAGCGAAACAACGATTTTTAGCTTTTTTTGCCATGTATTATTTAACCATTAGGTCACTGTATCGCCATGTCGTTCTATTGGGTGTGGCTTGACAGTGACATAATTGTAGAATAATATATTGTTTGATAAGTTTTAGCAAAATCATTACCCTCGTATGTCTGTCTCAAATGACCTTTGTTTTGTTTTTTCGCCTCAAAATACCAAATAAACTTTTAATATCATTAACCCCTTGTATTCTAATGGATTTTCCCATACATATTGATATAATAAGTATGGGATTGTCTATTTTATACTTAAAGGGGTCACAGCTAGAAGTTTCTAAATTTATGTTGTTTTTATGTCCTCGAAGGTTGTTTTAATCCTAGCA
This sequence comes from Loripinus fragilis, assembly GCA_964019695.1. Lineage (NCBI taxonomy): Eukaryota > Metazoa > Mollusca > Bivalvia > Lucinida > Lucinidae > Loripinus > Loripinus fragilis. The sequence goes on along the minus strand of OZ026514.1, from coordinate 62,648,760 downwards.
AATAGTGTTGACCCTGATGAAATGCAGCATTATGCTGCATTTCATCTGGGTCACCACTGTTTGCCAACGTACCCGTTAGGAGGTTACCAGTATACAAAGGCGCCCGTAGCTTGTTTAGCTCTGGCTAGCTAGATACCTCTGCCACACAGGCTCGATTCTCGATAGCGTCGCTAGCAAGACAATCGATTAGTGAAACAATTATCAAAATAGTGTATCAATGATTATCACCTTCCAGGTTGCGGTGGTTACACAAGGTATTTCCGGGCCGATCGCTGAGAACTGCATTGGCTTACCCACCACTGGACAGTCGCGTCTTAGAAGCAGAATTGCTTAAGTCTGACGTCTATCTCCAGCAAGTATAATTAAAAGACTGGTGGAACATAAATTATCCGTATGAAGTTCTGTTTTTGTACCATAAATATCATATAACCATTGATCAAATGTACGATGTCAATGATTTAGCATTTGTAACGAGAACAAAACAGTCATTTGGAACGGACATATAATGTTGATCAATATCTTAAAAATGTTCAAAATAGTTTAGATTCACTGTCTTTGGAAGGGAATTTGCCACATCCGGTAGTCCAGAATAGATATCTATCCGCCAACGCACTTGGTAGTATACCGTTAAATCTTGCCATCATCTGTAATAAGAGAAATTGAGCTTATGAAATAATGGTTCTTATCACAATTGGCAGAAGTCAAATTTAACACATTCGAATGTGCAACTATCTAATATATATAGATATCTAGTTTTTTTTTTTTGGATATTAAACTTTATCAACTCTTCTGTTCAAGCCAAATCATATTAATATATTGTCCAAAAGACAATGGAGAGCGTCATAAACATTCTTACATAACCACAAATTCTATCTTAGGTTGTTCAGAAGTGAAGAAAAATACCACGTTTCTCATTACAAGACAAATAAAGCCAGCACTCTATTTAAAGTCTGCTAAATTGAAATTAGTTACTTTTACTTTGATTAAATTATCAGGCGATGTATAATAAAGAGTAGAGAAATCATTTGGAGACAAACTAGATGCTAGAAAATCTTTAGATTTAATTCATTTGAATCTCGTCCAAAGTTTTCATAGACCAAAAAAGATTTTATCATGCCTCTCATAAACTTGTTCAGAATATTTTTTCATGGTATTTAATCGGAGTGAGGCAAGAAGTCAAAAGTATAGTCAACTAAGTAGTAGTAAACTGACTAAAATTAGCAATAATATGTGATTTATATGGTATTTTATGACGTTTAGGTAACCAGTACAATGTAGGAAGCTGATAATGATCCTCATTAACAAACACATCAAACTCAGCAGTCATATGGCAGCGATGCCTATCAATGACAGACCTCTGGTCAAGCAAAGTTTGCTCATAGGTTTTAGCACAACTAAGTTCTTGCTTTAGAATGTTAATGTAACACATTCTTCAAACGTCCCAAGCATTGTTAGAAGCCTTATCTATAGGCGCTAACACAATTTCCTATAAAATTCCTAGACCCCTCAAATGTCTAAAAGTTAACTTAGGTTTAGGCGGAAGAATATCTAAATTATTGCATAAAACCTTTTTTCAATAATGTTGTTATATTTAATTTCCAAGTATTAAAAGCATTAGACACAACATGCTCTAGCTTTCACTATCGATTATAAGAATCTTGTAAGGCACCACGACATTTCATGACGTCTATAGACCAAATTCTAGAATCAGTAATAATTTTCAAATCCCTGGGAATGATATGAAAAGAAGGCTGATATCACTAAAGAGTTTTTACATTCTCAAGAATTAGGAAATGTAGTTTCAATATTTATAAAGTTCAATTACTAATTTGCTATAATTAAATTCTAGGTGATTCCATATTTCCAAAAGAATAGAAGAAATAACACATTTATCCTTAATACATGTAAATAAACTGATCAATGAATTTACAAATGCAAATTGATAAAATGCCTAATGTGATAAGTCTCAGAGTCAATATAAGGACAAAAAGCATGTTGAGTATAACACTTTGTAAGAAGTGCTGCTTCATAAAGTCTGAGAGCTCTAGCAGTAGCCTCAATAAAGCAAGAGAGTATGATCAGGAATTACCACAACTACACACCACAGTACCGCGAGGAAGAGCCACAGAAAACTGACTGTCACACAAAATCAGAAAGACAGTTAAAGTAAAGCAACCAATGTCCAAATTACAAAGTGAAGACACATTTTTCTGCTTTATGAAGGATTACCCTGGGATGGCATTTAATCAACAGTCCCCAAGGCCATAGCTTACACCAAATGTCAGTTTAATATATGATTATAAGATAATCAGGCAGATTTAAAGTCCCCCGGTGTTGGGCCTGAAATGGGGTAATTGGTAAAATCAGATCAATGTTACTCTATGTTGAGTAATTGTTTTTGATCTCCATGATATCAAATTTATTTTTCAAAGGTTAAAATAAGTGTTTCAATGAAATATGGGTTTCTCCTAGTTGTATTGGGATATTGGTTCTATAGCGCTATTAGAAAGATCATATTTTATGTGTTTCAACCAACTTAAGAACTAAATTTTTAAAATGGCATCTTCGAATTGGTGAACTAGACTAGTCCATATGAACTATCAATAAATAAAAAAGATACTTGTTTTATCAGACTGCTCCTTTCGTAGCAAGCTGGTCTGCTACTGTTTCGCTTGCACATGCCTTTGAGTTGTTTGGTTCTGACACCCTCAGAGTTTTGCATAAGACAGCAACTCAATCATTTTTCTCTTAAAGTGAGTAGAGTGTTTTATAATCAGAATTTAGAGGTATCAGTGTTATATTATTTCATCAGATTGATAATATTCATAATCAGCTGTATCATCTCATCAGGATATTCATACAAATACCCACAAGCGTTATTAACTGTATTCATGATGGCGTTTAATTTTTTTTTTTAATTTAGCCACAAATAAAAAATAAATCCATAAATAAAGTTTTTTTTTGTCTTATAAGTATGTCACTAGCCCACTCGACAGCATTAATAACAACATATCTGTACCCTTCTAGATAATCACTGTTCTGCTCTGCATATCATACAGGTCAGTAATTTAGATATTACGCAATCAAAAATGTGTCTTTCATTAATTTAGCTTAGAAATTCGAGTGCTGAAAAGCCTGGTTGATCCATATTTATCATTTGCCTCGCATATTAACTGCATTGTTGCACGTTGTGAGATAAACGTTGTCTATCTCACCGCATGTGCCTTTATCAGGTCATGATGATGTTGCACTTTTTGAATGACGTCGCTTATGACGCTGAATCAACTCAAACATCGAAAAGTACGTCATAATCGCTAGTTTGAATAGTGAAACAATGGGTAAGCTGATAAATATAATACCAGGTTCACGTCTTTTGATATCAAGTTTATCAGGCTCGGCTTTGAGAATGCATGTTGAATGGCTCGGCAAGCCTCACAATGTCAACAAGCATTCTAAAAGCCTTGCCTGGTTAACTTGTTACCAAAAGACGCCCACCTAGTATTCTCTATACATACGTACCGCATCAGAGTCATAAAGAGTATCTCCTCCACCAACGACGTTACGTCTATATGGTCGACTGCTTCTAAGAGCGTCTTCTAGAGCATCAGTGACAAGCGCTGTATCACTACAAGCTCCTGTCAAACCCTGACGCAGTGGAACCAGTGGCAGTTCAAAATAATGTCTACCATAAGTCTCCTTCACCTCATCTGTAGCATGCGACCACATCTCTTCCATTTCAGATTCAAGTCTCTTTACCTTTAATTACATACAATGATATTGTGTATATTACTTCTCACAAAATAGCAAATATGTTTGTTAATTAGAACACCAAAGTAAGAGTTGGTGACACCTTCTGGCTTAAGCTGAACAAACATATTAAATAGAGCCAAACCACAGCCAAGGTTTCGAATCAAAACTGCCTATTCGCTGGATATGGTAATATGTAATAGTTATACAAAGTTTTGTCTGCCTTTACGTGGAGATAATTCACGAGCTATAGACGTGGACAACCATGGTATAACTATCAGCATAACCAGCGAGCAATTTTGAACATTGTACATACCACATAGATCAGTGTAGTAATTGCATATTACGAGACATTTCGTACTAAGGATGGTAAGGGTAAAAAATGTGGAGCTGCGGTGCAATGGAAGATGCACTTTTGCAAAACGTATGTGAGTATGATCAAGAAATACCACAATCACACACTGCAGATCAACCCATGGCACCGTGAGAGAGAGCCACAGAACATTAACAGTCACAAGACATCAGGAAGTCAATTAACCTCTCTCTCTCTCTCTCTCTCTCTCTTGTCAAAGTGATTTCAAAACTAGGAAGGATACAAAAGTAATGCATAACAAACAAAGACCAAACACAGAACCCCCACAAACAATCGCAGGTACATAAATCAATGAAACAACAACAAAGTTTTCAAAAAAAAAATGACAGCTTATTAAACAATAAACTGCCTGAAATGCATGTAGTAGTTCTATATTGCTTTCACAATCACTGGAGATGCAAAATATGAAACCTATGCAACATGACATGGTGTTACTTACATGGCATGCTGTACACTTTCAAAGAGAATACGAGGGCTGTTCAAATATGAATGCAAGTAGCTTCATAACTTTCGTCACATATATGCTACGACAAAATGTCATACCTTTCTGGAAAGAACTATTTGTCGCCTTTAAAATGGCACCAAACATAAGGAAACACTCACAATTTTTCTCGAGGTACAGACCCTTATATAAAGGCCGCTCCAGTATACTGAAGTTTTTCTCAAGCAAATTGCAACACACGTTTTGGTACATGTGCTGTTATAGTGTCATATCTTTGTAAGTTTGAGACAAAATGGCTCCAAATTTTAGATGCAAGTTTAAGTAACAATCCCAAAGTTGCTTGCAGGAGAACTTTATATAACCCTGTTTCTATCTCGAGTGAACAGGCACGTTTGTGACGTCATTGATTTTATGATAAACGTCATTTTGAGTTATCTACTGGTGATGTTATAATGAACATCGGTGTGTCTTTTTCTTTGCATTTTGCTGAAAACTTGCTAAATATGTCATAAGGGAGTTTTCAAAACGCGCCAGCCTCTATTTACAGAGTTATCATATTTTATATAATTTTTTCAAGCAATTTTCTGTTTCTTAATGACGTGTTTACAATAATTAAAATATGTTCAATCTGTCCAGTCCTCACGACCAGGTGAGTAATCTTATTGTAAATAACGCCTATAGTGTTCAAACTTAAAGTTTACGTTAAAATTTAGAATTAAGTCACAATATTATGAAAACAGAATTAAGTATAAACTCTATAACCCCTTCATTTTAGCCATTTTTGACTTAATAAAGAAATGCTTTTCAGCGTTTAAAAATTACCCACTATCCATCAATAATTTGTAGCAACAACTCAGTATGAGCGATCAACATATTGTCTTTGAGTTAAAACTAGTTTAAATGTTGCTTCGTGCACTTTATTAGAGATACGTGTAACTGAAAACTGCAAGGTGGTGTTTTGTTAACCATTTATTTGCAAACATAAGGAGACTTTAGTGAAAACGATTCGTTGTATTTTAACAAAAGCATGTCGGATTTTCCCAACCTTCACAGAATCATTATATAAGAATATGGGAATACTTCCTTAAAAATTTCAAGAAATTTCACCAGTTTATCGAAGAATTATACGCTCGTCTATATCACTGGCATATGTCCAAGGCATTGGGTTTGTTAGTATACTAACGTGACCCTTATTTAAAGGGCGCTAACTCGATAAGTATACTGTGTATTTCTTTAGATCTGGTGCCAGTTTAAAGGTGACATACAGTCCTTTATAGTAACGTTTACAATTTTGTCGTAGCTTATATGTGGAGAAAGTTATGAAGCTACTTGCATTCATATTTGAACAGCCCTCGTACACACAGTGAAATTTACTAAATATGAAACCTTTGCTAGAAAACCTTTTGATTTTAATTTATTCAGAATTTCACCTGAACTTTTTATGTGTCAAAACTGAATTTTTAACTTTTATATGGACAAATCAGTAGTTGTGCATTCTTGTTATCACTTCTTGCCCTAGCGGTACGTGTTCAGCTAGCTAAACGAACACGCTAAAATAACATCAGCCACGCAACAGATTTTGGGACAGATGGGCACGTTGATTCAAGTTAACTCAGTTCTGTCAATATTTTTGCCTGTCAAAACCGATCAAGTGGCATTTGCAATCAGCGAAGACTTGAGATGAGCCTAAGCTTTTACCAAGTAAAGAAAAAGGCAAAGATAGGGAATCAATACAATCAAGTAGCACACCTGACCCGGAACACCATATGGGAAAGTCATAAAAACACAAGAATAAATCATACACAAGAGAGCCAAGATGTCAGCCCTTTTCCAGCAGGAAGTGAGTTTGAACAGGCAATCCCAAAATAACAAACTGCAGACCAACCCACGGCACCGCGAGGAGAGCCACAGAACATTTATGGCAACAATACATTTGTAATACAATAATAGCAAAGCAACCAGCTTTCTCTTCCTCTTAAAGATGATTGCAAAACTAGAATGAACTCAAAGTAATGCACAACAAAACAAAGACAATCACAGAACTCCCACAAACAGTGGGAAGTACATTAACAATAGATCAACAACAACAGAACCACCACCCTAGAACGGACAGCAGCCCAAGCCACCGGGAGGGGGGCTTAAATGCATTTTACTAGCGCTAAATCTTCGCCCTAGACTCTGTTGTTGTTAAAGCACAAAATTGTTTATCTCCCGTGGGGGCTTCCTAACTAATGTTATGTATCATCACATAGAAACAATCAAATCAAATTAACACAATATGATGATACAAAGAAAAGGTCTCATGACTCACAGATGATTAGCGCTTAAGAAAATCTCAAGTTGAGCTATGGTGGGCCCCGCCAAAGACAAGGCTGCAAGGAACATACAAGACAGCATAACAAAGACAAACATGATACGTCTCAGAGTGAATCATAAATAACAAAAAGGATCCACAAAAGAAGAACCACCTTGGAACAGCCAGCAAAAATATCACTGGAGATGTTTGGTTCGCATGGAAAGTCTAAGAAGTATTTACTGTTTGTTCATTTGTGAGCATGAAAATATTCTAAGTTTATACATGTAGCCAGGGATGACTGGTCAGCAAATGTAATAGTACACGCGATCCCTGCAACCAGTGGAGACTAGTCTTCGCTGGGTATAGGGATCAAATATACAATTGCATTTGGGACTGTAACATGAAACCTGCTCATGTCTGGCCTTAAATTATATGTGTTTGTTTTTATCGTCCCATCAACAGCTAGGATCATATACGGACGTATTGCCCAAAAACGACAGTATATTTGAATAAACGCCTAATTCTCACAACGTGTCTAATATATTATCTCATCGATTGCCTCTCATATTGACTGCATTGTTGCACGCTGCCTGATAGATGTTGTCTGTCTCACAGCATGTGCCTTTATCAGGTCATGATGACGTTGCACTTTTTGGATGACACCGCTAATTACGCTGAATCAACACAAAAATCGAAAATAACGTCCCAATCGCTAGTCTGAAGAGTGAAACAATGGGAAAGCTGATAAGTAGAATACCAGGTTAGCGTCTTTTGATATCAAGTTTGTTATCAAGCCTCGCGATGTCAACAAGCGTTCTCAAAGCCTTGCCTGGTAAACTTGATATCAAAAGACACTCACCTAGTTTTCTCTATATATACCTGTTCTGGGCTGACAATCGCTGTTGCGGTACCATATCTGCCTGGCTCTACTAAAGCAACTTTAACACCAAATTTCCTCATTTCCAGCCTTAAAGTATCGGCAAAAGACTCCAGGGCGTGCTTTGTTGTGTTGTATGCTGGTGAACCTGGCATGTTGTATAAGCCACGAACACTGGAATTTATGACAACTGTCCCTACCAAGTATAAACGACTTTTATAAATAGTATATTAATTTTCTAAATTTCGATATATAGAATAATTATATTCAAAATAAAATTCTTTAAAAATTCATTTTTTCCCTTATATATTGGCTTAATTTCCGAATAATTGCTGGTGCTTGTAGAATACCCCATATGACAAAACCATATGGCCACTGAGCTTTTAAGAGGTGTCAATCATTTTCACAGTTTATTAGATATGCCAATCAAATTAGAGATAAGCCTTAAGAGCTCCTGCTTGAATGCAAGTCAGAAAGTGCCAAAACTGAGGCTAGTTCTTCCTTATATCCTGTTTTTAAGACTTTTTATTGATTGAAACTACGTTTTTGTACTATATACAATATTTCCCTTGTGACAAGGGTTTAAGTGTCAAACCTAACTAATGTATCATCACAGAGAAACAATCAAATCAATTTAACACAATATGATGATACATTGTACAAAGAAAAGGGCTTATAATTAACGTTAAGCAATCAGCTTTCTCTTATGTCTTATGGCTATTAGTACACGCGCTGATCAAGACGGGGGACAGGGGGTCCGGACCCCCCCCCCCCCCCCACCCCGAAAAATAACAAAACTATAGGGTTTTTAGCAATACTGATCCGGATCCCCTGAAAAATCACAAAGCTACCAAGCCAGCATGCAATGTTGGGCCACCATCGGTCTGCCAGCGAAATACCATTTAAATGGCGTTTCGCTGGCGGGCCGATGATGGCCCGGTTTAAGTGCTATTTGGATCCTCTCTCCCCTCACAAAATAAACGTTGTCAAAGTTTGACCCACTCTGGCAAAACTTTCTGGATCCGCGCATGTAGTGTTCTGTGACTTGCTCATGATGCAGTGGGTTGGTCTGCAGTGTGTGATTGTGGTATTTTCATATTATACTCACTTACTTTTTCTCTCTTCCTCGGCACTATGATTGCTTATATAATGTCTACGTTCACAACTTAAAAAGTGTATCCTTGGATAAATAAAAAAAAAGTCATTTGTAATAAGAGGGCTGTTCAATGAATACCGACCAAACACAAAAGTTTCTATAACGATAAATAAGTACCTTTTGATTTTCTGACAAGAGGAAGGAATGTCTGTATGAATCTGACAGCTCCCAGGAAGTTCACTTCAAAGCATTTCTGTATGAGGTCAATAGTCAACAATTCACACTCTCCCATAACCATCCAACCAGCGTTACTGACCATTCCACGTAATCCTTGATAGCAAAAAAGAAATGAAATATGAGCTATGTAATAGTTATACCATGGGTTGTCCGCCTGTACGTGGAGATAATCCACGAGCTTTAGCGAGTGGATTATCTTACGTACAGGTGGACAAACATGGTATAACTAATTTATACCACCTACATCAGTGTAGACCTTGCACATCACGAGATATTTCTTGCTAAAGTTGGTAAGGGTGGTATAACTGAAAGTCCTCGAGTGTTACTTTGGACATTATGCGTAGTTAAATAATCCTAAGACAGTGGTCCATCAGTCCTTTAGCTACATCGAGGATATTTACCTCAGAGAATATTTCATTGAGTGCGTTGAAAACATTGGAATGTTCACGAGTCCGAAGCACGAGTGAAGGCTAAGAGTAAACTAATCAGTTGTTTTTGACAAGCTGTTCGAGCCTAATCATAAGCTGTAAGGGTGACGGAATAGAAGTAATTGGTCCAACAGAGTTGATTTATTTGGTCTTCATTGGAAAAGTAATAAGCGTTTTGTTGGGGTTTGTTGAAAGATAAAATTCAACCATGCAACTACCAGCTTAGCAAAAGCATAGTTCATGAAATCAAATTTGGTGATATAGTTGTCATGTAAATATAAACAGTTTGTTATATAGTGACATGTTTTTTAATACTGATTAGCAGTTTGAGATGTTTAAAACAGACAATGCCAATGGGCATGATACTATTTCATATTGGTTTCCTTATTTTACTAGCATATGTTGTTGGTACATATTGGAATTGCCTCACTCAATGTGAACCTACAACATGTCAATTCAATAATTGGGTGTTTTTCACCGTAAACTTTTTTCACAAACTTCTTAACTATTTTTTAAAAGGCTCTTACGTGGTATGGGAAATTAACATGTGAGTCTGCCCACGCTTGGATTTTGAAAATATTATGTTATTTAATTGTCTGGGGTATAACTTTAATATTTATGGTGCGTTTGAGTTTTTATGCAATTCCATTGCTAATTTATGACGTCATGAATGATATCACTATAATACCTTAGGGTAACAAGTTATAATCATTTCTTAAGTAATTGACATATCATGTAACGGGCGCAGAAATGTTTTATTAAATAGCTATATCATTGATAAGTTCGCTGTTACTTAAAATGGCTTTGTATATATTAGGAAATTGGGGGGGGGGGGCATTCATTTTTATAGCATGGTACCCCAATTTTCGACTGTAAATTTTGTATTCAGTCAAATTTTGAATTAATTTTTTTACGCGTTGCGGTCTTTGTCAAGATACCATTTCAACATATAAAATATCCATATATGTTAAGAATATGTAGACCAAATTTCATGAAATTCAAGGACCAGAAACATATTTTTTCAACTTGATGTAAACACGTGGCCCTAATTTATCGAAATGTAAAAAATACAATGATTATGTTTCAGTGTAAAACATACTTGAATACTTGCTTAGTTTGAATCACCATGCTAGTACGTTTATTGGTAGAAGTTGATATGTACAGTGTTTTTCCCTATTATGGATTGGCAAAGAAAACGCAATATTATTTGATATTAAGTGCCACGATTCTTATTTAATGAAGTGCTTACATACTAATATTACCCAAAATAATACAATATGGTGACATCTTTACTTACCACATCTTGTTTCTAACGTTAAAACTACATCTAACCAATGGTACACTTAATATGTAACATTATTAAGAATTTTAATTCATACAGAAGAGAAACATTATGACAAGTCAGTTCATACAGGAGAAGAACCTTATATCTATGATTTTATAATTGTAAGCCTCATTAAAAAACCTGGTTCACAAGAATAGCCCCCTGTTAAGCCTATTGCTTGCTTAAAATTAACTATTTTGGTCACAGAGAAATCTTGGCCCCAAAGGTATTGCTTATTTAATGCTTAAATCTTTTCTGATCATTCTGTTCTGTAAAACTGATGCTGATTTCCATCAAATAGCGACATTTATACTTAAGCTGGCTGTATATTCTAGGCATACAATTTCGTTTTGGACCTCATTTAATCATGTAGAACACTGTTCTGTGATACCTTTGATAAGATTCTGTTACACTTAATCCTGGTAATGGCACCAAAATTTGGTTACTCTATTTTATTTGGGATGTAAAGGAAATATTTGGTCTTCTTGTTTTCACACGTTTATTGTTATGATAATATGTTTCTTAAACAATATCATTCAGGGCTTGATGAAGTAATACAAATTGTCTTGGCCCCATGGCGCCATGACATGGGGCCATGACCTTCAGCATTTCCAACCAGTGAATCATTTTAAATTGTCGAAACATGTCTTTCTTTAAGAAAAGATTTAAAAACAACCTCCATCTGTCGAGTAATTGATTCATTTCAACTAAATAATTAATTTTGCTAAAACTGACCTATACTGATAAGAGGTTGGAAATGACAAAGTTACCGGTTTGGGATTTTCATGAAATTAAGCTCAGATCAGCAAGATATATATGGCATGTTTTTGTGAAAATATGATATCTTGATAAAGACTACAACATATCTATCTTTTGGATTGAATGTTGAATGTTTTGTAAATTTTTGAGAAAAATATTGAAATTTTATAAACACTTCTTCAGAAAACGTAAACCATAATTTATCCAAATGGATTTGTGGTATTAATTTAATGCCTATGGTATTTTGGATTCAATCTAGATGACAAATCATAGAAATAAACAAAACAATAGATTAAGGACATATAAATTTAGAGATAGGTACCACCATAAAGGGGGAGTACGTCAGGGTTGCTTCCTAAGCCTTATTCTTAACTATCTAATTCGATAAATACATTTTCATAGTTTGTATATAATGAGTTCTTAATATGCAAAGTTTAAAGAAATCCATGCGTGGGCACAGATGAAAGTACACCTTTCAGGATAATGAGCATGTAGAAATGAACAAGTTCTTGTGTAGTTTGGCATGCACCTGGATGACAATAATAGATAGCCAATTTTATATTATTGACAGCTTATCTTTAGATGTTTCATTGGAATGAAATGCTAAATTGGTGGTTACCTTGTTGTAAGTAGTTCTGGCTTGCTACAGTGAAAAGATGTAAATTGTATTAGTCGCTAAGAAAGTCAAAAAACTTTGGACGTTTTTGTCGCTATATATGTATTCCTACGCCTTACGTCTACTTTCTAAATGACCAGTGAATTGGTGTGCTGTTTTCATTGCAGAAAATATTGATTACGTTCATATTTGAAATGCATTGAATTCACTGCTAAGCATAAAATAAGCTTAATTCAGTTTAACCAGCAATCTTTTCACATAAGTTTCATTTAATTTTCTGACTAGAATAAAATGTATTAACATTTTGAAAATCAATTACCAATTAAATTCAACAAAAGCCTCGAGGTAAGTAAACTTTTTTAAGCCAAAATGAGCATGAATTTCAATTGCTCATAAAAGCTAAATTATTGAGACGTATGTTTTTTTCTGCTTATAATTGCTAAAATGCCAATAATTGTTGGCATTTTAACATTTATGAGCGGGATGAATTCCATACTTATCTGAGCTGAGAATGAAAAAAAGTCGAGGTCAGTTTACATAATATACCGCTTCATGAGATTTCCAACAATGTAATATGTGCGACCAGCAAAGCCTCAGATCAGCCTGCCCATACGCGCAGCCTTATCAGAGGCTTTGCTAGTCGCTCGAATATTCAATGAGTGATAAGCTACTGACCGTATATCATTAGGAGTTTCTAAGCTTACCCCTTATCGCGCCAATCACAGCAAAAGTCGTCTGCTTTTCACGTCTGCTGAAATGTTTAAGAAGCCTCTAAGGCAAACAGTGTGGACCCAGATCAGACAGCTCCTTTAGGAGCAGTCTGTTCTGGACCACGCTGTTTGCTTCTATACTTAATTCGTAGACAAAAAGACGTACCATGTTCTGGCAAGTTTTCCACCACGATCCTCAGAGCATTTTGCACACTATCCTCTTTTCTTATATCTAAGGGCACAACAAACATTCTGTCATCTCCACATCCCTTCAGTTTGTCAGCGCCATCACCCTCGGGCTTTAAACATCCGGCAAATACAGTGAACCCGCTTCTGTGTAACTGCTTTGCCAGATCATGACCAATTCCTTTAGAAATGAGTAAGCAGTCAGATTTATAAGAGTATATCTTAAGTGTGAGATGGGAAAGAAAAATCCGTCCCGAGGATCGCCGTTTGGCATCACGAGGCTTGCCGAGTGATGACAAACGGTGATCCCGGGGTACGGGTTTTTCTAGCACATCGGAAAAGGACATAGTAGGCTCCTCTACTAACATCTGATATTTTGTCCATCTACAACTCTTTGCCTACTGGGTAATTTTTCATGCTTTTATCGTCTGTTGATTTCTTCTTCTTCTTCTTCTTCTTCTTCTTCTTCTTCTTCTTCTTCTTCTTCTTCTTCTTCTTCTTCTTCTTCTTCTTCTTCAGGAATGCCATCAGAGTGTCGACTAGTTTGGATTAATACTTTGTAAATGAGTAAAGCAGTAAAATTAATGCAAAATAATTAAATGTGCTGTGGAGCTTTTCATCCTTTCACTGCATCAAAATTACTAAAGGGTGTGAGCCCAGAACAGGGTGCTTCCTATGTTCTGTACAAGGTCGAAATGTTTGTCTGCAATTTAATGTAAATATGACCAGGTGATCAATTTCTACTGATGGTGTTAGTACACAATTACAGTCTTCAGGGAAAATAGTACCTTAAGAAATTTAGCACTTGTGGTTCCTGTGCCCTTTATGGCGTAAATGGGTGCCTTATTCGACTTTAAATGTGCATATGATTAAACGTTATACTATGTTTGTCATGCTGATGCAGAAAAAATGCATCTTTGTGTGGACTATTTTGTCACAGACTCCCTAGCAAACTCCCCATGTAACGTATGACGCCGGTCGGATTTCAGCTTGAAATTTTGACTGTCCCTCAAAGAACGGAGAATGCTGAGAAAACCAGATTATCAAGGTAGGTTGTCTTAGTCATTTTTGAAAGGTGAATGACCGATCTTGCCACTCACAAAGCATTGTCCTGAAATATTTGCAGATGCTCGAATTCTGCCTTTTTACATGGAGTTGAATGGGACCGATTACTGCATTCTCGCGAGACCTGACGATACCTCATCTAGATCTCTCGCATTTCGCCCTTTGCATCATGGGTAACTAGCGATATTTGGCTAGTCCCGTTCAATTCTCGCACTCCGGTAGTGACAGAATTAATTGTTAAAATAGCAAAAAAGTTAAATTTTTGACAGTTTATCATTTCTCATTTAGTCAATATTTTCAGAATGTAAAGCCCTGAGTCATGCAAGCAGTGATTGCATAATATATTTTAATAAGAATGGCGGTTCAATCCCAGTGTGCACTGAGCGAAAGGCGACAGGTTAGTTCGTGCTAGCGGACTTCCTGTACGAGAATGCGATTACTGATGAAAGGGTTATGGAATGATTTTAAGTAGACAGTCTAGAGACAAGATGCCTCTGTACTTTAAAACAATCACTCTGCAGTAAAATTACATATATCAACACTCTGTCAGATTTGCTTTCAAAATAAACAGCCTATTACAATTGGTAAGCTTGTCGTATCTCCATGCATGTAAAACATGAGGCCAGTGATTGATTAGCTTTGGATACAAGTAACTTCATTTAACAGTGAAGACCCAGATGTAATGCTACATCTGGCGACATTTGATCAGCGTCTGCACTGTTACCCATTGAAGGGCCAGCAATACACATCTGAAAATGTCGTCTGCTAAAGTTGTTGGCTGTATATTAAGTACTAGTTAACATCCCATGTAGATGGAAGATTCAATTGGAACATAAAGGGTCAATATACTTACCTCTTTTTATGTATGTGACTGTTTGTCGCATACTTTGCTGTTTTTATACAGTAGGAACTTATCAAAATTAAGTTAATTTCTGGAACAGTCTAGTCTGGGTTTGATAGATAAAATAGATTCAACAAAAACAAGGCAATGATGAATATATTATGTTTTGCTATATGCATGGGGCTATCTTATAACAGAGTAATTTCTGAATTCAGATGCTGAGCCCAGTTAAATAAACAATTAATCTCAGAGTGTTGATAACACAATTACTGGCGAAATTTATGAACTCGGATCCGAGTTCCTCAAAAGCGCTTGTCTCTCGACTGTAGAGGAGTTAACTTGTTATGGATTCTAACGATATCAGTGGGTCGCTTGCACCCTTAAAGCGCCAATCACAACAAAGACCGTCTGCTTTTGTTGTCTGCAGAAATGTTTTAGAGACCTCTTGGTCAAACAGTGTTCCTTGCAATCTGATCTGGGTCCACACTGGTTGCCTCTTTTTTCAGCAGTCACACTAGTTGGCTCTTTACTAATAAGATTAGCACATATATGCAGCAGACGACTAAAGCAGACGACATTTGTAGATGCATTTAGTGCAGGCGCTTTAAGGGTTAATAAAGCTGGAGTTGGTTAATACGATTAGCAAATATATGCAGCAAACTACTAAAGAAGACACATTTGCACATGCATTTTTGCAGGCGCTTTAAGGGTTGATAAAGCACATTATGTTCAACTTTATATATGAATAAGAGTAAGGCGAAAATAGCCCGTATCTCTAACGAGCGACGACCCGGGTGTACAGCAGCACCAAAGCATTCGCTTATTCGCATACAAAATGCCTGGGAGTAGATGAGGTCTGAAGCCAAAGTATGAGATCTTGTGAATGTTTCACAGGTTGGCTGTGGAATGACTTAGGATGGGTTCAGAAGAGGGGGTTACCATTATTTCAAGTTAATGCCCATTTGAGCCACGTTACAAAAAGAAGATACTGTCTTCAAAGCTTGCGACACGAAAAACCTCAAATGAGTCTGCTCAACTACAGTGACCCTATAGAAACTTGACAACTGTTAAGAGACAAGTGTAGCTTTTTTATGTTAAGACACCAAATAATGCACATGCTGGTCTGGGGAATTATTATTTGAATAAAGGCCTAAATAGGTACCTTCTGAAATGGCTCATTTAAGCTTGATAAGACAAGAGGAGATTATTAATAGGGTCGTATTAGGACATTCACTGGTTAAGAGTTGATTATAAATGGGGTTTCCGAAGGACTATTAAGATGAAGGCCACTTAGATCATGAAAATGGGTCATGTTGTTGGAGCCTATACACAGTCTTTCCCCAGCCAGCAAACAGTCGCGGGCCTCTATCAGCCCACCAGCGAAGCCCCATTCAATGTGCGTTTCGGAGGAGGGCCGATAGAGGCCCGCTTTAAGATGTATGTTGTCTTTCAAGAAGACATATTATCAAATTTTCTCAAGCACTAGAGCAGTTCGATTTATGACTTCACTGCACACATTTGAGCCGTCACATCTGATTTCCAACAATGTGGCATTTTGAAAAGTGTAGACTCGGACGATCCTGGGCAGCCTCTTTTTAAGCTTAGACACTCCAAATCATGTCCGGTCAGTAGCTTAACATTCATAGCATATTCAAGGGACTAGCAAAGCCTCTAATCAGACTGCGCGTATGCGCAGGCTGGTCTGAGGCTTGGCTTGTTGCACATACCTCATTGTTGGACATCCCATGTCACGGCTCATTTGTTTGCTATGTTTTCCCATTAGACCAAAATGGACTCCAAGAAAATTGTACTGGTATTCTCATGCTAGGAACTTCGTTTCATTTTGTTGTTATTCGTAGTATTGAGATGGTTCTTTTAAACACCAAAAACGTATTTAACCCTTAAAGCGCCAAGAAAAATGCATCTAAAAATGTTTTCTGCTGAAGTCGTCTGTTGTAAATAATTGCCTAACATTACTGGCGAATTTAAGCAAACAAGCAAAAAGTGTGGACCCAGAACAGACTGCTCCTATAGGAGCAGTCTGATCTGGACCCACACTGTTTGCCATTGAGGCCTCTTAACATTTCAGCGGACGAGAAAAGCAGACGACTTTTGTTGCGATTGGCGCTTTAAGAGTTAAATTGATTGAAAAGTAAGTCATCACACATAAACTCTTTGCAAGCTGGATAATTCTTTAGCAGAATATTCACTAACCTGTATCACAGCCTGAGATGACTACCCCGTGACCTCTAGGGTTAATATGTTTAATATTCCGTCTTTTTATTTTCACAAGAATGAAATACGCTGCAATAACGCTTAATATATACCAGATGAACGATGAAGTATATAAAACATAAGGAAATGTGGCTAAAATTCCATAAAATGCATACGAGTACAACCGCGTGTCCATCGCGAGATTTTATTGTAAACTGATATGTACTTCACAGGTATTTTACTGTTATCTACCAGTTGAGGATATCTGGAGTGTCGTTTTTTTATTTGATTCTTTACGTCTCATCAACAGTCTTTCAGTTATAAAGGGATGGGCCTTCCTGGGTTGAACCAGTACTAAGCTAGGTCAATGTGTCATGCTCAAGGACACAACGCAGTGACGCCGGTGAGGCTCGAACCCGCGGCCTCTCGGTCTCGAGTCAAGCACTCTACCACTGAGCTAGACTTATTAAGTCCATTCAATTAGATTTTATATTTTCATGGAAACAAGTAACTCTTAAATACATATCTTACTGAATTTTCAAAGAATCTGAAGAGAATTGAATGAGTAAACAGTTTGAAAGAGTAAAGTGCTATTAGAGAAGATAAATTCTTCTTAGTATGATGTGTTAGATTTAGAAAAAAAAATATTTCTACTGTTTGGACGAGTGCCAGTCTATCACTGAGCCACTGCGCTCCCTTCCTCTGGAGTGTAGTATATCCCGGTAAGCATACCAGTGGAGGCGAGCCACTATCGGCCCGCAAGCGAAACGCCATTTGATGGCGTTTCGCTGATGGGCGGATAGTAGCCCAATACTGTATGCTGGCAGTGATATATGTTGCATGGGTTTAAAATCAAAATGCCTAAACAATAAAAATGGTGTAATTATTTCGAAAACTGTACTTTACTATTTGCACGACTTTTGTTGTTTTGTGTTTTTGTTGTTAAATGTGTTGTTGTCGTTTGAGGTATATTTAGTTGTTGCTTATTTGTTGGCTGCTGATATTTTTTCAAAATTAACATTTTTAAGAGGGAAAAAAAACATACCATTTAACGGTTTACCAGTTTGGATCCAGAATAGGCCCAACGTTTTGTCGGGCTTATCTAGTTCCAAGGTGTTTGCGAATGTCTACACCAGAGAGGCCCCCAGGGGGGTCTGTGCTCCCTTGATCCCTGAAAAAAATGCATTGATCTCCCCGTCTCCCTGCAAATAATTGCCTTGTCTCCCTAAAAGTATTTGCCTTTGCTCCCCAAATACCTAAAAATAGTTCAGCTTCTCCCTAAATCCCCAAAAATAGAAACCAATTCTCCCTAAAAGGTATTTATCTTTCCGTTGGATTAAAATCACATACTTAAAAACTGACTATGAAACTATATACGAGCGCATGATTTAATGATAACTTAATATGTTGTCTTATACATGTAAAGACAGGTCTTTTCCATGGAATACATGACATGTAAAAGCCATGGAATGCATGACATATACATTTGTAATTAATTTCAATGAAATGCATAATATATGGCTCATAGTATGAGGCCACCTTTATAATGTTGTTGCTGTACCTGGTAGAGTAGACTTGGATGTTTAGAGATATACCATTCGGTTTTCTTTTTGGGAACAGGGGCTGATTTTTTCCAACAGCCTAAACTAGATTTTTCTAGACACTTTAGTGAAAGCATTTAACTATAAAAAGTCTTTTCTACAATTGCTATTAGTGCCTATACGCTTGTTTAACTTCAGTTAAATCAAGCAAGTATATATCTGGCAAGCATTCTTCAAAAATTCCTTTAAAAAGGGCTAATTACCTAAAAAGTGTGCATACTGGTATTTAATAATTTTCTTCCAATGAAATATCATTTTCAAATGAAGCAGCATATGTATGTTGAATTTATTCTACTCCTGCTCTTACAAACATATATACGAACATATGCTCAACTTTTTTTAAACATCTGCCGTTACGTGATAAACAAAATGCATTGCAACACCATCCAAATAGTTCAGCTGGCACACTGTTTACACTCTATGCGGTTAATTTTCATTATCCTAAGAATTCAGGTAGCACAATGTATATTCTGATCTATTTCTATGAGGATAGTTTTTACTATCCTAATAAGAGTTCAGATGGCTAAATGTCTATTCTCTACTACGTAAATTCCATCTATCTTATGAGTTCAGATGGCACAATGTACGTATATTCTCTATGAGGTAAATTTCAACCATCATAATAGTCCTGATGACACAATGTATATTCTCTGTACGTTCATTTCAACCATCATATTAATCCAGATGGCGCAATGTTTATTCTCTTTGACGTTAATTTCATCTATCCTTTGGGTTAAGAACACACATTGAATATTCTCTATGACGTTATTTGTAACTTTCCTAAGGGTTCAGATGACGCAATGCATATTCTCTACGAGGTAAATACCACACATCATAATAGTTCAGATAACACAATGTATATTCTCTATGGAGTCAAGTTCAACCATCCTAATAGTTCAGATAACACAATGTATATTCTCTATGGAGTCAAGTTCAACCATCCTTATAGTTCAGATGGCACCATATATATTCTTTATGAAGCCAAGTTCAACCATCCTAATAGCAACCAACCAACGAGTTGTTGCCGCGCAGCGGCAACAACGAGGGTTGGTTGCTGTTACGATAAGAGGCTCTGTTCTGTTCTATTCATCTGCTATATGAAGGCCTGATTTCCGTTCTGTCAAAACAGAGTTCCGGTATCTATACGGAGTCGAATCGATCGAACTAAGAACCTTATTCTACCTTTGAAAAATGTGGCGTGATCATCATTGACATTGAAAAAATACAAAAAGTAAAAGTGAATCGCGAAGATGCCAGTTTTGTTGATATTTAACTTGTATTTTAACCATAAGACTGAGGGATTTTTTCGATCACCAGGAGCTTGAACGTTAACGATAGCTCTTTCAAGCAAGCGGCTGTGTAATCCCCATGACGTGACGTCACAATTCTTATAACGTTACGTCACGACGTGATAACGACTTGAGCCAAACGCCAACTGCCACGTGCATCGTCGCGCCTTTGAAAAAGGCGGCATCAAATAAGCCGCGACATAAGATTTCCAACAATGTGATATGTGCGACCAGCAAAGACTCAGATCAGCCTGCGCATACACGCATTCTGATCAGAGACTTTGCTAGTCGCTTGAATTTTCTATGCGTGTTATGCTACTTCCTGAACATCATTTGGAGTTTCTAAGCTTAAAAGGAGGCTCTACAGGCTCGTCTGAGTCTACACTTGTCAAATGACACATTGTTGGAAATAACATATCGCTGCTCAAATTAAAATCCTTATGGTATCCAGTAGGAGCGCTTTTAAAACCCAGAGGGGGGGGGGTGTGGGGGGGTACTCTAATTTTTTTTCATACGTAGGCTCGGACCCAGCATCTACCATTCACCCCCAAAAAAATAACTGGAATTTCGAGCACCTAGAAAATATTTGAAATTTTAGCAACCCCAAAAAGATCCCCCATTCTGTACCTTGGCCTAAAAAAAAGACCCTAAAATGCAGAGAAATGACCCCTAAATATAGAGCAAACAGGGGTATTATCGACACCTTAAGACGGTTTCGATGTTTTGAGGCTTTCTATTGGCTGGAACAACTTTTTTCTCATTGATGATATGATATGCACCATTTGATTGGTCGAAAAAAGATGACTATTTATACGAACTACCGTATTTGATTCCATGACTGAATGTTGTAGCACCTAGGGTAAAGGGGTGCGTTATCGACACCCCCAGAGAGTTATCGACACCTTAAAGCTTTTTTCAAAAAATACAAGCATGAAACAGAGATAACCATTCTATCTCACTAGAATTACATTTAATCAAATTAAAACAACATTTTTAAAAGATCTGAAGGTCTATATTTCATTGTCTGACCGTTTAAATTCAACCGGATGCAATAGACCCACCCACTCGCCCACCCATCACAATAAGAATCGTGGTATTCCAGCTCATCAACCTGAGTGATTGAAGAACGAGATTTTATGGGCATATCACGTGCCATTTATTCCACAGATGACGCAAGATGCTCATTCAAGCGGTATATCTAGTCTACAACGGCATGTGTCGATAACTGCCTTTGCATCAAATTCTGTAAGTGTATTATCGACACCCCTTATAAAATACACTGTATACAGATATTCTGGCTAAGGCGGATACAAAGAAGAAGGGAATTGTGTTCCAAGCACGAGGTATCAAACAGAAATTGGATATCTTAGAATTTGTACATGTGAAACTTCGACACATTTTATCGGTGCTCTTATAGGAACGCATAAGAATGCTTGGATTTCCGTATGTCTGTGTTTTTCTTATCCTGTGAACCTTCAAAAAAGTGTTGTGTAGCTGGAAATGAACATTTCTATGACGTATTCACGATCCAATCAAAATAAACCAATCAATAAACGACGGGTATCAGATTACAGGGGGAGTGTCGATAACATACAGGGGTCGAAATAACCCTGGTTTGCTCTAGTCCAATTTTGTGATGACTCCAAAAAAATATCCTTCAAAATGTTGACCCCCCAAAAATAATGATCCGAGTCTACGTATGTATGAAAATATCAGAGTACCCCCCCCCCCACCCCCTTGGCTTTAAATTAGCTTTCAGGATTATTTATTTCCTTATACTCAGAGCAACGACAATTTACTGAAACACTTTTGTCACTTTTCATAAGGTGTGTTACTAATTGTATCGATTTCTGATATTTGCCTTCTTCCTTACTTTTTGTACTCACACGAGTACCGACTCACAAGAAATACCGTATACTGTGCTATCCTTTCAGATCAAATAATGGTTGGTTGCCCATTAGGTGTGCCTATTTCATATTAGTTCAGATAACACAATGTATATTCTCTATGGAGTCAAGTTCAACCATCCTAATAGTTCAATGTATATTCTCTATGGAGCAAAGTTCAACCATCCAAATAGTTCAATGTATATTCTCTATGGAGTCAAGTTCAACCATCCTAATAGTTCAGATAACACAATGTATATTCTCTATGGAGTCAAGTTCAACCATCCTAATAGTTCAGATAACACAATGTATATTCTCTATGGAGTCAAGTTCAACCATCCTAATAGTTCAGATAACACAATGTATATTCTCTATGGAGTCAAGTTCAACCATCCTTATAGTTCAGATGACACAATGTATATTCTCTATGGAGTCAAGTTCAACCATCCTAATAGTTCAGATAACACAATGTATATTCTCTATGGAGTCAAGTTCAACCATCCTTATAGTTCATATGACACCATATATATTCTTTATGAAGCCAAGTTCAACCATCCTAATAGTTCAGATAACACAATGCATATTCTCCATGGAGTCAAGTTCAACCATCCTTATAGTTCAGATGACACAATGTATATTCTCTATGGAGTCAAGTTCAACCATCCTCATAGTTCTGATGACACAGTGTATATTCTTTATGAAGCCAAGTTCAACCATCCTAATAGTTCAGATAACACAATGCATATTCTCTATGGAGTCAAGTTCAACCATCCTAATAGTTCAGATAACACAATGCATATTCTCTATGGAGTCAAGTTCAACCATCCTTATAGTTCAGATGACACAATGCATATTCTCTATGGAGTCAAGTTCAACCATCCTAATAGTTCAGATAACACATTGCATATTCTCTATGGAGTCAAGTTCAACCATCCTAATAATTCAATGTATATTATCTATGGAGCAAAGTTCAACCATCCTAATAGTTCAATGTATATTCTCTATGGAGTCAAGTTCAACCATCCTAATAGTTCAATGTATATTCTCTATGGAGCCAAGTTCAACCATCCTAATAGTTCAAAGTATATTCTCTATGGAGTCAAGTTCAACCATCCTAATAGTTCAATATATATTCTCTATGGAGCCAAGTTCAACCATCCTAATAGTTCAATGTATATTCTCTATGGAGTCAAGTTCAACCATCCTAATAGTTCAATATATATTCTCTATGGAGCAAAGTTCAACCATCCTAATAGTTCAATGTATATTCTCTATGGAGTCAAGTTCAACCATCCTAATAGTTCAATATATATTCTCTATGGAGCCAAGTTCAACCATCCTAATAGTTCAATGTATATTCTCTATGGAGCCAAGTTCAACCATCCTATTAGTTCAATGTATATTCTCTATGGAGTCAAGTTCAACCATCCTAATTGTTCAATGTATATTCTCTATGGAGCAAAGTTCAACCATCCTAATAGTTCAATGTATATTCTCTATGGAGTCAAGTTCAACCATCCTAATAGTTCAATATATATTCTCTATGGAGCCAAGTTCAACCATCCTAATAGTTCAATGTATATTCTCTATGGAGCCAAGTTCAACCATCCTAATAGTTCAATGTATATTCTCTATGGAGCCAAGTTCAACCATCCTAATAGTTCAATATATATTCTCTATGGAGCCAAGTTCAACCATCCTAATAGTTCAATGTATATTCTCTATGGAGCAAAGTTCAACCATCCTAATAGTTCAATATATATTCTCTATGGAGCAAAGTTCAACCATCCTAATAGTTCAATGTATATTCTCTATGGAGTCAAGTTCAACCATCCTAATAGTTCAATGTATATTCTCTATGGAGCCAAGTTCAACCATCCTAATAGTTCAATGTATATTCTCTATGGAGCCAAGTTCACTCATCCTAATAGTTCAATGTATATTCTCTATGGAGTCAAGTTCAACCATCCTAATAGTTCAGTTGGCACACTATATATTCTATATGGAGTTAATTTCAACCATCATAATAGTTCAGATGGCACAGTGTATATTTTATATGGAATTAATTTCAACCATCCCATTAGTTCAGATGACACAATGCATATTCTATATGGAGTAAACTTCAAAAACCATCCTAATAGTTCAGATGGCACAGTGCATATTCTTCATGGAGTTCATTTCAACCATTCTAATAGTTCAGATGGCACAGTGTATATTCTATATTGAGTGACCTTCAACCACCCTAATAGTTCAGATAACACAATGTATAATCAGTTGAAGTAATTAATTTCAACCATTCTCCTTTTTCATATGGCACAGTGTATATTTTCTATGAGGTTAATTTCAACCATACTAATAGTTCAGATGACACAATATATATTCTATATGGAGTTAATTTCAACCATCGTAAAATTTCAGATGACACAATGTATGTTCTATATGGAGTTAATTTCAACCATAATAATAGTTAAGATGACACAAAATATATATTCTACGAGGTTAATATCACCCATTCTAATAGTTTAGGTGACACAATTATTTTCTCTATGATGTTGATTTCAACCATCCTAATATGACAGATGACAGAATGCATATTATATAAGGAGTTAATTTCAACCAAACTACTATTTCAGATGGCACAATGTATATTCTCTATGAGGTTATTTTCAACTATACTTATAATTCAGATGACACAATATATATTCTATATGTAGTTAATTTCAACCATCCTTAAATTTCAGATGACACCATGAATGTTCTATATGGAGTTAATTTCAATCATACTCATAGTTAAAATGACACAATATATTTTCTCTATGAGGTTAATATAACCCATTCCAATAGTTCAGATGAAACAATTGAAGGGGTCACAGCAACAAGGTACTTTAGTCCACTTTTGGTCAAAATTGAGTTAGCCTCTTTTTCATGTATAAAAAACATTTCCGCACCATATTAACTCCCTTTGGTCATTAAATTTCTATAAAAAAATTGAAATAAATAGGATTATATCATTTTCACAAAGGTGCTAAGTCCAAAATTGGATGTTTATGCATAAAAGGGCCTAACTCCATAATTTTTTTTTCAGATTTATTTCATAGTTTTATTGCCTTATAATCATTTTTATCACACACTGAGCCTCAAATAGCAATATTTCCCTTGCTAGACATTATTTCCCGTCAAATGGAATCGCTAAATTAATTTTATACAACATTAAACCTAGACTATGGACTTAGGACCTTTGTGTCATTGAAATCTGTTCATATTTATGGAATTTAGACAAATCAACGGTTTTATCCAGGTTTTCGCTGTTGTACTCGTAAGAAATAAGTTTTCCACACACTATCATGCATTGTTTTAGTATTAATAGACAGGTCATAAACATTCTGTATGCAATTTTTAAGTTTTATGAAATTTGGACTTAGGTCCCTTGTTGCAGAAACAAAATCGCTAAAATCAAGTTTTTCTCACTTTAAGCAGTTCTTGTTCATTTTTGCAAGAAAAATCTACATATTTTGAGAATTGCCAAAAATTATGTTTTTCGCGTTTTTCTCGAAATAATGAAAAATGGACTAAAGCACATTGTTGCTCTGACCCCTTCAATTATATTCCCTATGATGTTAATTTTAACCATCTTAATAGTTCAGATGACACAATGCATATTATCTACGAGTATAATGTCAAGCATACTAATAATTCAGATGACACAATGCATAGTATCTATGAGGTTAATTTCAAGCATACTAATAGTTCAGATAACACAAGATATATTTTCTACTAGGTTAATATCACCCATTATAATAGTTCATATGACACAGTTATATTCTTATAAGGTTAATGTGAACCATCCTAACAGTTCAGATGACACAATGCATATTCTCTACGAGATATATATCACCCATCCTTTTAGTTCAGATGGCACAATGAGGTTAATTTATTCCATACTGGACTAGTACAAATAAGGATTGACTAACGACTAAGACTAAAGTTTATGACTAAGGAGTGGTGGCGGATTCAACTTATACTTATCAACATTTTAAAACACAACAAATTTGCTACATCTCCAGCTTCTGCTCGTGTGAATAAGTTCCCAAACATCCGTATCATTACTTCCAGTGTATTTCTTAAATAATTTTCGTGTTAATTTGTAATTTTGATAGAAACACATACTAATGGAAACTAGGTCCGCCTTGCTTAGAAATTTATTCATGCGCATACAATGACGTATATATTCACTGTTATGGATAGTTGTACTCGTCTAAAGTACAAATACGTCTAAAGTACAACAACGAAGTAAGTGACACTGATTACAACAGACTCTGTGGTCTAGTGGCTAGAGCACCTGACTCACATACATGTGGTCAAAGGTTCGAATCCTACCTAATACATATTTTTTCTCAAGTTTATTTTTTCGGCTTGTTTTTGGAGCTTTACCTCCACGCCAACAAATTTTCAGTAATGTTGGGACGATTTCCTGTTTTCATAGCTTGAACCAGTAGTGAGCAGCAGATAACGTGTCTTGCTGAAGGACACAATATTGACTGCGCCGGCTGTGAGTCTCGAACTAGCATCCCTGCGATTCCCAGTGTAACGCTCAAGAGGCTTTTTATATATTTCTTTCGTTTTTCACTGGGAATGTAGATTGTGCCGATGTAGTTCCAAAAAATGCGTTTTATGATATCACATAATACATGTAACATTTTATAGATTTAGAAACACTTTCGGATGTCAAAAAGACCTGATTTACAACACACTGATGGGACCGCTGGCACAATCTTCACTGTGCTTGACTGCGAATCCAGACACCCCGTTTTGGTGGAAAATCGTTTTGAAAATGAGCCAAAATCTGACAGAAGGGACCTTCTGGCAACTAAAGTAAATAATAAGATATTTACAAAGAAAGAAAGACCTAGCTATTGTGAACAATTACAGAAAATTTGAAGAGATTATCTTTACAAACAACAAAGATATGAGCGTTTGAACTCGTATAGATGATGCGTTTTACACATGACGTCACTTAACGTTGTTAATGACATTCTGACGTCAACACCATTGTGTCAACATATGACGCTAAAACAAAGACGCTAGGAGCAATATTTCAAGAATGCTCCATGTTTCTGTAAGTCAACCATGTTACTTTATCATTTCAGATAGTCATTGAGGCTGTGGTTACCTGGAACAGTGTAGATATGTTAACCAATTTATGCCTACTGGAGTCTTTCATCCATTTAAACTGACGGACAAATCTGTACTGAATTGTAGGGTGTTTTTGTTTGTTTGATTTGATTCTTTACGTCCACTCAACAATCTTTCAGTTATGCGGGACGGTTCTTCCTGGGTTTAACCAGTACTAAGCTAGGATAAATGTGTCTTGCTCAAGGACCACAACGCAGTGACGCCGGTGAGGCTCGAACCCGCTACCCTTCGGTCTCGAGTCAAGCACTCTACCACTGAGCCACTGCGCTCCCGTATTGTAGGGTGTAACGGCAGTGATATTTAGCTTTTACAGAAATTGTACCTGTGTCATTTAAGCAAACAATGTAGACCCTTTTCAGACATTATTTCATTCACCATCTGCCTTGTGTCTACGTTGGATCTGCACTGTTTGTCAAATTACTTTTTTTGGTGTGCTAGGCGTTATTTTGGCTAACTGACTGTGTTCAAATGTCGAAATGTTGTTTTTGTCTGCGCTGATGGTTTACGCATCAGTCAACAATCTTTCAGTCATATCGGGACGTTTCATGAATTTCTGGGTTGAACAAGTTCTAAGCAGAACATATAAAGTGTCTTCCTAAAGGACACCAAACATTGGCTCCTGGTGAGTCTCGAACGAGTGGCCCTTCAGATACTAGGTTGCTCTTGGTTTTATCGGCGATCTGCAGTAAAAACTATTCAAGTTACTAGAAGTCCCTAGGGAAATATATAACACCACCTGACTCGGCCAAAACACAGAGGCTAGTGTATTTGGGCTTTAACCAGCAAAGGTCTCCGCAATTACATCTTCAGCCAAAACCCCAAATCAAGCTGAAACCGTCCAAATAAGGACTACGACGGCAACACCCATATGGGCGGGACCCACACTAGCCCTGACATGCACCCTCTTTGATAAATGATTGCCAGGCTGTTATAAAGGCAATAGAAATGAGGTCAGAAAAGCCAGTTTCTGTATTTCCTTCAGCTCTGAACAGCTGAGATCCCAAAACACCAACTCTGTCTGTACAAGAGCTCACATGCCCAACTCACAACAGTCTTCCTTGCACCTTCACACTTTTCATAACTGTGTCTGTCAGACAGGGAGTAAAACAGTCTCTGCACACCCGCAACCTGGGCCCAAATATTGCCTTGTATACATCAGCCCTGGTCTCCGCTTAAAAGAAGAAAACACAGTGCACGCACAAACACCAACACACATGCCCATACTATTTTATATGCCAGACGGAGTGATGTGGTTGTAAATGATTTTGTTGATATATTGGGTATGGCGATGCACACAAACACGCGCGTGCGTGCAGACTTAGACTGACCATAGCAATCGCCTAGAGTTATCGAAATATCGGTTATAGAAGTTGAATCTTTGCCTTCCTTTCATCTATGGTTATCCGGCTTCTTCGGTTTGTCATATGCGACTTTAAGCAATGACACTGGCTGCGTATGGCCATAGCTGTTGACGGGACACACACACACACACACACACACACACACACACACACACCGGCGCGAGGTCACCTACCTCTGGAAAGATATCCCTAAACATTTCATAAAAATGCAGCCTCACTCTGTTGTCGTGTAGCTGTCAGTGGTCGGTGCTTACCTCGCGGTGGCATGGGTTTGCCTGTGGTCTATGATTATATGATTTCCTGGTCATACTCATTTTTTTACCAAACACATATGACACTCGAACACTACTTGCTCTCACGTTTACTTTTGTAGGAATAGCTCTTCACTCACATAATTGGTTTGAGTGTAGGCAGTGTTAATAAAACGACCAAATTAGTCGCATACATTATTTACCCTTTATCTACTATTGGCCCCTAAATCCGTGTTTTGCAAACAGTGCAGATCCAGATGCGGCATTTGATCAGAGTCTACACTGTTTGCTAAGAAAAAAAAACGATCGTCAGTGAAAGAATACATTTTTTTTCGAAAAAGAAGTTGTGGTCCCTCAATATATACAATAATTGGCCATCGTTTATTGTATTAAATTGCGCTAATAATATCTAACTCTTGAATAATTTGCTATGTAATCATTAAGTATGGTATTTAATATATGAAACTCTCTGCTGTCACTATTGAAGAAAAGTAACCGTGATGGTCGAGTTGTGTGCTGGGTTGCCACACACAGTAGAGCTGTACTTCTGTCAACGTTCTTCTACTTTGATAAACACATCGGTCAACTGAACGGTTTTTGTTTTGCTTTAAGAAAAATGCATTTTTCCATTGCCCAAACCAAACTTTTTCGATCGTAAAAATGCGTTCTACGATCATGATTTTACGATCGAAGCCCCGTTGTTTTGGAACGGCATATTTTCCTCCAGAAGAAGGTAGATAGACAATAGTCTGTATTGCTGCACGTTTTACATTACCCAACAGTACCTACATGTACGAAAGTTAGTCATTAACAGTTGGTCAATCACGCAATCGCTCGAACTAAAAGTGGATAGTTTTGTTTGATTTGATTCTTTACGTCCCATTAACAATATTTCAGTTATAAAGGGACGGGTCTTCCTGGGTTGAACCAGTACTAAGTTCGGATTAATGTATGTTCTTGCTCAGGGACACAACGCAGTGACGCCGGCGAGGCTTGAACCTACGGCCACATGGTCTCGAGTCAAGCACTCTACCACTGAGCCACTGAGCTCCCTAAAACGTGGATGGAGAACACTTTATTTTAATAATAGCTGTTTGTTTAAACCCCTATCAGTATGGATATACAGCGGTCTCAATAGTGTCTGTCATAAGGCTCGAACCCGTTACCACATGCATACGAGTCATGTTTGCCAGCCACTATACTATATAAAGGTTGTAGCACGCAGATGCTTTTTACAAGTTTAAATTCATTTTCCCCTTCGATACAATTAGTTACATAGTGTACACTATTCTACACAGTGAGTTTGGTTTTTAGTCATTAGTCTATAGTCGTTAGTTTCATCCTTATTTGTACTAGTCTACTAATAGTTCAGATGACACAATATATACACAGCGTCAAAAGTTAAGAACTACTAACTTCGTAGCTATTTTTTTCAGAGCAAGGTTATGTGATGGAAATAAACCTTATAAATATAGATAAATGCGTCATATAGGTTTAAGAAAGTAAAACAATTTTGCTATTTCGCAAAAGGGTGTTATAGTTAGTTCAAGAAAAGGCAAATAAGGGTCATCTTTTTTTCATTGCAACTTTGTGTATGTGACGAGATGTTGAAAGTTTTGTGTGAATGGCAAAAAACATGTTTCAAGATGTTGGGGGTCAATTCTTGAAAATTCCAGACGATAGCGTGAAGCTTTGATAAATCGTCAAAACTCAGGATTTTGAGACACAATCCGAATATCACATGTATTTCTTTTTAATTTTCATTTAAACATTTATGAAGAAATTCACAACAGATAAAGATTTTCCATAGTTAATAAAACGTCTTAACAGTAGTTTGAAAATTGTTTCAGCAAAACTATAGGTGATGCTTAACTTTTAACGCTATGTATATTCACTACGCAGTTAATATCGCCTGATGGCAGTATATTCTATGAGGTTGATATCAAAAATTCTAATCGTTCGGATGTCACAATGCATATTCTCTACGAGATAAATAACACATACCCTAATAGATCAGATGGCGCAATTATATTCTCTTTCAGGTTCATTTCAAACTTCCTAAAAGTTCAGATGAGACTATGCATATTCTATCACTCATTCTAATAGTTAAGATATCACAACGATTATTCTATATCAGGTTATTTTCAATCATCCTAATAGTTCGGATGACACAATGCATATTCTATATGGAGTGACCTTCAACCACCCTTATAGTTCAGATGACACAATGCTTATTCTATATGCAGTGACCTTCAACCACCCTTATAGTTCAGATGACACAATGCATATTATATATGAAATAAACTTCAACCATCCTTATAGTTCGGATGACACAATGCATATTCTATATGGAGTGACCTTCAACCACCCTTATATTTCAGATGACACAATGCATATTCTATATGCAGTGACCTTCAACCACCCTTATAGTTCAGATGACACAATGTATATTATATATGAAATTAACTTCAACCATCCTTATAGTTCAGATGACACAATGTATATTATATATGAAATAAACTTCAACCATCCTTATAGTTCAGATGACACAATGTATATTATATATGAAATTAACTTCAACCATCCTTATAGTTCAGATGACAAAATGTATATTATATATGAAATAAACTTCAACCACCCTTATAGTTCAGATGACACAATGTTTATTATATATGAAATTAACTTCAACCATCCTTACAGTTCAGATGACACAATGTTTATTATATATGAAATAAACTTCAACCATCCTTATAGTTCAGATGACACAATGTATATTATATATGAAATAAACTTCAACCATCCTTATAGTTCAGATGACACAATGTATATTATATATGAAATAAACTTCAACCATCCTTATAGTTCAGATGACACAATGCATATTCTATATGGAGTGACCTTCAAACACCCTTTAAGTTCAGATGACACAATGCATATTACTTATGGAGTGACCTTCAACCACCCTTATAATTCAGATGACACAATGTATATTATATATGGAGTGACCTTCAACCACCCTTATAATTCAGATGACACAATGTATATTATATATGGAGTGACCTTCAACCACCCTTATAGTTCAGATGACACAATGCATATTCTATATGCAGTGACCTTCAACCACCCTTATAGTTCAGATGACACAATGTATATTATATATGAAATAAACTTAAACCATCCTTATAGTTCAGATGACACAATGTATATTATATATGAAATAAACTTCAACCACCCTTATAGTACAGATGACACAATGTATATTATATATGAAATAAACTTAAACCATCCTTATAGTTCAGATGACACAATGTATATTATATATGAAATAAACTTAAACCATCCTTATAGTTCAGATGACACAATGTATATTATATATGAAATAAACTTCAACCACCCTTATAGTTCAGATGACACAATGTTTATTATTTATGAAATAAACTTCAACCACCCTTATAGTTCAGATGACACAATGTATATTATATATGAAATAAACTTAAACCATCCTTATAGTTCAGATGACACAATGTATATTATATATGAAATAAACTTCAACCATCCTTATAGTTCAGATGACACAATGTATATTATATATGAAATAAACTTCAACCATCGTTATAGTTCAGATGACACAATGTGTATTCTATATGCAGTGACCATCCTTATAGTTCAGATGACACAATGCATATTATATATGAAATAAACTTCAACCATCCTTATAGTTCAGATGACACAATGTATATTATATATGAAATAAACTTCAACGATCCTTATAGTTCAGATGACACAATGTGTATTCTATATGCAGTGACCTTCAACAACCCTTATAGTTCAGATGACACAATGTATATTATATATGAAATAAGCTTCAACCATCCTTATAGTTCAGATGACACAATGTATATTATATATGAAATACACTTCAACCATCCTTATAGTTCAGACGACACAATGTGTATTCTATATGCAGTGACCATCCTTATAGTTCAGATGACACAATGTATATTATATATGAAATAAACTTCAACCATCCTTATAGTTCAGATGACACAATGTATATTATATATGAAATAAACTTCAACCATCCTTATAGTTCAGATGACACAATGTGTATTCTATATGCAGTGACCATCCTTATAGTTCAGATGACACAATGTATATTATATATGAAATAAACTTAAACCATCCTTATAGTTCAGATGACACAATGTATATTATATATGAAATAAACTTAAACCATACTTATAGTTCAGATGACACAATGCATATTATATATGAAATAAACTTCAACCATCCTTATAGTTCAGATGACACAATGTATATTATATATGAAATAAACTTCAACCATCCTTATAGTTCAGATGACACAATGTGTATTCTATATGCAGTGACCTTCAACCATCTGAATAGTTCAGATGACACAATGTATATTATATATGGAGTTAACTTCAGCCATCCTTATAGTCCTGATGACACAATGTACATTATATATGAAGTTAACTTCGACCATCCAAATAGCTCAGTGTATATTCTTTACCAGGTGAATACCACACACCCTTATCGTCCAGGTGACACCATGCATATTCTCTAACAGATTAATATCACCCATTTTAATAGTTCATAATGCACAATGCATATTCTCTGCCAGGGTAATATCACCTATCCTAATAGTTCAGATGATATAATGTTTTTTCTCTTAGAGTTTAATACCACCCACCCTAATTGTTCAGATGACGCAATGTATGTTCTCTTTGAGGTCAATATCACCCATCCTAAGAGTTCGGATGAAACAATATATGAGGTTGATATCAACCATCCTCTTAGTTCAGTTGACAATGTTTATTCAATTAAAGTTAATTTCAACCGACAGTAGGTGTTTATATTCGATAATATAACACCACTTAAAGCTGCATACTCTGTAACTATGAACATTTTTCAAAAAAAAATATTTCCTTTTTAAATCATTTGTAAAAGTAGAATTAAGTTATGTTGTCTCAATAAATCTAATTTCTACAGCTGAAAACTGCATGGAAAAGTGAATTATCTTATAAAAACAGGTGTTTTTTCTCTTGTTTGTAATTATTTGCGTCCCTCCAATAATTCTAGACAGTTATATTTTAACATAAATGCTGTTGTTTTGGCACTAATAATTTGTTAATTATTACGAAAAAGGTAAAATGTATACATGAATTTTAGTATTTTTACTGTGTTCTTGAAAAATAGAAACATTTTTTCTAAAATGAAAATATCAAAAGTTACAGACTATGCAGCTTTAAGATGTCAGATTACCTATTACTTTAATATTACCTATCGCTTAATTTTAATATTTAACAATGTTTTGTTCCTGTAAGCTGCTGAATTAGTCTCGTCTGAATCGATTAGTGCTATTCAAAAATATGTTATAGTTTTGGATGAAAGTAAGAGAGGGCAAAGATCAGGAATCGATACAATCAAGCACCTCACCTGACCCAGGATACCAATGGGAGAGTTACAATTTCACCATTACACATCACAAACGAGAGCCAAGAAGTCAGCCCTTTCCAAGCTGGTGACCACAAAGCATTAATAAACAGACGCGCACGAAAGCATAACAAAAGAAAGTCAGAAATAACAGAAATGATCCACAAGAGAAGTACCGCCTTGGAACGGTCAGTAAAAATATTTTACTGGAGGGCTTAAACCAGTTTCACGGCGCGCCAACCTAACCCTTTCTTCAGATGTGGATCAAGATACATAGATGTGTATTCAGAATCCTACTCAGTTGATGGGTGTAAAGATCTTATTTTAGGGACAACAGAAACAAACGAGATAAATAGAAAAAAACAAACACCATACCTTGCTGATGATAAAGGGTACACCACCCAGGACTTTAGTTAAGAATGAGTAACAAAAATTAAGAATGCGTAACGAAAATTTAATTTCTTATTTCTCAATCAAACCATATGTTGTGGGTACTCAAAAGAACCGTCTCAATGAGTACCCAAAACATATGTTAAAACTGATGGGTAAGAAAATATTTACAATTTTATGCTGATTTTTTTGTTTATCTAAACCTGTGCCATCTTTACAATAAGCAGCTCTTACCTTTTAAGACATATCTGACTGCTAATTTTAGAGGTATCTTATCAATAGCATAAATGTGCTCTAATTATTCATATGTGCCATGTAGGTTCGCTATTTGATAACAGAGTTGAACAATGTCGTTGTTCGTTGTGTTTCTTCGGTTTGTGTACTTATTAGGATTAGTGTTTGTTGTTTATAGCGTTGTGACATCGTCGTTTTTAGCATACATTGTTTGTGTCTGTGTTCTTTACATTTGTATGAATGAAATACAGAAGAGAACCATAGGGAAAATTCCGGTTCAAGGACAGGGCATATACATTACCGGCTGTGACACAGGTAAATATTACCATTTATCTATATAAGACTGACTTCCTTTTTTATGGGAATGGGCAACTATAAAGGCAAACAATGCAGTATCATTTTCTGCTTTGATGAATTTCAATTCTTTTGTGGATCATTTGTGTTATTTATGTGTTGTATTTCTCATGATTCCGCGTCTTTCCATTGTTGCCTTGTGGTCACATGCTCAGAAAGGCCTGACCTCTTGGCTCTTGTTGGTGATGTTCATTCTTTTTGTTACTTTCCCATGTGGTGTCCTGGGTCGGGTATGGCGCTTGATTTTATCGTTTCCTGATCTTTGCCATCTTTCTTACTTTGTCCGTTTGACAAGTATGGAAACTGTGATTCGGCATATTCATTTTCTCTGTTTAAATCATTATGTTATGGTCTTCAGAACCTCTGCACATTCAAAACAATTTATATGTTATATCAACAACAAAATCTGGGCCGAACAGAGGTTCAATATTTGATTCTGATTTTGGTTGACTTTGGTTGTTGTCTGCATAAAGGTGGTGGTTCTGTTTTTGCGCGGACCAAGGGGTGATCAGGGGTCCGGACCCCCCCCCCCCCTGAAAAATCATAAAAAATAGGGTTTCTTGGCAATGCTGGTCCGGATCCTCTATAAAATCACAAGCCACCAAGGCATAATTCAATGTTGGGCCATCATCGGCACGCCAGCGAAACGCCATTTAATGTTAATGCGTTTCGCTGGCGTTTCGATTATGGCCCGCTTAAAATGGCATTTGGACCCTCCCTCCCCTCATAAACTGAAAGAAAGAAAAAAACGTTGTCGAAGTTGGACCCCTCTGACAAAACTTTCTGGGTCCGCGCTTGTCGTTGCTCCCCCTCCTCAAACCTTGTATATGTATGTGGAGTTTCATGTCTGGTGCAATTTTATCCCAGCTTAGTACTGGTTCAACCCAGGAAGAACCGTCCCTGTTTAACTGAAAGATTGTTGATGGGACGTAAAGAATCAAATCAAACAAACAAAATGTCTGGTGCAAGCTAGCTTGTTTCCGCTTGGTGCCATGCGACCGCTGTTTCTGAAAAGTGTGGTATTCCCATGTCATATTCACTTGTTTTTAGTTGCTGCTCATGTTTTAATACATCCGAAAATTCAACAACAAATGTTATGGGACCCATTTTAAAGTAAATACATTTGTCTCCGTCAGTGCACTGACGCTGCAAAGGGCCTCTTACAAGGTATCGGAAATTAACATGGGAGTCTGATTGATTGCCTGGGGTATGACTTTTATATTTATGGTGCATTTGAGTTTTCATTCAATTCCATTGTTAATTTATGACGTCGTGTATGATATTTCTACCAAGCCTTAGGGTACCCTGTTATAAACATTTCTACAGTAATTGCTATATCATGTAACATACGCAGAAATGTTTTATGAAATAACGATATCATTGATAAGTTTGTTGATACAGTAAATGGCTTTGTTTGTATTAGGCTAGTGGACGGGCATTCATTTTATGCCATGGTACCCCAATTTTCAACTGTATATTTTGTATTCAGTCAAATGTGGAACTCAAATTTTAACACGTTGCGATTTTTGTCAAGATACCATTTCAACATAAAAACTGTCATTATATGTTAAGAATATGTTGACCAAGTTTCATGCAAATCAAAGACTGGTAACATATTATTTTAACTTCTTGTAACACATGGTCCTAATTCATTGAAATATAAAATATACAATAATTATGTTTCAGTGTAAAACATACTTAAATACTGACTTAGTTTGAATTACCATGCACGTATGTTTATTTGGTAGAAGTTGATATGTTCAGTGCTTTTCCCTGTTATGGATTGGCAAATAACATAAAACTAAATTTTGATAGTAAGTACCACAATTCTTCTTTAATGAAGTAATTATACAATAGTATTACCTAAATTGATACAATATGGTGACAAGACTACTTAACGCATCTAGTTTCTAACGTTAAAATTATATCTAACCAATGTTACACTTAATATGTTACATTATTAAGAATGTAAATTCATACATGGCAAGTCAATTCATACAGGAGAAGAACCTTTTATCTATGATTTTATAATTGTAAGCTTCATTAAAAACCAACTTCACAAAAGTTACCCCCTGTCAAACCTATTGGTTAAAATTAACTATTCTGTTCACAGAAACTCTTGACCGCAAAGTTGTTGCTAATTAAATGCTAAAATCACCTCTGTTAGTATGATATCTTGACAAAGAATAGAACATATATTTATCATTGAAATTGAATTTGGATTTTTTTTTTTTTTTGGTAAATTTTTAAGAAAAAAAAACAAGAATTTGTATGATTATTTCTTCAGAAATCGTAGACCATAATTTAACCAAATGATTTTGAGGTATTAATATAATGCATGTGGTGTTCTGGAATCAATCTAGATGACACATCATGGAAATGAATAAAACTATAGATTTAGGACATCGAACTTTAGAGACGGGCATCACCTCAAAGTTAGAGTGAGTCAGGGTTTACTTACTATTTTTGCTTCCTAAGCCTTACTATTGGCTATCTAATTCAATAAATATATTTTCATAGTTTGTATATGTTGATTTATTGATATGCAAAGTTTAAAGAAAATCCATGCGTGGGCACAGGTGTAAGTACCCCTTTGAATAATTACACTAGACTTGCAAAGAGCTACGCGCAGAGGATTATATTATCCCTCTGGAGCAAAAAAAAAATAAATTGACTTTTCACCAATTATAACAATAAGGTAGAGGTATTTATTAAACTTTTTCCGCTGCTGCAGTAACAGAGAATGACCGAAAAAAGAAACGGTCATTTTTGGACCAAATTATTATCAATATGAATCTAATCCGAAGACCTTTTTCCCCAAAAATAAGATACCAGCACAGCTAAATGCTCCCCCGCTCCCCCCCCCCCCCGCCAAAAAAAAATAATAATACTAATATGTCGTTTTTCGTGGTAATAGTTATCATCTTAAAATATCCTCTTTTTTGTATTTGCTTGTTCTCTATGTTAATTTCTCTGTCAAAGTCTCGAATTTGGTCCAGAATCGCCTAGCTTTTTGGTGGCCATTTTCTGTTACCATAGCAATGGTAAAAGTCACTTTTACGCCTTTTTTTATTATTCTAATAAACCAAACAAAAGATCATGATTAAAAACAATTTTAAATTTTTGAACTCATAGGAGAGTAAACCTTAAATGAACTGTGCCATTTTGAAGTCAGTTTTTTAGTATATACATATTTTATTGCCATAAATTACACATATAGGGTTGGGTCCCAAGTTCGCGCAACATTAGTTACACCTTCAAATCCAGTCTAAACATGTGACATTTTGAAAAGGCGTCATCCATAAAATCAAAAGAAAGAAATGTACTTGTAAATCGTGTTCTAAAGAAGAAATGTTAAATACAAATAAACTTCACACTTTGAAATATACTTAAGGAATAAAAACGCAACAATCACATTAATTAATTTCAAACATTAAATGCAACGCAAGTCTGATGTGTGAATGATATTATTTCATGAAAGCAGGGTGTATCCGTCACATTACAGTAGGTTAAGCCAATACATTGATTACGTATGCCTGCTAGTATGCGCGTAACCATCCTGATCCCCAGAAGAAAACTGCGAGCCATGGTAAATAAAAGTCAAATTTCCATCAAAAACCGGTTTATTGATTACAAAACCCTTGGAATGAACTTGTGGATCAAAGAAATTATCAGCTAGCAACCTTACATTTTGATTTAAAACGTTTAACGACATTAATGTCAGACCGAATATTGCGTTAAATGCGTTAAAATTCTATCCCGCTTGTTTTTTATTCATTAAAGTACATTTTCTGCATGTATTATGACGGTATTCAATTTTATTTACTGTTGAGTCCTTATCTTTGCTTTATCTCCTTGTTATATCTTGATTTATATGTTCTAGGAGATGATGCATTGATAAGTTAGGGGTCTTTCATGCAAACCAAATATTTATGTGTCTTGATCCAAATCTGAATTAAGGATGAGGTTGGCGCGCTGTGAAACTGGTTTAAGCCCCCCAGTAAAATATTTTACTGACCGTTCCAAGGCGGTACTTCCTTTGTGGATCTTTAATGGGTTTTTTTCTGTCTTATGTTTGCTATGCCTTTGTGCGCGTCTGTTTATATGTGCCTTGTGGTCACCTGCTGGGAAAGGGCTGACCTCTTGGCTCTCATTTGTGGTATCTCACTGTGAGTTTGTCACTTTCCCATTGGTGTCCTTGGTCAGGTGTGGTACTCGATTGTATCGATTCCTGATCTTTGCATCCTTACTTACTTTTAGAATGTTAGACGTCGATAAAATTTGCATTCTGACGGGCCAACAAATATTACCCAACATGCAAAGACTTAATGGGGACGTTTTCAATGATACTTCAGGCTTCGGTCATGAAATTGCTGTAAGATTGGACGAGCTGGGATTTACTGTGTTTACTAAATGGTGTGTTCAATGCTACTTCAGAATTCGGTTATAATATTGCTGTAAGATTGGGCGAGCTGAGATTTACTGTGTTTACTAAATGGTGTGTCCAATGCTACTTCAGGATTCGGTTATAATATTGCTGTAAGATTTGACGAGCTGGGATTTACTGTGTTTGCTGGCTGCCTTCATCCTGGTGGTCATGGAACGTAAAATCATATGTTGTGTAAGCAAACGTTGCAGTAGACGACGTTTCGGAAGTATTGGAACTTATTCTCTAGCGTCTGCTGAATATCTTTGCAAACGGTTTGGATACAGGCCCCTAGTTTAAAAACTTTTTTCATGCTCAACTCAACTGAGCACGAAATTTCAATTGCTCATAAACGCTAAAATACCGACAAATAAAGACGTTTCTTGTTTTAAGTCTCTCAGATGTTGTATTTATCGTGCTGATAAATGTTAAAATGCCAACAATTGTTGGCATTTTAACATTTATGAGCACGATAAATTTCGTGCTCAGCTGAGTTGAGTATGTAAGATCCAAACCTTTTGACACTCTGATATAGTGTTCCTGAAAGAATGTTTTGAAAATGTAAATTTTGAAAACAAGTCAGTAAGTCGACAACAAAAACAAGAAATATTACCCAACATGCAAAGAGTTAATGGGTGTGTTTTCAATTCAACTTCAGGATTCGGCCATGACATTGCTGTAAGATTGGACGAGCTGGGATTTACTGTGTTTGCTGGTTGTCTTCACCCTGGTGGTCATGGCGCTAAGAAACTCAAGTCTTCATCGTCTAGCAACTTACATATAGTTCCCGTGGACGTCGGTAATGATGATAGTGTGCTGAAAGCTCATCAGTATGTCGTGGAAAATTTGCCTCCAAATGGTATGTACCATTTTCATAGCGGCTTTGGCAATGATTTACAATACCTTTGAGTATTTCTTAAGTTGATTATTGATTTTCCAGGGCACGAAATACAACATTTTCAAAGTTCCGAGTACCCTGATATCATAAAAACACCGTTGAGCGTAGGTACTGCACTGAGTCTTGCAATAGCATTTAAAATACAATGAAATAACATCCCTACCTTTCAGTCGGGTTTCCCAGTGACTGAACATGTACTGGTTAAAATAAGTTGAGCCCTATGTTACTTTTTCCATAGCCATAATGTTAAAAATAGTAAGTGAGTATGATCAGGAAATACCACAATCACAAACTTCAGACAACCCCATGGCACCGCGAGGAAAAGCCACTCAACCATCACGAGCATCAGAAAGACAAATTAAGCAAAGCAACTAGCCCTCTTTTCTCCATCAAGATGATTGCAATACTTATATGGACGTACAGTAACGTAAAACAAAGCATAGAACAATTACAGACTCTTACAATGGGAGTAACAACAAACAAAAAGTCAACAACAACAGAACCACCGCCTTGGAAAGGACAGCAGCCTAAGCCGCCAGGGGGGGAGGGCTTAAATGCATTTTACTGGAACCAAATCTTCGCCTAGATTCTGCTGTTGTTGAAGTATAAGAAATGTTCAGAAATTCCCAAAGTTTAGTTTTTTATTTAAAATAATATCGAAGGTAGTTGAAAATTCTTACTCCATCCAAGTTAGCCAACACTATCCTACAATGAGCCACTTTAGTTACGCACCACCTTTCCAGAGCCAACAATTTTTGTCGAAAATGCTGGAATCAAACATGCTCTATGATAATAAACTTATTGACATTTTATCTGTTTGATGACATTGAAAAAATATCGAAATCACTCATGCGAATCATTCTGCAACGCCAAAAGCAATTTTGACAAAACGCTCGTGCAACCTGAAGGTCTATATTTTCTATTTGCGTTTTGCGTTAGGAATTATCCATGGTGATCGTTGTGACAGAAAACACCAAAAACAATTGTTTTATTCAAGTAAAACTCCTTTTTTCCTCGTTGAAGTTAGTAACACTGTTACTTTTTGAAGAAATGCTCGTTTTGACGTCATATTAACGTCAGTTACAATAATCAAACAGGTTTTCTTTCGCAAATTGTTTTGTTATGAGTCACTTGTTGACATAGAAAGATCAAAACACTAAAACATCTTATCATTGGCACGTCTTATAGCCTTGGTAGTAGTGACGTCATCACTAACATCAACACCATGACGCCAATAAATCCTTTTATTTTTTTACGAAAATAAACGGCGGATACATGGTTGGTTGAAATGAAATTATAAAAGAAGTGTTTTGATATTTCGTTTACTTAGAATCTTACGAAAGTTTAACTAATTTTTAAAAAAAAGTCATAAAATCAACTTTTTTCAAACCTTGGTCAGCTGGGAACCAAAATAGTATAACGTTTAAAAAACTAATAAAGTTAACAAACACATTCCAGTCTTAGATATTGCCAAGAATAAATCGACTTTTATCTCTGGCATTGCAGAAATTCGACCCTGAAAAAAGTGCAATGTGATCTGAGTTTCATTCGAAATAATGCAATGTGAAATGTTGTTTTGAGGGTAGTGCCCCTCAAGATCCATTTTTCTCACTTGTTTCTCATCTGATTACAATAAAATTTCAATGGCTAATGCAAGTATAGATGCGCTTACACTGGTAGTCTCAGAATAAAAATAGCATATTTCTTTTCCGACTATTTTTACATATTATAAGTGATGCGTAACTAAAGTGGCTCACTGTAGGTGCATTTACACAAAGTTTCAATTGAATATACCGATTTTCTTTGGGTATGTGTTAAATTTTCCAAGAGTATCCAGTTGTTTGTCAACTTAAGTATAGGAATGATAGGAAACGAAACTGGACATTTGCTGGAATGCGTGAAGCTCTATGGATGATTTATCAATAAACATGATACTTAACACAAGTTGAGCGGAAACATTGCTGCTACTTCGCTGAAAAATTTATGGAAAAACCTATATTCAGTAAAATGTTATGATAAATCAAATAAGAATGTATTTATGTTAAGTCTATGGGAAAACTTCCGATGGGGCTTAATTTATTTTGACCAGTTTATTTTAACCTTTTTAGGGTTATGGGGTATTGTGAACAACGCTGGTTTCAACGTGATGGGTGACGTTGAGTGGTTGACGGTGAACCTCTATCAGAAGGCGATGAACGTTAACTTCTATGGTGCTGTTAGGACTATACGAAGTTTCCTGTATTTAATTAGGCAATCCAAAGGTACTTTATAAAAATGCTATTGGTGGGCGTAGTAACCATATACGCAAAAATGGCATTTGTGTACACATTTGAACCTAAATAATGCGATCCTTCTCACTAAGTTTTTAATGATTAGTTGGTGACAGAAATAAAATAATGATGCGTGTGCATATTGCATTCAGAGAATCAATGATAATTTCTCGAAACACAAAATGAATGATGTCATGAGTCAT
Source organism: Loripinus fragilis (assembly GCA_964019695.1). Classification (NCBI taxonomy): domain Eukaryota; kingdom Metazoa; phylum Mollusca; class Bivalvia; order Lucinida; family Lucinidae; genus Loripinus; species Loripinus fragilis. The sequence continues at coordinate 62,605,736 of OZ026514.1, read as the reverse complement.
GTAAGAGTTTATTCTGTCACGTTTTGTCAGCCATTATTATTATTTGTACATGTGACCAACATTGTTTCTGTTTTGCATGAATCATTAGAATAGACTAGAAACCAATTGTGTAGTTTATGTCCTATAAAATCCTGTTCTGTTTTGTTCACCATTATAAAATTTTGTTAAGGCAGACGACATTTTTAGGACAAAATCTTTTGGTGGCAATGGGGTTGAGGGAGCATGAACTAGGCATGTCAAATCAATTTTCAGGTCGAGTTGTTATCGTGACAAGTGTAAAAGGTCGGTACGCATTTCCTGCTAACTCGGCCTATCATGCTAGTAAATATGGACTAGAAACTATGGCCGACTCTCTGCGACTAGAGATGCTCAAATTTGGCGTGAAGGTGTCAATCGTAGAACCTGGCGACTTCTGCACAGCGACAGCCTGTCAAAATCCCGACCACGTGAGTTACTGATACTTATACAGGTGCCCTGTCACTAATTTATATGACAACAGGTGAGTGTAAATGTACTGTGGGCAGTTATTTGTCTGAAATGACCTATAAAGCTTCAAAGTCGCAAACTGTTGTACAGCAGCTATTTTATTTTCAATATTAATCAATGAAGCAAAGTAATTCAGTTTGAAAAACTGAATACACCGTACCCTTAACTTAACTCGAATTTGCTGATTTTTTGTTATAGTATACCTAAATATCTCATCATCCGCTCGTAAAATCTCATGGTTTTGATTTGGACCGTTTGAGCTTCTAGACAGGTCTAATCTAAGGGACCAGACTAATTGTTAATAAAGGTAATTCTCTGACTGTACATTAGCCACTATCTAGTTATGGGTATCTATCACCTGTATTTCACTTGCCTGTAACTATTTGTGTGTTGGGTAACTATTTGTGTCTGGTCGTGCATCGACGTAGTATTGATATTTTTTCACATTAATATTGGGTTCTGATAGAAAGCAGAATACCGCATAAGCTGGTGCTAGGGGGCGTGAGAATTGTTGCAATTTCCATTAGTTCTCATGAACAGACTTTATAAAACCGAGTCTGCTTTTTGATAATATTGTAGGTTCTCTATATTTCTTAAGGATCCGTTTTGCCAGATATTTTTTTTTTTGTGGTAACTTTGTTTTTGTTTTTTTTTTTGTTGTTTTTTTTTTGTCTGCAGATTTTTATTAATATAAACTTATCCTTTGGTGACATACTCAGAGTACCTAAATTTTATGTGCAAGTCAAGTGTATTCTTTGAGAAATCAGTAAAGGGTAAACGATGTATCAAATGTAACAAAGAAGTTTTATACGAATATATTCGTATTTGTCATTTGTCTGGATAAACAAAAAAAACTGAGCAAGTAGTTGTGAATATTTTCTTATCCATTTTTCCATTCTTTGAGGATGCTCAAAAGAGTCGGTTTGGTTGAGAAATGATAGAATGTATTTTATTTACAAACCAATAGGCCTGTCGATAATTTATATTTTATTTGAAGTTTTTTTAGATGTTTCAACACAATCGATGAACAATTTTGCTAATAGCTCTTATAACACTGCCCTAATTTTGATGATTTTTCCCAGCATTATTATTTTTCTTTTATGGTTTAATTGGCATAAATTTATCTACTCAAGATGCAATATTTTCAGTTCGTACGATATAAGGCCGAGGCTGATGAGATGTGGTTGCATGCATCTGCTGATGTCAGAGAAACGTACGGTCGAGAATATCTGGATGCTCAAATTGAAGCACAGGCGAAAGGCATAAAGGGATCTGCAAAGACTACTAAACCAGTGATTGATGCCATGGTAGACGGCCTGATCAGTGAAAGACCACAGACGAGATATCTTGTTGATGGGGGGAACTCATTTATTGATACTCCCACTGTAAGTTAAAGTGATAGAAGCTGCATGTTGGGGGTACCATTGCCTATATGCTATTGTTAGGAATTGCACAACCTGAAAGCGTTTCAGCGTGAACTATATTCAGTATGTAGGTATGTCTGTCTGTCCGGTCGCGGTCAGCTAGCAAACAACACAATAACTCAGAAAAGTCTTGGAATATTCTGCAAGCCTCGCATTTTATCTCTTTTCCTCAACTCATTTAATAAATTCAATAAAACATGAGCACTCATGTAAGATCCTCTATGTACACTTGTGACTTTGGCAAACAGTGAAGACACAGATTATGTCACATTTCATCAGGGTCTACAGTTTGCTAAGACAAAAACGATCTATAGAGAATTAAATACATTTTTATTTGGAAAATATAACTTGTGACTCCACAATAGATACAATGGACCTTCCCAAGTACATTGTATCGAACGAGAAGGAAGATTTCATTAGTATATAAGGGGTTGTGCTCCTTTCTCTTTCAGACAATGGCAAGATATTACAGCTACCTACCCACCTGGATTTCTGACTATCTACTTGTGAAATGGACAGGATGTGATAAAGTGTTACTTCGACAGGATACCAACAAGAAAAGAACATAACAGAAAGACGATCTACAGATAAAATATTGATACTTAGAACTCATATATTAACGACATGATTGAAACGTCTGAACTTTAAATACAAACTCTGTTAAAAAATGTTAATGCACGTTAAGGCAAGGACTTATTGATATGGCTTAACATTCGGCAATGGTGCTACTTCTCTATAATTTTGGACATGTCAAATCTACAAGTAGTGCTAAAATAAAGTTTACAGAGAAAAATTAGTAAGAAAATGACACATTATATTTTTAACATATCTCAATAGGTAATAGTTCATTGTCACTCTCTTTTATATTTTTAAGCCGCCATGTTGTAGTGGATAATCCACTCGCCTTGTTCCCACGAGTCCCAGGTTCCATCTACAGCTTCTCCAGTCTGTCGAATGTGACTTCTACATATGGCCTAAGCAGTTGGTGGGACCCTTCAAATGTCCTTATTTCTATTGAATCGCCAGCTTTGATGTGATTAGCAATAAAATTATGGCAAAATGATTCCTAATTTCATTTAAAGAAGCTGTGGCAAACAGTTGTCAAGTTTACAGATATTTTGCCGGGCACATTTATCAAGATAGAATGGCCTTTTGTTCTTTAAAATGTGCTGCTGATTAAAATGTCCAAATATGTGTGTTTGTTTTGTATACAGCTTTTATAATAACATAACAGTGTTGACCCTAGTTAGCTATGTCACTAGGCATAAATGGGTTAACTGTTTGTTGATGTGGGCTTCTTATGGCGTATATAATATACACCTTATTCTGTTCAAAAGTTAATGACTTCATTAAGAGCAAAAATATTGATCATAAGTTACTAAAACAATGTTTATAGATATAATAAACTCCACTAAGATCTTCCTAAATATTCTCTCAGGCAGAGTCGACTGTTACATATAAACTTGTGTACACCTCTTCTGAAACGGGCCATGTCGAATTAGTATTTTAATTTATCACACGACGTCGTATCTAGTAGTTATAAAACTTCATGTATTAAAATCGATAAACCACTAGTGGTTTATATATTTTGCAATGTTATGTAATGAGGTCCATAACCAAAAAAACGCGATTCCCACAGTAACTTTAATGCCATATGATAAATAGAAACTAACATTCGCCCCCGGCCCGGTCCCATACTTTCGTGGAGATTGATCATGAAATAATTTCTACGGTCAATCTCCTCCCTTCCGTTGAATCATTCAAGAAGGGTTGTTGTCAGTTACAAGCGAAAGTATGTGCACGAAGTACTGGTTAACTGCTTGTTCAAGCTTGCCCAGGAAAAAGTGTGGTTAGGTGAACTGACCGTCCCGCAATGACCATAGCTGTTGACTTGGGACGTAAAGCAACAAAACAAAAACAAACATTCGCCCCCTGCATAGTTGAATTTATTAAACCCATTGTCAAAAAGCGATATAATGCTCAACAAGCCTCACATTTTATCTTTTTTTCAAAACTCGTTTAATAAATTCGACAATACATACGCACTCATGTAACAGTCCGCATGTCTAGTTATGGTTTGTTCTTTTTCATTTTCACTACATTTAGTCATAAATCACAAAATATAAATCCACTTTTCCCTAAGTTCAACTTGGGCATCATTCAGATCATAACAAAAGTAAGTCAACTATATTTTAGTGCCAACATGCTTAGTTCAATAAAAATATACTTATCTGCACAATTTCAACATATGACCTTTCAACCTAACACCAGAGGTCAAGGATTTGATGTGTGTAAGGTCAACGTTTTCGCTTGTACACTTCTTTCCCTTTAATTTGATATGCAACATGACTACTTTCAGAAAAAAAGTTTTGACCCTTTGACTCTACCCCAGAAGTTGATGGTGTGTGTAAGGACAGAATATTTGCATGCATGGTGTTCTACGTTACATTCCCATTAATTTGGTATGCAACATGACTACCAATTAATTAAATCCCAAAATGACGAATAGTGGGAAAGTGGGAAAGTGGACCGAATTCTGGCGTTATGTCAATAAGATTGTCAATAAGATTTATTGTACTTTTATATGTAATAGTTATACCATGGGTTGGTTGTCCGCCTGTACGTGGAGATAATCCACGAGCTTTAGCGAGTGGATTATCTTACGTGCAGGTGGATAAACATGGTATAACTATTTTATACCACCTACATCAGTGTAGACCTTGCACATCACAAGATATTTCGTGCTAAAGTTGGTAAGGGTGGTATTAATAACATTATAGCGACCAGCAGTAACTCAACGGAGTTTCTGCTTATGTGTCGTATTGCATGAACCTTTGCAAAGCATTAGCTCAGAACCAAAATGTTTTATTTGAAATACATGCAAATGTACATTTTAAAAATTGATTTTCACATACACAAGAAGCCCCATATATATCAAGCAAAAACTCATCCAGTAAGATATCCCCGTTCAGGTCACCTTATATAGCAAAACTACAATTGTCATAAAATCCTTATTTGAGCCACGGCATGAGAATTCCAACAATGTGGTATGTGCGACCAGCAAAGCCTCAGATCAGCCTGCGCATACGCGCAGTCTGATCAGAGCCTTTGCTAGACACTTGAAGATTCTATGAGTGTTAAGCTACTGACTGAACATCATTTGAAGGTTCTAAGCTTAAAAGGAGGCTGCACAGGCACGTCTGAGTCTACACTTGCCAAAATGCCACATTGTTGGAAATCACATGACACTGCTCATACGTGCGCGGATGCAGAAGGTTTTGCCAGAGGGGGTTCAACTCTGACAACGTTGTTTTTGTGTTGTTTTTTTTTTTGGGGGGGGGGGTGTCTACACTTGTCAAATTGCCACATTGTTGGAAATCACATGTCGCGGCTCATTTCTGATAGAATCGTAATGAAACTCCAGTCATGGTGTGGTTGTATATCCACACAAAATGAACTATTACAGTACATGGCCTTGTTTTGCAGGTGTTTAATCAAAGGTACTGTTTTTATTGATTTTCGAGTATGAAAAAGGGTTATTTTTTCTATATTGCAGACATCTCAAAAGCTTCATTATGCATATGTGTAGCGCAGAGGCTCAGTTGGTAGAGCGATAGACTAGGGATCTAAGGGTTGCTAGTTCGAGACTCACCTGAGCCACTGTGTTGTGGCATTGAGCAAGATACTTTAACCACTGCTAAGCACTAGTTCAGCCCTGGAAGACAGGAAATCGCCCGACATGATTGGGAAAATGTTGACTTGGACGTAAAGCATCAACACAAGCAAAATTAATATGTGTATTGTATTTCCAACATTAAATGCTTTTAAGTTGATTAATGCTACTGTGTTTTCTTTTTTAAATTGTATGAGGTTGTTCTTCTGAATGTAAACCAAAGGCTACCTAAACAGCCAATAAGGTGTGTAATCGTTCACAAAGAACAAGTGTCTAAGTGCCTGCATGTCCATTCAGACAAAGCCCTTTGCAAAAATATATATAGTGAGAGAGCAGGATAAATGCGCAATTGTTCTCTGACTTCATCATTTGGATGGAATCAAAGTTTATCAATGTTTGCAATAGATTTGCAATGAAGCATGCTTTGTACATGTACTTATGTAAATGCTATTTGCCAACTGCCTGTGGTATTTTTGATTGACTAATAAGCTCTGCTGTATGCGGTTCTTATTTTGTTACAAGTATTATAGCCTGGTTTAAGGATTCATTTCAAGCCAGTGATCTCAAAACAAGTACAACGAAAATATTTGTCTTGTACTGGCGCGACTGCTAATTGTATATTTAAAGTCACTTTACATTTTAAGCTATCACAGATGGGCCACTGGAATTTCATCTATACCAGTACATTGTCTGATGTAGTAGTCCGTCATAAACGTTGGTAAATATGGGAAAAACCTGGCTAACATCTGAAATAAAGAATATGGGCATCATCTTAACCCTTCACGCGCAATATACGACTTGTAGTAGCCCTCAAAGCTTCAAGCTCGATAGTAGCAGATGACAAGTTTTGCTATAAAAATCATCTTTCTTGTTTTTGGAGGAAAATAAGGATATGTGTTTAAACAACAACAGAATCTAGGGCGAAGATTTGGCGCAATAAAAATACATTTAAACCCCCCCCCCCTCTCGGTAGCTTAGGCTGCTGTCCATTCTGAGGCGGTGGTTCTGGTGTTGTTGATTTATTGTTGATTGTACTTCCCATTGTTTATGGGAGTTCTGTGTTTGTCATTGTTTTGTAATGCATTACTTTGCGTCCATTCTAGTTTTGCAATCATCTTGAAGAGGAAGAGAAACTTGGTTGCTTAGCTATTATTGTCTTACAGATGTATTGTTGCTATAAATTTTATGTGGCTCTTTCTCACGGTGTTGTGGGTTGGTCTACGGTTTGTGATTGTGGTATTTCCTGATCATACTTACTTACTTTATAAGCTGTCTTTCCTTCATAAATTTCAAATCTCAAACTAATAATTAGCCTGAAAATGATTCACCATTAAAGAATCGTTCTACGCGAGAACGTTGTGGGAAACTATCTGCTATGATATGCTTGATGCCCAAAGTCATTCATATGCAATGTCTGTTTATATCGCTATTTTTACTTTGATATATCTTTAGATTTTTGCAACCGTTCATAGCCTCGTGAATTCCACAAATTTGATTGACAGCTTCCAAGCTCACTTGCCCATGCAACCCGCTTTGAACATCGAACTTATTCGCCTGAAGTGATATTGGTGTTGTGATTGACAGCGAGCCACACCTGAGTCGCATGTGCAAAACTGCTCCATTGGCTGTCCATGTTCAAGCTGGCTGTTCCGCTTTTCCATTTTACGCTCCGACTAAACCGTTAATATGATTATATTTTAAAGTAAGTAAGGGTGCAAAGATCAGGAATCGATACAATCAAGTACCACACCTGACCCAAGATACCAAGGGAAAGTGACAAACTCACAGTTAGACACCACATGAGAGCCAAGAGGTCAGCCCTTTCCCTGCAGGTGACCACAAGGCACATATAAACAGAGCGTACAAAGGCATAGCAAACGTAAGACAGAAAAAAAATCATAAAAGATAATAGCAAACGTAAGACAGGGAAAAACATAAAAAATGCAAAATACAAAACTGTTTTTATTCCTAAATTATTTTTTATATTTAAGATATTAATAATAAAATGTAAATATAAGCAAAACATTCATTTTTTGGAATGTTCATGGACAGGTCTCTTGCAAAGTAAGTGAAGCCCGAACATGGAATCATGGATACTTTGCAAGAGACCCAAAGTATTCATGATTCCATTATCATTCCAAAATTCGAATTCATTTTTTAAATAACATTCTCTAAATGGGACATGTATGAAAACCTACCGTCCCTCTATCAAACAGTTTACATGAGCCATCAACAATGTATCGTGTACTAGGCCGGGATCGTCTTAGAGCTTCAACCAGGGCTGCTATTACAGGATCACAAGTCTTTGCTGATGTTTTCATAGCATCTGACTGTCCTTCCAATAGAGAGTTAACATAGGCCTTGCCATACGTATGCTGCATTTCTAGACTACCATTCTCCCACATTTCCTCCTTTTCATCTCTATATCTCTGAAACTAGATTTGAAAGGCTCTAAATTTAGCACTTTACATGCTGGGTTATTTTGGATGCGGATTATAAAAAAAGATATTATAATAAAACATCCAAGATACATCAGGGCATTATGGCAGCTCAGATTTGTTAAAATGGTGAAATAAAACACAACAAATATGATTATCGTGGTGGCCATCTTGATTATTTTAGTTCTTTTCCCAAATCGCTTGTCAGATCAAAAATACATTTAGCCATCAGGTAGGTTCATATTCAACAATGAAAGTTATGCTACTTGAGCCAACATATAAATGGCTATGGAAAGACTTGGCTGGTGTCAACCAAATTTATTTACTTTTACCATTTTAACTCAATTACCTTCTGATTATTATTCTCAGTCTGGCGAATTTTAAAAACGGTCCTATTGAACGAATCCAGGTTTAGGCCTAATACTATTTGGCGTGTTTCTGCTAACCAGACCAAAGAAAGTAAGGGTGCAAAGATCAGGAATCGATACAATCAAGTACCACACCTGACCCAGGATACCAATGGGAATGTGACAAATTCACAGTTTGACACCACAAACGAGAGGCAAGAGGTCAGCCCTTTCCCAGCAGGTGACCACAAAGCACATATAAACAGACGCGCACAAAGACATAGCAAACACAAGTCAGAAAAAAACACAAAAGATCCCTGATCTTTGTGCCCACCCTTAAATTGTATTGCCATTCATGTAAAGATAAATGATTTTCATACTGACTGACCCATTATTTTAGAGATTTTTCTCAAACAATGAAAAAACATGCTTTTTCCATATTTTTCCTAAACACTCTAAATTTCATTTTTGATAATTGTTTAAACTTAACCATGTGAAATAGTTTTGACTTTCCTACCTACGTAATTTCGGCATGTTAGCGAAATACACGCCTTGTTTTTAGGCCTTATCAAAATGGTGTATTTTGTGCACATGTTGTATGTGCCTGCAATATGCATGTAATCTTTATCTTAGTGAGAGGATGGTTAGAATGGTTAATCATTCCCTTATGTTTATATTTACTACTTAACCCATTTAAGCCGAACATAATTTCCCACTCTTTTATTCAAATTTTGATACAGCATTCTGTAAGGAAAGACTGGCGACCCTGATCAGAAGCCGCGTTCTGATCTGGGTTTGCACTGTACGTCTATATCCCGAAATAAAAGGACGCTTATATGGGTTATACAGCCTGACAGCCGACTTATCGGTTTGTACCTGAATCGAATCTTGGCATGCGGTGGCTAATCCGAAATGACCTGGTTGTATTACAGACACTTGCACACCAAACTTTTTCATTTCCAGGCGTAGAGAGTCACAGTACGTTTCCAGGCAATGCTTAGTCACGTGGTACACTGAATCACGAGGATACGTGAAAACCCCTCTAACACTTGATACACAGATTACTCGACCTAAAGCATAATCACATAATCGTAAACTCCAGGCTGCAGTATAAAAGCGCCAGCTCCGCCTCAAAACTATCAAATAAAAGACACACTTTAAAATCCCCTGATCCCGTTGGCTACGGCTCTTGTGGATTCTAATTAAGTAAGAAGGCAAAGATCAGGAATCGATAAAATCAAGTACCAGGACACCATATGGGAAGTGACAAAAACACAAAAATCATCACACGCAAGGGAGCCAAGAGGTTTGCCCTTACCAAGCACGTGACCACAAGGCTGCAATGAACAGACAAGAAACGTGACAAACACGAAACGAGATTCTGTTGCCATAAGTGCATTGTTTGATGTTGCTCCAATTATGAAGTTGGTTTGTCTTTGTCCAGTTCTTTGATTTCTTTCTAGTTTTGCCATGGTCTCGGAGAGGACTTTACGTCGTTTGTTATTTTCTTGCGTTTATGTATGTGACAACAGGAGCTTGAAGTTTGGTCCTTATATCCTTATATAATGCCAACTCTTGGAATATTTAATTTTTTCCATGATCTGAATACACAAAAAAATCCTCTATATATAACTTAAACCCGGTCCAGTACTATCAATTTTTGTTCCACAACAGTCCCTTAATTTCATTTTTCAGTGTTCCCCTGTATGTATGGATTCATCAAATAAGTAAAATAAGTTAGACAGCATCAATCAATGTACGTTTTAACAGCATACTACTCTTAGTAGGGTGAATATTATTATTATTATTATTATTATTATTATTATTATTATTATTATTATTATTATTATTATTAAAGATTACTTTGTGCTGTAGTCCTTATCATGTGATATAGTAATGACTGTCCCTTTCTATAAGCATCATGTTAGTTAACCTATAGTATAAATGTGGCATTTCCTTGCCGTACATGCAATTCATAATTACTTAGGGGTTTTTACACAGGAAAATAGTATTTTTGTGCGTGTGTTTCAGTTTGTTAGTTGTTTTTTTTTAAAAAAAAACGACAGAAAATGTGAGGTCAAATACCAATTGCCTTTAGTATACTTTTTATGTGAATGTATACTTAACTCTAGCTTTCCGAACAAGGCATAGAAACGTCCGCACCACTCTGACGGCACCGTAGAAGTTGACGTTCATAGCTTTATGGTAGAGTGGCACAGTCAACCATTCAACGTCTCCCATAATATTAAATCCTGCATTGTTAACAATCGCCCATAGACCTGAAAAATATACGCAAAAAAGGACTGCACATCTGGGTGACGTTGCATCTTAGTAAACAATTGGGTCATATGAAACCTTTTCATTCTGACGGATTATCCCAAACATATTAATACAATAAGCATGAAATCGTCCATTTGTGTCTTAAGGGATTGCAGGTCAAAACTAATGATTCCAAAGGGGGCATTTACAAACTGCGTAGATTCAGATAAGACTCCACAAAACGCAGATTTCTTTAGGGCCTAGTCTGTTTCCCATGGTTAACACACTCTGAGTAACGATGAATGATAAAAAAAAGATGGACTGAATAGAATGTATGAGTGAGGAACTAATGCGGTGCTGAACCCTAATAGGGATTCTACATGTAACAGGGATGATGCCACAATCATCCCTGAATCCATGTCAACATTATCTAGAAAAATTAACATTGCTTCTCAACACACGTTTTGTACATTTTTCAAGAAACCATCAATACTGAGACAGAAGCAAACCAAGTGTTTGTTTCAATTGTGTACGCACATTCCTTTTGTGTATACGGATGTCAGCAAACAAACCCCACCTTCTTCTGGGCAATGTTTCTGTACGTACTGCAGGGCTGCAGTTACACTCTTCTCCGATCCTACGTCAAGTGGGAAAATATGAACGTTTCTTGATGTGGTCCGTTTCAGCTCAGAGGCGCCATTTTTCCCTGGATGTAGACAACTGGCGAAAACAATACAGCCATGCTCGTCCAACCGCTTTGCGAGCTCGTGCCCAAAACCTGCAAACATATGCGTAGCTCCCATTATGCAATTACGCACGTGCGTAATAAAATAGTAACATTCAAGGGAGGTCACCTAATGTGGTAAAAGTGATTTTCCATACCATAAGGAAATGTTCTTAAAGGAAAGAATTCGCTCCCTCTGGGAGCGGGAGCAAATTCTTTCCTTTAAGAGAAGTTCCCATTTTGAATGCGGACGCAATTGAAGAGAATCACTGTTTGATCAAGTAATCTCCCTTTGATGTACGTAACTTTTTCAGTCTGCTGGCTAGGCTCTTGGCAAACATTATATAGACATTGAACGATAGATATTTATGGTGTTGCTAAATTGCACCACGGTGCACATAAAAAATATATCTTAAAACCTGGAAGTATCTAGTGTACTTCTTCCCCAAAAAGGGGAACATATTTTGCCAATTCCCAGGTTCAATGATCTGAATTTTAAGCTAAATTTTGAAAGCGTTTTGTTTCAGGGTAGGGTTAAATATTATACTTTTATAATTGGCAGTGAGGAGAAGCAGAAATAACCTGCAATGTATTGTCAGATTACAGCAGTGACCTATATAAGATCTAATATAGGTCACTGATTACAGGCCCTGATTAACTCTCATCTGATTGTTTCCCTGTTGCGATGTATAGCAGAAATAAGGAAGCCTCCAAGCGAGCTAAATACCGTCGTGCCGACCAAAAGTGACAGTGACGTAATACTTTATTTACAATTGCTTTAAGTAAAACACTAACGTGTAAACTTCACTTGAGCTAACGCGAATCGATAGATCACTTGTGTATAATCCTATCCTAGGGATAAGATGAATAAACAAGTGATCTATCTATTAAAAGTTCCGAATAACTTTGTAAACAAAACATGAAGTCACTGTCCCTCTTGGCTGGCAGGACAGTAGTTTGTGTGTTTTAGGACAAACCCCTAACGTTTCAAAGCCAAAAATGAGAATTTCAAAATAATTTTAATGATATATGATAATTAGAATCTTACATTCGCACTCCTGCATTATTGAATTTATCAAAATCGTTGCGAAAAAGAGATCAAATGCTCGACAAACCTCGCATTTTATCTCAGTTCCTCAACTCGTTTAATAAATACAATTAAACATGAGCACTGTAAGATCCTCTATTTAATATTACCTGTGTCACAACCAGTAATCAGGACAGCTTTCCCTTCCAGTGCCAACTTCCAGTTAATGATTTTGTTAAAGAATTTATAACACAGAAACGGAACAAATGCTAAAATAATGTAGGTCCAAAATGTCCAAACTATGAAGTATACGCCCAAAACGATGGCTACAATGAAACTTGTATAAGTATGCTTATAACTGTATTCGTATGACATTATGATAATTTGACCTATTCAAACTGAATATACTTTCCCATCCTTATCAGTTAGACGAGTCTATTTCCAACATAAGATGTGAGGATTGTTTTTATTGTTGTTTTGTTTTTCAGTTTTCGAAGAGTATTCTGTCAGCATACTGTGAAGAACCAGACCAGACGTCACATGTTGTGACGTCTGATCTGGGTCTTCACTGTTTGCCTACATCAAATAGAAAGGATGTCAGGTTTATATGGGTTTAATAAATTATCATGGTTCGTGTCTTATCACGATATCGAAATAAGTCAAATACTTCGTTGCAGGTACAGTACGAAGCCAGCCATTCAACACTTTAATGCGAATTCACAGTTGTTATGTACTTATACCGCTCTTACTAACTTTAGCATGAAATATCTCGTGATGTGCAAGGTCTACACTGATAAGGGTGGTATAAAATAGTTACACCATGATTGTCCACCTGTACGTAAGATAATCAACTCGCTAAATCTCAATGACTATATCCACGTACAGGCGGACAACCCATGGTATAATTATTACATAATTGTCCCAAAACTTTTTTCATACGAATTAGACACACCATTCACACTGACCGGTGTTTTACAGGGATCTTAAAGCCGGTTTGAGCAACGCTTCGTAGAAAGGGACATATTAGTAGTCTTGTTTGCGAGGGCGCCTCAAACATTTATGTACACAAAATGTATCAGATACTGTTCATTTGCTTGATAGTACATGATAAGAAGTCAGTCTTAATACCAACAAAAGAAATCACATTACTTTGAATTCAGCAGATATGACTGTGAGATTACCATTGGTAAAGAAAGAGTCTATTTTAAAATTGTGCTTAAGGATAAATAAACGTTCACATATTACCATAAGAGAATTTTCCAGATTAATTGGTAAAGTAGCAGCTATTGAGCCTGGAGTAGAATATGATCAGTTAAGGTACAAACCTTTAGATAGAATCAAAGAAAAACATCTTAAATTACTCAATGGCAATTTTGATTCAACTATGGTCATATCCAGATCTTGTAAGAGTCATATTCCGTGGTGGATTGATACTTTAGTAGTTAGTTTCAAAGGTATTTCTCATGACAAACCTAGTAGAGAAATCTACATTGACAGCTCCAAACAGGTTGGGGTGTATGGCAAAACCAAAGACCTCCGTACCAGTGGGCATTGGTCAAAAGAAGAACAGATAGACCACATTAATGTTTTAGAACTGAGGGCTATATTTTTGGGACTGAAAGCCTTATGTGATACAGAGTCAAATACACACATTCAATTATATTGTGATAACACTTCAAGTTGTGCATAATAAAGAAATTTTGGGGAAAAGAAGAGATATTTGAATGTATTAGCTATTGATATCTGGATCTGGTGCATTTCCCGCAACATTCATCTAAGCATTTCTCATGTGGCAGGTATTTAGAAAGCAGAGGCAGATGAACTTTCTAGGGGGCTTAATCTTAACAGCCTATTTCTGCATTTTTCCAAATGTTTTTAATCTTAGTTTACTAATACACTCATTTGAATAATAGAAAAAAACAAAGTTTGTTTTTCTATCTTAAATATATTTCTTAAATGAACTGTTAACCAACCCTACCCCCCCCCCACACACACACACACACACACCAAATTTGATGTCTATTATTGAAGAAAAAATATATGAAAATATTTGACACTGATACATTTTGGCACTGTCTTGCTAATATAATAAAGAATCACAGATATGCAAGTTTGACATCAGGATCAGAGCACTTATTAAAGGATGTAACATATGTTTCATTGCATAATAAATGAGCAAATAAATTGTCTTGATGTAAGAGATGATATTTCAGAAGAAAAAATATGGTTCACATGTTTTACTATAAATCTCTAGCCTCTGGTGCCTCTGGTGCCTTTTTCTTAGGAATTATAGTCATTGCTGATAACATGCCCATGGACTTGTGTTGCAGATGTTATAAATAATATTTTATCACATATTTCCTAATGCGTATAATCTTAAAATATATAGAGATACATCTAGAAATAATAGTTTCACATTTAAATGAGACAATTTAATAAATGTTCCTATAAAATATAAGTATTCAAAACTAATCTTTATTCAAGTCAATCTCACATACAATGTCTATCATTGCGTCTGCTTCTCGTGGCAAAATAATCACCCATTTCATCACAAAACGCAGAATCATCGCATAGTATTAGTACTGCAAATAATTCAAAGTGTGTAAAATAAAAGGTGTTTGCACTCTGTAAATCAGGGAGTAAGCCTGTAACAGCCTGTAACATATGTTACCATGTCAAATTCAGAATAAGTAAATTCAAAGTTTGAGCTACAGAAAGAAGACATTTAACTGTCTATCGTACGTATTTGAATTATTCATGCAGTTTGCATGCTGAATGCCCTTACTACATATGAAAGCTTTCTTAACAAAAACACAGCTTCCTATGGTGTCATGTACGTTACATTAATTAAATTTACCTTTTTAAATAAATTGGTAATTGTGACAAACATCACTTGTCTCTTCCTGTGAAGTGGAGAGAGCAAACCTACTGCAACTGTCTCTGCATCCGTGCTAGTCGAGAGATAGCATCAATTGCTCTTATGTTGCAAAATATATGTCTCAGGATCAGAACACTTATTAAAGGATGTAACATATGTTACATTGTGTACCTCGTAGCATACATTAATATATCTGCAATTGGTCAAACAGAAATTTGATAGGCTGCTTTTTACATCATTTGTCATGGATCCTTTCCAGTCCTTTTGGTGCTTAAGTCTTCAGGTCTTCGATCAAAAGAATTTCGATGTTCGACGTTGTTTGCGCCAAAAGAACAAAATTAAGTTATCTCTATATATATATCTGTAACAAAGTCGACTCTTGATGATTTTGTCAGACGGTAAAATTCTATTTCTACTACACCTTGAAGTTATCTGGTATATGAGAAAGGAGATAATGTTGGACATTTGCATCAATTTTGACATTGTCTTCCAGTTTGGACTTTTTGATTTTTTGATACTTCATATCTCATCAGGCTTAAGTCTGATGCCCAAGTTAAATTGAGACAAAAATTTAACACTATAAACAAGCGTAGTCTACTAAATGCATTAGAATAATAATAATAATCAGAGTGGTATATATGGGGTTATTTTTGCATAAACTGGCCAAAAAGTCAAGGTAGACTTTTTATACACTCACAGTATCTCTGGATTCAACTCAAGTCTCTTCCTCGCACCAAGTAGATCTATATCTACTGATTCTGAGGCTCTTTGTAATTTTTCGCATTTTTTTAATAATTCAAAAAAATCATAGGTTAACAAAATGAATTATAGACTATTGGCAAAAACACAATCAGATAGGGATATTCAAAGAAGTATATGTTATGCCTTAAGTGCTTGTTCTTTTCTGTGAAGAGAAGTTTGTCAATAAGTTCGTGTAGAACTCATCAAAACCTTCAAAACGATATATAACATGTAAGGGTCGTTTTAAATTTCAGCTCTTCACGAAATAATATATTGTGTAAAACAACCCTTTTTTCATCATTATGTTGTTTCATTTGCAAAAATAGTAAGAGAGTATCATTGATCATTTTGTGCACTTAACCATCAGGACATGCCTTATTTTATTCTCTGGTATTGCTATGGCAAGTAAAGAATTGCACATGATATGTATTAAGTTTTCAAAAACTTAAAGATAAATTACTATGTTAAATTATGTGTATTTTTGAAAATAGTATGCCTTCGTTATGAAAATGGCTTTTCTATATTCCCTTCTTTTAAGCTACATTATCTTTATTAAAGATTTAATTTGATTATGGATCAAATGAGTGTTGAGTTTATTGAGCTTAAAAGTGCCAGAAAATTCATATATGTCTGCCTATAGTAAGCACTTGATAAAATGCTAGTCAATCGTTTTATGCGCTTTATGCATAGTGTCCTTAGCCCCATTTTTAACTTATTTTATTGAAAGACATGTATGTATATATTCATATCCTGATGTTTTTCTATTTCAGATTGACATTAACCAAATAAATGACAGTTCGAAACAGCTACAGTCTGTTACTTCTGTGGCTTCCAGTCTGCAATTTTGTTTGTAGCCCCGTAGTGTCGGTAGTCCCTACAATATTTTACTAGTTTGACGACATCCACAAGTGTTGTTCCTTTTTAAATACAACTTTATATAAAGTCAGCCAAGAGGTGTTACAAGATGGCTAATATTTCAACAAAATGATTAAATAAAAATGTTCAAAAAAACAATATGAAAACCTGTTTTTCTTAGAGACATCTGAAAATTTCAAGGCTGCTCTGTTATACATACATTAGATAAGATGTCAATTTTCTGTAATTATAGAATCTTTCAAGACTCAATCATACATTGTAATCAAATATACTAGGGATTTAGCTGCCATTTGTTCAATTTTTATTTAAAATAAATGTATGTAAACATGGGCCTATAGACACTACCATTTTGTGTTATGTAAGTTGTTTGCTATAAATTTAGCCTTTTCCAGTGATGTATAAAAGCTGATCAACAACAATGAACATGGATGAAAATAACAACAATTTAGCGGATAAAACCTAAAAAATGAGGAGATACAAAAAGAACATAAAGGAAGATCAGAAGAGGTATGAAGCAACCAAACAGAAAGATAGACTTAGAAATCAAAAAGAACGTGAACATTTAAAAAAGTGAAACAGAAGGACAAGGCAGTGGCAGAGAAACTAAAGTGACGAAAAAGAGAACAACAGAGGAGATTCAGAGCCAAACAAAGAGCTGAGAATTTTAAGCTAAAAAGAGAGACAACAAATTGCAGAAAGACACTACGTGATCTGAAGGAAAAACTAAAGGCATGTCAAAAGGTAGGTGAGTGAGAAAAAGTGGGCCGTATTAAGAACTCAAATATGGCGCATGCGTATTAAAATGAAGGACAATAGCAGAACAGAAACAATAACAATGCCATTTCATTCTAAGGACAACAGAGTATTGTGCCACACAAAGAGCAAAGCAATGCCTACCTTTAACACCAGAAAAAAGAGCTCGTGTGGTTGAAAGGCTGACAGAATCCGCAAGTATAACCACTGCCTTCGAATGTAAAGGTGTTGTCTTAAGTAGAAGACAAAGAAACAATTGGGAATTGGAGATAAAGTTTTACGAAATTTAGAACAAAGTTTAACTGAGACAAAGTCAAGGGACCAAAGTAGACAACAACAAACTGTGCATGAAAGTCTTAAACATGCAGCATTATCCTCAGTTGCAACAAAATATTGACTTCAGAAACATTTAAGACAACTTCTCAATTTTGAAAAAAAAATCAAAACTAGTAAGAAGGGGGGGTAGATGGACACCAAAAGTAAGGAAAATGAGAAGGGATGCATTCAGTGATATAAGTAAAGCAGGATGTCAATAGTTTTTACACTGATCCGTGTACATCCAGAGAAGTTCCCTGCAAAAGGGAATGTATTGACAATGAAAGATGCTTTTAGAGACGTCAAAGAAAGGAATCCTGATGTTAAAATTTGCTTCACAAGTTTCCGTAAATTAAAACCACCAGAAGTGAGGAGAATTACAGAAACCAACAAGCCTTCCTGCCTTTGTAGAACAAGCTGCAGTGTAGCGTTATAATCTGAAGCACTGCAAAATTGTTCAAAAACATCAAAAGCATTACAGAAAATTTCAGAAGACCTAATATTTGACAAAAGATAGTTTAGTAAGATAACACTATGTCGAAACCCTAAATCTAAATACCAAGAATAGAGCTATGCAAAGTAAGTAAGGGTGCAAACATCAGGAATCGATACAATTAAGTACCACACCTGACCCAGGATACCAATGGGAAAGTGACAAACTAACATTTAGACACCACAAACGAGAGCCAAGAGGTCAGCCCTTTCCCAGCAGGTGACCACAAAGCACATATAAACAGACGAGCACAAACACATGTCACTTTCCCATTGGTATCCTGGGTCAGGTGTGGTACTTGATTGAATCGATTCCTGATGTTTGCACCCTTACTTACTTAGGATTATGAAATTTTGTGTACATCTTCAGGTAGGCAAAGTGTATTGTGTAAATGAAAATTAAGATGCTAATCCTTATTTTGTCTTCTTTTCAAATTTTCTATTTTTCCTTCTGTCACTCCTATATAACACATATGGACATTTTTCATCAAAGTTTTATCAGAAACTACTTGATTTAGGATTATGAAATCTTTAACAAATTCGTCTTTTCTCTGAAAGTGTTACAACCTCTGATGGCTACCGTGGGGGGAGGGGGGATATGTGAGCTTTGCTCACTTCTTGCTATATTTCAAAGTGCATTAAAGATATGTTTTTTACACAATATCCATTGATATCTTCAAAACAATAATTTAGAAGCTATAAACATAGACAAAACTTTATTGATCTAACAAAAAAGGTCAAATTTGGTGTAGTATCTCAGAAGAACTACAAACAACGGTCAAAACCTAGCTTGTGAAAATAATCTATTAATATGTTTATGGCACATTAAATTTAAGGTCCTTTAACTCGTGTCTGTAAGTGAGGACTTAATTTTTTAATCTGCTGATGATATTTGTAAAAGGTCGGCCCCAGATCAGGTCTGATAAAAAGTCATGCCTAACCTGGGTCCAAACTATTTGAAACTCTTTAAAATATTTTTTTGAAAATAGAATGTTTGGGGGGAAACATCAGCAGAAGAGGAAAAAAGCAAAACTACCCAGAGTATAACATGCAGTGTCCGTAGTCCCAATGTTGTACAAATGAAAAATTATATTTCATACAAGAAGCTGTCGGTTCAATGGCTTAAAAAGTCTTATCTAATTACATTTGAAAGTATAGTTGGCAAAAGTTGGAACTTTGAAACTATTAGAGGGTCACTGATGAAGCCTAAATGGCAGAAACTAGCTAGTCTGGCCCAGGAAATATGCACACTCTAGTTCCAGTTCTTTGGTGCAGTATTTACTTCCAAAGGATACCCTTTTAAGAACATATTTCTCTGGTTATCTATCCTGAATAAAAAGCTATTTTATTAACTACATAGACCATGATTAGAAAAAAAGATAGATTTTTAGTTTTAGTGAATTTCTAAAAAATACTATTTTTTCTTGAAAATTTTGTGGAATCTCTAGGAACTGACAGTAATGAAGTATTTAGTTTGCAAAAATATATTGTTACACCATTTGATTTAAGTTTAAAGATGTTATAGGCTTAAATGGTAGTGTCTGTAGCCCTTTGACCCATATCATGATCAAAGCATCAAATATCAAAACGGTAATTATCCAATCAAAATCCTTTTAAGATCATATGTCTGGATTATCCCAGAAACAATCCACGCAAAAATAAAGTGGTTTTGAAAACTTTTTTTAACAAAAATGAAACAAACTATCCCTACCTGATTGTGTTTTTGTCGTATATGCATTTTAAGAAGAACCTTCAATAAGATAAGTTAAGCTTTATTTTGAATCGGCAAGACATATAAACTATACAAAAAAAACCGACTATAAAAATAACAAATGTATATGAATAACATATTAAATATAAGCTGAAAAACTAAGGTTCCAGATTAAATGCACATAACTATAGTGACTGAAAAATAAGAGATATTAAAAGCACATTTTTCATAAAAGTACATGCATACATAAGATTTCTAAATTTGTTAGATTATATGAACAGACATATTAAAACACTAATATCAGACATATGGTAAGGCAATCATTATGCCATGTGGGACCTTATGTCTGCCCCGGTCACTCACTATGTTACAATGTACCTAGCGAGACAGCGGCCATGTGGTGAAACAAATGTCCAAACATCATTGCCACTGTCCTAGCAGAAAGTACGCACAGCGTGAGCTCCCGGTGCAGCACCTCATAGCAATGACCGTATAAAAGTCTGACAGCTGAACTTAGGCATGTTTAACTTCGCTGTCTACCTGCAGGATGTGGGGGTAAAGGGTAAAAGTCGAACGTGGGAGGGGCCAATGGATGAGGGAAAACAAGCCCTTCCTTGCCACCCATTTAGGAATGAGTAGGAGGTACGTCTTGATCGAAACAACGAAAGCAATGAAAGCAGCCAAGTTTGACTTAAGTATTTGCCTACCTGCTGCGCAAGCTACCTAAAGGTTTCCTATAAACAGCACCTCACAAAATACAGTTAGAGACAATAATTATCACAGCTAATTAAAAAAATGAATATCCTAGAAAAAAAATAAAAACATATATAAAGTCATGCTAACTAGAGACATCGAAACAGTTTATGCATGCATAAGAGCATTGGCAAACATGGCATTGTGAGACAAAACACAAAAGCAGTAAGCAAAAGCACTCAAAAGCTTTAAAGAAAACTTTCATATACGGCTACATGGGCTGTGTGTTAAAAATATTAAGGTACAGCCAGCCTGTACACTTGCAATTTTCAAGAGTCCAGAATGAAATAAAAGATTTGAATTTATTAAAATCAACAGAACTTTACTCCAAATTCATCAGGTAAAGAATTCCACAGCACAGGAGCCGCATATCAGAAGGATTTCTTACCCTGCATTGAAGTCCTCACTTGTGGTATCTGCAAAATATTCAAATATTCGAGTATCTAAAATTATATTTGTTTTCCCTCTTGATGAAAAGATCTGATAAAACAGGTGGTGCTAAACTATTTAAAACTTTAAAAGTTTCTATGGCCATTGTTCTAACTCTTCGGGTTTCCAGGGTTGGCAAGTTTGCTTTGGTCAGCAAATCAATGTAGGAGCTGGTGTATGCGTTATAGACAAACCTTAATTAGTGCTCTTTCTTGGATTTTTTTTTTCAATTTCATTTGTATTTGTTTTGGAGCAGAAGTGCCATGAGAGCGGACAAAAATTGTTATTCGAAAGGATAAATGTGTAAAAAAAAATGGTCATCCTGCTTAATTTCCATAGGTTTTTACCAATTCTCATTAGAACGTTGGGTCGCTATCTTGCAAATGCTTTGAATGTGACAATCAAAAGTTAGGTTAAAATTCATGTCTACACCCAGCAATTTCACTACATTCCGGTTTCTATGTCCACATTGCCAACTTTACAAACTGGTAATTTTTGGTGTGTTTTCAAACCAACTGCAAGCGCCTGAAATATATCAGGGTTAGCTTTCATTTTGTTAAAAAAAGAACCAATCT
Source organism: Loripinus fragilis (assembly GCA_964019695.1). NCBI lineage: Eukaryota > Metazoa > Mollusca > Bivalvia > Lucinida > Lucinidae > Loripinus > Loripinus fragilis. The sequence goes on along the minus strand of OZ026514.1, from coordinate 62,583,835 downwards.
ATCAGAACTTCACTTTCATGATGCTGATTAATTCATTGTAATCAGGAGAGTGAAATGAAAGGGTGTTGTCATCTGCATAATTGTACAAGGTACCTCTCACAATAAAGTAAAAAAAAAGTCATTCATAAAAAAAAAACGTTAAATAAAAGGGGTCCTAGTATAGACACTTGTAGTACCCCTTTAAGAATTTCTGTCCGTGAGCTTACCTATTTTGATTCTTTGCTTTCTATTGGAGAGGTAACTTGCCATCAAGTGTACAGCACTGCTAGACAAACCATAGGCAGACAGCTTACATAAAAGAATACCATGTGACAGGCAGTCAAATGCCTAAGATAAGTCCATTAGAACCGCTACCACATAATTACTCTTTTCAATATCCCTCTTCCAATCCTCAATTAGTCTCAGAAGTGATGTCTAGAATCCATGGCCTTTTCGAAAGGCACACGGGTACCTGTTGAAAATGCCATCGAAGTATTCAGAGAGTTGCTCAGCTAAACCCTTTTCATAGATTTTAGAATGGACTGGAAGAAGGGTCACCGGCCTATGGTTCGCCTTGTCCAAGGGGTCTTTTTTACCTGCGTCGCTTTAGCGAAAGCAGGTCTAGTAGTGGGTCCACTCCGTCTGTCTGTCCGTCCGCCTGTCCATCCGTCCGTCCGTCTGTCCGTCCGTCCGTCCGCAACACTTTAGGGTGCCAAAAATAGTAAGTGAGTATGATCAGGAAATACCACAATCACAAACTGCAGACAACCTCGTGGCACCGCGAGGAAGAGCCGCTCAACCATCACGAGACACCAGGAAGACAAATTAAGCAAAGCAATCAGCTCTCTCTTCCCCATCAAGATGATTGCAATACTAGAATGGACATAAAGCAACGTACAACAATACATGGAACAATTACAGACTCCCACAATGGGAGTAACAATAAACAAAAAGTCAACAGCAACAGAACCACCGCCTTAGAACGGACAGCAGCCTAAGCCACTGGGGGGGGGGGGGGGGCTTAAATGCATTTTACTGGTACCAAATCTTCGCCCTAGATCGCCCAAGTTTGTGTAATTTGTAACTCCAAAAGTTTTCATTCTTTTTTATTCAAACTTTGCCTAATGATTGTTCACATATTGAAGATGCGCACCTTCTATTTTGTGCACATTTCATAATTTTTTTCTCATTTTTCAGGGGTGTTGAACTTAGACATTTTTTTTCCATTCGCAATGCTTAGGGGGTGCCTAGTTTGTGTAATCTGTGACTCCAAAAGTTTTCATCCTTTTTTATTCAAACTTTGCCTAATGATTGTTCACATATAGAAGATGTGCATCTTCTATTTTGTGCTCGTTTCATAATTTTTTTCTTATTTTTCAGGGGTGTTGAACTTAGACATTTTTCCATCTGAAATGCTTATGGGGTGCCTAGTTTGTGTAATCTGTAACTCCAACAGTATTCATTCCTTTATATTCAAACTTTACACAATGATTGTTCACACATTGAAGATGTGCACCTCCTGTTTCGTGCATGTTTCATAATTTTTTCTCTCACTTTTGACAAATGTTGAACTTAGACATTTTTCCATCTGAAATGCTTATGGGGTGCCTAGTTTGTGTAATCTGTAACTCCAACAGTATTCATTCCTTTATATTCTAACTTTATATTGATTGTTCACACATTGAAAATGTGCACCTCCTATTTTGTGAAAATTGCTTCATTTTTTCTCATTTTTGATGGGTGTTGAACTTACACATTTTCCCTGTATGTCCGTCCGTCCGCAATATTTTAGGGGTGCCAAGGTTGTGTAATCTGTAACTCCAAAATTTTTCATTCCTTTTTATTCAAACTTTGCCTAATGATTGTTCACATATTGAAGATGTGCTCCTTCTATTTTGTGCAAATTTCACAAAATTTTTCTCACTTTTGAAGGGTGTTGAACTTAGGCATTCTTTCCATCTGAAATGCTTAGGTGGTGCCTAATTTGTGTAATCTGTAACTCCAACCGTATTCATCCCTTTATATTCAAACTTTGCATAATGATTGTTCACACATTGAAGATGTGCACCTTCTATTTTATGCACTTTTCACAAATATTTCTGTTTATTTTTGGGGGTCTTCAACTTAGACATTTTTCGTTAGAAATGCTTAGATGGTTTCTGGTTTTGTGTAAGTCTGTAACTTAAGCAGTTTTCATTCCTTTATAATCAAACTTTGTAGTATGATTGAACATGTACACCCTATATTTGTGCTCATTTGATAACATATTTTGGAGTGTTCAACTTTGAAATTGTTACGTCACCTACTGTAGATTACATTGCGAAATTTGGATGTTATCTGATTTCATTCCTGTTTATTTGAACTTTGCATATCATCTGTACACATATTGCCGATTTGCACTCGCGACGCAGATCCAGAGCAGAGTTTGGTCTTGTTTAAGACGTGTGTACCTTGGCAAATTTAAGTCTCGCAGGGAATGAGTATGTGGTCCAATTTGAATCTTCATACTTGCATGTTAGTTTGGATGCCAAAAAAAATTTTAGGGAGCGCAGTGGCTCAGTGGTAGAGTGCTTGACTCGAGACCGAGGGACCGCGGGTTCGAGCATTACCGGCGTCACTGTGTTGTGGTCCTTGGGCAAGACACATTTATCCTAGCTAAGTACTGGTTCAACCAAGGAAGACCCGTCCCTGTTTAGCTGAAAGAGTGTTGATGGGACGTAAAGAATCTATCTATCTCTTGTTACTGGCTCGATCAAATTTTCATCATTACGCCAGGGAGTGCGAATAGGGAATTTTGAAGAAAAACAAAGCAAAAAATCTTTCGGCTGTGTTTTTGACTAAATGAGGAGTGCCCTTAACTCCTCAGTGGTCTGGGAATCGACCACCGAAGGGAATCGACCTAACCCTACGGGCCTCAAGAGATGGCCACTCAAACTCAACAAATCAAACAAACAAAAAACAACAAAATTTGGTCCTGGATTTTGGCCCCGATACCCGAGCGCTGGTCCCGGCTTTTATTCTTTCAGTATCTTATTTTTGGAAAGCCTATACTTATGCAACCACATTTTGACTTTTAGCACTTCCGGTGAATGAAAAAATGCCGAGCAAGAAGAAAAAATACAATGCCAGGTTTCCACCAGTAAGTTAAGTCTATGTCGATGACCTAAGCTGTCGTGATTCGCACGGCCAAGCATTTACACTTTGTTCTTTTCAATTTCAGGCGAGAATAAAGAAAATAATGCAGACAGATGAAGATGTTGGTAAAGTTGCTGCAGCTGTGCCTGTCATCATTTGTATCCTTTGTTTATTATATTTATTAACCTGATTACCTATCTCTACATACTGTCTGACGCCCTCACAGGCATTATCGGCAAGTACGGTATGTTCTTTGTACACTCAGGGTTGCAGGATGAAAGCCTTCAATTAACCATATCTAAATTACCGTAGGCGAAGGATTTTTAACCTGCACAGGGGGTGATTCCCCATGCACTGGGAACGATCCAGTTAACGTCTGATAAGCAATTCTATTGTTTACTCATCCTGGTATTTTAGACTTTATGTAACCTCACACTGAAGAGCTCCGCTGAAATACTCGGTGAAAATAATGCCAGACGCTTATTAAAAAGCGTTCAAAATCCTGAAATTTTAATCAATAATATGTCCGTAAATATGTCAGATTATTTTAAAAACACTTTATATATCGAAAGAAAATCATATTTCTAATCGATACTGCAAATTTCAGCGCAAAATTTTGAGTGGTTTTAAAGATATTGTAAGGTATAAATTCACCAAAATACATTGGGAAAACGGAAAATTACCTGTTTTTTCACCGAGTGCGTAAAGCGCCACGATGATCCAGAGCGGGATATGACGTATCACTGTTTAAGAGAATGTACTGTTATTGGCACCGTGGGGACAAATGCACTGCGGTTATTAACTTAATTCACACCAGCACTCGCACTTGGTTTCATCACCTCAACCAGTGTTGTGGTAAATAAGATAAAATTTATTGCCTTAATTACTGGCTTGATCGAACATGATCATAATGCCAGGGAGTGCTAATTTTGAAATTTTAAAAAATCTTTCGGCTGTGATTTTGACTAATTGAGGAGTACCCTAAATTCCTATGTGGTCTTGAGTCATGTATACACACACCCTCAACCCCTAGGGTGGGGTCAAAAAGTAAAAACCCATTTTTTCGGAAGGTGGTCATGTTGTATATCAAATTAAAAGGGAATGATGCATTGAGCAAAATGCAAGCAAAAAAATGACATTACTCACACACTGACCTCTGGGGGGTTTGTTAACAGGTCAGATATCATACTTGTGCAGTTACGTAGCAACAGCAGCTCTAAAAAGCTTCACAGAACAGTTTAAATTCTGAAGGTACCCATAGGGCCGGTTAAGCCCAGACATGTTAAGTTTCTGGAAAAAAATGTGGGACAACGCGCGGAAAATCCGTGATTTTTTATTAAAATCCGTTGCAGTACGCCTGCTGCTTGCCCCGGTCGCTGGCCATAACCCAGACAAACGTTCTTGTATATTCTGCATTAAAATTTGACCCGCTTCTATACCGTATTCGTTTTTTTTGCTGGGCCAATCCCTGACGATGATTCGCGTTTCGCCATCTTTATTGGGTTTATCAAGTTATACAGCCGCTTGGATTATTTGTACCTGTATAATTCGGTTTACATTCAAGCCCTTAATTGATATCGATTTTTCAGTGACTTTGAGATGCTTTACCTGACAGCTATTCGAAACTACCAAGGTTCCTTACGATATCAATATTGATTTTTCTCGGCGACTTCCGCCAAATTATCACAAGAAATGGCTTTTAACAAAAAAAAAACGGTAAGACTATGAGCGGATTTTTTAAAATCCGTGATTCTTTTTAAAAATCCGTTTTGCGGAAAACGGCAGAGTTTTCCGTTAGTGACACGGGAGATCCGTTAATCTTAACATGTCTGGTTAAGCAAAAAATTTTGGGCGTAAAATAGCGATTATTTTCTTATCCATCACTTTCAACATGTGTTTTGGGTGCTCAAAAGAACAGTCTCATTGTGACGGTTCTTTTGCAGTGCTCCAGCTAGGCTGTTTTACAAGGGCGCCACACCCTGCCTTACATGTCTGGCGCCCTGCCCCTTTTCATAACACTTTGCCAGGGCTCGAAAATAGTACTCGTCCGCTCGTATTTACGAGTGTCTCAGGCTGCAGGGCAAGTGAATATATATTGATATTTCTACTGAAAATTAAATTTTCGCCATGTATGCCAATAAATTTTGTGATGCAGGGCAAGTGCCTATTTTCAGATATTTCGAGGCCTGCTTGCCCTAAAATCAACCATGTCCTTTATTTTATCTTCCCATATGGTCTCAGAAGTTGTGTATTCAAATTGATGCTAATCGGTTCAGCAACTCTCTGTTTACACTGCAGTCTAAAGTGGGAAATCCCCCACTGAGATCTTGTGGAGAACTGACCAGTCACATGTGAATTGTGCCAGAGAAATGGGAACTTTGCAATCAGCTAACTCAACAATTAGCCTTCTTTTTCCTCATATTTGAAATGTCCACTTTCACCGGTTAAACTCAATTTTTTGTTTTCGGCAACATCAAAGACATAAGGGCTCCAGATAAATAGACTTTCTTGTAGTTTTAAATGACAGGAAGCCTTCATTGACTGTATGGGTATTACAGCTCAAATCAAACATAGTTTTTAACCATCTATTATAAAAGAGGATGGGTAGATGTGTAATGGAATCTTCCAATCATAGACTTTTTATCCCTTTGAAATCAGGGGACACAATTTGACATCTCTTAATCCAAGATACGGTAAATCTTGTATAAGTTCGTACACTCGAATAGTTCGTACACCATAAATTATTTATGACCGGGCAGCTCAAAATGTCATGTATTAGTTCGTACAGTGGTCATTTTCATACTTGTAATTTTTAATAGTTCGTACACAACGTTTTTTCCGTTCATTTGGTCATTCAGTGTATCTGTCTACGATGCTTTCGTTTTTCGTCGAGCACGTCAGTTAACAAACATATCAGCGGAACAGGAGCGTTTTACCTGTCAGTGCGATCGTCAGTGTTGCTTTATATGCGCGTACATCCAGCATTGATGCATGCCAAACTTTTATTCAATGATAAACGCTAGGTTCAATGAACGCCGGACTGATGCAAATCGCGGAGATATTTTGTCCAGTCATGACAAAAATCAAATACATGTATACAACCATGCGCGCGTGCACACAGTGTTCTACGTGTCTGTGATCATTGAGCCTTTCTGGTCTTTCTGTGTCATAAATATGCCCAAGCGTATTTTTTTTTTAATCACTGGATCCGAGCATGATGAAACCATATCGGCTGGTGTTTACCACAAATAATATCAACGAAGGCTCAGGGGAGCCTGTGCTTTTGTGCAATCTCGTCGGGTAACTCAAAGTTTTGGAGTGGATGAAGAATCTAGACACCTACATACTCCCACTAATTAGCTGTGCTTTAAATGTGCGTGCATCAATTTCATTTCTAAGTTTCACCAAAACGCGCACGCAATAAGCGTAATAAAATAACTATACACATTGTATATCCGATGGAACTTTTTATCAAACAAAGACGACACTGGTGAGCCTAGCGCAGCGTCCTCGTGAAATTGTATTATGGGTCTTACACATTAAATGATTCATTTGGATCATCACACGTACGCACAGACGCACAAACCAAGATGAAAAGTGATTTATGCATGCTTCTGCATCATGCTTTACATTGGGCTGTCTATGAAACGAGCCAGATCATGAGATTATGGTACATCTCGCACATGCAACCAGCGAAGGCTCAGACGAGCCTGCACATCCGCACAGTCTTGCCAGGGGCATAAATGCTCACATACAAGGAATGAAGATGAAGGTGCATGTCTAAAGTTAGGCTTATAGTCCCACTAACACCGCAACAATTGCTTGCTTTCAGATAAGAAAAAAATGGTCGAAAAAGCCTCTCGTTTACCGTCCATGTATATTTAAATTTGCAAATATGCTTTTTTACCCAATACCGCGAGAAACTTTTTTGTATGCAAACAACAAAGGCGCAGATCAGCCAGTGCTTCTGCGCAGTTCTACCAATTTATCTCTAGAAAGTACGATAGCTAAACCTGCTACATGCAAAAAATAAAATTCCTGTCAGACATGCGTGCGCGGATCCAGACAATAATGAGGGGGGGTCGAATTGCTTCTCGAGGGAGGTTCGTACCAGTTTTTCTTCTAGGAAACAAATGGCAACTTATGATTTTCATGGGGAGGTCCGGATCCCCTGCCCCCTCTGTCTCCGCCCATATCAGAGTTTCAAACAGTTTGAATTCCCATTTTATTTTTTATTTTTGCTGGGCCTGGTCAATTCACAAAACGTCTGCTATTTATATCAGCTGTCGCCAAGGGCAAAGACAGCATGATCCTTTTTAAGATCAAAGAGACCGCGCACATCAATTTCGGCCACGTGTTGTTTAAAAGTTTGGGGTCGCACGTGATGATGGCCTTGACGCAAGAAAATGTACATTGCACATTAAACAGTGGCCCAGACGTTATGAACAAGTCGAACAGGGTTCATGCGCGGATCCAGGAATTTTTGTCAGGCGGGTGGGTCGAGGCACCGCCAGAAAACAGTCTGGACAATGTTTTTTTAGTCATCAACTTATTTTACAGTTTACAGAGTGGATCCAATGGTTTTATTACAGAGGGGAGGAGGGGGTCCAACTTCTTCCAGGGGGTGGGGGGTGTCCAAAGAAACCCATATAACTTGTGATTTTCCATGGGGGGGTCCGGACCCCCAATCTCCCCTCTGGATCCGCACTTGGGGTCGCCTGACGCCACTGTTTGCTTACAGAATCATGGTCTATCAAAATTTAAATAAAACTGAAAAATACCACCCAACGACGACTAAACGGAAAAAAGCTATCTCCTGCTGGTCGAGATAGCAAGTGCGGATCTAGAGAGGGGTCAGGGGGTCCGGACCCCCTGGAAAATCACAAGTTATATGGGTTTCTATAGGGTATAAGCAATTGGACCCCCCTGGAAAAAGTTGGACCCCGCCTGGAAAATGTTGGACCCCCTCTGGAACCTTGAAAAATGATAGTTTTCTTCGAAATTAACCATTTGACTTCAGTAAAATAAGCTGAGGACTAAAAAAAATGTTGTCAGGGCTTTTTTTTGTCAGATTGACCCGGACCCCCCCCTGACGAAAATCCTGGATCGGCGCATGGAAAGCAAGGTGTACACGGGATAGCATGGTGTTCAAATAGCAGTGCAAAGACTAGCATGTGCATCCAACACTGTTTCTGGCTGTAAACCTTTGGAGTCAGTCAGCCTCAAATCACGAAAGACAGATTTTCTCATGTAATGGCTTTTCCATTGTCAAGCGACCGAAGATGACAAAGTACGGGAATCTGGTTCTACATTGATTGCCATTATCATAATCTTAGAATGCTAACAGCCTAACACCGAGCTATATTGGGTCCGAGCTAACACGTAAGGGGGTGTGCGAACGAGCTGAGCACGTTATGTCGCCACGAGGAATACGACGTATGATGAAGAGTCGAACCAACCAACCTATGCAGAAATATAGGCGTTCATACAAAGCTTTTAAATGGAGTAAGCATTCGCAAAAACGTAAGTTGTGGGTCTTTTTACAATATGAAGGCAGAGAAATGTACTACTCTGATTCATGAGAGTTCTGCGTTCCAATTGTTCATATTTCATATTTAGAAGTTGCCATTTTCATTTTCAGTTTTCATTCCAAATCAATGAGTGTACGCGTACGTCTAACCTGTAGGACTGAATGTACGTTCATGTATTGTCTTGTCTACTTCTATGCTGCATTTTCGAGGGTTCTAAGAAAATAAGAATCTACATCATGACCAAAAACGAAAGCTGCGATATACATTGCTCTGTTACGTTGTAGAGCTAGCCGTCGGTAGTGAACAGAAGTTGTATTTTTGTTTTGATTTCTCGGACCCAGTGGGTCCGAATAAAACAATCGTCATAGAACAAGTCCGACGTGACATCTCTTCCGTAAAGCAGGCCTATGTAAAGTTGGCCTGTAACCGGGTGATATCGCCGGGTATATCGCACATTGCATGTGAGTCGGTTGAAACGGCAATCCGGACTTTTATGTTTGGTTGTTTATTTTCAATCTTTCACCATGCTATTAAGAATGTTAGTTTAATTGAAAATACTGATCAGACATTCAGCCTGTAATTAGGCTAAAAGGATAAACAGAGATTCCTCCCTCTCTGGCAATTTTCGCATGTTTTTGGTCCCGTTTTATGATCTTCAGAATTTCATTTTATTAGTTCGTACAGTCCCGTTTCTCAGGAAAATAATTTTTATTAGTTCGTACACAGCGAAAAATAATTATTTTTTACTGTACGAACTAATACAAGATTTACCGTACTTAGACTAAATGTGTCTGTAAATTTTTAAGCACTATGAAAAACATGTAACCAAAATAGTTTCAGACCAGCCTACTCCTGCATGAAACGACTCACAGAGGGGGTATGGGTCAGGGGTGATACAGGCTTGGCCTATTTTTTGTAAGGTTCATAATTTCAAATTTCGATTCTTTTTGTCTTCAGAAAGGTGAATATTTTTTGAGGTATGAATATTTTTGCGCATAACTTTTGGGGTCACCACAAAAGTAGGCTTGTGAGTCAACTGTTTTTATGGTCACTGCTTTTAAGGTCATCCCCTTCCATTCCCACCCCCTGTGTATCCTAACTTTCGCGACGCGACACAAAGTGCCCTATTCAGGGCTTCAGCACCCTGTCCTTTCCTGATTCTAGCTGATGCTCTGTTTTGAGTACCCACAACATATATTTTGTTTGAGAAATAAGAACATTTTCAGTTGCACACTCTTATCTGGGGGTCTTGGTACCTGTACTAGAACCAAAGTTACAGCTGATTGGAGTTCCATAAAATCATGCATTTGGGCGAATGAAAATTGAAGACAATCTGCTGTAACTTTTTTTTATTTTTCATTGTAAAATCTGAATGAAGTTTGGTATGCTTATGTATTTTATTCCTGCTCTTTTCATTTCTGGCATTTTGTGTGTGTGTGTGTGGGGGGGGGGGGGGGGTGGTTGTCATGTTGCCTGACAATTAACCTTAACTGACTTAAGCACGGTCTTTAGAGTTGTTCATCCAGTCCTTTATGCACAAGACTGCTGCCATCACGAAAGGAAGAAATGCCAAGACTTTATCTGCAGCTCACATGTAAGTCTACTGCAGTCCAAAAGCTTTTATAGCCTCCGCATGAGAATTATTTCCTTCTACTTTGAACTCTTTGCATGCTGCAGGGCTGTGGAAATATCATGCCCGACTTGTCCGACCTGGTCCCATTTCATTCAGGACAAATTGAAAATTTCTATTTACTTGTCCTTGGATAAGTACAAATGTACAGTAAATACAATTCTGCATATCATATTTTGGTTAATTATTACAAGTTCACATGTTGCATTGAAAACATTGTGGATCCTGATCAGCTGGCTTCTTAAGAAGCCAGCTGATCTGGATCTGCACTGTTTACAAGAGAGTTCTGGTTTCATACTCTTTTCCAAAGAGTAAATTGTTTAAGCACAAAACTGTATAAGAGTCACTCAAATCTGTTCTTTCGGACAAGTAAAATTTTCTATGGACAAGTACATTTATGGCCATTTACTTGTCCCTGGACAAGTAGAGAATTTTACTATTCCCACACCCCTGCATGCTGTTTTTTGTTTTTTTTGTTTTTTTTTTTTTGTCGTCTGCTAACTTTTTTCAAAATTAACTTTTCCAAAAAACAACTTTGAGGAACACTATCAGTGTCAAATAGTTTGGATCCAGATCAGGCCAGACATCCTGTTTGGCCTGTTCTGGGTCTAAACTGTTTACAAAGATTTGCAGCAGATGACAAAAGTTGCCGCTAGCAAGGAAAGAGTTAATGTCTGTCTATTATATTGAGCAAAATTCTTTTTCATTCATTCTTTCCATTGTAAAATTCATTTTTCACAATAGACACATGAAAAAGTAAATAACAATCCCATTCTGAAGTTATGAAAGGTGTGAAAAGCTGACAACATTTTCAGGACAAAAAATGTTGGCGGGATAAAGGTTAAAAAAAATTATTAGTTGATTTACAAACCCTCCTTTTGTAATTTTCCGGAATGTAGAAAAAAAATCTAAAATTGTTTTTTTTTTATCTGCCGACTCTAAATATTATTTGTTTTGTTGAAAAAAATCATATATTTTTTAGGTTCTGTCAGTGTATTTTTGAGTGACATTGTTATAAGTGTTTGTCCTATCAAGATTTGTAGGAAAATTTTTGAAATATTTAAAGATTTAATACAGACTGTTGGTTTACCTTACTAGTTTTACTGTTTGTTCATGAGATATTTTTTAAAAAAAAAAGCTCTGAAAATGACCAGTCAACTAGTCATTTTTAGAGCCTTTTTTTCTTCACCCCCCCCCCCCCACCCCACCCTTAATTTGAGGAAAAATTCCATTAATTCAACTAATAAAAAATTCTGGCTTAAAGGTTAAAATTCTTTGCATTGTCACACTTTCCATTGTAAGAACCAGAATACCAAAAACTGGCTCATTTGATGAAATTCAAACAAACAGTCATTTAGGTTTGACACAGTGTCTTTTAAAAAGTTATGATCATTTATTTCTTGCAACAAACTGTATTATTAAGAAATGAATTTCGTTTTTCAGATGGAAACTCCTCTTATATTTGGCCTAAAAAAAAGTTGTGTGTTTCATGCTACCCCGACGGTGCCTAATTTTTTGCCCCTGACCCTAACGTTTTTAAGCATATTTAGGGGATTTCCAAGGGATTTCCCAGGTCGGCCATCTTGTTTCCCCATCTTCCCCATGTAAAAACTTTATATAAAATAAAAAAAATTTCCTTCCTACCGTCCCTATTTTAAAATTTCATGTAACCTGAAACACACATTATTTTTATTTTTTTTTTGGCCTTTACATTTTCAAAATAAACAAACATAGGGCCAGTTAAGCAAAAAAAAATACTGTAAAATTATGATTATTTTCTTATCCAATAGTTTAAACATGTCTTTTGGGTTCTCAAAAGAACCATCTTATCGAGAGGGTTCTTTTGAGAACCCACAACATATGTTTTGGTTGAGAAATAAGAAAAATAATTTTCAGTAAAGCACTCTTATCTGGGGGCCTGATATAAAGTATATTTTTTTATTTTTAGTTATTGATTCATAAACATTATATTTAGTGTTTGATTATATAAAGGGTTTTATTGGATTGTAAAACTAAATATGCGAACTCTGACAAACATGCAAACTCTGACAGCCATTGAAGCAAACATGAGGCTTGTTGTGCACATGCAAACCAGGCATGGTCTTGCCATCAATCATATCTGGCAAATGATTATGCTGTGTGCATGCAAGTGAGCTTAGTACAGGGTAGCTGTCAATCACATTTACGCCTCTGTATATATATTAATATTATTTTATTGAACAGAAAACAAACTATCCACTCTGAGAAAACATTTGACTTTCTGCGTGACCTAGTGTCAAATGTCCCTGATCACCAACCAGATGAAGAGGGGGACTCCAATGCTTCAGTGCCATCAGGAAGTTCTGGACCAGAAGTTAAAAAACAGAAAATACAGAAGTATGTAAGGTTTTTGTCTTGGAGAGATTACAAAACACATTAAAATTATAATGTGCATAAGTTTCCATTAGTCAAACCTGTCAAAAAATTAGGAGCATGATGGTTCAGTGGTAAAGTGTTTGACTGCAGATCGAGGGGTTGTGGGTTCGAGCCTCACCGGAGGCACTGAGTTGTGTCCTTGAGAAAGACATTTTATACTCTGCTTAGTACTGGTTCAACCCAGGAAGACCTGTACCAACAAAGGGGAAAAATTGATGACTGAGACATAACAAATCAAATCAACAAACCTGTCAAAAAGGATATTACAGTAAAACCTGTGTAAAACAGCCACTCTAAAAACACGGAAAATTGGTTGTCAAGACCGATTATCGCTTAATGCAGGTCAAAAATACTGCAGAATGCTCCAAGGGACGCATTCTTCAATGCTTTTGACCTTAATTAAGCTACCAGTTGTCACTAAGATTTTTGTTTTGTCTATTTTTTGAGTGGCCATTTTACATAGGTTTTACTGTACCTTTAAACATTTGTCCATCTTAAGAACCAAAAAGGCATCTTCTGTGCAATTTTATCTATGTTAACCCTTGTCTTGCTGAACACGTATACATGTATATCCGCTTTAGAAAAAAAAGAGACCCAAATCAGCTGGCATCAGGATCCACACTGTTTTCCACTCTTGAAAATACATGCTTACAACTGGGACGCTGCAGGTTAACATGATAAAAAATAGGGAGGAGTGTAGTTCATAAAAATATTCAGGCTGAAAAAGGTTAAAAACAGCACCTGTTTTAAGCAACCAATTTTGTCCTTCCCTTTAGATGCTTACCTAAAGTGGTTAGCCATACAGACAGATGGTAGTTTTAAGTCCCTCCTCCCTATTGAAATCTGTCTTCATCCGGCATCTGTCATGACGCACTGGTCCAGAAACTTTTTCTTCAAATGACCTCCAGAACCACTGATCCAAATTTAAAATAATTTCACAGGAATGTTCTCCATAATTCTTTAAACCAAAATTGCACAAATGGTTCCGCTCCGCCAAACAAAAGGGCTGCCAGAGCTGTAAATAATAAATAGTTTAAACGACATCATCTGTGAACCACCATCATGCAGCTGCAGTGTTTGCTAAGGCCAAAATTGATCTTCAAAGAAAGAAATACAATTAGTTTTGGGGGGAAATTATAACCTGTGACCCCTAAATATATACTATGGACCACCCTGACTTTATTTTCTATAGCTTTATGGAAAATTCCATGGGTCTTAAATGAATTAACATTGACAGTGGGTGCACAGGGTGCTATGCCTAGGCCCCGAGTATATAAAACTTTTTTCATGCTCAGCTCAGCTGAGCATAAAATTTCAACTGATCATAAAAACTAAAATGCTGAAAAACTAAGATTTTTCTTGCTTTTAAACATTCAGATGTAGTATTTATCCTGCTAATTAACGTTAAAATGCCAACAACTGTTGGCATTTTAGCATTTATGAGCAGGATAAATTTCTTGCTCAGCTGAGTTGAGCATGAAAAAGTTTTATAACCTAGAGGCCTGATGTGATAAAGTACATTTATCATATGACGTTACTGCTATTCAGTGGATAACGTCATGTCATAAATAATGTTATTGTTGTTTTTGTTTCTTTACGTCCCATGTCAACAGCTATGGTCATTGCGGGACGGTCAGTTCACTTAACCACACTTTTTCCTGGGCAGGCTTGAGCAAGCGGTTAACCAGTAATTAGTGCACATACTTTCGCTTGTAACCTACAACAACCCTTCTTGAATAAATCAGCGGAAGGGAGGAGAATGACCGTAGAAATTATTTCATGATCAATCTCCACGAAAGTATGGTACCGGGCCGGGATCGAACTCGCGACCCCTGGATCTGCAGTCAGACACGCATCTGTAGCCGGACACGCTACCGACTGCGCTACGCGGCCCGGTTAATAAATAATGTTATGACCACATGTTACATTACACTTTCGGCGTGAACCAGTAACGTCATGACGACGTCCATTACAACAATGGAACTTTTCATTGAAATAAACAAACTTTAAAGGCGATAAAATCTCAATTAAAATGTCATATGATAAACAGAATCTTACACTAGTGATCATTTCCTATTAAATTTATTAAACTCCCCAAAGGCTGGTTTAATAAATTTCATATGAAATGATCACTCGTGTAAGATCCTCTATGTACCAAAATCTGATGCGCTAGTCTTAATGTATTTCAGACCAAAAAAAGAAAAGACGGGGAATGGCAGAGGAAGACCAAGAAAGAAATCAGTTGTGGTAGAAGAGAAACAGGAGACAGAAGTAAGTAGATTAGCCAATACTTTTGTCATCTGCTCATACCTTTGCAAACAGTTTGAACTTGGCTCAGGGCCGACAGAATGCTGTCGTCTGCTGATAACCTTTACAAACAGTTTGGACCCAAATCAGGATGACAGAATGTTGGTCCTGATATCGATCCAAACTGTTTGACACTCTGATGGTGTTACTGAAAGATTTTTTTTGAAATTATTCTGTCATTAAATCTCATACAGATAACATCTCCAGATAACCAATCAAGTTGCCATATAAGTTGCCTCC
Organism: Loripinus fragilis; assembly: GCA_964019695.1. NCBI lineage: Eukaryota > Metazoa > Mollusca > Bivalvia > Lucinida > Lucinidae > Loripinus > Loripinus fragilis. The sequence goes on along the minus strand of OZ026514.1, from coordinate 62,568,598 downwards.
TCCTGTCTATAAATTCTTTCCTATGCTAGACGTGACTTTTGTTGTCTCCGGATAACCTTTGCAAACAGTTTCTTATCCATCAGTCTAAGGCCAAATAAAAAAAATACCTGTGTTTAGGGTAACCCGACCCTACCTAAATTTATTGGTGAAACCTAGAATTTTTTCAGGTTTTCTGAAAAAATATATAATTTTATGCATTTTGAAAGGTGAAATGCCTTTCAAAATGCATAAAATTATATATTTTTTGCCAGAAAAAAAAATATGAGTACCTAAAATTTTCAGACCTGTTACCTGAAACTCACTTATTTTTTATTTGGACTAAACAATGTTTTAGGTGTTCAAAAGAACCTTCTCAATGAGACCACCTTTTTGTGTACCGTAACGTTACGTAATGATGTCCACTATAGGGTTGCACAAATGAGGGGAAAATCTTGACGTTTCACACAAACATGTAATTTTTAAGTATTTTTAATGTCATGTGATTAAAATAATATCTAACATTTGTGCACCAGTATTATTGAATTTATTAAACTGGTTGTGGAAAAAAGATAATCCTTTTCCTCTACTCGTATACTAAATTCAATAAAACATGAGAGCTCATGTAAGATCCTCTATGTAAACAACCCATTAACTACTCAGTGTGTACTTCTACACAGGTTTAGATAAACAAAAAATTTAAGCTTAAAATTGTAAATATTTTCTTACCCATCCGTTCTAACATACGTTTTGGGTGCTCAAAAGAACCATCTCAGTGAGACGGTTCTTTTGAGTACCCACAACATATGTTTTGGTTGAAAAATATGAAAATTATTCTTTGGTACACACTCTGAACTGAAGTTCTGCTTCTAGAAGCATGTGTGCTATTAATTAGATCTTTAAGGTATGTTATTGTTCGATTTTATTAACCTGACACAGGTGCATAATTTCACGGTTAGTGCACAAGATAGCTTACCTTCGTTCCACTTCGGTCTTTACCGTAAGTTTTACAGGAATTTTGCAAGCACTAATGCAGATAATGAAACGTATTGTACCATCCCACTGACTAGTCAAGTGGTTATGGTACAGAGTTTACAACCGAAAGGTCGTGAGTTCGAGTCCATGTGTGTTCTTTTTTTTTACCTTTATTCGATTCGTTTAATTTCATGTAGTATTGATGTACCCCGACCTTTGGGGAATGAAATTTTGGATCATTCTACTTCAAAGGGTTGGTGTGTAACACGTAAAATGAGCCAGTCTGTCCAAAACATCTTCAGAGATTCACGTGAAAAGGAATTTTCCATTATATAGCCAAAACATACGGTTGAAAATTATTCACTATACATGTTGTTTGAACTTAAGTTCAGTGGGAAAACGTCTGAAGAAAAGTGTGCAGCAAGTCTTGGCGCTAAGGCAAAGCAGCTAGATTACTTTAAAAAAATATGTCAAAAGCACAAAGATTCAATTTCACATATCGAGCGTACGGTAAACGTTCTCGGTGAGGATCCTACACAAATAACAATAACAAATGCAAGTATAGATAAACAAATAACTTTGAAGCGTGACTATATTTCCAAAATTGAAAATAGGGGTTTTAGGCATTTTATTACGTATACTATTCTATTTTGAAGTGCGTAGCTCTATGTTCCAGACAGATGCGTTACGTATCAACCTTTTGAATATAATGATCCAAAGGACATTACTCAGAGGTTGTGGTTCATCTATAATAATTGAAGTTAAACGAATAGAATGAATAAAGGTAAACATACAAAACAAAATTCAAAACAAAAAAATAAGAACATACGTGGACTTTAAATCACGACCTTTCGGTTGTAAACTCTGTACCATAACCACTTGACTAGTCAGTAGGACGGTACAATATGTTTCATAATCTGCATAAGTGCGTGCAAAATTCCTATAAAACTTGCGGTAAATACCAAAAGTCAACAGAAGGTAAAAATATCTTGTGCACTAATCGTGAAATTATGCACCTGTGTCAGGTTAATAAAATCGAACAATACCAGGCGGTGTAGCGCAGTCCGTAACGTGTCTGGCAACAAATGCAAGCCTGACTGCAGATCTAGGGATCGCAAGTTCGATCCCTGCTCCGTCCCATACTTTAGTGGGGATTGATTATGAAATAATTTCTACGGTCAATCTCCACCCTTCCGCTGAATCATTCAAGAAAGATTTTTGTCAGTTACAAGTGAAAGTATGTGCATAAAGTACTGGTTAACTGCTTGTTCAAGCTTGCCCAGGAAAAGTGTTGTTAGGTGAACTGACGGTCCCCCCCATGACCATAGCTGTTGATTTGGGACGTAAAGCAACAAAACAAACAAACAAACAAAATAAGGTATGTTACAAAAAACAAAACAAACAAACCTAATTTTATCTCTTTTTCAGAGTGAACACGATGATGATGAAGATACAGAAAGTGATTCTTCTCAGACCAATACAGAACAATTGGAGAAACCAACTGACAGCTCTGTGCCACACCCCTTCAATATGCATGCTCCACCCCAGTCCGGCCCATACAGTGCTGAATCCTTATCTAACTCCACTAGTCACATGAATCCTGCTTTTACTTCACCTCCTAGTTTAGCGAACCTGATGCCTCCCTCTCTACCCCAACCAAATCCCTCAAGTCCAAGACTCCCCATCTTGCAATCTCCTCCAGAACTTTCCAACTTCCCAATGATGCCACATCCACAGTTACAAAATATGCCCAATCAGATTCCTCCTCCTCCTCAACAACATTTTTCAGGTGTGACCAATCAAATTCCTCCTAATATGTTTACAAATTTTTCAAATCAGCTACCTGTTCGGCCAAACTTTTATCCAACCCACTCATTAAACTTGCAACAGTATCCGAACATGAATTCACAAGAGACATTTCCAAATGATCAAAAACTGTTTACAACATCGCCAGTAGCTCCGCCTTTTCCACGATCACAGTCCCATCCACAGTTTAAACACGAGACCAATCCAGCCAGAAGTGTGATGAATAGCATGCAGAACAATGAGCCATTAGATATGTCCAAAGCATCCCTAATTCAAAGGTATGTCATCATATTTGGACCTGGAAGCGAGAAAACCTGTCTTTGAGGGTTTGCGGTCAACAAAAGTGCAGACCAGCCTGTGCAGTCTGATCAGCGCCTTTGTTATTCGCTAATTGGAAAGTATATCTAGACTTGCTACGAGTAAAATTTCTATTTTCTAGCTAGTCTTTGTAGCTGAGCAGGCTGACTTGAATCTCACTGTCGGAAACCTCAAAGACAGGTTTTCTCGCGACAAGGCCCATATTTACCTTAATTATTTAGCCACCATACATAGGTTCAGATAAACAAACTTTTGGAGCATAAAATTTTGAAGACCGGTTTCATATTCACCTGGCCCTAAAGTTACAAAACTTTTTTCATGCTCAACTCAACTGAGCACAAAAACTTCAACTTCTCATAAACACTAAAATACCGACAAATAAAGAAGTTTCTTGCTTTTAGTCTCTCAGATGTTGTATTTATCCTGCTAATAAATGTTAAATGCCAACAATTGTTGGCATTTTTATCCCCACACTTTTTTAAAAAAGCGAAGGGGATATTGTGATCGCCTCCGTCCGTCTGTCCGTTATGCTATCTCCTCCTATACCATTGGACCAAATTCAACCAAATTTGGTATGTGAGTTACTTACATGATTGAGGCGCGCAACGTAAAAAATTTTTTTGGCCCCGCCCCCTGGGGCCCTGGGGAGGGGTCAAAAGGTCAAATATCATTTAATTTCAATTACAAAGTCAATTTCAAAGATTTTTATTCCAAACTTTGTGTGTGTTCTCAAAAATGAAAGATAAAAAACATATCAGACGGGTTTTTTATTCTGTCACCTTGGTCATGCCCTAGGGTTGGGACTTGGGGGTACTTAGGGGCCAAAATCAAATTCCGTCCTGCTGTCTGTCCGTTATGCTATCTCCTCCTAAACCATTGAACGAAATTAAACCAAATTTGTTGTGTGAATTACTCACATGAATGGGGTGCGCAACGTCAATTTTTTTTGGCCCCGCCCCTGGGGCCCTGGGGAGGGGTCAAAAGGTCAAATATCATTCAATTTCAATTACAAAGTCAATTTCAAAGATTTTTGTTCCAAACTTTGTGTGTGTTCTCACAAATGAAAGATACAAAACATATCAGACAGGTTTTTTATTCTATCGCCTGGGTCATACCCCAGGGGTGGGACTTTGGGGCACTGGGGGTGGGGGGGGCCCAGGGGGTCAAAAAAACTTTTTTTTCAAACATGGTCATGTGGCATATCAAATCGACGGGGATGACAAGCAGAACAGAATGCAAGTAACATTTTCATCCTAGGGTCAAACTGGTGACCTTTGGACGAGGTCAAAAGGTCAAATATCATTAACATGTCAATTTCAAAGATTTTTATACCAAACTCTTTATGTGTGTTCTTACATAAAAAAAAAGATAGAAAACATATTGAACAGAATTTTCATTCTGTTGCCAGAGTCATGCCCGGGGGTGGGACTTGTGGGTGCTAGGGGGTCAAAAACTTTAGCGTGGGGATTTGCGATGGCGCCCCATCGACTGCGCGCTCTAGTAACATTTATGAGCAGGATAAATTTCGTGCTCAGCTGAGTTGAGTTTGAAAAAAGTTTTATAACCTCGGGACCAGCTCTAACATTTCTTTTGGATGCTGAAAAAATGTCTTGATGAGGACCCACAACATCTTTCCGTCGAGAAATAAGTTACATGTATTTACTTTTAAATTACAATTTTACCAATTCCTGGTTATACGGTCAGTTATTCTATTACCATTCCTGGACAGGCTTCAAATTAATACTCACCAATACTTCGTGTACTTGGAGTATATTACATGCATTGGGGTCAGGACTTTAGTTAAGAGTGCGTATTTATTTCTCAAACAAAACATATGTTGTGGGTACTCAAAAGAACTGTCTCAATGAGATGGTTCTTTTGAGCGCCCAAAACATATGTTTAAACTGATGGATGAGAATATATTTACAATTTTATGCTCAAAATTTTTGTTTAATCTAAACCTGTCATTGGGGTAGAAATAGAATAATCTCTACTAAGATATGCAGCATGTCAGGAGGGGTTTGATCTTGCAACCCAGTTACATTGCAATCTATAGAAATCTGGTTACCAATCTTGGCTCACTATTTCTTTAGGTTTATCACCCTTGACCTACAAACATTTTCTCAGACATATAATAAAAAAATATTGTTCCAGTTATACCAACTTTATTTACACTATATTCCTACTCAATAACTACACATGCACACTTAAAGAATCTGATCTGGGCCTGCCCTGTTTGCTTGTCTGACAAGTTTTTTGTGAGTTCCAGTCCTGATAACCAACAATTTATTTGAGAAAGGAAAGAGAAAAGTGTTCAAAGTTTTAGAACAGTAGTTGTCTGTCATAAAACCTAGGCAAATAGGGCAGATTGAGATCAGGCTCCTTCTAAAGAAGCAGTCTGATCAGGGTTTTCTCTGTTTGCTTTTCTGACAAGCATTTTGGCAGTTCTAGCCCCGATAACTAACATTTTATTTGAGAACAGAAAGAGAAAAGTGTTCAAAATTTTAGAACAGTATTTGTCTGCCATAAAACCTAGGCAAATAGGGCAGATCCAGATCAGGCTCCTTATAAAGAAGCAGTCTGATCAGGGTCTTCTCTGTTTGCTTTTCTGACAAGCATTCTGTGAGTTCTAGCCCTGATAACCAACATTTTATTTGAGAACAGAAAAAGAAGTGTTCAAAATTTTAGAAATGTATTTGTCTGCCATAAAATTTAGACAAACAGGGCAGACCCACATCAGACTGCTTCTGAAGAAGCAGTCTGATCTGGGCCTGCCCTGTTTGCTATTCCGACAAAGCATTTTGTGAATTCCAGCCCTGATAACCAACATTTTATTTAAGAACAGAGAAAAATGTCCAAAATTTTAGAACAGTATTTGTCTGCAAACAGGTCAGACCCAGATCAAACTGCCTCTGAAGAAGCAGTCTGATCTGGGCCTGCCCTCTTTGCTATTCTGACAAGCATTTTGTGAAATTCTAGCCCTGATAACCAACATTTTATTTTAGAACGTAGAAAAGTGTTCAAAATTTTAGAACAGTATTTGTCTGTCATAAAACCTAGGCAGACAGTTCAGACCAAGATCAGACTGCTTCTGCTATGAAGAAGCAGTCTGATCTGGACCTGCCCTGTTTGTAGGGCTGTGGATCGTCAGGCAAGTGGCGATCTGATCTGATCCACGATTCATGTGTAATGATTCACAGATCGAACTACGAGTCACTGGTTAATAAAAATAAGACTTCTGTTATGAAACGGACAGCTTTTTAGGTCTATTTACTAAGTAAATCAGCCCTTTCTGATAAACCAGAAGTACCACATAGTTAGTTATCAAAGAAGATACACTGCATTTCCACTCATGTCTGTCAAGGCATGCAACAGAAATTATAAGATTTTATACTTTCCTGAACTTGGATAACCAGATATTCTGACAGAAGTGTGCTGATTTCCGTATAAGGCCCTTTTCCTTTGTCTCGAGTTTCACTCACTGACAACATGTCCTGGGTCACGTAATCAGTTGTCGGCAAATGAATTTGAAATATATTTGACAATTGACAGCTGATGATACTTTTGGCCCCGTTTATTATAGAAGTGTTAACAAAATAGATTGGACTATAATTATCTGGGGAATTCGGAATACTTTACTCTAGTAAATAAGGATAGATATTAATTACCGATAATGGAGAGTGCAAATACATGTCACTAACCTGCGAGAAACAAAGGTATTTAAATGACAGACATTATTAATTAGAACCGTAGTCATAGGGAATATTTCAATTGACAATTTTGTGAAAAACATCTTGTTTCAGTTGAAAATATCTTGTTTCAATTGTTAAAAAAAAAAAGATCGCGATCCAACGATTTAGGCAGTGACGAATATTCATACTCTATTTTAAATTAAGATCCACGAATATCCGAGTACTCGGATACTGGCAGCAGCCCTACCTGTTTGCTATTCCGACAAGCATATTGTGAATTCCAGCCCTGATAACCATTTTATTTGAGAACAGAGAAAAGTGTTCAAAGTTTTAGAACCGTATTTGTCTGCCATAAAAACCTAGGCAAAGAGGGCAGACCAGATCAGACTGCTTCTGAAGAAGCAGTCTGATCTGGGCCTGCCCTCTTTGTTATTCCGACAAGCATTTTGTGAACTCCATATTTGAGAACAGAAAAAGAAGTGTTCAAAACTTTAGAACAGTAGTTGTCTGCCATAAAACCTAGGCAAACTGGGTAGACCCAGATCAGACTGATCTGGGCCTGCCCCGTTTGCTATTTCGACTAGCATTTTGTGACTTTCAGCCCCAATAACCAACATTTTATTTTAGAACGTAGAAAAGTGTTCAAATTTTAGAACACTTACCATAATTTCATTTCAGATCTCCAGTGATATCACAAGAAGTTGATCCAGGGAAGAATAAGGAGTTACCCATCTCCCTAACGGGGCTGTCAAATATCATGAATAAGACTTCTTCTAAGCTATTAACAGATGATGATGATTATGATACGTGATAAGTTGATAAAAGCTCTTTTAACACTATCTATGGATGGATTCTTCCATCTAACTTGATACAATTAAGTTTGGATGGTATGTTAATATTTTAACAACACACCAGGCTTTCAGAAAATAGGGAATAATTATGAATTAATCTTGTTTCTAAACCCTTTGTATACTAATGAATTTTTCATATCGTCGGTCGGGAGTCAAAACCTCTTTACTCTGATTTTTACCAAAACGACTTTTTGTCAACGTGGGAATACCAAACGCATGGCGCACATTCTGTCAAATTCTCGTAGCTCTAGACCAATTTGGATACCTTTAAAAAGCATCAATCATGCTTATAAAATATCGTATCTATGAAAAATTTCATTATTTTGGTGCTCATCTCACCGAGATACGAGGTTTTGCCATGAAAAAGATGCTCAAAATGTCGTAACTGGATGGTTTTTCATGAAAAAATGGTCAAAATGATGTAACTCAAGTGAAACTCTTCATAATGACAGTGAAATCTTTATTGGAAATTCAAAACACCAATAACAGTGAATTTGGATGTTACTAAATATAATCCTGTCTGACTTTCAGCAATATAGCACACTCCTAGCAAAAGTTATTCAGTTTTTTGAGTCTCCTAAAAAATGTCAAAATCAAAGATACAAGTTTTTGACTCCCGACCGACGATATGGTTTGATACAATGAGCTGGGATGGGTCATTGTACACTTCAAGGGGTCATCATCAGGGTTTTCATTAACATACAGGTGCAGGGGCATCATCCACACCAGGTGTAGCTGGATAGCTACATGCATTGATCTCGCACCTGATCTCCAGGTGTTCCTTTTTGGGGGGTCAACTATCGTGAACATCAACTTGTTCCAGGGAAGGGTTAAGAGTGCTTAACAGGAAAATAATTTTCTTAGTTATGAGACGGTTCTTTTGAGCACCCGAAACATATGCTGAAGATGGCTCGATTCCGGCTCATGTGATAATTCCTACAGGGAGTAGATGCATGTTAAGTGCTAAACAAAGAAAAAAGCATAATAACCAACACTTAGTCTAAGAGTAGCGGTGATCTAGATAAAAGAGGTAGCCTGTGCATCAGACACAGGGTAATGCATTGAAAACCAAATTGAGGGGGTATATGTGCCTTGACCCGACAAAACCTGTCTTTGTGGTTTTCGACAAAGTGAGACTCAAACCAGTCTCCTCAGCTAAAGAGACTATAGTACTGCCACATTAATAAGAAACGTGAAAAATCGACTTTAAGTGCATCTTTTCACGTTATTTTCTCTAGAACTTTTCGATATGCGAATAGAAAAAGCTGCAGTATTTTTGGACAAAATTTTCAACTTGGTGTTTTTGCTGTGTTTTTCTGTAATTAGATGGAATTTTGGCATATTTTCGGTTCTTTTCAATGGGGGAGTATTACTGTTGATAGAATGGACATAAACTGACCCAGTTTATTAATAATATGCAACAGTTGACTAAATAATTCGATGTCGTTCAGGTCAGTGATCCCCGTGTTGGTTATATACTGAACAAAAGTAAAAACGCTACACCTGAATTGTTTGCCATTTATATGCAAAATAATGCAATCCAGTAAAGCAAATGAAAGTATATCTGACTGTTCAAAGACTGGGTTATGCATAAAGTAAAAGGTTTACGGATGTTGTCCAGAGGAAACACATGAAAGAAAGAAAGAGGGCAAAGATCAGGAATCGATACAATCAAGCCCACACCTTACCGAGGATACCAATTGGAAAGTGACACCTTCACAATTAGACATCACAAACGAGAGCCAAAAGGTCAGCCCTTTCCAAGCAGGGGACCATAAGGCATCAATAAACAGACGCGCACAAAAGCATAGCAAAACAAGACAGAAAAATGTCATTTAAATGTGACAGGGGTCCAATTTTTCAGGATAAAAATTTGAACAGAAGTCTCACACAGTTTAGGTCTTCAGAAATCCACTGCCAACCAGATCCTACTGGACAAAATTGTAGTCTTAGATACGTGACGACCAAAATATGTGTTGATCATTTAGAAAAGCAACCTAAGAAAGCGGGTTTTTCGTCAGGCCAAGCTTGAGATTTTAACACTGAAATCTCCATAGGAAAATCAATGTGTTGTTGCATCTTAGTCTGAGCACGTTACTGGTCGAGAAATGGTAGGAACAATGCCCTGATAGGTCTACCTGATTTGGTAAAAGGAAAAAAGTTATCGAAAATCATGATAAATTAAAGATTACCAAATATTTAATATTCTCTATTTGTTTTTGTCAAAAGGGAGACATTTTACATTTTTGTACACACTTGATAAATTCGAAATTGATTTCTGAGCTTTGTTTCAAGTGGTAACACAGTTTTCTTGCGTATTAATGCAACACAAGTATGACGAATTCAGATAAGCCTAATAACCATTACGCATGCGCAATTGCAAAATTCAGTGAATAAAGCCTTAAACACACAAAAAAAAAAGAATTTACTCAGACATCAAACAAGACAAAATGGTGGAGCTACGATGAATCGCTTGCTGGATGTCTTGAAAACATTATTAAGCTTTAGTAAATACTTTTTGTCCAATGCTTTCTTACAAAATATAAAATATTGTAGTGTAGCATTTTCACTATTGTTCAGTATAGCATAAAGTGTATCGCACATATAAAGTACTGCTGCATAAATTAGAATCGCGAATAAATTACTTTAGATGTACGTTTTCAATTTACATCCCATTGAGCATTCAATAATAGGGAGTATTTTGACAAAATATATTAGCTGGTATTACGGCTAATTTTTGCTCTAATAATTCTGATGGTAGAATTTGAGAATTTTATTCCACTTATTTTACACTTGACAGGGATAATCCTGGGATAGGCCTAATCCATTTTGTTAAAAAACTATTATTTCTGCTAAATGTAAGTTATTTTTAGCTGGGCCTCATATATAAGCTATTCAAAGTTCATGTCAATTATGCTCTAATATAGATATTAAGGATTCTTGGGCCCATAAAATTTTGCTAAGGGCCCATAGAAATTTCAAAAGGCCCATTAAAATTATGTAATCTGCATGTATTTGAATAGGATATGGGCCATTGGCCCATTTTAAGGGCCCATCATCATTTTGGTCCAGGATTATCCCTGACTTGAGTGTTACCATTGAAAGAATGTATGTAAACAGCTCAAATTAACTTATTACAGAAAATGTATGGTTGACTATAATACGAGTACTACATAGGTAGTTGATATTGTTTAGGCCGTTACCACTTATGAAACTGTCCAAAATAGCCACATCACACTATTTTAGTAGAAAATGTCCTTACGAACGTAGCAAACAGTGTTTACCCGGATCAAACTGATGGTATTGGATCAGTTGGATATGTATCTACGCTGATTGAATCGATACTATCAACTGAATGGCAGTGCTAAAAAATAAAACTGGCATGTACAAAGCAATCACGATTTTAAAATGGGTGATGCTTTTGACACTTACCTGTAGAAATTTAAGTACAGATATATAGGCCGTCACATGGCTGTTACACCGTTTAAGTTCCCCCCGTTTTTCAGAAAGCCTAAAAATGTCGAAATTCCCAAGAGATTAGGGGTAAGGGCATTGGTAGTAGATTCTTCAAACGATTTTCTCCTGACACTGCAGGATATTCTAAATCCAGATTTGAGCTTAACGTTCGGAAAAATGCAACTAATAAAATAATATTCCAGATTTTCGTGTTTCTTATTATTGCGGCAGGACTATAGCTAGAAAATTGAAAAATTGCTTGTAGCAAGTTTAGATATGATACTTTCCAATAAAAAATTAACAAAGGCGCTGATGCGCAGGCTGGACTGTGACTTGTTGTTCGCAAACACCGAAGATAGGTATTCTCGAGTTGAGGCCCATATGATTTCATCCCTTTTCCTGCTCTTCATGACGATTTTGTTCTCTGCTCTCTCTGTTTTTGTACTTTAGTGGTCTACATTGCAAACGATATGGACCCAGATCAGAGTTCCCTTTAGTCTGATCAGGGGTCATAGTGTTTGCTTCCATGACAAACCTGTTCTGGGTGCATTTGAATATATGCAGCAGACATAATAAGCAGGCAACATCTTCTGGACAAAATATATTAACTGGATAAGGGTTATAGAGCAATGATTTAAAGCAAAATCCCAGCTCAGCTTTATGCTTGTTTGGTTAATACAGATGATGATAAGTTCTTGATTTTTGCCTGCTCTTTATAGAACAATAGTTTTGTTATTTCATTCAAATTGCTGCCATGAGAGACTGATTTAATGAATGGCAGTCTTTTTTGTGGAGAAAGGCACCAAACCAGAACATATCAACTCCCAAGGTTGGGACACCCAGAAAACTTATGGTAAAGCGTTACTTTGTAAAATCTTCATGAGCACATATACATAAAAGTTAATAAAATCTTCGTGAGCATATACATAAAAAGTTATTAGTAAAATCTTCAATCTGTTTGAAATACCTGTATAAAAATTGATTTTTCATTTTTCTATAATCATAGTGGCTACTTTTAAAAGAAAGAGTGCTCGCATGGGAATTTAACTCTTTCCTTTAAGAATAGCATCTATTAAAGAGGGTTTTACTCAACGGGGGGAAAGACTTAACGTTTTTTTTTTTATTTTTGTGATTTTCATTTATATAGCAAATAGAGCCAAATTAAAGTGTTTACAGTCAATGCTATTGTTGTCCACTACCTAGTTAGTAGGATAGCACTTCTTGCTGGATCCACATTTTCAAGTTTCTATTTTTCAAGTCGAGCAGGAGCTATCAATTTCTTACTTTAGTAACTTACCAATGGTAAGAAAGATGGGTGATGAAAAAGATGGGCAGTTCAATTATGTTATGGAAGCTTTCACTTTACTGTTTTTAAAGAAAAATGTTTGTGAATTGAAAATACATAAATTTCTGACTCGTAATACCTCGTTTTAATTGTATGCAAAGTACGTTTGGCCCAGCACAGGAGATTTTAGTACTTATCACATTGGGAAGCAGCCAATGCTCAGATGAGCCTGTGCTTCGCACAGTCTCACTAGAGCCTTCATTGCTTGTATACACAAAGTATGCAAGTAGGTAAAGGTTCAGTCCAAAATTCAGGCCTCTAGTTCTACTAGGAAGCTGTACATGCATGTTTAAATCATTATTTTACATATGTATTACATACAGTGAAACCCGTCGTAAATGGCCACTCAAAAATAAACAAAGGTCTTAAAAACAGAAGATAGCTTAATGAAGGTCAAAAGTATTGCCTGCAATACTTTTGACCTGCATTAAGCAATTATCCGCCTTGATTACATATTTTGGGGTCTTCTTTTTGAGTGGCAGCTTAAGACATGTTTTACTGTACAGTAAAACCTGTCTTAAGGGATCACGCAAAAGAAGACCAAAATTTGTTTCCAAGACCGATTATTGCTTAATGCAGGTCAAAAGTATTGCAGAATGCTCCAAGGGGAGCATTCTGCAATACTTTCGACCTTCATTAAGCTGCATTCTGCAATACTTTCGACCTTCATTAAGCTACTTTTTGTCATTAAGATCTATGTTTCGTCAATTTTTGAGTGGCGGTTTAAGACAGATTTTACTGTACTTATTTTACACCCATATATATGTTGAGTACTTAATACTAATATCTCATGAGCTGGGTCATTTACTGTAAAATTACTGTTAAATTTGTTATTGATAAAAATGTAACATTTGTGAATTAATAAACTTGTTGAGTTTTATGTTCTGTGATTTTATTTGTTTACCCAACTCTTACCTTGCAGGGAACGGACGACATAGGGATGCCCAAATCAAGACCACATTACTTGCTTCCGAGCTGATGAAGCGTAAAATGACTTAATTTTACAACCTACAAATTATAGTTGTATTTAATACTAAAAATAATTATTTAAATCTCATCAATAAAGTTTTAATACAGCTCGATTGTTTATACAAGTATAAGCTAGGCGGCTAACAGCCAAATTTTGGCCCGATTGTGCTATTCCGGATACAAGCATCAAATTTAGCACACTTGTAGACCATGACTGACTAAGCAGATTAGGATATAGAACCACATTGGGAAATATCTCTGATTTTAGGCTATTATCTTAGTTCTTTCATACAGCTTGACTTAAAAGAATGGGTCATGTTGGCTGTAGAATGATAAAATGTGACATAACTGATGTTAATTGTTTGTAGTTTAGTCTTCTCCATTCTTTAATTGTTGCGCATGTGCATAAAATTTGAATATTGTACAAAGATGGTACATGTATTCGGTTTCTCTTTTATTGTAACCTGCGCAAAACCCAATTCCCCTATCAAAGGACAAAGCATGTCTTCAATATAGGGACCTACAGACCTGTTTAGACGTGCATGTGCAGTTGGTTTCTTTTAACCGGATGTTGTTTAGATGATAAACAAAGCCCCATTTAATTACAAGTATAAGCTTTCACAAAAAGCTCTGTCTACGCTTAGCATATATAAAATTGTTACTAGACTGAAAAGTCAAGTTTTAAGCAAAGAGACTTGTAGGCTTTTGGCAGACAGACAGACATGCAACCAGATTTTGTTGCTTGAGCTCAAAGCCCTTGGAACACTGGACAGACTTGCTCACCACCTGAGTAACCAGGGTGGTCCTAAGTCACCACCACCTATTTTCTTTGTGTTGACCAATTTGGACTGTTTTGACTTTGGGACGTCTCTGTCTGAAAAAGTTATGTTTTAAGCCAAGGCAGTGACATACCTTATATAGGTCACTGGCCAAGGGCAATACACCTTTGTGATAGAAAGACAGACATACTCACAGACAGACAGGCAGGCAGACAGATATATTTTGCTGTGCTGGAGCTCACAGACCTCATATCACTGTCTGTTGATGGACTGTCTTCAAAATGTAAGTGAACTGTCTTAAAAATGTAAGTTTCCAGTGTCTTACATCCCGTAAATGAACCATAGCAAACATTAGTAAGTGTACCCCAATTTATTTTATGAGGGTATGATAAAATTTCATTTTTATTTTTTTTTTGGGGGGGGGGGGGGTGCGGTGGATGAATGCCTGGTATTCCTCATAGTTTTGGTTGTAAAGCTACTGACTGGCTTCGAGGCATTAGCTCCCTTAAAAAAATCAAACTTGGAGTCAGTGTTGTAATTTTTGGATGGAGCCTCCATTGTTCAGGTGCTTAATGATGTAGGGGTTAGCACTGTTCAATATGTAATATACACTTTTTGTGCAGTTTATCAAGTGGATTTAGTGTGCGACACATGTAGGGCGGACAATTTAAAAGCATCAACAAAGGAAACACGAGGAAACGACATCCACCGGCGGGTCGGTCAATCAATTAACTGCCATGCCGAAAAACTGGCAAGATTTCTTGTGAGTAGATGACAATAAACTATTTCATTATCTTTCCAACTGCTGTGTTTCACGGACATAAGATATGCCAACTAAGAAACAGTTACCACAGATGGAGATCAGGTGTTGCACGGGGAGAGTGTGACAATACTCTAGAGAACCCTGCACTTTACGGGAGAAGAAGCGCAGTCTTAGTGTGTCCAGCTTGCGATATGCCTTCACTTGCGCCTTGTTTGCATGAGGTGGCAGATACAAGAATGTTTGCTCCTGCTACGGAAGCAGCCAAACGGCTTAAACAAGAAAATAAGCAGTTGCGCCGTTGATACTGATGTAGACCTGTGGTGCAACAGCTGTGAGAGGCTGAACTGTGGGGTTGGCAAAATCGCTGGCTAGCCTTCAAGTTGGTATGAAATCAAATTGTCTTGCTTTTTTTTCATCCACTCACAAGGGTGCGATATAACATCCTCTCTCCTCTGTGGGTAAGCTTTCCAGCTGTAAATGGGTATTTTATTAAAATGGCCTCCACCTACAGAATACCTTTTCATCATTGGACAAATCATCACAGTACTGTATGGTAGAACAAGTAAGCACCTACACGAACATAGACATGGCTAGAAAACATTTGTTACCAAAAAAGGTTTGTTCGATGAAATGACAGCCCTTACGAAGGTGGCTTTGGACCAGCACATTTTAAAAGCAGCATATCAAGGCTGGTGTGTTGGCCAGCGCTAGAACAGGGGAAATGATTACCAAGTCCAGCAAACTGTGATGGATAGAACTAGACACTGGAATGTACATTCCACTGTAGACCATCATACCATCAGAGTTGGGGTAATTAAAATTGTAATTAATTGTAATTTAATTACATTTTGTAAAGTAATTGCACGTAATTGTAATTAAGACATTTCTTTAATTACATGGTCAAAAATGGGAGTAATTAACAATTACTTTCAATTACTTTGTAATTACTTTTCAGATCAGTTATGGACTTCAGTCCTTAGAGATTATCATTGATACATAAAATACTGCTAAATGAATTGTTCTTGGCCTTTGTAAATGCATATATCTTGAATGCAATATGAAACAAATCAGAATTGGGACTAGTCATGCTAGTAACATAAAAATAGAATATAACAATTTTACCGCAGACACAGACTGTATGTTAATTCTACTATCTTTTTAAGCAAATTATTTATTCTTTGTTCATCTGCTTATAAATAAAAGATATGGCTTTGTGACAATCAACCTTTAATAGTTAAGTTACCAAAACAATACAAAAACAAAGAAGGTGTGAAAATCTCAACAATAGTATTTACTCAGACAATAGTGTTGGTTAGTGAATTGACTCATTGAAGGCATTTTGTTAAGTTTTCACACCTAGGATCTTCACACTCATATGCTTAGGTGCATGACCCAATCTATCCACTACACTAGTTAAAGCCCTTAAACTGCTCATTTGCCATTTTCAATAATAATAAAAAATAATAATAATAATAATAATAACAATAATAATAATAATGAAAATAATCATAAAATTAATAATCATAAAATGTTATTCAGAAAAATTAAATTGAATTTCACTCATTCAGTGAACCTGGGGCACATAATTTTTGATATAATAACAAAAAATATAAATAAAATAGATGTTCCAGTGGTGACCAAACTAGCGACCTCTTGCTTGCCAAGCCAGCATTTCAACAGGCTAGTGATATTTTAGTTTGTCACTATCTGATATATTCCTTTTTGTACTTTCTTGCCAACTTTCAGAAATCATAGGGCCACTCAGAATTTTTATCAACACTTTTTGAAAACCGTTATTCTCTGGCATTTAAGCTAGTTTTACAAAATAATTTCCATGGTTTATTTTCCAGAGTTGTAAGACTTTTCTTAAGCCAATGTGTATTCCTGAACTTTGCTCTGCAGTTAACAGCTAGTTTGAGAACTTTGGCAATTTATCCCCCCCCCCCCCCCCCCCCCCCCCCAAAAAAAAAGTTTCTGTATTTTCTCTTGTGTGATCATGTCATCAATCACAAAAAAACAACAACTGATTTCTTTTTAGTTGCATCACTTGACATTAATTTGATACAAGAGCAAAAAATCAAATCAACCTAATTGACATATATTGAATTTTAGAATATCAAAGTTACTCAAAATTTTAGGAGATTTTAACTCATTTCAAATATCTCTGAAATTAAAATGATGAAGCTATCTAAGTGGCAGTGAAATGTAATGGTAATGTAATTAATTACATTTGACAAAGTAATTGTATGTAATTAATTACTTTGTTCAAAATCCATGTAATTGTAATTGTAATTTAATTGAACAATTTGCTATGTAATTGTATGTAATTAATTAATTTTTCAAAGTAATTGACCCCAAGTCTGCATACCATAAGCATCAATAGCTTCTCTTAACCTTATGAGATATGGCTGTCTTCAAAGTTGCAGAAGGAAGTAGACCTTGCAGCTCTCCAGTGTACGACCCTTTGTGCCTGTGGTGGCAACTTTGAAAACTAAATTTCTGTAAATTGATGATGGTTTTTCAAATGGCTAATGTTAAAGGACTGAAAAGACTTTGAGAAGGTAGTGGCATACCTACAGATTATTGCACATATTGCCAGCTCTCTTGGTCAAATATCACTTTGAAAATGTATACGCATGTATATAATATCAATGTGATTTCGTCATCTTGGCCCAGGTGCCATATAACCAAAAATAAACGCATAACAATGCATGGACATAGATCTAAAAGACAGTCAAATATTCTTCAGTAAACTCCATAACATGAGGTACAGTCGAAGTTACATTACGGTATGTAGTCATTCAACATGATGTGTGTCCCCAGCATGACAAGAGAAATTCATTCATGTCAAATGCTGCGCTATAGAACCACTGTACTTGAACAGCATGGTCATCGCGGATTGGCTGCTGTCGACAAAGGCACAACATATACCATTTAAGTGTACTTGGCTGTCAAAAAAGGTACTATTTTTGTCAATATTTTACTTCTGAAAATATTCCGTGCTTATTATTGTCACTTATATACTCAAACAAAAAAGAAACGTCCGATTTTTATGGTACTGTATCTTTCGATCCAGTTAAGATATCGCAACAAAAATAAAACCAAAAAGTTTATCAAACGTAGGACACACAAAAAGTGGTAATTATTTGATTTTATCTTCTTATCTTGAAGAGTTATTGAACCGAATATGCTCACAGCTTTTTCCATTCTTACCATGAAGTTAATCATCAAAACGCGACACATTTTACGTTAAATGGAAGCCAGAAACGTCCGACGATGAAAACACATCTAAAAATTCCAAGTCTGCTTATTGAACGAATGAAATGGCAGTTCAAAACCATGAATTTACAAATTAACTGAAATTACCTCCCTTTGAATTAAACAAATAACAATTTAAGAACTTCAAAATCTCTTTAACCTAACATTATTTTGAGACCGTTTTTGTTTAAATGTGTTGTGTTTATTTATGACAACAAATACACAAAAGAGAACAGCAAAAACTATGGCTGATATCAGGCATCAAAGGTTTACAAAATCTGTGTATTATACCCTACACCTTACTGCAAAATAATCAGAAAATTTCCATTATCAATTGTTTTGATGCTGATTAGTCTTAATTAATGTGGAAATGTTTCTGATGACGGAAAAAATCAAATTTGTCCGATTCTGTTGATTATCAAAATGCTGGACCAAAAATGAATTTTCTGAGTGTTTTCACGCACGCTCATGATCAATGTTTTGTGACGTCAGAGTATGTTACAGAGTAATGGCCGTGGTCGTAAAAGCAATGCATACAGCTAGCAAGCATAACATCTTACTATAGAGTTTGTTTTGTGAACATTATGTGCCTAAAAATTCGGGATTATGACGGACACAAAAGCTATTGATGCTGTGACTTTTGATTTTAAGGGTACTCATGTTCGCTGCTTTGTCAGCGGCTCTACTGGTTATCAAATGAATTTCTCTTAGGCGCAAAACGTTTGTAAATGATTACAGTTTGTATTGTGAAAATTTGAATGAAATGCGTTCATACATTTGGAACTGGCAGACATAAACGTCAAGCGGACATAACTTTATTGTTTCAGTATATATCCAGCTGTGTGTCTGCTTAGCAAAGATCTATGTGAGTTAAGCGTTAGTCGATACAGCACCTGAGTTATGCCAAAAAGGGTAATATTTTTCCTGAAAAAAAAGGATGGAAGGCATTTTTGTTTATGTTCTGGAAAAATGCTTACTTTAGTTAGTTAAGATAAAATGCAAAATGTTAGTACAGTGTACTTTAATACACAAAAGTTCGAAATCTGAAGGTAGTGCATTTTGAAAGTTATTCAAGCTTTTCATACTGTACGCATATTATATAAATATTACATTCCCTGCGCGGGTGATAGTTGAAAATATCATCCCGAGGAATGTGATTATCAACCGAGGCGCAGCCGAGGTTGATAATCATATTTCTAGGGATGATATTTTCGACTATCACCCGCGCAGGGAATGTAATATTTATTTTATTATACGGAACAGAACATTAGATCCCTTATTTTCGGAAGTCCTTCTCTTACTCAATAGACCTATCATGGTGAGGGGAGATACATAGGGAAAATATTGAACAGCCTCTTCATTTATATGCTTGAATGAAATTAAATCTTTCACAAAAATGGTTCTTCTTTAACAATCTAAATGCTCGACCTGATCACTGACGTTCCGTTTAAGAAATTACGTCATAAAAGCTGATGACGTCAAACTTGATACAAAGCAGCTTAAAAGGAGATAGATCTACTGTACATGAGGCTGTTTGATGCAAAATAGAAAATTTCGCCTAATCTGCTCAAATTTGGTCTCAACGTGTTCCTCTCGTCCTAACTAAGAAAACGAGTACCCACACTTTATGTTTCTGACCATAAACAACGAAGTTATTTGGATTTTAAAGTCGCCAAATCATGCGTCATGTCCGCCATTGTTGTTGAACGTCTCCTGACGTGGACGAACCGTACGCGCATCGGCGTTGCGCATCATGTGACCACCCTGATATTTTCAGGGGCCAAGCTGGCCCAGAATTTTAGGGAGAAGTGACTTCTCCCTGCAGGAAAATTAGGGAGAAGTGACAGTCAGATAGGGAGAAGTTATAGCGTAAAATTAGGGCATTTTCTTTCAATTAAAAAGCATATTAGCCATTACACATACTATTGCCATTTAATGGAAGGAGAAACACAATGCAGTGGTAGTAGATTGTCTGATAATGTCACCACAGCTTGCATTTGTGTGGTGACAGAATGAAAATGAGTCTCCCTAAAAAAAAAAAAAAAAAATTTTTTTTTTTTTTTTTAGGGGAGACTCCCACTTCTCCCTGGGTCCCATTTAGGGCGAAATTTCGGCCCCTAGGGCGACTATTTCGCCCTAGTCGCCCCCTAGCTTGGTCCCTGATTTTATAATATCACCCGCTGCTATGGCAAACACGTGGCAGTATTCGCCGTCGCTGTAGCAGCGGGTGATATTATAAAATATCAGTCGTTCGTCTATGGCAGTTTTGTATGGGGAATTCACGTGAGGTATAATATCACTACATATGTCGGGTCATAGATTGCATACAAATTTATTATAATATGACCCTCGACTACTGGTACAATGCCCTTGACTACTCAAATTTTGTGTACAGCTACAAAATGGTTTGCAAAAAATAAACAGAAATATGCAAAACTTTCTATTCGTTCACTTATTTGTATTCTTTATTATGTGATGCCATAAAATCATAATGACTTCAATAGCGCATTCACTAGTCTGTGAACACATTTCGGACACAAAGCAAATCTTACTGGCTATCCAGAAATTGGCTAGTTTTAGAATTTAAAGACTCCAATTGAGCCAGAATGCACTACAATACCTAAGTGATAATTGCAAATGTAAACATCATCATGAAAATAAATAGCTGTAAAGAACTAGCTCATAGAATGAATCACAGGAAATCAAAATAAAATAGTGTGTGCCCTCATCAAATGCAACCGACCCGCGATGACTGCACTGTTCTTCTACAGTGGTTCTCTAGCGTGAATGCATGCACAGCAAAATCTATTGGATAAATGATTGTGCAGAAACACATTTATTTCGCAGTCAAAAAGTATATGTATTCCATTTATCCAATGGTTTCTACCATTTTGACACCATTAAGTGAGATAACCGGAAGTATTAGTTAGTTTGCGCATGCGTAATTAAGGAAAATAGTTTAAAAATGTATTTGTGTATGTCTTTTAGGATATCTAGAGATACAGTGGGTCGATTTTTACCATGTTAAACGCAAATACTGGTCTGTATAGTCTAGTAAGACCAAATTTTCTATAGCGGAAGTGAATTTTGCCTTGCGCATGCGCAGAGGAAATTTGTTGACGTGGTTCTATATCTAAAAATCATCAGCTCACCAACCTTAACAAATGTGGAAAGTTTCATGCTTGTATCCAGAATAGCACAATCTTGGCTCTTAGCCGCCTAGCTATATGCGTAACCGGGCCGCGTAGCGCAGTTGGTAACATGTCTGACTGCAGATATGTGTCTGACTGCAGATCCAGGGGTCCCAAGTTCTATCCCTGCCCAGCTAAGAAGGGTTGTTGTAAGATACAAGCGCAAGTATGTGTTAACTGCTAAGTCAAGCTTGCCCAGGACAAAAGTGTGGTTAGGTGAACTGACCGTAGCGACAAGACCATAGCTGCTGTTGACTGGAACGTAAAGAACCATACCAAACAAATTATACAACTACACCAACAAAAATAACAGAACTAGTAATTGTTTTTACCGACATGTTTTAAGCTCACCTGAGCAGAGACGCCATCTTCAGGAATATGGAAGGCATTTTTCAGAAATCTGAGGACATTTTCCAGAATGCCTCATATTCCGCCATAAAGGTGCAAAATGCACTCACACAAGTTTCTTGTAAGACGAGCTTCAATATTGCATATACAAGACCGTCTTCCTCCCTCCGAAATGCATGGCTGAGAGCTATACTTCAACTTCCATGTATAATATTTTCCGGCCTTCAATTGGCTTCAGTAAGGGCCAAAGATTTGTATAATCTGATGAATTTCTGCATCCACATGATGCATTTTGCCAAGGAATCCATTTTGTTTTGTATCACAGGCGGGTTCTCGAACTCGCAAATTTTTACCCGCTAAAGTAACCGGTTTTCCAATAAATTACGCACAAACCAGTCTGTTTTATTTTACTACCGGTGATCAGGTATAACCAGAGGTTAGGAGTAACCCATGTTATTTTATCTGGTACCATTTTAAAATCGTTATTTGCTGTAATTTTGATATTCGAAATTGTAATGCAGAAATCCGCCTTGAAAATCGGTGATTCTGCAAAAATATGAATGGTTGGCATCTCTGCCTGTGCCAGTAGCTCTGATGTCATTTAGTGATTTGTCAGTCAACAATTTCAAATATCTCCAAAATTACTTGTACAGGCGAAAAGCAATTTTCATTTGGAGCCACTATAGGTCTGGGGAATGAAAGGGTGATCTGGGTGACACAAGATGGCTGCCTTGCCCATATACAGTAAGAATCCTTAACCCTTTACTCCATGATAACCCCTTTTGATGCCTTTGAAATATCATGTATTTGAAAACATTATGGAAAATAGAGCATTTCCTCTTTTTTGAAAAAAATATGGAAAATGGAGCTCCCATTTTCCATAATTTTTTCAAAAATATTCAAAAGGTAGCAAAAAATTTTCTTGAATTATTTCAAATTTGTCTAAAAATAGAAAATGATGTCATGATCTAAAATTAGCCAATGGAGTAATGGGTTAAAGAAGCTCATGAAACTTGGTGTGTAACAGGTCAGCATTGAGGATATGATATCCTAGGTTGACCAGGACACTTTACAGCCAGGCCAAATTTGACTCATAAATTTTTGATATAGTAAACTATTGAAGAGGGTGCCCAGTGGTAGAGTGCTTGACTCGAGACCAAAGGGCCGCGGGTTCAAGCCTCGTCGACGTCACTGCATTGTGGTCCTTGAGCAAGACACATTTATCCTAGCTTGGTGCTGGTTCAACCCAGGAATTGTCCCTGTTTGACTGAAAGATTGTTGATGGGAGGTAAAGAATCAAATCAAACAAACAAAAACTATTAAAGCCAAAGCCTCGATATCTTGACTTTTATTCTAGAATATTTTTTCTTGAAAATGTTATATATCAATCTGCTGCATACACTGAACCGAAGTTATAAGTAGCCACCATACAATTTTTGCTCCTGTTCAGAAAGTAAAAATCGCTCTCACAAAATTTAATTTCTATATAAAGGTCCAAGGCTTTGTCGAGACTCTGCGAATTATGTCATTTCAAAATGACGCGTAGATCTTGCACAGACGAGGTCCGAATAAAGGTACCCTAATTTCAAAAAGTCACACTTTTTAGTGTGATATTAACTATTCATCAGATACGTTATCCATTTATATTTTAATTAGTTTGAAGATGTTTATAACAGCTGTGATATAAGATGAAAAGAATCGAAAGTTTTTTTGACAATTGAACACTCCATTTCTCTTCTAAGTTAACATGAAGACAGTCACGGTCAACAACTTAAAGGATTTTTAGCTTAACCATGCAATTTACATACACGGTTTGCATTGCTCTGTACACTTTATTATCTGCGACACAGAAGTGCAATTTTCAGGGGTTCTTCATTATGAATTGGTGTCACAGTTCTGTTTAAAAATTAAAAGAAATCTTTAACAAATGCCATTTAAATGACCTTTAAAGTTTCACGTTAAAATCGAAGTGGATACCAAATTAGAAAAAAATATCGCTAGAAAATGGGCTCATCAAGTTGCATAGTGTTTTGTCAAACATATTAACATAAAATAAAACACATACAATGATTTTAGTATGTGCAGCTGATGATTTCTGATAATTTCAGAAAAAGTCGGAAAATTATCAATTTTTAAAAATTCATAAAAAATCTGTCATAAGCAAAATGTCAAGTGTTTGGTGTTTTTTCAAGTCGACTAGGCAGGTTTGCAATCACCTTTACTTGAATTTGATAAAAACTGCACTCAAAACGTTTATTTTCGTCAAAAAGTTGATTTTTGCATTTTTGAACCCAAAAATCGTGAAGTGATAGAAACCTCCTCCAAAGCACCGCTTAGCTTTAGTCCATTACAATGTACATACTTGGGCAAAAATTCATTTCAATATCACTAGGGCTTAGTCAGAAAAGAAGAATTTGAAAAGTGGCTACTTAGAACTTCGGTTCAGTGTATACTCAAATGCACTCCAAAATACATGCTAAAAATATTTAAAAGATTCATCTGATATTTTTTCCATAGAATGTCTAATAGGCAAGGCATGGGTGTCACTAGACAATGAGGTAGAACCCAGTTTCTCCCACCTTAGGCTGTTAGCTCATGTAAGAAATTTCTTTCTCCTGCCTTTGCCCATGTAAGATAGGCTGTCAGCGCATGTATGAAATTTCTATCTTACATGACCACGTGACTGCTTTCTTACATGGGCAGAGTAAAATATTCTTTAATCCAAAAAAGGATATTCAAAGGACCAATATATTGCGCCTAAGTAACTCAAAGGTACCAAGCAAAGGTAAGCGTTACTTACTGACGTCATATTATTAATGACATCACAGAACATGCACCCTGTGACGATAATGGCAATGTGGCGCTAATGACACAGGGCGCCAAGCAGGATTTTATTTTGCAACATAACTAAAGCTCCAATCATGAATTTTTGTCAATAACAAGGTGCAAACTACTTTAATACCCGATAAAAACACTCACAAACTCAGAAATAATGTTAATCCAACGAGTCAAAAGTTGAAAATTTCATGTTTGTTTGGACTTTTTATGATCAGACAAAAAACCTCTAAAAATGGGAGAAAAACAATCCATCATGAGCCTGTCCATGTAGGATAGAGATATTTCACCCTCGGGTCGGAATTTAACCAGGGACTCTGCAAGCCTCGTACCTGGTTAAAATTCCAACCCCTCGGGTGAGATATCTCTATCCTACATGGACACTCATGGTGGATTGTTATAATCTTACATGACCAAGTGACAGCTTTCTTACATGGGCAGAGCAAAATATTCCTTTTCTCCGCAAAAAGGTTTTGTTTGTTTGTTTGATTTGATTCTTTATGTCCCATCAACAATCTTTCAGTTAAACAGGGACGGATCTTCCTTGGTTGAACCAGTACTAAGCTAGGATAAATGATACTGAGCCACTGCGCTCCCATCCGCGAAAAGGTATACAAAGAACCAATGTGCATAGAAAACCTTGGTTTATTGGATAATTGGGCATTTTCTGACCCTTAAGTCTCTGTATCCCAGGAATTCGAATTAACCAGACTCCACCAAGTTGTTTAATGCTATATTCAACTTGTACACAGATATTTAGAAGGTGCTAGGTTAAGAAAGACAACACATTGTGATTTTAAAGATTCTATTATACACTGGACAAGACATTATTTCTCAATTATTTTTAGTCTATTTTTTCTTTTTCCCTTTCTGTTTTGCCTTGCCACCAAACTGTCTGCCCTTGTGCTTGAAATGTCTTTGTTTCCTGCCAGGCTTGCCTCCCCTTTTACTTCTCCAGTCACTCTTCCCACGAAGCCATCTGTCTCTATCTACTTCCCACTTTAACTGCTTTGCATCTGGACAAAAAAAACAAATCCATTAGTGCTTAAAAAAATACCTCAATTTCAAATTATATTTTTTATATCTGTTTCACTAATACAACCACACAACTACCAATTTAGCAATATACCCCAATGAAACATATCAAGATAAACTGCCAGAAGCATTAAAAAGGCAGTCAATTATTGTCATCCAGGTGCATGACAAACTACATGAAAACATGTTCATTTCTACATGTTTATTTCACTGTACCAATGATAGTGTTTAAGAATATGTTTTTAAAAAAGCTTTAAAGTATTGAGAAGGCATATGTTGTAGGTACACATTGGAATGCCTCATAGAGGCAATTCCAATGTGTACCTACAACATATATTACTCAACATAAGGAAAACTGTTTGGAATTTTACACTTTATCAAGTATCATGCCTATTGTCTTTGCTTCTTTTAGACATCTCAAACTGCCAATCAGCATTAAAATACCTGTCACTCTCCTGCAAACTGTTTATATTTGCATGACAGCTTAGTCTTAGATGATATCTCCAACTTTGAGTTTATGAACTACCTCTTTGCTAACCTGGTTGTTGCGTGGTTGTAATAGTTGGTATGTTTAAAATCAGTTTAACCCTTTTCATTCTGGATACCAAGAAAACATGTACTTTGGCAAACAGAATAGACACGGCATTTAATCAGAGTCTGCACTGATTGCTAAGATACAAATAAAACATACTTTGGGATATAAATACATCATCATTTAGAATTTTCGACCTGTGACCCCTTAAAACACAAAATGGACTATCCCATACTTATTGTATCAATGTTTTTGGGAAAATCCATCAAAATAAAAAGGGTTAAAACAAGAACAGCAGATTAGTACTCAAAGTTTTGAATCCTTATCCTTGTTCTCAAGTGTTGGCTATTCGATAAGTCTTGTTAAATGGGTAAACTTGTTTTATTATATACAGTTGTACCTATATGATACAACTTTTAAACTGTCTGTTTTCTGGCCAGCAGATACTGAAAGCCCAATCAATGAAATGAGGTTTTCTGATTCCATATCACTATCCTTTAAAACAAGACTAAGTTTGGTTACACTTTTTTGCGGTGTTACGTAAAGTAAATTTCAAAAATGGAACAAGAGAGGGAAAACATGATGATGTAATGTCAAGAAATGAAAGGTAAAGGCAAACATTCCTGCAATTTTTTTTTGATTATAGGCCAAAAATATTCATAAAATCAGAGGCAAGTTCAATAATGCGAGCCCTCTCGGGCGCTCGTTGTACTGATGTCAGGCTTTACACATTATGAATAAAGATAGGTACCAATCAACGAGCGCTCGGCGAGCACTCGCATTATTGAACTCGCCTCAGAATAATGTCAAAAAAATGGTATATAATAAAATGTTATAATAAACATATTATTATAATAAACTGGTCAAAATAAGTTAAGCCCCAGCTGAATTTTCCCATAGACTTAATGCACAAACTCCCATGTTTGCTTTATCATAACAGTTTACTGAATGAAGATTTTTGCATATAATTGTCATTGAATTAGGAGCAATGTTTCTTCACAACATTAGCTAGGTTTCACTTATATTGATAAAATTTCCATAGAGCTTCAGACATTTCAGTAAATGTCCTGTTTCATTCCCTATCGTTCCTACAGGAAAATTGACCAAAAAAAGGGTACTCTTGGAAAATTTAGCCCATATTGTTTTCAATCAAAACTTTCTGTAATTACACACACATATAGATAAACAAAAATTTGCAGAGTAAAATTGTAAATATTTTCTTACCCATCAATTTTAACATATGTTTTGGGTGCTCAAAAGAACCGTCTCATTGAGACGGTTCTTTTGAGTACCCACAACATGTTTTTTGGTTGAGAAATAAGAAAATTAAATTTTCGTTTTAACTTAAGTCCTGATTACACCTAAGATATTGTTGTCTAACTTGAGTTGAGTAAGAGTTTTCAATTGTTTTAGACATTTTTTAAATAAACAACTAAGCTTTGTGAACTTAACATTAGGCCTATGGAAAAAAAACTGACATGGGGCTTAACTTATTTTGACCAGTATAGTAACTTGATCTGGAGTACAGTATCACATCGAGTGGATGAGGTCGCACCATAACGTTGATGGTGATATGATGGTATGACCTCATCCACTAAGCGTGATACAGTACGCCAGATCAAGTTACTATTATAATAATGTGTATGTATCAAAACACTTACATTTTTTCAAACATTTCCAGCAAACAGAACAATAAACATTTTTTTCACTTGTGAGAGTTTTAAGAGTAATGGCACAGTTAATTCTTTAATAGAAGATATATGGGCCCTGTCGCGACAGTTTTCAGGGGTTTGCAAACAACACAGGCGCAGACCAGCCGGGGCATCTGTGCAGCCTGATCAGCACCTTTGTTATTCGCTTTTTGGAAAGTATCATATCTAGACTTGCTACAAGCGAAATTTCAATTTTCTAGCTAGTCTCTGTAGCTGAGGAGGCTGGTTTGAATTTCACTTTGTTGGAAACCCCGAAGACAGGTTTTCTCGCGGCGAGGCCCATATTTAGTATATACAAGCAACTATATGGGTTTCAAAAGTTCTGGTTTTGCTAACTATTGCATAAATACCTGAACTGACAAAAAGCCATATATTAACTATGACATACCTGCTTTATCTTTGTTGGCAAGAGCTTCTGCGCTTGTAGAATCAAGTTTACTACCAGAGTACTCGTCCATCATGTGAGAAAACTGCAAAGAAACCAGAAAGCATTTCCATTACAAACTCTTTGACATGTGCATGGATGAAAGCTCAAAATTTCCAAAATCCTGAACTTTAGAAATTCAAACTTTAAAACTTGCAAGATGCCTATAAAAATGAATAATTTAAAGTATAAATGATTTATTGTGTTTAGATAATCTGAAAACTAATCAGAGAAGCTATTATAATCTGCCTAATTCAGCATTTTGAGGCTGACTTTCTATGGAAAGTCAGCCTCAAAATCCTGAATTCAGGATTAATCCTGAAAACTTTCACCCATGCATGTGTTGGATAATTGGCAGGTATATGATATCAGGGCACCAGATGGATATAGCACACTAAACCTCCAAAATTCGAATGTTGATTTTTCAAAATAATCACTAATTCGAAATAAATTTTGGGACACACTAGATTCAAATTGGGCCTATTCAGGATCTATCTATTTTAATAACTTTCTATAATAGCATATCTTTTGGATGCATAAATGAAACGTCTCCTTGAGACGTTTCTTTTACGCACCCAAAACTTATGTTTGATAGAAAAAAGCTGATGATAATCATATAATTGGGTTATATGTTTTTATGTCTACTTCCCTATAATTCGATCTACTGATAATTTGAAACAAAGCCTCTAGTCCTGTGACTTTGAATTTTCGACATTCAACTGTATATTGGTTTGAAACTTTTATTCAAAATGATTAATTCCAACCTTAACTTCAAGGCCATGGAGGGCTGGTGTGGTACATAATTAAACTCGAAACAGGTTTGAGAATAAGTATTGGCAATATACTATAATCAAAAATTTGATTATGATATGATGAATAATGAGCCATTTGAGAGATGCAGATGAATATAAAACTTTAACCAAAGACTAACCAATGCTAATGTTGACCCTTAGGTGATTAATAGATCAGCTTGTTAAATCATACAGGCAAGTGCTTGGTCCATTGCAAAATCTAATGCCTGCAGCCTGACCCCACAAAATATATAATGAGCAATTGATGCAATTGATACTTTATTTCATCATCTGACGTTACTGTTATTCATTGGATAACCTAATGATGATGTTATCCACTGCAAAACAGTAATGTCAGATGATGAAATAAGACTCATGTCATAAATAATGATATGACCACACGATACATAACACTTTCGGTGGGAACAAGTAACATCATGACGACGTCAGTTACAACAATGCAAACTTTCATGGAAATAAACAAAACTTTGAAGGCGATAAAAGGTGTATTTAAAAGTTCATATGCTAAGGGCTATTCCAGAAAAAAAGACCTGGGAGGGGAAGACGGCAGGCGATATATTTTTCTATGGGTGGTTGGTGCTTAAAGTTTTCAAATTATATGGGTCATTGGTGTCCGACCAAATCTAATTACATGGGTGGATGGTATTTCGCTGCGTGGAAGGGGAAGAAAGAATATTATCTGCCAAAAAAAGAGAAGTTTTATCAAATCTAGCCAAAAGAAAGCGTGGAGCTTAGCAAACCGCATCAGAAACGGCCATTTTTGTTTATACGTAAGCGTCAAAACTCGGATGTTTCCGTCGAATATTGGTAAAAAACAATACCAAAATAAACTCCCCAATAGTGGCTTCTGTAGCGGTAAATAATTCACTTGGGAAACATGTATTTTCAGAAGAATTTATTCAAGGAAACAATGCTAAAGGGTAGTTAGGCTACTGGTAAAAGCCAATACCTGTAAATATGTTCTTTAAAGGGTATCCTTTGGAAGCAAAGACAGCACCAAAGAACTGAAACTAGAGTGTGCATATTTCCTGGGCCAGACTAGCTAGTTTCTGCCAATTAGGCTTCATCAGTGACCCTCTAATAGTTTCAAAATTCCACAATGAAACCCATGATCCCAAAGGACAAGAAAATAAAATCTACACTATAGTGAAGGGCAGGGAGACGTTCTACCGCCGCCACACAGTCCCAGTCACCAGCTGTAGTGAAGTCAAATATGTTCTTAAAGGGTATCCTTTGGAAGCAAAGACTGCACCAAAGAACTGAAACTAGAGTGTGCATATTTCCTGGGCCAGACTAGCTAGTTTCTGCCTGTACCAATAAAGACTGAAACTGGACATTGGAATAATGCGTTTTACCATTTCTTTCATTGAGAAAGATGTGCAGTTGATTACTCAGTTGTGCAGTTGATTACTCATAATAATTGTGAATTGATCTGTTTGATAGCTTTGCACAGTTAAGGTAGCGTCTTAAGTTCATATTATTCTCACTGCTGAGGCTTTATTATTTCAATTTGTTTATGGCACACGCAGTCTCTAATGAACCCCCCCCCCCTCCACCCCTATTTTCTTTCCTTAAAACGATCCAATGTCTTGCTGTGACATTACATTTGGACAGCAAATGTGGAACCAAAGACCGACATTGGTGTAAGCAAAAATGTGGTGTTCAATTTCTGAATTCGCCGGCCGATTTGGATGATCTCCGTCGCCTGCACCCCATGAGTCCAGAGAAAGCTCCGCGAACAAGCCTCTGGGGTGTTGGGGAATTAATCACATAGATGCGCATGCATACTTGCAACTGTCTGATATAAACATCCGGTTTGCGAAGAAAAAGATCAACCATCTGTATCTTTACCTTTTGTTTCGTCTTCTCTAAAGGAAGTTTCACCAATGCGAGGGAGCGGATGGGGAATTTTACACCACTGGGTCGTAGGAAAATTGAATTCTATGGGTAGTTGGTGTACGAAGCTTTCTAATTACATGGGTGGTTGGTGTCCGAGGAAATTGAATTCCATAGGTGGTTGGGTAAAAAAAAAGGTGCTGTCTTCCACCCCCAGTTGTTTTTTTCTGGAATAGCCCTAAACAGAATCTTACACTCATGATCATTTCATATAAAATTTATTAAACTCACGTTATGTTTGTTTAATAAATTTGATATAAAATGATCACTTGTGTGAGATCCTCTATTTAACAAGTTGGACCAAAGATTCAATCCGTTAGTATATGGTTAACTCTTCACTTGCTAATGCAGACTTTGTCATCTGCTGATAACTTTGGACCCAGGACCAACAGACTGTCGATCCAAACCGTTTGACACTCTGATAGTGCTCCTGAAATTTTTTTTTAAAGATACTTTTGAAAAGTCATCAGATGACATCAAAAGCATGCAAAATCACCCAACTTGCAAAGAGTTAACAAATAAAGATATGAGCCACCGTTTGACATAACCAGCAAAGTGTATGTCTAGCAAAGATTCAGATCAGTCTAGACATTAGCACAGTCTGATTGGTCTTTACTGTCTGCCTGTATACATCATGAGTCTTTAGCTACATATAGATAGCACAGCAAGCCTCTGATCAAATAAGACTGCTGGCCAGACTGATCTGAGTCGAGCCGTATCATTGATTATGTCATATAAAGGTGGCTCAGCTATTAATAGTCACTGGCATCTCGCCTCACCTGTTCAGCACTTGCATAGATATCTGAGGATGACTTCCTGAAAAAAATAATAAATTAATTTATCACATTTATCTCTGGGAGAGATTTAACGCCATATTTTAAAATTGATAACAGCTAGTGGTTTACATCTTAAGTTACATTTAAGAAATAAATTCAATTTTTGGAATGTTCATGGAATCATGAATACTTCGGGTCTTTTGCAAAGTTAACGTGTGAAGCTTCACGTTAACTTTGCAAGAGACCCGAAGTATTCATGATTCCATGAACATTCCAAAAATTGAATTTATTGCTTGTATTTAAAATATAATCGTATTAACGGTTCAGTCGGACTGTAAAATGAAAAAGCCTAACAGCCAGCAGCTTGAACACGGACAGCCAATGAGATGTTCGAAGCGTATTGCACGGGCAAGTGAGCTTGGCAGCTGTCAATCAAATGTGTGTAACTCATGAGGCTATGAATGGTTGCAAAAATTAAAGATTCATTAAAGGTGTGCTTCGAAAATGTAAACATTTTGTAATGACAGTAATAACAATGTGGCACATATATGGCATAATCTTGAGATGTCCACAGCTCCAGGGCATAAACGTGATTTCAAAGTACTTTTAGCCGAGCAGAATCTAATGTTAATGCCCAGGGCTGTATTATTGTATTAAACTAATTGTGAAAAACGATAAAATGCTCGGCTTCCTCAACTCATCTAATGAATTCATTTATACATGAGCGCTCATGTTAGATCCTCTCTATATACATGTATATGGGTCAGCTCATGAGCCTTTACTATTTATCAGATACAGTAAAACCTGTCTTAAGTGGCCACTCAAAAATATACAAAACAAAGGTCTTAATGGAAAAATGGTAGCTTAATAAAGGTCGAAAGTATTGCAGAACCCTTAGGAGCATTCTGCAATACTTTTGACCTGCATTAAGGGATAATCGGTCTTGAAAAACAATTTTTGTGTTCTTTTTGATTGGCCACTTAACACAGGTTCTACTGTAGGCATAAAGTTGTGGTGCTAGAGGTCTAAGTTTTGAGCTGAGCCTTAATCTTTGTCACTTCTTTCTGTGCAAGCAGTGAAGGTTCTCATGAGACTGGGCATTTGTGCAAGCTCATCTGAGACTTTGTTACTTGTATATGCCATAAAAACCAAAAACCAAAAGCTTATATGGCCCACAAATGGGCAACAGGGTTTCCGACAAAGCCAGGCTCAAACCAGTCTCCTCAGCTACAGAGACTAGCTAGAAAATTGAAATTTAATCTGTAACAAGTTTAGATATGATACTTTTCCGAAAAGGGTATAACAAAGGTGCTGATCAGTCTGCGTGGATGCGCAGGCTTATCTGCGCCTTTGTTGCTT
The DNA here is from genome assembly GCA_964019695.1 of Loripinus fragilis. NCBI lineage: Eukaryota > Metazoa > Mollusca > Bivalvia > Lucinida > Lucinidae > Loripinus > Loripinus fragilis. Next base: position 62,535,490 of record OZ026514.1, on the reverse strand, counting down.
GCAAACACGGAAGACAGGTTTTCTCGCATTGAGATCCATATTATTTCATGGTCAGAATCTAAGCAATAATGCTGGTTGAAATTATTCAGTCTTATGAAAATAATAAGTCAAACAAGAGGGCCAAGTGGCCCTAAATCGCTCGTCTGAGTTTAGATTAAAGCTTACATATAGGTATCTGTTGAAAGCTGGCCATGTCCCTGGTGACACATGGGGCAGGGCCAATTTTGGCTCCAGGGGCATAATTTGAACAACCTTGGTAGAAGTCAACAAGGTCATACTACATACCAAATATTAAGGCTCTGCTACATACCAAATATCAAGGCTCTTGGCCTTGTGGTTGTAGAGTGGAAGATTTTTTCATGTTTCTCCCTATATAAGCCTATGTAAAACATGTGACCCCAGGGGCAGACCATTTTTGGCCCAAGGGGCATAATTTGAAAAACTTGGTAGAGGTCCACGAGGTTATGCTACTTACCCAATATTAAGGCTCCAGGCCTTATGATTTCAGACAAGAAGATTTTTTATGTTTTTCCCTTTATAAGCCTATGTAAAACATGTGACCCTTGGGGCCGAACCATTATTGGCCCAAGGGGCATAATTTGAACAAACTTGGAAGATGTCCATTAGGTGATGCTACATACCAAATATCAAGGCTCTAGGCCTCATGGTAGTAACTTTTCTCAAGGATACAACAAAGTGACCCCGTTGAGAATCGAACCCTCAACCCCTCGGTCATGTCAGATCACCTAACCACACTTTTTTCCTGAGCAAGGGATTAGCAGAAGGAAGAGAATGACCTAAGAAAATTATTTCATGATCTATCTCCATGAAAGTATGGGACCAGGCTATGCAGATATGGGAATGTATGCACTACAGTGCCTGGTGACTACTTTGATAATAGAACAGCTATACTTGCTACTTACACATTGTTAAGATTTTAGCTAGTCTTACACAGGCTACTTTGAGTCTCATCCAATTAGAAATTTTAGGGTTTTCTCCTAATGTCACTTCACAGTGGCGTATCCAGAGGGGGTTCAAATATCCTATGAAAATGAAATAATTTGGTCTCATTGAGACCAAATTATTTCATTTTCATGGGATATTTAAGTAAAACAAGATAAAATGAGCAAAGTGACCCACACACACACACACACACACACACACCTTTATAACATAAACCCCCTTTTCAGAAATCCTGGATCCGCCCCTGCTTCAATTCTCCAAGGGAACAAAATTGTTACTTACTTTCCCTTCTTTGAAGGAGGCATGGTATCTTTATCTTTTCTTTTTCTTTTAATAGTTTTCTTACTTTTAGGGGCAAGTTCTTCCAATTCATCTAGAAAAATGAAAATATTAACTTTTCTGTTGACAGACATTAATAGGGTAAATGTTCTAAAACTTCAAACACTAGTTGCCTGCCAAGAAGGCATAGACAAACACGGCAGACCCAGATCAGACTGCTTCTGAAAAAGCAGTATGGTCAGGGCCTTCCCTGTTTGCTATTCTGACAAGTAAATTGTGAACTCCAGCCTTTAAAGGTGTTTGAAATTTTAGAACATTTATCATAGTGTAGAAATAATTCACTTGCACTATAAGACTAATCGCTTACTGGCTCGATTGAACACAATCATTATGCCAAGGAATGCAAATTTGAATTTTGAAAGAAAATAAATCTTTCAGTTGTGTTTTTGACTAAATGAGGAGTGCACTTAACTCCTCAGTGGTCTGGAAATTGACCACCGAAGGAGAAAGTAGTAAAGAAAAAGTTCAGGGCATCGCTTTATGTCTGGTAGTTACAATATTGAGCACTGTGTGATGACCTGGAAGTTTTCAAACTGTGAGCAGAGGTCAGGTACTTGTCTTTTTCTATAGACACAGCACCACAATAAATCTTATGAAAGAGAAGCAGGGAGGACAGATCCCTTCTGGCCTCAAGAGATGGCCAATCAACCTCATCAAGCATCTCGCCAACACTACTTGTGTTTCGCCATCTCCTGCAGGTCCAGCGGGCTGCTGTCCTCTGAACTTTCTCTACCTGAGTAAGGGATCCAAATTGGTGCCTCATACTCTAGTTTAGGCCGAACCAAAGTTTTGTATGCAACTTCCTTAGTACTCTAAGGTGCAAAAGCCAAGTTTCTGCGACGGAAACCGAAGACTATCAACCAGTGGACTCTCAATAGCTTCAATCAGGAAAACTCAAAAGTATATGCTTGACTAAATTTAAATTAGTAATTTTTTCAGTAGAAAAATGGCACTATTTGCCTAATTTTTCCATTCAAACATTTAAAGTGGTTCTTCCATTGAATTTGAGCATTCACAATATTGATTTTCATAGAAAAATAGCAATTTGGGTACCCTATTTGGGGCTATGAGTATCCCTGGAAATCTAGAATTTTCAATTTTGTCTTAAAGCTGATTTTCGAAGTTGTAATATTTTTCTGCTTGATATTCCTTGATATGACATGAAGCATGAAGCCTTACATTCCCCCAAAATCAAAGTAGATATTGCAATATCTTTCATCTGATGCAGCTGTGATTGGCACTTTAAGGATAACAAATATCATGCAGCAAATTTCATATGTTATATATGAAACAAATATTTGTTTTTAAGATTTCCGCGTAAATCTTACCATCATCAGAAAATTCAATATCCTCTTCGTCAAACCCCAGCTGTGGAACGTCTTCATCGTCATCATCGTCGTGGTCATCTCCCTCAAACTCAAAATCAGCTTCACCATCCTCATCCTTATCAAGAACATCCTCGTAATCATCGGCAGCTTTGAAGTCTGGTCCAAACTCCCCGTCATCACTGAATTCTACCTCTTCATCGGACAAGTTGTCATCTAGTTCGTCATCTCCGGACTCGTCTTCATCCGACATATCACTATCATCAGCACCCTTTCTCTTTCCTTTACCTTTCTTTTTACCAAACTCTCTGATTTGAAATTAAAAGCATCTAAAGATATGTTGATGTGTTTGCGTTTAATGTCCCACCAACAGCTAAGGTCATATGGAGACAGGGTCTCATATGACAGACTAGTGAAGGCGGGGATCGAATCTGCAATTCTTTCAGGAATATCATCAGTATCAAACAGTTTGGATTCAGATCATGCACAATGTTATGTCTGGCCTGATCTGAGTCCAAACAGTTTGCAAACGTTATGAGCAGACACTACTAGCAGGAAAAGTCAATCGCATGGTCTTGAAGCCCAGGAAACCAGAGTTTTATCAATATTATCAGCCTAAAGGAGTTGTAAATAATGTAAACCCAAGAATTACACATTATACGCTGAAACCATGATACTATGTAGATTGATAAAGTGCAGGGATAATTATAATGCTATTGTTACCTGGCTCCCAGTTTTTATGTGGGAGTCTTGTATGATGACATAGATCCAGATAAGGAAATTTATGAGCTTAAAAATAAATGAAATTTTCGATGTTTGAATGTAATGAATTAGTCGAAAATTGATTTCCCTTGTTTTGCTATGCTCCGATAGGTAAGTAGCCATGTTAAGAAACCACGAGAAAGTTGAGTTTAAGATTTGAAATGGTCATTCAGCTGTGGAACGACTGACTAGCCAGACATGTTTTATCGAGAAGAACTATGTCGTTAGATAGAGTACACTATGGACAGTGAATAACGGACATGTACAGAATTGACATCGGTGGAAATTTGAGGGAACTGTTGTTTGAGCCAGCAGAAGTTCAAAAGCCATAGGCCAAAGTATCAGCCATGTACTTATGGTTATTCTGATTCTGTTAATCAACGTATTTGAGGTGGGGCAGGTCAGGCCCCAGGAACATTTCTTGAACAGAGATATACACACACACACACACACACACCGGTGTACCAGCTTTGGTTCCTTTTGAGCTTATTCAGACACAACAGTCGTACAACGAGGTATTGCCGGACCTGGTATTGCTTGTAGAGAGGCAACCCGCATCGGAAGAAACTGCCCTTTCACCAAGAACGAACTACCAGAGAAATGAGACCTTCTCTATGGAAGATTCCAAGCCTAATGAATTTTAAGATGAGTATTGTATTTTTTTCATTTTGAAAAAATGAATAAATAATTAAATTCTGAACGGGGCCAACTGTCATATTGATTTTGGCGGGTTCAAGACAATCCAATTTGGATGGAATTCACTACCATTTAACTATGTCTGATTTTAAAAGAAAGTTCATTTGTACATGAAGCAGTTTATGATATTTTGGAAAGGTCGGATTTAAAAATGTGAAAATGTTTTGTAGTAATTCCATTCAATGCTTCAGTTCAAAATAATGGCAAAGAGGTTGCTTGCTAAAGGTTTTATACCAAGAGCTTAGTTTGAAAATGTTTTTTGGGATCAGTACATAATTTGCAGTCGCTTAGGACCGGTTTGAACTCTGTGGGTTTACTTTTAGCATACCTCAAGAGGGATTGATAAGGGAAAGTCTTCATTGCGAGATATACGCCAGTACTGGGTGGCTCCCTGTTACGTAAGTTGCCAACTTTGTGGCGTCAAAATATTATATGAGTACAGTTATAGGATCTGTTTCACAAATTATGACAAGGTACATTAGTATTGACATAAATAAGGCGAGGCCATGGATTTTCTACATTAAGGTTTCCCAAGAGAACCTTGAACTGTATCCTTTCTGGGAAAAGACAAGTTTCCTCAAATGTACTTAGTATTCACATTCAATAGACATATTGATGTGTTTGTACGTTAAACGGGGTGTCGTATGGCTCCTGTGCTAAAAAAGCTTAAAGTTTTCTGATTGAAGTGTTTGTGTGATGTTTATTGGAGTTTTACAGTCACTAAATCAAATTTTGAGCAAGCAGAGTGCAAATGCTTCACAGAAAGTGGCTTGGTATATAAAGTAAATATTATTCCAGAATTGCAAGATTAAGCCATGCAGTTTTTCAGATTTTTGTCAGGCAAGCCTTTCATTTAAAAATCGTTTGGCTGCCGCGGATTTTTTTGATTGAGTAGATTATTTATCGTACGTCACAGAAAGATATGACTGAGGGTTAATTAAATATTTTGTATTGGAACATGATACTTAATTGGCATTTTAATAATAATAATAATAATAATAATAATAATAATAATAATAATAATAATAAAATAATAATAATAATAAAAAAAAAATGTAGCGAGCCCATTAACGTTTTGATGTAGGACTAGAATGTTTTGTACTGTTTGTCTCACCTATTATTTTGGTCAGTAGAATGTTAAGAAAAGCGGAGAGGTGCAAGGCTAAGTGCGTTTTAATATTTCCAGAGTGTAATCGGCCAACCTTTGGCATAAAAGAAGGAAACGTGCATTCTTTCATGGTATATTATTTGCCTAAAGAGAAGCAGTTTTTCATACCATACTTCAATGGGGTTGATATGTTTCGAAATGCAAATGTAACATGTAATACGGTGTTATACTTGTAAAATGTTAAAGACAATGTGTATTAGTCTCGCTTCATTAAGCGGTTATTGGGTATGCCTTAAAAAATTGCTATTGGCTGTTATTGGCGAATAGGTTGTATGGGCGGGTATCGGCTCATTCTCTAAATTTAAGCATTTAACATGTTTGTTATACTTTTGTAATTTTGAAGCCATCGTTTAGAAGTTGTCTCGCTTCGTTAAGCGGTTATGGTGTATGCTTTTCTATTTGCTAGTATCGGCAATTATGTAGTATGTGCGTGTATCGGCGCATTAACATTCAGCATATTTGTTATACTTGTAAATTTTAAAGACATCGTGTAGGAGTTGTCTCGCTTAGTTGAGCGGTTATGGCGTATGCCTTTCTATTTGCTGGTATCGGCGAATATGTCATGTGTGCGGGATTGGTGCATATGGCTTAAAAATTAACATGTTATATGTTGTTATACTTTTTAATTCTTAAAGACAATGTGTAGGACTAGTCTCGCTTTGTGAAGGGATTATGGCGTATGCCTTTCTATTTGCTATTTGCTGGTATAGGCGAATATGTCTTGTGTGCGGGTATCAGTGCATATGGTTTAAAAATTAACATGTTATATGTTGTTATACTTTTGATTTTTTTAAGACAATGTGTAGGAGTTGTCTCGCTTTGTGAAGGGTTTATGGCGTATGCCCTTCTATTTGCTGGTATAGGCGAATATGTCTTGTGTGCATAGTAGCATATAGTTTTAAATACTGTTTTGAAAAATACACACTGATTATTACAATGACTGACAATTTCTATGGCACGTTAAGGTAGCTTACAAAAAGACCCGGATAATAATTCCTCAGAGGTGAATTCTTATCTGAATCCTTTCTTTGAAGCGTTTGTGTTATTCAACATTTGTATACCTACGGTGAGGTTGGTCTAAGAGGTAATCGACATCGATATTACGTTTGTTTTTGACGTAATGAGTCTGCTTAGCGTTTGCATGCATTTGATAGAGCGAGGTGAACTGGAAACGGTACAGGGGCTATTTAGGGTGACAATGCATTTATTTTTTTCACAGCCTAGCAGTTAAAATAGAGAAGCTACTTGACGTCACGGCGACAAGGGTCTCCCTGCTATCCGAGTTACTCATAAAGAGCTGGTAGAACGAATGCATCCTATAAGCGAGGATTTAACCGTTGAAGAAGTTATGGACTTGAAAGTAAGGATGTGTTGGCCACCTCGGTGTGTCATATGGCTTGATATTATAATATATCTCGTTCAGTCTGCTAATACTGAATTCAAAGTTCCATAACAAACGAATATTATAGTATTAAGGGTGCTCATGCAATGTTTGATTTCAAGTCTCATACGGAATCTAAATTAGAACAAAATATTTTAGAGGCAGAGAAATGGAAATGATCTATGTCTATTAAGAAAAAGAACCTGTACTTGTAACCAGTGAGCCGCTTTTGAAATTATACAGAAATTGTTTATTGAGAATACTCTTAAATCAAAGAATGATTTCTGCATTATTTGATAGCCTATTCGGATCTTCTCAGGAGTCATGAACTGTTAAAATAGAAATACAGCGATGTCGTGTTTAACAGTGTATACATACATGAGTCTGTTTATTATATTGTCTAGTAAGACAGACAAATACAGAGACGGTACATGGATTCTAATAGCAAGAAATAGTACAATAATTTTCCGTTTTTGAAACTGGAGCGATATTTCCTATGGGCAAATATTGCCGCGGATTCAGATATTTAAATTATTTCTCATCTGAGTGCAACCAAAACTGGTTATAAAGTAAGCAAAAAAAAAATGTCATATAGTAAAAATGAAAACTTAGATCTCGTAACCACAACACTGATATGAATCAGTACTGTTTGCACTCAATGAGATCTGGGTGTGACTGATGCATCATGACAGATTTTTCAAGTGGCAAGGTATAGATCAGCCAAGGACGGTTATATGAGACTCCGTAGACGAAAGGTTAAAAGTTTCTCAGTCATTTTGAGATTAATTATAGTATTGCAACATTTCATCCCGTTCTTTTAGCTTCAGTCAGTCGGTAGTTCCAGCGGCTTATACCAAAAAATAAGATTTTTGTTCTTGTTGTATTTATAAACTATCGGAGGTGGTGTTGCAAGGGAAATGAAATTTTCGATGTTTGAATGTAATGAATTAGTCGAAAATTGATTTCCCTTGTTTTGCTATGCTCCGATAGGTAAGTAGCCGTGTTAAGAAACCACGAGAAAGTTGAGTTTAAGATTTGAAATGGTCATTCAGCTGTGGAACGACTGACTAGCCAGACGTGTTTTATTTGATATGCATGTATATACATGTAGTATGCAATAAGAGGGCTATAGGCATTAAGGTATTGGTTTCCCATATAAAGTAATGCATGCATCCTTCTTATCCTAGTTCAAAAGTCTGCAGTGTGTTCTGTCCAAGGGGCTGTTATGTGGTAGATAACTATGTATGCATTTAGATGTTTTAATAAACATCAAGAAAAGTTTCTTATGAAAGAAATGGAAAAGTTTACGGAAAATATAAGGTGAAGTCAGTCGGTAGTTCCAGCTGCTTATACCAAAAACTAAGATTTTTGTTCTTGTTGTATTTATAAACTATCGGAGGTGGTGTTGCAAGGTGAATCATTTTCTTACCAATCAATTTAAACATGTGTTTTGGGTGCTCAAAAAAAAGTCTCATTGAGACGGTTCTTTTGAGTACCCACAACATATGTTTATGATGAGAAATAAAGACAATAGTTTTCCAATACGCACTCTTATCTGGAGCCCGGTGATGAGCCACAAAATATGTTGTGGGTTCTCAAAAGGACCGTCTCATTGAGATGCTCATTGAGACGGTCCTTTGAGCACCCAAATCATACGTTTAGACTGATGAACAAGAAAATACAGTAAAACCTGTCTTAAGCGGCCACTCAAATTTAACACCAAAATTGGTTTTCATTACCGATTATCACTTTATGCAGGTCAAAAGTATTGCAGAATGCTCCAAGGGGAGCATTCTGCAATACTTTCGACCTTCATTAAGCTACCATTTTCTATTCACCCTTAAAGTGCCAATGGCAACAAAAGTCGTCTACTTTTCTTGTCTGCTGAAATGTTTAAGAAGCCTCTATGGCAAACAGTGTGGACCCAGATCAGACTGCTCCTATAGGAGCAGTCTGTTCTGGGTCCACGCTGTTTGCTTCTATACTTTATTCGTCAGTAATGTTAGGCAATAATTTGCAGCAGACTACTTCAGCAGACGACATTTTCAGATGCATTTTTTCTTGGCACTTTAAGGGTTATGACCTTTATTTTGTCTATTTTTAAGTGGCCGTTTAAGACAGGTTTTACTGTATTCTCAAATTTACTTTAGTTGGAACAATACTTACTCTGCAAAGTCAAGATTATAGTCACCAAAGTCTCCATCATCTTGATGTTCTTCATATTTATCTGAAAAAATAATGAGCCAGTTGATAAGAACCCTGACGACAAGTACATGGGCGCATCCAGAGGGGGGGGGGGGGGGACAGGGGGTCTGGAAAATCACAAAAATATAGGGTTTCTTAGCAATACTGGTCCGGATCCCCTTAAAAAATCACAAAGCTACCAAGGCAGCATTTAATGTAGGGCCATCATCGGCATGCCAGAGAAACGCCATTTAAATGGCGTTTCACTGGCGGGCCAATGATGGCCCGATAATAGTGGTATTTTGATTCTTCCTCCCCTCATCAACTTAAAAATAAAATATCATCATCAAAGTTGGACCCCCTCTGACAAAACTTTCTGGATCCGCACATGAAGTTAAATGAGAGGAGACTGCAAACATACACTACAAACATCAGTAGGAGCAAAATGAAGAATCTCTGAAAAAACACATTTTCTAAATTTCACACCTATAGCAAATTCATGGGTGAAAGTTCGAAATTTCGAAAGAAATTCAAATCTTAAAACTTGCAACATACCAACAAAATACAAGCAAGTTTAAATGGTCCGTTGCCTGATAAGTCCAATAATCTATTTTAGCTGCCTAATTAAGTATTTTGAGGCTAATTTTCTATGGGAAAGTCAGCCTCAAAATCCTGAATTCAGGTTTAATCCTGAAAACTTTCACCCATGCATACTTCAACCGTTTTAAGACCAATGGAATTTTCCATAAAGTTTGAATCTGTTAAGTCAGGCTGGTCCATCATATATATTGCGGGATTACAGATTATAGTTTCCAAAATAAGGCAATTCCTTTCTATGAAGATCAATTTTGTCTTAGCAAACAGTACCCATTTAGGGGGTTTCTGGTCTGTAAAGGGGTAACATTCTGAAAAAGAAAATCCACTGCTGATTTTGGTAGTTTCCCTTTGAATGAAAAAGGCAGGTAAATACAATACTGTAATTTTCCTTGATGTGTATTTTTTTTTAAGCTAGATTCCATGCTTTATGAATGGTCACCGTGTGTATTAAACTTTACCCTTTGTATTCTGATGGGTTCTGTCACATGATATGATGCAACAAACTTGGAATAATACATTGTATATATTGATGAGTCACAGGTTATAATTTCCAAAATTATTTTATTTCTTTCTATGAAGATCAATTTTGTCTTAGCAAACAGTGCAGGCCCTGATGAAATGCCCCATTATGCGGCATTTCATCTGGGTCTTCACTATTTGCCAAAGTCCCATTTAGTGGGTTCTGGTCTTCAAAAGGTTAACAGTCTGAAAATGCCACTTCTGATTTTGGTAGTTTCCCTTTGAATGAAAAAGGCAGGAAAATAAATACTGTAATTTTCCTTGATGTGTATTTTTTTGTGGCTAGATTCAATGCTTTATGAATGGTCTTACCACATGATAGCCGCTACACGTGTAAAGCATAGCTGAAAATTTTATTACCGTGCCCTGACTGGGAATCAATCCAGGGTTACCGCGATACAAGACTAACCACTGAGCCAAAGAGTCAACTCTCTGACACAGTTGTCAGAGATTGATAATATACTAGAAATTATGTGAAATCTACCTTAAGTTGATATATAGGTGAGAGTGCCTGGACCGTAAGACTTCCCGTCTTCAAAGAAGTCATCATTTATGGTGACAGAAAGCCTTTTAAGGCGAAATTAATGACCAATCCCCGACATGAGCCCCCCATCTTATGACATGATAGTCGTAACAAGTGTAAAGCATGGCTTAACATTCCCGCACCCTGGCTGGGAATCCATCCAGGGTCGCCCAGGTACAAGACCAATGCTATGACTACCGAGCCAAAAAGTCGACTCTCTGATGCAGTTGTCAGAGATTGATTACATACTAAAAGCTATGCGAAATCTACCTTAAGTAGATATATTGGTGAGAGTGCCTGGCCTGTAACACTTATCCTCTTCAAAGAAGTCATCATTTATGATGATGGAAAGCCTTTTAAGGCAAAACTAATGTCCATTCCCGGACGTGAGCCCCCATCTTACAACATGATAGCCGTAACAAGTGTAAAGCATGGCTTAATATTCCCGCACCCTGGCTGGGAACAGATCACTGGGTCGCCCCCGGTACAAGACCAATGCTCTAACCACTGAGCCAAAAAGTCAAATCTCCGATGCAGTTGTCAGAGATTGATTATATACTAGAAGCTATGCGAAATCTACCTTATGTAGATATATAGGTGAGAGTGCCTGGCCCGTAACAATGGTGTAACTTAGAATGCAAAAAAAGACACTGAATTCTAAACGGAAATTACGGTAAATGTTCTAAAATTTTGAACACCATTTGCCTGCCAAAAGGGCCTAGAGAAACAGCGCAGACCCAGATTAGACTGCTTCTGAAGAAGCGGTCTGATCAGGGTCTACCCTGTTTTCTATTCTGGCAAGCAATTTGTGAATTCCAGCACTGATTACTATCATTTCATTTGAGAAGAGAGAGAAAAGTGTTCGAAATTTTAGAACATTAATCGTACCTAGGAAGGCATCAAAATCATCATCATCAATACTGTCAGCCTGCTAAAAAGGCCTAGAGAAACAGCGCAGACCCAGATCAGACTCCTTCTGAAGAAGCAGTCTGATCTGGGTTTTCCCTGTTTTCTATTCTGGCAAGCAATTTGTGAATTCCAGCCCTGATAACTATCATTTTGTTTGGGCCTCGTCGCGAGAAAACCTGTCTTCGGGGGTTTGCGAACAACAAATGCGCAGACCAGCCTGCACATCCGCGCAGTCTGATCAGCGCCTTTGTTATTCTCTTATTGCAAAGTATATCTAGGCTCATTACGAGCAAAATTTCAAATTTCTACCTAGTCTCTGTAGCTGAGGAGACTGGTTTTTAACTTGCTTTGTCCGAAGCCCCGAAGACAGGTTTTCTCGCGACGAGGCCCATTTGAAAACAGAGAGAAAAAGTGTTGGAAGGTTAGGAACTTTTAGCGTACCTAGGAAGGCATCAAACTCGTCATCATCAACGCTGTCAGCATCACTATCTTCATCACTCATCTTCCCGTCTTTCTTCTCTCGTGAAGCTTTCTGAGTGAAATATCTGAAAAATTATCAAACGTTATGGTATTATTGTTGTATTTTATAGGATCAAACTATGAACATACAGTCTGTCAGAAATGAGCCAAAACGAAAGAGCCATGATTTCATGAACTATAGGTCATAGGTACCTTTAACCTATATCCTGCCACTAAATTTTTGTCTGAAGAAGTTCTGATCAAAACTAATTTTTGCACTAACACGCTGATAATAAAATGTATATTACATATTGTATAATTACCAATGGTCTATATATATAAATATAATCAGATTTTTGATTAACGTGCAGGTGCAGGGGCATCATCCACATCAGTGGGCCCCTTTCCAGGTACCTGGCTAGCTGCACGCATAACAGATCTCACACCTGATCTCCAGGTGCTCCTTTCTTGAGGGTCAACTGTGGTGAGCTTCCACTCACGGCAGTCTTTCTCTGTCAGTTTCTTCCATGTTTGCTTGGGCCTCCCTGCCCCCCGCTTGCCGTCAATCTGCATATCATATGCTGTTCTGATTGCACCACTCGAACGCGCCACATCCCCAAACCAGCGAAGCCTTCTCTCTCTCAAAATGAGGTCGAGGTCCTCAAGCTGAAGCTTTGCCAGTAGCTCGCTTGACCTTACCCTGGCCACATCCTCTGGCTTGATACTGCAGATATGTCTGATCATGGCCCTATCATTGCGTTGCAAGCGCTGCAGGTTCGTCTTGGTAAGTGGCCAAGTTTCACTGGCATGGAGCATGGCGCTTTGCACGCAAGAGCTGTACACATGGCCACGGGTCTTGTAAGAGAAGTGGCGGGATGTGAGAACTGGTAGTAGCTCCCTGAACTTCTTCCAGGCGGTTTTCACACGAGTAGTGACCACCATTTCACAGCCTCCACCAGCAGAAAATATGTCATCTAGGTAGCAGAAGGAAGCTACCACCTCAAGCTTATCAGGTCCGACCTGGACTTCACTCTGTGGTCTGCCGTCAATAGGGCGAGCATTTCCCATGCACCGTGCACACCTATAATCAGGATTTGGTGTCAGTCGTTGTAGCCCACTGCATTTCTTATGCACCCAAAGTTTGCAGCCATTGCAGTAGATGCTGTTGTTGCCTACTCCTGTACAACAGACAGCGCATGGGTATTCGCCTGAACTCTGCAAGAGGTCCAGGCCTGTACCACAGATCATGACCTTTGTCTTTCCTCCATTTACCCTCAATCCCTTCTTCTCCATGGCTTCTTTCCATATCAAGAGCCTCCTGACACATTCCTCTAGGGAGTCAGCAATGATGACAAGATCATCTGCATATAGGTCCTCCCAGGGAACACCAGCCAAAAACTCACGTGACAAGGCCTCCAGCACAATGATGAAGAGCAAGGGACTGAGTATGGATCCCTGATGGACCCCGACCTTCACCTAAAACTCTTTGCTGAAACCCTCGCCAACACGAACCCGGCTTTGTGTATTAGCGTACATTCCCTGGACTAACCGCACAATCCATTCCTCAACGCCTAGTTTTCTCAGGGCCCACCAGATAACCTTCCCAGGGACACGGTCAAATGCTTTCTCTAGGTCCACGAAGGCCATATAAAGCCTCTTGTTGACTGCTAGGTATTTCTCCTGCAGCTGCCGGACCACAAAGATTGCATCTGTAGTGCCTCTTCCTGGGACAATGCCAAACTGGGAGTCGTCAATAGACACCACCTGTCTTATGAGACCATCGACAATCCTCTCTAGGATCTTCATGGCCTGCTCAGTCAGCTTGAGGCCTCGATAGTTGCCTCTATCCAAAGCATCACCCTTGCCCTTGTAAAGGCAGACAATGAAACTTTCCTCCCAGTCAGTTGGGACCTTGCCATCACGGATAATCGCAGTAGCAAGATCTCAGATCATGGTTGCACCTGTATCACCTGCTGCCTTGATCATCTCCACCACTATGCCTGATGGACCTGCAGCTTTGCCCGACTTCATCTTTGAGATGGCCTTCTTCACCATGTCAATAGTGATTGGGATAGGCGGGCCTTCTAACGGAGGCTCATTGGACAGGTGGTCAGGGTCCCAGTCAAATTCAAAGTTGAGAAGCCTTTCATAATGTTCAGCCCATGCATTCTGCTTTGCCTCCTCGCTCATTGACATTTCCCCAGTGTCATTCTTCACTGGCTTGTCGCCTACAACATCAACATTCTCTTTCCTCATCTGGTTGGCGAGGCGGAAGATATCAGACGACTTGTGGTCTAGATAAACAAAATTTTGCGTGTAAAACTGAAATCATTTTTTTACCCTTCAGTTTAAACGTAAGTTTTGGGTGCTCAAAAGAAGCGTCTCATCATTAGTACCCACAACATATTTTGGTTGATAACTTAGAACATTATATTTTAAATACACACTCCTATCTGGAGACCTGGTCCCAAGGTAATAAAAAAATTTCCATGCTCAACTCAGCAGAGCACAAAATTTATCCTGCTCATAAATGTTAAAATGCCAACTAGTGTTGGCATTTAAAAAAATATTAGCAGGATAAATAAAATATCTGAGAGCTCTAAAGAAAGAAAAATCTTTATTTTCCAACATTTTAGTTTTTATGAGCAGCTGCAATTTCGTGCTCAGTTGAGTTGAGCATGAAAAAAGCTTTATAACCTCGAGGCCTATATTACCTGTGAAAGAACTTGTCATCAACTGGTACTTTAGTTTCCTCCATCTTCAAGAACTGATCACTGTTCACCGGTATAGTCTTGATACCTGACAGAGCTTGCTGATTACCAAACATTGCTGTCACTTTCTCGCTTACTGAAACGATAACATAACCATAATGCCAGAATTTTTTATTAGTTGATTTACAAACCCTCCTATAGTAATTTTCAAGAATGTAGAAAAAAAATGTAAAGTTATTTTTTTCTTATTTTATCGGCCGACTCTAAATATTATTTGTTTCGTTTGAAAAAGGCAATATATTTTTGAGGTTCTGTCTGTGTATTTTTGAGAGTGACACTGTTTAAAGTGATTGTCCTATCCAGATTTTTAGGAAAAAGATGAAATATTTAAAGATTTAATACAGACTGTTGGTTTGCCTTACTAGTTTTACTGTTTGTTCTTGAGATATTTTAAAAAAAAAAACTCAGAGCTTTTTTTTTCTTTTTTTGCCCCCCCCCCCCAATCTAAATCTGATATTTTTCCCTGTAAATCAACTAATAAAAAAATCTGGCCTAATGAGTCAGTGTATGACAAAACCAACAAAATGACCTGTAGGCTTAGTTGAGACTCAAAACAGCCCAAGCATAAACTTGTCCTACATGTTAGTGAGTGGGTAGCACTTCAAAATTAATTGAAATGCTGGGAATCTAATAACTCCTGAATGCAAGATGATAATAGCATGATACAGGGTTTTCCCTGTTAAGTACACAACAAAGCATGCCGCAGCAATGCCTTGCACTCAGAAGCTAAGACCCTCCAGCATTTCAATTTATTTTGAATTGCTACCCACTCACAAAAATAATCTGTAATCTGTTAAGATGATCACATCATCATGGCCTAGTGTTATAACCATGCAAATTTGAAAAAAGGTGTGGTACTGGTTCGAGTGATAACCATGAATAGAAAGCAATGTGTGTGGTGTCATTAAAAACTGCACCCAAATGATGTCACCCTTCCTTTTGGTAGGGATAACAAGAATATGTAGGATTTTACAAGGTTTTGACACTTGGACATGGGACTAAGTATTTTTAAAATTGGGAGGTGGGGATATCATATATGGACCGGAGATGGTTTTTGGAGGGATGTTAGGAAGTGGAAACCAGCAGGATGTTTTCAAACTAATCAAATTTAAAATGTCTCCATCCCTGCTTGAAAAACAAAATTCCTCTAGATAATTAACTTCTGCAACAAAGTTTTATTCACATCAACACTCATAGGTCAAGATATGCAAAATTTGTAAGCGTAAAATTGTAAATATTTACTTACCCATCAGTTTTAACATATGTTTTGGGTGCTCAAAAGAACCGCCTCATTGAGACGGTTCTTTTGAGTACCCACAACATATGTTTTGGTCGAACAATAAGAAAATTCATTTCTAATTAGGCACTCTTATATAGAAGCATGACACTCTTACAACCCTTACCTTGTTCTTTATTCTTTGGATTTTTGTAGACAAACCTATCGAGAAATCTAATCAAGGTAAAATCCTGGAGAGGGTCACCACTATAGGATACTTTTTCTCCCTGAAATATAACAAACACAGCATGTGAAACATAGTAAATCTCATAATAAGATCAAGCCCCTGAGATTATATAACATTTTTTATCCTCAAACAACTGAGCATGAAATTTATCATGCTCATAAATGTTTAAATGCCAACAATTGTTTACAGACTTATACGAAATTTAATTATCTGGTTTAGTTTCAACATTTCTCCCCATATCTCTTACTCCTAAATAAATACATCACATAAACAGCCATCTATATGAAATGTAACTCATGCTTGTAAAGCAACGTTGCTGCAATTACAAAATCAAGTAAAAAAATTGTCTGATCTTCCGACTTCCTTACAAGCTGATTAAACAAGAAATGAATTTAATGGAGAGGATTAATGTTCAATACAATGGACTAAATGCTGATCAGACTGCTCCAGTCTGATCTGGGTCTATATTGTTTGCAGTATAGGCTACCTAAGAACATAAGCAGATGAGAGAGTAGATGACAAAACTTGTGACTGGTGGGAAAAGGGTTAATCCCAGCCTTTAGTTATGCATACCAAAATAACAATTTTCTTATTTCTAAAACCAAAACATGTTGTGGCTACTCAAAAGAACGGTCTCAATGAGACGGTTCTTTTGAACACCCAAAAAATATGATAGCTTAATAAAACTGATGGGTAAGAAAATATTAACAGTTTTACGCTAAAAATTTTGTTTATCTAAACCTGTGATTAATCCATGTGTCAATCATAACTGCAGCAGATGACAACTCAGGGAAAATATTACTTGTTTTGTTTTAAAGCAAATGAATATGAACATACTCTCTGTTGCAAATTCTAGGTGGCCCTTTATGGGCTTATTAAGCCAGCAGGACACAGGATCAGAACATCTCATTTATTTGACATTTGTTTGTTTGCCTGGTGCTTGTGGGTCATTAGCATCAGACGGTATTAAATTAAACATGATTTGGATGGAAAAAGTAAAAATTTGTAATACATAGAATGAATGATGATAATGAGTTTTTATAATGACATTGAGTTGCAATATGATTGTTGACAAGAAAGATCATGCACAATAATTTATTTGACGTAAACTTATCAGTTTCTAGTCAATCAAATACAATAATATACATGTCTTGGCAAAAAATACTTAAATTTAGTTGTAGTGCTTAACTAACAATCTTTGTTTGACCATGCATGCGATCAAGGTTTACCAACCTTCAAGATTTGTTGAGCAAATAATGAGACTGTGGGATGGAAATGGCCCGCCATTTTCTCCAGTTCCCAGACACACGAGTTCTCTGCATGACAGTACTGGGGGTTTCTGTGGTAGGTGTCATAATCATTGCTTTATGATTTAACCTACCTTCAAGATTTGTTGAGCAAATAATGAGACTGTAGGATGGAAATGGCCCGCCATTTTCTCTAGCTCCCAGACACAGGAGTTCTCTGCATGACAGTACTGGGGGTTCCTGTGGTAGGGGTCATAATCATTGCTCTCAGATTTATCTGGAAATATATATATTAAAATTATCTGAAAAATCTTAAAGAAGGCAAGTACAGCCAGCATTTATTGCAAAAAAGTGTGTGTGTTTTTCTTATCTCAAAACATGTAGAAGCCATTTGTTCAGAGACAAACAAAACATTGGTTATAAAAATTCTGTGGAAATGAACAGTAAATGTTATTCTTGCAATTTTCTAACTTTGTAATTATTGACAGTTTGTCCTGCTACTCAGGGGCAAAATTCAAAACTGACACTTGCAAACTCAATTTTGTTTTCGCACTCCTCTAGCTCTCACTACAAACATACTGCTTCACCCAATTTTGGTATCAAAGCTCCAAAAGTATCTAATACATGTGTGGATCCAGAGTTGGGACAGGCGGTCCGGACAAGCTCCCCCTCCCCCCCTTGAAAAATCACAATTGGCTATATTTTTTTTTAGAAATACTGGTACAGATCCCCCTTCAAGGTGCTCCAGCTTTCCATATGTAAAACTAAATTTCCAACTGTATAATGACTATATACCACCCCAAATGAACTTTTTTATAGCTATGAATGATATCTCGATACGACTCTTAATAGGACCAGAGGTTATATAATAAATCATGCTCAGCTCAAATGAGCATAAAATTTCAACTGCTCATTTATAAAAACTTTACTGAGCTTGAAAAAAGTTTACAACTTTATGGGATTGTCTTAGAGCAATGCCAGAAGATACATACGATTCATATTGGTCCTATGAACCCAAGAGTAGCCTCTTTTAGCTCTTGGTTTATCCTGTTCTTCTGATTTCTTCTCCTGGTTCTCCTTCTCAAGGTTTTCTGTGTCGCTATCTGGGCCATGCACATCCTCAAAGTGCTCCTCTTCATCAGATTCCTACAAATACAATAAAAGCACCGCAAGCACTGCAGAATACCCCGCCACTGCTGGGGGCACCAAAAGTTATTTTGTGAGATATATAATGCCTAAATAGCAACAGAACTGAGATAGACAGTGATATGACGTCCTTAGTCACAATATGTAACCTTTGATGGTCAACATATCTGTGAAGTTTCATTCAGATACTCCATATAGTAAATGAACTACAGGTCAAAAACCATTTTTCAGATCAATCAAGGGCAGATAACTCATGAACTGGAAAGGTAAGGGTGACGGTCCTTACTAAAAATATGTAACCTTTGATGTTCAACATATCTGTGAAGTTTCATTCAGATAGTCCATATAGTAAATGAACTACAGGTCAAAAACCATTTTTCAGATCAATCAAGGGTAGATAACTCATGAACTGGAAAGGTAAGAGTGAAGATCCTTATTCACAATATGTAACCTTTGATGATCAACATATCTGTGAAGTTTCATTCAGATATTCCATATAGTAAATGAACTACAGGTCAAAAACCATTTTTCAGATCAATCAAGGGCAGATAACTCATGAACTGGAAAGGTAAGAGTGATGGTTCTTTGTCACAGTATGTAACCTTTGATGTGAAACATATCTGTAAAGTTTCATTTAAATATTCCACATAGTAAAGGAACTACGGGTAAAAAACATTTTTTAATTCAATCAAGGGCAAATAACTCACAAACGGGAAAGGTAAGAGTGACGGTTCTTAGTCACAATATGTTACCTTTGATGTGAAACATATCTGTGAAGTTATATTCAGATATTCCACATAGTAAAGGAACAATAGGTCAAAAACCTTTTTTCAGACCTATCAAGGGCGGATAACTCACAAACTGGGAAGGTCAGAGTGACGGTCCTTAGTCACAATATGTAACCTTTGATGTGCAACATATCTGTGAAGTTTCATTCAGATATCATGAACAGTAAAGGAATAACAGGCCAGAAACCATTTTTCCAATACGAAAAAGGGCAGTAACTCCGTTAAAAATGGACGGATTTTGCCCATTAACAATCCCATACCACTCATCGCCGATAACAATATGTATGCAAAATTTGAAAAAATTCCGTGAATAAATACTCAAGTTATCGATCGGAAATGGTGAGCACGGACGGACGGACGGACGGACGGACGGACGGACGGACAGACACCGAAGGGTATAACATAATACCTCGCCACACTTTAGTGGCGGGGTATAAAAACACAACCAGGAGAAAAATATATTTCAATATTGCACTTTTCCTGCAGGACGAGTGACTTACAATTTTCACTTGTCCTACAAACACATGCTCTTGTCCTTTAAAAGCATATGCAATAAAGAACATAAGGGAGTAATATATGCAATATGACTTCTTTGAGTAATTCTTCCTAAAGCACTTGTCCTACAGGACGAGTGCTTTAGGAAGAAATACTCGTCCTTTCTAGATTCCACTCGTAAGTATGAGCGGACGAGTGGAATTTTAGCCTCCAGACAACTGAGCTGGTATCCAGCATAAGGTTCAAGTTGCCATGTGCTTACAGCAAAGATTCAAATCAGTCTGCACATCCACACAGTCTGACTAGAGTATTAGTTTTTGGCCTGAACAAATGTGGGACCCTTGGCTCCCCATAGAATGCTTATCAAAGACTCTGATCAGACTGCATGGATAGGCAGGTTCAAATTTACTACAACAATCACAATAGACAGAAGTCAGATTACTAATCCAGCTTATTTCTTAAATCTATTATGGCTAAAACTTGCAACCATCAATGTTTCATTTAAAGAAGTTCTAGCTAGTGTCTGGGGCAAACCGTAATGACATGATGTTGCTCCAATTAGCTCAAGGTAAACACATTCACCTTACAACCATTTCAGAAAGTGGGATCTTATCAAAATTTAAAGAGACAGAGCACTCATAAAACTTTACCCTTAGAGTGACAATCATGATTACAGCAGATAACAGATAACAGATTTTGTGATATCTATCTTAATGTTTGGCAATAAAAAGGCTTGACTTTTCATGTGAATCATCTGTCAGCAGATGATTCCCATGAAATATCAAGTCTTATTTATTTTTTTTAAAAAAGCATTCAAATTTAAAAATGTTGACCACTATAGATGTACCACAACCTCTGAGTATTGACCTTGGAATCATTCTATTTCAAAAGGTTGATGCATAATGTGTAACATGAGCCAGTGGGGCTGGAATATCTATGCGAGTCAAAATATTATAGTACATTTAAATGTAAATACACGAATCCCCTATTTCTAGATCCGTATTTTCAATATTGTACATACAGTCACGCTTCAAAGCTTTTTGTTTATCTATACAAGCTGACAACAGATTTTGTGGTATCTTTTAATTTTTGGCAAAAATAAGGCTTGACTTTTAATGCGAACCCTCTGCTATGAAATATAAAGCCTTTAATGTTTTTTTTTATCTTTTTGAAAAGCAACACAATTTTCAACTGTTGACTGCAATTTATGGTTTAAGAGAACCCTTAAAGCCAAGAAAACCCAAGAAAAAAGTGCATCTGAAATGTCGTCTGCTGAAATCGTCTGCCGCAAATATTTGCTAACATTATTTAACAAAGTTAAGTATAGAGACAAACAGTGTTGACCCAGATCAGACTGCTCCTATAAGAGCAGTCTGATCTGAGTCTACACTGTTTGTTGGAAAGGCTTCTAGAACATTTCAGCAGACGAGAAAAGCATACAACTTTTGTTGTGATTGGCACTTTAAGGGTTAATGGCAGACGTACCTCTTCGACCTGGGATAGATTCAACAATCCTGGTTTCCCTTCTAGAACCTCTGACAGTAGTATTAGAGCACCACAAGTGAACTGAGGCTGTTGGTAACAGCATATCTGCAGGAGTCGCTTGATGAATGCCTGTTAAAAAGAAATCAGTTTGAGCTGTGTCAGAAAAACAACGATCCAACTGATTATCTAATTGATGATCCTTCTAACAGAATCAGGGTTCATACAGACAAGTTTGTTTGTTTAATTTGATTCTTTAAGTCCCATCAACAATCTTTCAGTTGAACAGGGACAGGTCTCCCTGGGTTGAACCAGTACTAAGCTAGGATAAATGGGTCTTGATCAAGGACCACAACCCAGTCACGCCAGTGAGGCTTGAACTCATACAGACAAGCTTGAGTAAAATTCAAGGACTTTTCAAGAACTTCAAAAAACCTCTCCTACAGTTTTCAAGGACTAAATGATAATGAAAAATACTGATCTAAGTGTTAAAATTCGACTTCAGAAATGCTAGACTGAGATAATGGAGACATTAGTACTAAAAATTAGTATAAAATTGTTGTGCCTATATTTGGTGCAGCATATGCTGCACCAAATAAAAGCACAACAATTTTATACTGATTTCGGTCTCTATCAACAGTGCTAAGTCCTACAGAAAATAGTAGAATTCAAGGACTTTTCAAGGCGTTTGAGTGATTTTACAGTATTTTTAAAGGCAGATTTAATTTTCAAGGACTTTTCAAGAAAGCCCTCTATATTCAGGCACTTTTCAAGCCTGTGCGAACCCTGAGAATCTGATAAAGTGACATAAAAATATTGTTTCTTTGATTTCTTGAGTTTCAGAGTTAACCTTTCACCTGCTACGAAAAAAAGCATCTGAAAATGTCATCTGCTGAAGTCGTCTGCTACATGTAAATGCTTATGTCAAGGACTAATTTTCGCATACAAACAATGTGGACCCAGATCAGACTGCTCCTCTAAGAGCAGTCTGATCTGGGTCCACACTGTTAGCTACTGGACTAGCAAACGAAACAGCAGGCTATATTTAGTCGCCATTAGCAGCCGAAGAGTTAGTGCATTCTGGATATTCATGACAAGAAATGTTCATAGGTTTAGATAAACAAAATTTTGAACATAAATTGTTAATATTTTCTAATCCATCAGTTTGAACATATGCTTTGGATGCTCAAAAGAACCATCTCATTGAGACGGTTCTTCTGAGCACCCACAACATATGTTTTGGTTCAGAAATAAGAAAATTAATTTTTTGGTACACACTCTTTAACTAAAGGCCTGAATGTTCACACAAAAAATTCCATTCAAAGAGCAGATATGAGTTAGTTCATGAATACAACCTCTTTTTTACGCTTCGAAATCTAGCTCATTCGCCAGAAGTGACACTGGTGTTGTGACTGACAGCCAGACACAGCTGAGTTGCATGTGCAAAACAAGCTTCTTGTTAGCTCCATTGGCTGTCAGTGTTCACGCTGGCTGTTCCACTTTTTCGTTTTACACTCAGACAAAACAGTTAATACAATAACTTCTTAAAAACAAAACTGTTTTGTTTACTAAATTATAAATAATTTTTGTATTTTAGATATTTAAAATAAAAGGTAAATATGAAAAATAAATTCAATTTTTGGTCTGTTCATGGAATCATGAATACTTCAGGTCTCTTGCAAAGTACTTTGCAAGAGACTCGAAGTATTCATGATTCTATGAAAATTCCAGAAATTGCATTCATTTCTTCAATATATAAGAAGAGTTGAGCATTGCAAGGCTGTGAAAATGTCATCTACTACAAGATTTTTGCGGTGATTTTGAAGTGTTTAGCATACCTTCACTCTGCGCTCAGAGATATCTTTGATTAAACTCTTGTAAAGCAGGTTGAGAAACATGGCATGTTTAGATGAAGACTTCAGGGCTGGATCAGACAATTTCTTGTACAGAGCAACATAGAACCTCTCAGATATATTCTCACTGAAAGGAAATTAACTAGAATTGTCAAAGAATCTGACTATAGCCCCGCTGCAGCATTTTTCATGCAGTAAAAAGGCCAAGTTCTAAAAAATGTTGAGCAAGAAAATCTAGACATATCCCATAAACGATTATATAAAGTTTGCTCAAATTCTGTCAATTTGTTCTCAAGATATCAAGGGGAAACAAAATTCTGACATAAATCAAGGATCATAACTCTGTTACAGATAAGCAAAAAATGACAGCTTACTATCCTGACCTAGATCTTGTCAATATCAATGCATATATAAAATTTGGTGAAATTCTGTCATTTTGTTCTCAAGGGCCATAACTCTTGTACAAATGTTGCATTGGTCAGTTATACACTATCAGGTGACCTTTGTATGACATTTCGGGCGTGGTTCAGAACGTCTATTCTTACCTTGTGTCCATGACTTGATACAATAACATAAGAGCCTGTATACTGGTATTGAAGTTCACCATATGAACAATTTTGTACAGGTTCTCCATTTCAGTAGATAAGAACTCAGGCTCCACTGAAACAAGATAAAAAAATGCTTCATTGTTTATCACAAGACATTGCTGGGAGTGATATAACGCCATTTACTACATGACGTCCTGCCTGGGAGTGAAAAAACGCCAAGCATTAAAATCAATAAACCACTGGTGGTTTACAGATTTTCGGGAAACGCTATGAAATGACGCTTTTTAATGTTACGCATATGGTAAAACCATAAAGTTTTCATGCCAAAAATGAGATTATAAAATAGTTTAATGTCATATGATAAATAGAATCTAACATTTGTGCTCCTGTATTATTGAATTATTAAACATGTTGTGAATAAGCGATAAAATGCTCGGCTAGCCTCACATTTTATCCTCTTTCTCCAACTTGTTTAATACATTAAAAAAAACATGAGTACTCATGTAAGATCCTCTATGTATTAACATCAATAAACCATTAGCAGTTTACATATTTAGTAAAGTAATGTAATGACATTCAAAACAATGTTGCATATATCATGACAAAATCTTCATAGGTTTAGATAAAATTTTTGAGAGTAAAACTGTAAATACTTTCTTACCCATCAACCTCAACAAATGTTTTGGATGCTCAAAATAACCGTCTCATTGAGACGGTTCTTTTGAGTACCCTTAACATTTATTTTGGTTGAGAAATTAGAAAATTATTTTTTGGTATGCACTCTTAACTAAAGGCTTAACCTTAATGTTTTCCCGCAAAAAATGCAATTTCAATGTAATTTTAATGTCATATGATAAATAGAATCTAACATGCATGCTCCTGTATTACTGAATTTACAATGTATTAAACTCATTGCGAAACTGTTTGAAATTCTGATAATACTCCTGAAAGATATTTTTCGGGAAAAATCAATTTTCAAAACCAAAATGCTGATGATGAAAACATGCAAAGACTAAACACATAGTACAGAAACTCAAGCATATAAATGAATGACCCATTGTGTGTGAATGATGTAATAAGTATGTAAGCTATAGATTTTGAATTCTACACGTGACAATTTTTCAATCTCAGGCAGATTCATAGGAATGTTTACTTTAACTCTTAAACCGTGCCGCGTATTTTAACCCTTAAACCGGGCCGCATATGGCAGTCGGTAACTTGTCT
Organism: Loripinus fragilis; assembly: GCA_964019695.1. Taxonomy (NCBI): domain Eukaryota; kingdom Metazoa; phylum Mollusca; class Bivalvia; order Lucinida; family Lucinidae; genus Loripinus; species Loripinus fragilis. Next base: position 62,510,648 of record OZ026514.1, on the reverse strand, counting down.
GACTACAGATGCGTGTCTGACTGCAGATCCAGGGGTCGTGAGTTCCATCCTGTCTCGGTCCCATACTTTCGTGGAGATTGATTGTGGAATAATTTCTATGGCCATTCTCCTCCCTTCCTCTGAATCATTCAAGAAGGGTTGTTGTCAGTTACAAGCGAAAGTATGTGCGCAAAGTACTGGTTAACCGCTTGTTCAAGCTTGCCGAGGAAAAAGTGTGGTTAGGTGAACTGACTGTCCCGCCATAGCTGTTGACATGGGAAGTAAAGCAACAAAACAAACTTAAAAGAGCCACCAAAGATTAACAGATAGCTTTTTCAAATCTTGTTCACTATAAGATAAATAGTTTCCAAGGGACAAGCAAGTGATTATATATGCATGAATTAATATGGGCCTCAACACGAGAAAACCTGTCTTCGGGGGATTGCCAACAACACAGGCGCAGACCAGCCTGCGCATTCCCGTAGTCTGACCATCGCCTTTGTTATTCCCTTTTCAAAAAGTATCATATGTAAACTTGCTACAGTTGAAATTTCAATTTTCTAGCTAGTCTGTGTAGCTAAGGAAACTGCTTTGAGTCTTGCTTTGTCAGAAGCCCCGAAGATAGGTTTTGTAGCGTCCGGGCATATGGTGTGTGTAATTTTCGTATATTATCAACTGATTTTTCCTATCTAGAGCTATATAGAGAGTTAATTCTGGGATTACTTACAATCAGCATAAGGAAATGCTCTATTCACTCCACTCAAAAGTGCACTCATCATTTTACTGTCAACTTCTCCTTTCTTTACATAGGCCTGAAATATCAATCAATTAAGAAATGAATTTGATTTTTGGAATGTTCATGGAATCATAAATACTGTGGGTTTCTTGCAAAGTTAAAGTGAAGGGCTCCACTTTAACTTTGCAAGAAACCCGAAGTATTCATGATTCCATGAACATTCCAAAAAAGGAATGTATTACTTATATTTACATTTTATTATAAATATCTAATTTATTGAAATTATATTTATTATTTAAGAAACAAAACAGATTTATATTTAATATGTTATCGTATTAACCGTTTTGTTGGAGTGTTAAACGGAAAAGCGGAACAGCCAGTCTGAACATGGACAGCCAATGGAGCGAACAAGAGGCTTGTTTTGCACATGGGAATCAGGTGTTGCTCGCTATCAATCACAACACCAGTATCACTTCTGGCTAATGAATTCAATGTGCAAAGCGTATTGCACGGGCAAGTGAGCTTGGCAGCTGTCAATCAAATTTATGTCTTTCATGAGGCTATGAACGGTTGCAAAAAAAAAATCTAAAGATTCATTAAAGGCTTGCTTTGAAAATGCAAATATACATAGTTGTCAAGTGAAATCATTGTTTTGTTAAAGTGAGATCATCATGTAATATTGCATCTCAGCATATTCAGGAACTTCTGGAAGCTTATTCTAAAATCATTTAAGGGATTTTTTTTTAGATTTAGGGTCATGGGGACGAAAAAAATAAAATAAAAAAGCTCTGAAAATGAATATCTCAAGAAAAAACAGTAAAACTAGTAAGGTAAACCAACAGTCTGTATTAAATCTTTAAATATTTTATCATTTTCCTAAAAATCTGGACAGGACAATCAGTTTTAACAGTGTCACTCTCAGAAATACACAGACAGAACCTCAAAAATATATTATTTTTTTCAACGAAACAAAATAATATTAAGAGTCGTCGGATAAAATATACAAATAATTTTAGAAATTAAATTTTTTATTTTTTTCTTCTTTACGGAAAATTACAGTAGGAGGGTTCCTAAATCAACTAATAAAAAAATTCTGGCCTTAATCTTATATGGTTAAAGAATGAGCGGCGACATACCTTGAAGAATGAGAAGTATATCTTTATAAGTTGTCCAGCAAGTTCCTTCTCTCTATGGCTCAGGGATATTTGGTTGAGAAAACATACAGAATAATACCTACAAAAGGATCATATGTATTTGTGTGACTAAGTATGGGTGTGGTATCTATTATCCTAATTACAAAGAGGCCGATCTGCTTAGGGAGTTGGTAGGTAGTTGGATTGATAATCTGACTAGAACTACAAACTGCAATTATGGGGCTTTAAGTTCAAACCCTGGTCCAGGCCCATGACTTTTGTCATCTGATGTAAACCTTTGCAAACAGTTTAAACCTAGATAAGGACTGACAGAACATAGATCCTGATCTGGCACTAAACCATTTGACACTGATAGTGTTCCTTGAATGATTTTTTTGAAAAAAAACAGTTGATTTTTTTTGTTTGAATCAGATGGCAACAGAATTTTCAGAAGCATGAAAAATTACCCAGCATGCAAAGAGTTGCTCTCTACCTCTGATTCATGCAGGGCAGTTGTCATTTATTGAGGAAAGTATGGATACACAAAACATTGGTTAATCGCTGAGAACCCTGCCCAATAAAGAGTGCAATGAAAAAAGTCAATAAGCAATGCTTATTAGATATCCCCCGCACAGTAAGAGTCAGTGAAAAAACTTGGCAAGTTGAAAAGAAGCTTTCAGTAGAATCTGTGCAAACCAAAATTATTTTTCCAAACCAAACTCCTTCATGCATATGTTCAATGTGTCTACATTGTATCAGCAAAGTATCAAATTGCTCCATCAAAAGCTGTAGTAGGAGTTGATTGGCCCATGAAGGCACTATCCATGCATATACAAAGCCATATAAGGGAATAATTGTCTAAGTTCTCATAGCTGTCATTTTGTCAAAAAAAAAAATTCATCCAGACTCCTTCATGCATATGTTCAATGTGTCTACATTGTATAGACAAAGTATCAAATTTCTCTATCAAAAGCTGTGGTAGGAGTTGATCGGCCCATGAAGGCACCATCTATGCATATACAAAAGCCTTATAAGGGAAAAATTGTCTAAGTTCCCACAGCAGTTATTTTGTCAAAAATTATTTTTTCTGAACCAAACTCCTTCATGCATATGTTCAATGTGCTTAAATTGTATAGGCAAAGTATCAAATTGTTCCATTAAAGCTGTGGTAGGAGTTGATCGGCCCGTGTATGGCCTATTATAGCATAAGCAAACAACCTTATACAAAAAGCCATTTAGAACTACAAAGGGAAATAACTCTAATAGAGTACTTTAATGCTCCAAGGGGAGCATTCTGCAATACTTTCGACCTTCATTAAGCTACCATTAAGCATTTTCCAATAAAAGCATTTTCCAATACATTCTGTGTAAAAATGTAATTTTTAGGAGTCACTACATGAAAGTTCTCACCCTCATCCCTACACTTCTTTAAAATTACCTTATCTTCGCTTTTTCTCTCTTTGAATGATGCTACATGTATACATTTTACTTAAATCTTAACTCACTTTACCCTTACAAGGGGTGTGGAAAAACTGAGCTGGCCCATTTTTCATACCACCCCACCTCCCCACCTGTGCCACTAAGAAGGAACAAATCACTGAAATCAGCATCGAATACTGTTCCAGAGTGTGTAACTGTGGACAGGCTCAGCTTTTGCCTACCCAAACTGACAATAAGAACATTGTTGATTCAGCATTCAGCCTTGTTGATTCAGCATTCAGCTTACCAAAATTCGATGAATTTATATCCCCCGACGAAGGGTATTTTGAGAGAAACATGTAAATCACAAAACATAAATCCCATTTACCTAACCCTTAGTTCAACCTTCAGTATCATTCAGATCATAACAAACGCCTGTCAAGTATGTTTTAGTGCTTAGTTTAATAAAAAGTATACAGTCAAACCTGTCTTAAGCAAGCGGTCAAGGGATAATCCAAAATCGCTTGCTAAAGACAGGTGGCTGCTTAATAGAGGTTCAGCTAAGATGGCCATATGATTGAGGACTCGAAAGAATATTGGCTTCGAGTTGAGGATACCCATATAATAATTAGTTGAAAAGTATAAAGAATAAGTTCTACACTGCTGCAGTTATTACATTTCTTCATAAAATATATAAATGAAAAAAAAACACAATAGAATATGAAATAAACAAAGTCATGTCCATTCAGTCTAAAGATTCCCGTGTATGTCAAAAGAGTAGAGATAGCACTGCTTATCATATTTTTTCCAGAAGCTAAAACTTGATCTTTGATAAGCAAATGCATGTTTAATGGCCATCGTACTATTGATCATGAAGAGAATGTTGTTAGAATTGTAAATTTATTCAGGTGAAAAAGAATCGGAAAATGGTTCAATTTTTTTTTTGTTACTAAAAATTAACTTCTTTTTTTCTCAAAAGCTATTGCTTGTTGACTTTTAGGTAAGATTGCATCCTTGTGTAGTAAGTATATGCCTCCAGCAAAGAGTATTACTTTGCATTTAGATTTTCACACATTTACCTTTAAATATCTGTCACGGTATGGGAAAATGAACTTTGGCAGCGACAAAATGCTTTGATGTCGACAATTTTATCAGCTGACTGGCTCTACTGACTGGTTACCCGCTTGCAATAATGGTTACCAGCTTACAAAAAAAAAATCAACAAGTGGTGTTCGTTTAGCGTATTCAGGTTTTCGATTACTGTCAACGCTGTTTTTAATCCATATGTGCTGGTTTCCTGAACCATGTCGTAGTGTTTTATTAGCGTGAACACTTGAGCTTAGTTGATTTCGGCCCCGTTGTGGTTCGACTGCACCACAAACTTCGAAACAGTTGGGCCCAATAACCTCTACATTGGGTAGCGGCCGTTGAAGAATTTATTCTGGAGACACCACTGCTGGGGAGTTTAATTGAACCAAGCATATGACCGGTGCAAAAAAGTTAATCGATGAAATTTAATCGAAACTGGCCGCATCAACACATAGAAAATTGGCCGTTTCAGGACACTATTTCAGCGTTTGGGGGCGAATTTCGCCGACCGCTGGCCGCGTTGGACAGGTGCACGCTTAATAAAGGTGCATTTGCATTCAATAACGTTCGAGGGGCTCTAAAATGGCCGCTTAAGGGAGGGGTCACGCTTAATAGAGGTGGCAGCAACAGCAGGTTTGACTGTACTTTCAATATCTGACCTTTAAACCCAACCCCAGAGGCAGCACCCTAGATAAGCTTTTGGGTCAATTGGGTATTTACGCAACCTGGTTATCCTAAAGTGCGTACTTGCAAAAACAATTGCATATTTTCATATTTTTTTACGCCACGTTTTTTTTCTGTGATTACACGTTTTCTTATTGCATGAAGCCATTGGGAATGTGCTTGCATATTTATTCACTCCCATCGCCTGCCTTTCTAAAGTATCAAACTAGCGGATTTTTTGTACCTGAAGCAAATCTCATCCCCTTGTTGACATTTGAGCGTGTTTCACTTTCATCATAGGTGGAGTTCGCGCGTTAACCATAGAGACTATAGTTGCTCTTCCAACTGTCAGCGTTCCTCCCCAGTAAAACAGTCAACCAATCACAGCCATTGATACAAAACATACAGGTTCCGGCAATTCCAAGTTTGCATTGGAGGATGGGAACCAATCAACTATGGTCCGACTACAGATTTGGTCTGGTTTCTCTAGTGAAACCAGACATGCACAGTGCATAAACAAGAGAGAGTTTTATCGCTCTATGGTCCGACCAAGGGACTGGACTATAGTCTGGCTAACCCACGAACTCCGCCATAGTGTTTTTTCATGAAATACTGGACTGGGCATCGATATTTATTCATAAAACTGGAGTTATATTGTGCGCTTGCTAGTAAAAAAAAATCAATACTTGACTGGCATTTGTTTATTACCCAAATGGAAACGAGATGGACCAAATGGTACGCAATGACATTGCATGTAATTGCATACGGATCGTTAGAATTGCTTTTCATTATGGTCAAATTTCATTCTAATTGCTTTTTTGAGGATTTTTGCTTATCTAGGGTGCCGCCCAGAGGTCAAGGGTATGTGTAAATTCAAAGTGTTACCTTGCATGTAGGTCTTCACTTCTTCCACTTTAATTTGACATGCAACATGACCACTTTTAGAGAAAAAAAATGACCTTTTGACCCCACCCCAGGGGTTGTTGGTGTGTGTAATGAAAGCATATTTGCTTTCATGGTGCTCTGTGCTCAATTGCCTTTAAATTGATATTCAACATGACTACTTTCAGAAAAAGATATAGTTTGACCTTTTGACCCCACCCCCTGGGTCAAGGGTGTGTATGTGGGCTAAATATTTGCTACCATTTAGCTGCCAGCATCATCAGCTTTAATTTGATATGCAACATGATCATATTCGGAAAAAGTTTAATTTTGGCCTCGGCACTGCCCCTTAAGTCCACCCAACGGACTCGGACCAAGGCCTTCAAACTAAAATCCCGTTTGATATGTTTCATATCTATTGCTGCTCTGTCTGAATTCAAAATTTCAACAAAAATATTAACAATTGCCATAGTTATTGCGAAATTGAAATATTTGACCTTTGACCCCATAAGTGGGGTCAAAGGGGGTGGGGTAAATCTTTGATACTGCCATGCTTATCTACAGGCACTTGGCAATCATGGTCTATAGTGAGAAGTTGTTGAATATAAAAGCTTTGATGAAATGTGAAGATCATCACAAAAAAAAGCTTATATAGGTTTTGCCTTATAATTGCCTATACCAAAACAAGGGCAATAACTCAAGTGTTAATGGGTAGATTTTGACCAAACTTATAGGATATTGAGAGCCCATGGTACTTATCATTTGTACCAAGAATGAATCAAATCTGACCAATAGGTACTGAGATATGGTTCCGGACGGACAAAAAGTGTGGACGGACGGACGGATTGGACGGACAGACCGACGACGCCAAAACTATATCCCTCCGACTTCGTCGGGGATAATAATCCATTTTAGGAGTCTATAGAGGATCTTACATGAGTGTTCATGTTTTATTGAATTTATTAAACAAGTTGGGGAAAAGAGATAAAATAAGAAGCTTGCAGAGCATTTTATCTCTTTTTTGCAACAGGTTCAATATATTCAATAATACATGAGCAAGAATGTTAGATTCTATTTATCATATGACATTAAGAATACTTTGAAATCTCATCTCTGCCCTAAAAACATTATAATTTTGTCATTATGTAGGCAACGTTGTTATGGACGTCATAACGTTTCCCTAAATCTGTAAACCACTGGTGGTTTATCCATTTTATTGCATGGCGTTATTTCACTCCAAGACGCAAAGTCATATGATATATGAACACAAGAAGTGTTATAAAAGGAGTGAAAAAGCTGTAAACTTACTGAGCTCTGCTGGACATATTTGGTCGAAACAAAAGCTGCTCCACCTCTCCTACAACTATACACTTCATATTGGGATGGGTCTCCACTGTCAAAGAGAGCATTTAGATTAGTGAGATAGCAACACATTTTAACAAATACCTAATTTGATGAAGATATATCTTTCTCTTTGAACCTGCCCACTAATTCCTGAGTTCAGACTTTTTTTTTTATATTGTTGTCGTATTCTTACATGGGTAAAAGCATAGGGCCAGTTAAGCAAACAATTTCAGCATAAAATTGCAATTATTTTCATATCCATCAGTTTAATTATATGGTTTGGGTGCTCAAAAGAACCGTCTCATTGAGATGAGACGGTTCTTTTGAGTACCAACAACATATGTTTTGGTTGAGAAATAAGAAAATAATTTTCAGTTACGCGCTCTAATCTGGGGGCCTGGTAAAAGTTCAAAATTTCGAAAATCCTGAACATTAGAAATTCAAGTCTTAAAACTTGCACAGTTATGTCAACAAAATATTAACAACAAGTATTCTTTTCAGAGAAAACCAGGGATCACAACAAACATTCAAATTTGACCTATTCCGCTCTACTGTGACCTTGAAAATCAGGGCAAGGTCACCAAAACCTAATCAAGTCTTCATTATATGCCAATATATTATAATACCCATGCAAATTTGGTTCCAATTCCCCCACTTGTTCATGAGATATCATTAGTGTAGCTCCCATTATGCAGTTACGCACATGCGTAATAAAAATAGTAACATTCAAGGGAGGTCACCTAATGTGGTAAAAGTGATTTTCCATACCATAAGGAACTGCTCTTAAAGGAAGAATTCCTCCAAGATAAAGGAAATAATTCGCTCACTTTGGGAGCAAATTCTTTCATTAAAGAGAAGTTCTATTTTGAAAAGGGACCCAATTGAAGAGACCCACTGCTTGACCAAGTAGTCTCCCTTTGATGTGTGTCACTTTTTCCGCACTACGCCATTGGATATCTTACACACAAGAAAGTGTCACGGTGATGCCAACACCAACAGGATACTTACCAAAAACAATATGTCCCCTCCACTTTGGTGGGAGGACATAATCAGGATTCAAGCTGGGCCCTGTCAGTCCAGGAAAATTAGGGAGAAGTCAGATATAGAGAAGTTATAGCGCAAAAGTACAACATTTTCTGTCAGTTTAGAAGAAAATTAGCCATTACACATACTATTGCCATTTATGAAAGAAGAAATACGATGCAGTGGTAGTAGATTGTCAACACAGCTTGTGTTTGTGTGGGGACAGAATGAAAATAGATCTCCCTAAAAAACAAAAAAAAATTTTTTAAGGAGACTCCCACATTTCCCTGGGTCCCATTTAGGGAGAAATTCCGGCCCCTAACTTGGCCTAAGGCAAGTATTTCGCCCTAGTCACCCCCTAACTTATTCCCTGATAATTTGAGGATTAAATGGTCAAATGTCTTTAAACTGATCAAAGAAACTATTAAGATTTTCAGCTTGCACTGTATATCAGTGATTTCATTTGTCTTGATTCATTTAATAAGCCTGATTTGCTTTAAAAAAAATAAAACTGCTGAAAAAAAATTGGTTTGGGCTTTTTAGGATAAAAACTAAAACCTACCAAGTTTGGTGAGATAATCAGACACCTTTGCTGCTAACTTGTAGTTGGGATCTCCAACCTTGTTTATCAACATCGTCAACAGAGCCTGAAAATTATATAAAATGACCCTTTTTGCACCATTCACAACAATTGTCATCTGCTTCATCATCTGTTTACGTACTATCATAGCCTTTATTGCAAACAGTATGGACCCAGATCAGACTGCTACAATCTGGCGTCATAGTGTTCACTTCCATGGTAAAAGTGCTCTGGAGTGTTTAAAAATATGCAGCAGATGTAATAAGCAGACAACATTTTCAGGACAAAGGGTAATGGCAGGATAGGGGCAAATGACCAACAAAAAAAACTATGATGGAAAATGGAGCTTTTGCTCCAAAAGAGCAAATATTCCATTTTCCATAATATTTTAAAATACAGTCATGTCCCCTAACATTACGTCGCCCCTAACATTGCGCACTAGCCCAAGTGGCTATGCCACATTTAATCAGATAAAATCTTTTTTGATATTTCATATCAGGTTGCTTTTGGAAAGAGAAAACAGCAAAAGGTTTTCACTTTATGCTTTCACTGCTGAGCAGGGGGTGGATTTTGGCAAAAATTGGCAAATTTTGTTAAAAACATTCTGACCTTAATTTCAAATGACCCTGGCTTCAAATTATTTTCTTTGTATCAAGTTATTGATGAAGTAAATTGATGAGAACAACCTGATGTTACTTTCCCTGGAATATTTTTGTAAAAGTAATTCATCAAAGAGAAGCTATTGAAAATTTTACAGAAAGTGCGCAATGTTAGGAGACTATTTTTGTTATCCTAAAGCAGGGGGGTTGTGCACTTCAAATCAAAGTTGCTAGAGATCGGGACAATATTTTCATTTTGAACTCTGTGTAAATAAAGTAAATTGATTACTTTATTTAGTTGTGCACAATTTTTTAAGTTTGTTTCTTTCTTATTATATCCAACGGAGGTTAAAAGACTTAAGAGCGCAATGTTAGGGGCGTTCACCGTACATGATATTTCAAATGCATCAAAAGGCGTTATTATGGAGTAAAGGGTTAAACCTTTCACCAGAGAGGAAACAAGATTGGAACTATTCATCTGCAGCTTATTCTAACATACAAAATTGATGATTTTCATGTTGTAGGCAAACAGTTTACATAAGAAGCAGACTGATCTGGATCAGAACTTTTTACAATGTTGGCTTCCAAAGTATAACAGCAGAGAACGCCACATCAGTCCACTTTTCTTGACTGACAGTGAACGAGTTGATAATACAGTTGATTATCTTCTAATAACATAATACTCGAGCGTGTTATCCAACTAGTCTGTTCTTGGTGTTCAACTTTGAGAAAAGCAATCCACTTGTTTAACTATTTGCATGCTGGGTAATTGTGCATGCATTTTGTAGTATTTTACAGAAATTATCGTTTTCAAAAAGATTTTTCATGAATACCATCAGGGTCAAAATGTTTGTATACAGATTAGGATTGACATTGTGTTTAACCTGGTGTGGATCCAAACTGTTGACAAAGGTTATTGAATACTTCAGATAAATACGGAATCTGTAGAGAATAATACATTGTGTTTCCATATTAAAAATCTGTCACAAAGGCTTGGCTGAATAGGCATAAACAATGAATCCAGCAGGAAACACAATCATGTACATGTATTACTATGTATGTTATACAGTCAAAACTCTTTATAACGTCACTCCTTATATCAGAATATTCAATATCTGACATAAAATTGCTGGGAACGGATCTGTTTCCATTAAAATTCCCTCTAAATAACAGAATATTCACTTAACGACACCGACATTAGCTTCTGGGAACAGATATACAATTTCTATTGAAAATAAATTCACTATTACAGAATTGTTACCGTTTGTCATAAAATTTTGTGATCAGAACAATGTCTTTTTGCATGAACAGGTTTCTGTCTCACTTGATAAGTTGGAAGCTTTGTGCATTTGATGCAATATGAAATTGAACTGATGTATATATTTGGAATAATAGCATTTTAATTAATATGTAAAATATTTTCTTTTACCAAATGATTATTATGTTGAAATCTGGTAATGGTCAGAGTTCTTTATAACAGCAAATTCACTTTAACGTCAAAGATAGCTTGGAACAAACAGTGTCGTTATAAAGAGGGTTGACTGTATACCCTTTTTAGTGTTTCCAAGAAAAAAAGAGACAGGAAAAGGCAACAAAGAAAAATTTGCTTAGTAATATGAAGGCAGACAGGAAATCATATGATCACTAGTATATATCACTGCTCAAGATACTTAAGCTATTACAAAAAAGTAGTTCAGGCAAAAATAATAACTCGAAAGTGAAATATTTAACTCCTCAAGATATTAAAACTATCTCACTGCAAAACAATAGGAAATTAACGCTAGGCATATACTATGCTATAGTAATGTGACTTTAATGCAGCTATTTTACTAGCATATAAGGCCTAATGGTTTCATCTAATGAAGCAGATCTATTCATTACTATTTGCTTTCATGATGCTTTACCGTAGACGAGCCACCCTAGATAATTACTGGCTGGGAAGAGAGTATTTGTATTGTCTGGAAAGGCATGCTTTTGCTGCTTGGCCAGAAACTGGAATACATGCAGAGAGGTGTCTCATTTTACCCGATAGTTTTGAGTGTGAGTGGCCATTGACTACCTGATTTCCCATTTTGATACTCCTATATTAGCAGTTACACCTGATTTCCATCAATGTGGTATTTTGACAAGTGTAGACTCAGATGAGCCTGTGCAGCTGAAACTCCAAATGATGTTGGATCAGTAGCTTAACACTCATGGAATATTCAAGCAACTATCAAAGTCTCTGATCAGACTGCACATATGCACAGGCTGATCTGAGGCTTTGCTGGTCGCACATACCACATTGTTGGAAATCTTGTGTCATGGCTCATATAATATGCAATACCCTACTTTGAAAAAAAAAAAAAACGGTGGATCCAGTGATGAAGTCAGCTAAACAGGATCCACACTTTTCCCATCCACACGACAGATTCAAATGAATAATGATTCTAATGCACTTGCTTTTGTAATAAAACGTCTGATTGGCTAACGTCAAAAATTTGCGACAGTATATCTTGCAATATTCTGTCAAAAATAGTTTGATGTCATTAATTACATCACATATCGTTGGATGAAGTGCGGCTTTATGCCACTTACAACATTTCAATTTGAGAGAAAACTGCAGAAGAGCATTAGAATGGGGAAAACTATGTTCAAAATTTTCTTTTGGGGAGGTATCTCGTCAGATATACGGTCGGAAATCACGTTATACGGCTCCATTCCCATGTCGCTGTAACACTAATTTCTGACCATATATCCGATGATATACCACCCCAAATGAAAATTTTGAATATGGTTATCCCATAAATTTACACCAGTGGATTGACTGGAAGATAGATGTTACAAATAAGTGTAAGCAGCCCATTATGTACTCAGCATGTGCTTATCATAGTAATATTCTTACCTTTTCTTGCTCTGGTTTTCTGACCAATAGTTGATACACTGTACCTATAATATACCATGGTATAAGAACATACATTAAACCTGTGTAATACGGCCACTCAAAAATAGACAAAACAAAGGTCTTAATGTCAAATATTAGCCTAATGAAGGTCAAAAGTATTGCAGAATGCTCCCCTTGGAGCATTCTGCAATACATTTGACCTGCATTAAGCGATAATTGGTCTTGAAAACCAATTTGTGGTCCTTTTGAGAGTGGCATACACAGGTTTTACAGTAGTTACCCTTTTTAGACTAATGGACTTTTCCATAAAGTTTGATACAGTTAAGTCAGGATGGTCCATTGCATATATTGAGGAGTCACAGATTATTTCATCTGGGTCTTCACCGTATGCAAAAGAACCCTTTTTGGGGCTTCCAGTCTAAAAATGGTTAGCTATATTTAAGTGATTAATCTTGCAGCGGCAATATAATTATAGAAGTGTTATCATCAGGGAAAATGTGGAGTTAAAATACAAGCATGATAAGCAAATCTCTGATCATAAAGGTGATTGATTGATTCTTGTTTGCATCATCTAAAGCGCACAGACCAACTGTCATGGGTGTCAGTAGTAAATTTATTGTGCCCAAAATGCATTTTATGCATATGCCATAAACAGAAATGAAAAAAGTCAATAAGCAATGCTTATTAGATACCCCCCGCACAGTAAGAGTCAGTGAAAAAACTTGGCAAGCTATAGTTCAAACCAGCAGACCTTAGTTTTGAAAAGATTTCAGTAGGATCTGTGCTAACAAAAATTATTAACTCCTTCATGCATTTGTTCATTGTGTCTACATTGTATCCGCAGAGTATCAAATTGCTCCATCAAAAGCTGTGGTAGGAGTCCATGCATATACAAAAGCCATATAAGGGAATGATTGTCTAAGTTCTCACAGCTGTCATTTTGTCACAAAAAAAAATTTCAAACAAACTCCATCATGCATATGTTCAATGTGTCTATATTGTATATGCAAAGTATCAAATTGCTCCATTAAAAGCTGTGGCAGGAGTTGATTGGCCCATGAAGGCACCATCAATGCATATACAAACAATTTATTGGGGAAAAATTGTCTAAGTTCTCACTGCTAACATTTTGTCAAAAATTATTTTTTCTGAACCAAACTCCTTCATGCATATGTTCAATGTGTCTAGATTGTATAGGCAAAGTATCAAATTGTTCCATCAAAAGCTGTGGTAGGAGTTGATCGGCCCATGAAGGCACCATCTATGCATATACAAAAGCCTTATTAGGGAAAAATTATCTAAGTTCTCACAGCTGTCATTTTGTCAAAAATTATTTTTTCTGAACCAAACTCCTTCATGCATATGTTCAATGTGTCTATATTGTATAGGCTAAGTATCAAATTGTTCCATCAAAAGCTGTGGTAGGAGTTGATTGGCCCATGAAGGCACCATCTATGCATATACAAACACCTTATTAGGGAAAAATAGTCTAAGTTCTCACAGCTGCCATTTTGTCAAAAAAAAAATTTTCTGAACCAAACTCCTTCATGCATATGTTCAATGTGTCTACATTGTATAGGCAAAGTATCAAATTGCTCCATCAAAAGCTGTGGTAGGAGTTGATCGGCCCGTGTATGGCCTATAATAGCATAAGCATAAAACCCTATATTAAAAGCCATTTAGAACTACAAAGGGAAATAACTCTAATAGAATTGGCCCCTAGCCCTTACTTTTTTAGACTAAAGTATTTGTCTTGCAAATATGATCATGTTTGCAAGGTTTGATAAAAATCCAGCAATGACTCTTCAAGATATTAAGGAAACAAAACGTTACGGACGGACGGACGCACGGACAACGTAAAAACAGTATACCCACCACAAACAAAGTTTGCGGGGGGTATAATTATTTATTATATGGCAAAGTTCAAAATATGAGTTGTGAAGATAAGGTTGTGCTTTTGGGGAATTCAGGGAAGGGTGTAATGCTGACCTTCCAGGCACTAGTGATATATAACTGAAAATTATTTAGTTTTACAGTCCAACCACCTAAGGGATAATCAATTGCTTGCTTAAAGCAGGTGCTTGCTTAAAACAGATAAATTTCAAATTTCAACTCATTTGCCTTTTTATGGAACGGAATTACTGCTTGCTTACGACAAGTCGCTAGCTAAATGCAGGTTGCAAAGACAGGTTTTACTGAATATGGAAGCCAATAAGGCTCAAACCAACCTGTTCAACTACAGAGACTAGCTAGAAAAGTTGCATGTATCAAGTTTAGCTATTTTCTAAAATTATACTAATAACAAAGGTGTTGACCAGACCATGTGGATTGCAGGTTTGTTGTTCCCATAAAGATATAAGGTTTGCTTCAGCCAAGGCCTATAAAGTATAACCATTGTAAACATTTGGAAAAGATATCCACCAGCAAATATCTATCTAGAAAAGTAGCTTTTGAGCATAAAGTTGTGATTATTTTCTTACCTATCAGTTTTACATATGTTTTGGGTGCTCTCATTGAGACGGTTCTTTTGAGTACCCATAACATATGTTGTGGTTAAGAAATAAGAACTAATTTTCAATATTAAAGCACTCTTATCTGGACGCCTGGGACTGGGACCTTGCCAAACGGCTCAATCAATATTGATATCCTCTGGTGGATATCACATCTTTCACATATTTGAGACACTATTTGCCGTGATAACCCAAAGTCTGCATATGCGATGAAGCTCTTTCCGGCCAACCGTTTATCAGCCTGCCATGATGATAACCGGAAGTTGTGTATTTTGAATGGAGAGAGGTTATCATGCCCGGCACGAGACGTTGATCATTAGATAATGTCAGATGTAAACAAGTGGCGTGATGTAACAAAATTTTACATAAAATGTTTAACTTAAATTTTTGTACGTCAAATACGTTAAAATGGTGAATTGGATTATGTGATAAACAGATTATAACACAGCGTTTTGGTTATCGCCCTTAGGATCAACGCTCGACCATTATCAACCCTTGAGCTAAAGCTCTCAGGCTGATAATGGGGTCTCAGTTTGATACTTCGGGTGATAACCAATATGCTGTGAGATAATCTCTAATTATCCAATGACACAACAGTCAATAGCTATATTATATGTAATACTTACTGACAGTTTTCTGCTTGGTGGCAGGTAATATATCATGTGCCATCACCTACAATCAGTGAGAAAAATATGCATTTTAAACATATAATCAGAACTAGATCTAAACCCGAAGTGCAGTGTGAAATTTACAGAAGACTTCATTGTCAAAATTTAAAATAGAAAGGCTTGGTATTACATGTACCATATTCTGATGAAAGGATTCTGTAAAAGATACAAAAATCTCACATGTTTTTCCTTAATTACATCCTGTCCTG